>CM037157.1:7989559-8657755 GCA_020921065.1 Vaccinium darrowii
GCAGCCGATCGGAATACGGACGCATGCAGGGGGCGAGAATACAGACTGCTCACAAACAAACAAACACTGGAACCTTTTCCAATTGCCGAATATATTTTCCAATTGCTGAATAAATTGAGTTCCAATAAAGAGGAGAAACAAAAATCAAAACCATGAATGGATTATTTGATTTTATCATCTTTGATTTTATCATCATCTTTTACGAATAGATTTTATCACACTAGATTTTATCAACCATTTTTTAAACTCATAGTGGTCCACAAATATTTTATCACCTAGATTTTATCTATTGGGAAAATAAGGTGATTTTATCACCCATCTATAAAACACCAACTAAAATCAACTTTCCCATTTTATCTCATAAAATCCATTCAAGAACTCCCACAGCATCACAAAATCACTGCACAAATCCATTCATAAATGATGACACACGTATATACACAAAGGTTTATAGCTACATACCTGAACGTAGAATATGGTTTTGACAGGCCCAATCTCCCTCCTCTCGTTCTCACTCAAGGAACTCTTATTCCTTTGGTTAGGAGGACGAGAGTGATAGGTTATGTGTTTCTTGGAGAGGGAAGTGAGGGGATGAAGAGAGAAATGGGTCTTGGAGCTGGAGGGGTTTTGAAGATGAAAGAGAAAGAGGTGGAGGTGGGGTTGAGGAGGGGGAGGAGGAGGAGAGAGATGGGGTAATTGATTTCAGAGTGTTTTTTTTTTTTTAAAGATATTAAAGTGGTGGTATGGGGCCCACCGTTTACGTGGCCCCAGCCTTTTCGTTTTTCTATTTGGGGATGGTACGCATTATGGGTAACTGGGCTTCCGTTAGTCCATGCATGTATTTTCCGTCACCAATTGGACGGGAGGATAACATTGAAATCGTCAAAGTTTTACAAGGATGAAATTGAAACCATAATTCTTACAAGGACGATTTTGAAACAATGAAACCTATTACTTTTTTCAGGGATCAAAATAGAAGATAAGCCTAGATTATATTGTTAAGAGTGTTGAAAGAGATGTGAGTAAAATGTGCACTGTTTATTGGCAATTTTTGTTCAAATTTTACCAATTCTGTTGGGGTAGGGCTGTAAACGAGCCGAATCGAGCTGAGCTTTAGAATGTTCAAGCTCGTTCATTAAATTTTTAAACGAACTCGAGCCAAACTCATACTCAATGAAAATATGACGAGCCGAGCTCGAGCCGAACTTGCCTAGGTTTGAGTCAAACTCGAACTTGTTCACGAGCCTTAACAGGGAAAAAATATTAGATATTTATGCTCTAATATAAGTCTAGAACTTCAAAAAAAATCTATTTTGTACATAAATAAGTTCATACTTGTATAAAATTATAAAAACATATTAGTAAAATTTAAGTTTATGATACTTTTATTGGTTTATACAAGTACAAGTTATAAAATTTTCATTATGTATATGTAAAAGTTTATACATATGCAAGGTTATATAGGAAATTCTTATGAGATATACATATATTTCAAGTTCGCGAGCCTAATCGAGCGGAATATTGTCAAGTTTAGGTTCGACTCGTTTATTAAATGAGCTTAAAATTGAGGTTCAGGTTCAGTTCATTTAGTATCCGAATTGAACTCGAATGAGCCTTAACTGAGTCGAGTCTCGAATAGTTCACGAACGGCTCAGTTCATTTACAGCCCTAGGTAGAGCAGAGTGAAAATGGAAAGAGAGGATTTGTCAGAGTGAAGGAGTGAGGACGGGAGTGACAGAAAAAAACTGAATGACACCGTATCCTCATTCTCTTTTTCTGTTTGGCACTTATTTTGGTTAAATAAGTGATCAGGCTTATTATTTTGCCTTTATTTTAATTTTTCTCGCATTTGTTTGTTCTGTGTCAAATTTATTTTTGAAGATTATTAATTCTTCTTGATAAAAGAAACCAGTAAAGTACAAAATTATGATCTAAACTTAATTTTTTGAATAAAGAAAAAAATTAGCAAAAAAGTTACTCCAATAAATTTAAGTTTGGAACATAATTTTCTTACTTTTTGGATTCCTCTTGTCCAGAAGAACCAATATTCCACAAAAATTTGACATGAAACTTACAAATACAAGAAAATTTTAAATAAAGACAAAAAAAGAAAAAAGAAAAAAACAAGAAGGCCAAAATAGCTTATTTAGGGCTTGGGCGTAGTATCCAATTAATTTAATTTTTCACATGAATGATCTATTCAATAGACAAATTGAACGTTCGATCCCAAATGCAGATTATAGAGGGCCCACAATTGAGGTCACTACAGGAGTAAGCACTACAGGGTTGTAGTCCCCCGATCTGACCGTTCATCTCCACAATCAACAGTTCAGATATGTTTGTTAACTCTCAGCGGTAACAATATATTCTTAGCGGTAAGAATACATCCGCTCAGATATGTTTGTTAACTTTTAGCGGTAACAATATATTCTTAGCGGTAAGAAGAATAACGGTCAGATCAGGGGACTACTATCCCATAGTAATTTGGGGCACTACAAGCTCCCCGCTTCCGACTTGAGTCATTACAGGGACCTAAATTCTAAATATTCTTACCATGAGCCCAATGGAAAGTTTGGAATGCTCCAGCTGGCTTGCTTAGAGCATCTGCAACTAAGGCTGTAAACGAGTTGAATCTAGTCGAACCCTATGAGGTTCGGGATCAATTTGTTAAGGCATGAGTCAGGCTCGAGTTCGACTCGGGTTCGATTCGAGCCTAGACAAGTGGGCTCGAGTTCGGCTTGTGAAAAAATTTCAAAGCTCGGGCTCGGCTCGGTAGGGCTCGTTAAACTCAAATGAGCCGAACAGAGCCGAATTTAGGTTCGAACCGAGCCGAATTTAGGCTCGAATCAAGCTTGGTAGGGCTCGTTAGCAATTTAAAACACAAACTGAGAAGGGAAAGAGACATGCTTCAAAACAATGCTACATGTAGATCTACCACAATAATAAAAAAATTAAACAAAAAAATACAAAAATAAACAAATCTACCACAATAATCAAGAAATCAAAAGAAAAAGAACACTTTAATATGTCAATTCGGAGGATGGGTCCCTAAAAAAAGTACAACTTTTTAAAGAAAAGGGGGTATAAATTAAAAAATCTTCCCTTGATATGTCAATTCGGTTCTTCATTTTGAAGGAAAATGAGTGGGTTGGAGATGCTCTTATAGTAGTATTGACTACCTTATACCATTAACGTAAAAGAATAGGAAATTGCAACGTTCTGAAATTTGAAGCAAAATACGAGGGGCAAAATGAAAAAAAAAAACTGATGCGGCCCGTTCAAAAGCCCAATTAACACGGCGGCCCAGGAAATGAGGGCAACCCGCACTAGGGATGACAATCTCGACCGAACCGATATGTACCAAAATCGTAACCGGTTTTTTTTTTCCCGAACCATAACCGAAATATTCCCCGCGGGTGCGGGTATGGTATGGGATGTGAGAAAACCGAATGGGTTCTGTTCGGTTTTGGTTTGAGATGATAACTGAACCGTTCGAACCAAACCGAATCTATAATTACAAAATTACCCCTTTTGTATATGTCAATTCCACTTAACCCCTGCGTATATGTATAGGCTGACACACAACAGATTTACAAATCCCATTCAACACCACTTCTCTTTTCTTGCACAGAAAGAAGGGAATTTCAAAGCAACGAGAGACCAATTGCGAAGAAGAAGAGATCGATAAGATACAGAAATCAGAGGAGAGAGAAATTTAGCATGGATCCGAAGCTCACAGAGGTGTCGCAGATGTTCGAGCGATTCAAAGCCGCTTTCAGACGCAACGATTTCGATACGTGTACGAGACTCCTCTCACAGCTTAAGGTAACAAATCCAAGCTTCTTTTTAAACCTAATTCCAAGTCCGTAACCTTTTTCTTTGGGCATGTGTTTTTCAGAAACTTGTACATGTTCTATAAACCCTAATTAGTGAACTACTTTTGTTTTGAATCAGTTTTTATCAGATTGATGATATTTCAACCGGTTCCTGTTACAGTATTTTTGTAGACGGTATGGGTAGTAAAAATTGTAGCTTTAGACTGAAATTCTCAAAGTTTAGGCATCTTTGTTCCGCCATTGCTTGCGGATGGTAGGATGCGGTGTTAACTGGTAAATAATGGTGATGTTCTACTGACCTATTTATAATGTCTGTGAAATTCGGAAGTCAAGTAAGTTGCTACTAGAAATTCTGAATTTTTCAGTACAAGACGTACTCATGTAATGCACGGGCACTTCTAGTTGTGAAAAGGCTACTATTCCGAGTTTCCGACGGAGGAAAATAAATTTCGTAGCTTTATAGTTAAATACGAAGATGGAAAAAAGTGCTTCCTATTATGTAAAGAGACTAATATGCACATCAGAAAAAGAAAAGGGAAACAATGGTACCTATTACTGTGTGACTAATGGCCACCAAATGTGGGTTTCTGAGTTATTACTGTAAAAGATTTGCGTCCTTGTAGTTTAATGTGACTTCTGACTGCAAAATGTAGTCCCTAGCTGTTGGACTGGTTACCAAGGGTGTGATTCATTCAATAAGGCTGTTGTTACAAATCTTGAAAGATATTGATGCTGTTTGTGGACCTAAAAAATATGCATCGGTTAAATTTTGTGATGTTATATGTTGCCTTGGCCTTGAAATCGGATGAGATCTAGATAACACATCGAAAGTATATGTTGACTAATTATGTAGTTCTTCGATTGAAGGTTGCCTCATCCAAAGAACTGGATTAAAGTTTTATGACAGATCTGAAGTTACATTATGTATAGGCTAAAAAGAAAAACGGATAACGGTTACTTGATCGATCAATAGGTCGTAACTCGTAAGTCCCTCAAGAAAATATGGTTCCTAGTAAAATTAATGGAACTCTTTTTTTTTTTTTTTTTGAAAGGAAAATGAGTGAGACTGATGGCCACCTTATGTAGTTTTTGCGAGTCATTAGTTAAAACAATTGTTTCCTACTAGGTTAGGGAGAGATTACTAGTAGTAAGGCTACTGGTTACATCTTACAAAACTTGAAAGGTACTGATGTTATTGGAGGACCCTGGAACTATAAATTGTCTTGATTTCATGTTGCCTTGGCATTCAAATTGAATGAAATTCAGATAATGCACCCAAACTACAGAGTATATGTTAACTAAAGTATACGGTGATTTGATTGAAGTTTGCCTCATTAGATATGCATTCAATCTATACGACAGCATCAATTGGAAAGAAAAGCATCACGTTTACTTGATAGAGTCCATGAATGGTAAATCCTCAGAGAAAATGTGGTTCCTCGTTGGTTAACGATAGTAATGTGATAATGTCCACCAAAGGTGTGTTTTTGGAGTTATTAGTTTAAAAGGCGTGGTTCCTAGGAGGTTAATAAGACTGCTGCCACAAAATGTAGCTCTTATTAGTTGGCTATTGGTCACCAATGATAAGATTCCTAGTAGTAAGCCTGCGAGCTACTAAACTTGAAAGGTATTGATGCTATCGGAAGACCCTAAAAACATACATTGTCTTGTTTTTAAGATTTAGAGAGTGCATACAAAGAGTGTGTATTATATGGTGCTTCGAGGTTCCTTTGTTGAAAGGGTTGGATCAAATTTGTACTGTAGATCAAAAATTACATGTTGCATCAGTTGAAAAGAAAAAAGGACCATGTTTTCCTCTGAAATAACCATTAAATCTTAAGTTCCTCGAGAAAATATGGTTCCTAGCATGTTTATTAGACTAATGTCACCAAATGTAGCTTTCAGAGTTACTATCAGTTTTAAAGAAGTGGTTCCTAGTAGCTTAATGAGACTACTGACGACGAATTATATTTCAAAGTAGTTGGCTATTGATCACCTAGAGTTTGATTCCTAGCTGTAAGGTATTGATTTTATTTGAGGACCCAAAAAATATATACTTGGTTTCAATTTTAGGATATCTCGATTTTACGATGCCTTGGTATTAAATTTGTATAAGTGTAGGTAAAGCATCCAAAGTACATGTTAACTCAGGTATACGAGCTTTGATTGAAGGTTGCCTCATTAAAAGAATTGGATCAAATTTATATGATGGATCCAAAATTACATGTTGTATCTGTTGAAAAGAAAAAGGATCATTATTACTTAATGGATCCAATGATTCGTAAGTCCTTGATAAAAGCAAAATTTGTCGGTTGTGATTGGACTAGCAACGAGCTAGGTAAGAATTTGGTCAAGGGAAACGAGTCTAAGGCAATAGGAATCTCCCAGGAGGTAATCCAATGGGTAGAAACATGTCATACTCGACACCAACACCTTATAGATACCATTACAGAGGCAATCTGTTGGTCATTCCTAAGGCATTAGTGCTGAAGAAGTGACTAGTCAAAGATGGGTTGGGTATAACGTTTGATGGGCCCGAGGATCTCTCGCGAGGTACGTTCATCACTGTACCCTTTGAGACATTTTAAAGCAAGGAATTGAGACCTGATTGAATTAGACATCATAAATGTAAGAAGTTGAAACGTGCATTACACAGAAGCAAACAAAGAGAGAGGTAGAAACAAGAAGAATGCCAATTCAGTACTCGGAGAGCTGTGTCTTGTTGGTTCTGGTAGACCACTACTTAATTAATGCTGTCGCTGACATGAAATGAAATTTGAGACTTTAATTCGATTATTCACGTATCAGGGAATTTTTTGTTGTAACATGGTATGTACCATTCACTTATTGAAATCTTCAGGGATTTTCTATTAGCATATGTTATACTGAGTTGTAAATTTCGTTTGGACAAGCTTTGATGTGGGAAAATTTACTTTTTGGGGAGGAACTTTAGGCTGATACTACTAAAACAACTGTTAAGTGGATGTGTTTACATTACTTATATTAGCATGTGGTCTGAGTTACGTTCTTTAATTTTGCAGGTCTGGCTAACAGAGTTTAGAAGCCTTCCGCCATTGTTTGAAGATACACCCAATGCAATTCACGAGTTGACATTAGCAAGTAACTTAATTGACTCAATCTTTCACTTGTGTTTGTTTTTTGTTCCCCCGGTTGATTGCTTCTGCTTATAAACCAATTCATTTTATTGTATCACAAGATTCATCTTCTCTTGTGCTATGAAAAAAAACCCAGTTGTGCTAATGGATTCGTCTTCTCTCACCCGTTTTTTTATACTTTGCTTATGAAGTACTTCAATTTTTGAGCGCCTTTTCGTATGGTGGATGCTCTATATTGCGAATTGCATGAAGCCATATGTTAGACAAGCTGATAACGCTAAATGCTCATGTCATTCCTTTGTATATATGATTGTTTCGATGCAAATAGTAGATGTCATTGATGTTGCAATCTCATCATAGCTTGTCTAAAGCTCGCACAATTACATTCAAAGGAAATTTGAACTTTCTGTACACAAAATTTGTCAAATTACTCAAATTATTTCCGTCACCAAGTCGTGAGCTGTTTGGACTGAGATTCTCTAATTAAAACAATTCTTAGGGGATATATATGAGCATGCAGTCGTTTTGAGTGTGAAGATTGAGGACCAGGAGGCCTTTGAGAGGGATTTCTTCCAGCTGAAACCTTACTATACAGATGCACGGTAATGTTCTCCTGTCTTTACCTTTCAAACATATGAATAACCTTCATATTTTTTAACTCGTTGACAAGAATGCATGGCAAGAGATGAGAGCAGGTGTGTGCATGTCATTATGGAACATGCATATGTGGTCTTGACAGTCTCACCGATGTTTCTAAGTGTGCCACTTTGAGAAAGTGCCCAACCAGCTAATAATAGATAGGTACAGTAGAACCATCTAGCCTCGCTAACTCCTAGTTTATATTTTTTAAATTTGTAGTTGTGAGATTTCAAAGAAAGGGAAACTCGAAGGAACTACCAAACAAACGAACGTACTTTCTTATTGCATTGCAAAGCTTTTGAGATTACAAGACTAATCAAGGGGTTATATAGGCTAAGCCTAAAAACCGTAGCAAAACCCTAATAACATAAAAGGACTAATTTACCCCTAATATAGAAGATAAATAACAAATTAATTGAACCTAACAATTGGAAACCCTAAATTATAATCCCTAAAATTGTACTTTCCTAAATTATACTTCACAGTAGTGTCATATTCTAGGATTGATTTGATTGGATTATTTGATGGAGAGTTACTCTCTCAGTGTCAAATTCGGATTTTGGGATTCAAATGTATGCCAATTGCAATGTTTTCAAATTGGGATACATATCATATATCGTTTTTTTCATCGTATAAATCGTATTGGGATGCGTATCACGTATCTTAATGTACATTTGTTTGAAGGGTAGGAGTTTCTAAAGTTTAGTTGGATAAGATTTTGGAAAATGGAGAAATACTACAAGGTGGGAATGAGTGTATTTACATGCAATACACTTGAACTCAAACTTTTTTTGGCTTGGTACAAAATTACTTTAATCCATCCCTATTTATATTACCCCATGGAAGGCTCTAGTCCGAAGATATTTTCATAGAAGATAAATTGGTAGATTCTAGAAGTACACATGTGACTAAATCTCACCAAAAAAACTAGATATTTCACAAGAATATCCTAGAGCTTCTACAAACTAAATATTCTAGAGCTTCAATAACCACCTTCAATAATATCTAAATCTGTGGGCTTGTTTGAAGTTTGAACTTTACTTTCTTGTTTTAAAAAAATAAATCTAGTTTATGCTTCAACTATTTTAAACGTACATTAATTAATATACAATGAAAAAGTAATTATACTAATAACACCAACAAACTATGCTTGCTAATAACATCAACAAACTATGCTTGCATTTAAAAAATAAATTATAAATTAAAATGCAATTTTAAGTCTCTCAACTGGGGTCTATCACACTAAGGCTTTCTACTGTCTTAGTTATGAAAAGAAAAGAAGAGTTATAATATGATTCAGACAAAACACAATCAATGTATGATTCTTTTATTCACGCCCTACATTAAGGTTGAATTTTCTATCAAATGATTTGAATGTTGCCATAATTAGATCAAACGGCTTAGATTAATGCATTTGGGGTTCCACTTCTAACATAAAGGTCCAACTTTTTCCCAATAAGTAATCGTAGGATGCGTACCGAATTAACATATGCATATATATATATATATATATCGTAGGATATGCAAACGTACCGTAGGATTTCTATGTGAATAGGATATGAGATGGGATACGTATCTTTTTTTGAAGGAGACGATACGAATCGTAAAATATGTATCCTGTATCTTAGGTTTTTAACAACTATGGCCAATTGAGGCAGGCATGCACTATGGCGATCTCTGTCTGGTTCAAGAGCTTGCTATGACAACATTTGTGCCATCAGTTCTCTTAAAATCACATGTCCACATTTTTGAATTCAGATGCAAATGTTAACTCCTTATCTTTTCTTTTCTTTTTTGTTGCTGTGATGGAGCAGTGGCCGTCTTCCACCAGCCGCTCAGGAGTATCCCATCTTAGGTCTCAACCTTTTGAGACTCCTTGTGCAGAATAGAATCGCCGAGTTCCACACTGAATTGGAATTGCTTTCAGCCACCGCTCTGGAGAATCTGTGTATTAAGCACGCTGTAGAGTTGGAGCAGTCGTTCATGGAAGGGGCTTATAACCGTGTCTTGAGCGCAAGACAAACTGTACCCCATGAAACTTACGTTTATTTCATGGATCTGCTGGCAAAGACAGTCAGGTAAACTGTGTGTCCTAACTTATGGCAGTGACTAAATGATTGCAGAAAAGTTGATGTATTTCTTTTTTCGCATAAGGGTTAAAATTACCACTCAAAGTTTCAGATGAAGTCGCTGCTTTTTTAGGAAGTACTCCCTCCGTCCCAAAATGGATGTCCAAAATCACTATTCACGCCTCTCGGAAAATCATCTATATTTTTTAGGCTATGATGAATTATATATGCAATATAGATCTTGTTTGATAGATCGATCTTAGTTTTATTAAACAAAGTTTTTAAAATCATAAAAGGTATTATAAAATACGAAATATATATGATTTTTTGAGATGTGTAAATAGTGGTTTTGGACATCCATTTTGGGACGGAGGGAGTACATTTTATTTGAGTCTTTTGTTTGTCGGGCTAGGAGTTCCATAATTGTACTTGCTAGGTATGTGGTGAAGGTGCATTATTAAGATTTTTGCCGCTGTAATGAACTTTTTAAGGCATTTCATGTGACAGTGATACCAAAAATGCAAGCTGGTGGGTATTTCTGCCTTTTCATGTCCATATCATCTACTTGGTAGCAACTTTGCCTTTCCTCTTTGATGTGATTGGTTTTGTTTGTCTTTCTTTTCCCCTTGCGTATGTTACATCATATTGTCAAGTTAGTTATGTGGAAGAGGGACGTTAGGGATAGAGATTTTGTAGTAGCGTTTGCATTTAAGGAAATGGTACATACGGTTGCTTGTTGAACATCCTCTTCATGTAAGGGGACTCTTTTAGTTTCAGTTGCTGAAGATTTGAAAGCCTAATGTAGATCCTGTGAGCGTTGTTACTTATTATGTCTTTGGTGGACGTCTTCTCCCCCTTGCATATTCTTCTGTCCTTCTGATAAGTTTTCTTTTTTGGGTTTCGTATCACAAGGAGAAAAAAGGAGTGCATGGTTAATTGACTATAAAAATGTCTGACGAATTTACCTATAATGTAGGCATCGAATGATATAAAGTCAACGGAATACTTGTTCTCTTGTTTATCCCAACTCTTGTAGCGAATGCATTTTGGAAAATGTGGTCAGTGAGCAGTCCTACGTGCTTATTAGTTCATTGTTTCTTGCAGAGATGAAATAGCTGGATGTAGTGAAAAGGCTTATGATTCACTTTCAATAAATGACGCCCGGCGAATATTGTTGTTCTCTTCTGACCAAGAGCTTTTTGAATATATCAAGGAGGTAAACTTCCTGCTGCTTAATTCATTTCTACTGGGTCAACTTATATAAGTATGTACTTGGATCTGCTTGATGGTTCATGGTGTAAGGGCTCTACCGACAATATCATGGATAGTCATTCTTGGTTTGTTTGTTGCTTCGACTTATTGCTATTTATGTGCTTATATGTTGCCAAATTATCCTTGCTGTATGTCATTTTACATTCCCGAGCCAAGAGCTGTATTGTACAAAATCTTTTTCTTTTTCTATTTCTTTTGGATGGGTAGGGTGAGATGGGGGCTTGATATGGGATTTCACTAGGCATACATAATATAACCGTATGCTTTTTACTATAGGATTTTAAATTTTTAATTGTGTGAGCTTTTGAAGTTTAGGATTCCACTCTGCATAAGAGAGTGCTGTGCCGATGTGAGCCTGCTCAGCTGTTGAACTAATCAATTTTCTTCCCTATACCCCCACGAAACAAAAGGGGGAAAAATTGAAAGGTGAAAAAGAATACTGGTACGAATTGCAGCTTGGAATTTAGGACGTAGGGAAGAAGGCTGAGGACACAATCGTCGTAATGGATTTAAAAAGATGACTGACTTGCCCAAAAATAAAAAGAAAGTCTCCATGCCTTGGAGAGGCAATTGATGTAGTGTACTAGTATCGCCTTACAAGGATATGTGCCTGAAAGAATGCTCAGTATGCTCAGTATCACATTGAGGATTATACTGGCCTTGTTCGTTTCCTTGTTTAGTTTTAGTTTTAGTTTTGATAACATCATCACTTCCCTCATTTCTCTCTCTATCTCTCCACTCATTACACCTGCTGACATCATCAAAACTAAACTAAACTATCTAACCAAACACAGCCACTGTCTCTCTCCAAACTTTGTACCTCTGTTCGATTTTGTGTAGTGTCCATTCCGAGGGTTCCTTGAGAAGTTAATTTTCATCTGTAATTTGCAGGATCATCCTGAGTGGGAGATAAAGAATGGGTATGTTATCTTCCAACGGGCAAACGAATCTGCACCTTGCAAGGAGATACCATCTCTGCAACTAATCAATCAGACACTCAGTTATGCGAGAGAGCTGGAGCGGATAGTGTGAAATGCGTGCTTCTGCTGCCATTGGCTTTTGTGCTCACACTCTATCATAGAACGTCCTGATGCCATATTTGTTGTTTTTTCATACATTATTCTCCCTTATCTTCATTTCAGAACTATCGTTGACGAAAAGGAAGGGCTGTGTATTGCCAGGATCACATTTGGAATTCAAATTTTTTCACTGTTGGAACTGCACATTCAGAGCTGTTGTTTTTGCTTTCCTTATCTGAAGTACACCGTCTTCTTTTCTACTTTTCCTGTCTCCTTTTATTTGTGCTTCCAACCGGCTTTCCTATCATTTTTCTGTGGTGAAAGCTGTTCTCTTCAGTTGCAATCTGCCCCTCTGGAAAAGATTGGATTTAAGAGCTCTCTTGTGGATTTTGGTGTGGAATAGGAGCCGTTACTCAACCGCTAGGTTGGTGGTTGGGGAAGCCTGAAATGATCTTGATCCAAAAAAATGCACCACATCTACAGTATGATTATATTGGTGAGCTTTTGTTTCCATCTTTATTGCTGGATTGCCACATGCAATGGCTTGACTGTAAAGTCGGGATCCGTAACAGCCAGTTGCAGGGTTCAAAATTGTCCAGGTTTAAATTGGTTAGTAATAGCATCCAGTCAGTTGCAGAGTTTGAAATGGTCCAGGATTATATTGGATAGTAATGACAATCCACTGGAGTTGACTTTTGGTTCTGGTTTAGAGGAGTTGGATCTTGGGACTTATCCCGGTAATATGAATGTTAGAACATTGCTGTATCTTGGGTTTTTGTTTCTGGAAATCTTGTAATGCAATATCCGAGCCGTTCATCTGTGTGTGTTTTCTTATCCATATCTGTTTGTGTTTTCTATGAATATGGCTCCAAGGACTTGAATAGGAGAAATGGTCTGTGGGACCCACAAGGGTCTTCATTTATTTGAATAGGAGAAATGTGCATGTTGTTCATGCAAAAAGATCAGGTTGCTCCCTAAAGGTTGCCTGACCTAATCACGTTGGCCTCTGTAAAAATGTGGTGTTGGCTCAACTTACAACTGGCTAACCACTCCGGGGGGTTGCATTATGTGTCAGTGGTTTTGTTTTTTCGAATTCGGTATCCGGATTACTGGACTGATTATTTGGAGGATCAACACTAGCGGGTGCTTAAGTAAAGCCAGCACCAAGAGTATGACAGGAATTGGTTAAACTCAACACATGGACTGATACCACGCAGGTCACAGTTGAATTCCAACACTAAACTGGAGTGATTAATGAACAAAATATTACAGAATTAATAGTGGCTCTAATTTTTGGTCAGTTGAATGAACTAGGCTCAGTTGAACCCCATACTTCAATAAGGCTCATGGTTGTCCTGTGAAGCTGTGAGCGATTTACTACGCGCTCACTAAGAAAATTTACTCATTGCTGTGCTACCATTTTAGTTTCGTCATAAAGAGAGTTTTCCCTCCCACTTCCATGGATCCAACTATAGTACTCCCTCCGTCCCTTTTTAATTGTTAAGTATATTTTGAGTTGTTCCTTAATAAACGTCTGTTTTGAATAGTTAATGAGTAAAAGTTTGTACAATTATTGTTTTGCTTTTTTGAAAATTAACTGGTAAAAGACTAAAGTGGAGTATAATTTTGGAAAGTGTAGGTAAAAATTGATGTAAAAAGTTGTAAAATGAAGGTAAAAGTTGATGTGAAATGAGCAAATGATGATGTTTCTTTCGACTCCCATTGCTAGCAAACTCTTGGGGCTACTGGGAGTTATGCCCAGTCATTGCCTCCAAGGCTTCAGAATTAGTCGAGATGCACGCAAGCTGGCTCGGACATTCGATTATCAAAAAAAAAAAAAAAGGTTTGATTTAGGAAGCAAGACACATAAAAAGGAATCGGAATTACCAATGAATTTTATGGTCTTTTATTTATTCTATCTTCTAAAAAGGGTCCTGAGTTTTCCTATATTAATGCATGGATTATAGCCGACCGACAACCCTACCAGCTGGACTTTTTATCTCTTAAGACAAATTGAATGATGGACGTTGGGATTTGCCTTTCATTCACCCATTTGTTTATTTCAGGAATTCTCAACTACTCCACAATTGTATTTCCCTATGGGCACGTTTGATTGTCCGGATCAGGAGGGGCCATGGGAATTAGGATTAGGGACAATATGGGGATTCACAAATTTCAAGCGCCTTTGGGGCAAGGCAGTGGACAGTTAAAAGAGTTGCAAGTGACTCGTCAACTTGTGTGCCAAAAGCCTCTTGTTGGATAATTTGACAGATGTTTTCGTAATTAATGCTTTGTCTATCACTTTGTGCTTGAAACTTAAAAAAAAAAAAAATGAAAAAAAAAATCCTCTCCTGAGTTTGGATTAGCAAAGGGAGCAGTGAGACTTCCCTACTGATCTCTACGAAATGGTATTTCCTAAACATGGATAAATGAACGAGCAATGCTATAAGCACAACTGTTGAACTTAACTTTGGACACATGGGTCCACATTGATTGAACGGCTAGTTTGATAGAAAAATAATACTCATTGCCCGCATGATGTTCAAGCCCTTTAACAGTAAGTACGTAAACAAAATTTAATGTGCTTCGTTTGGTTTGGTGTACGATATCTCTGACATTTATGGGCTTTTGATTGTATTTTGCCGTAAACAATGCTTTTGAAAGAGGTCGATACCGTTTATTGTTCATTTGGTCTAGAGATGAGATGGGATTGTGGAGTAAAATGCTATCAATAATTATGCTAATAGTATGACAATTTTATTTCCAATTGAATAAGCAACAAATTATCAACAATCAATAAGACAGTGTCACATCAACAAGCGCTATACAGATTACTGTTCTAAAATTCAAATATTGTTTCAAAATATTTTCGGATTCTGTTTTGGGCAAGTAACAATGAACTTGAATTGACAATACAGTTTGCATTCAATTCAAAGAAGGATTCATGCAAACTAACAGAAACAAAATTTCTTTATTCTATTGCCAACAGACCTTAGGCATGCAAAACAAAATGTTCGCTCATTATTTAATAGCTAGAGCGTACTAGAGAATGATGCAAAAATATAATAAAGTCAATCTTTTTCATGTGGCAGAAGCCTCTCTGTAACTTGTCTCATGGTTGGTCTTGAATCTTTATCTTCTTCTACACATTGCAACGCCACTTGAACCAATATTTTCATCTTATTTAAATCACAATTTCCCTTCATCACTGGATCAATGATCTTTTCAAGCCACAATTCCTTCCCTCCATCCCCATTTATCTTCTCCCTCACCCACTTAACCAACCCTCTAGGTTCCATCTCCCCTGTGTTCTCGGACACCTGGCTGCTTGTTGTCATTGGGTTCTTGCCTGTGACCATCTCCAACACCACCATTCCGTAGCTATAAACATCAACTTTAGATGTTATTGGGAGGTTGGAAATCCACTCGGGTGCCATGTAACCTCTCGTCCCCCTCACTCTGGAAAAGCTCAAATTCTTTCCACCTCCCCCTCTATATCCTGACTTGGAGAGGCCAAAATCCGCAACCTTGGGTTGGAAATTAGAGTCCAATAGTATGTTTTGAGGCTTCACATCACAGTGAAGAACCCACTCCAAACACTCTTCGTGGAGATAAGCTAGGCCTTTTGCAGACCCAACTGCGATATCAAACCTCTTCTCCCAATCAAGAGTACTAGAAACAAGATTCTTTGCTAACGATCCGCGCTCCATGTACTCGTACACCAATAGCCTGTGATTTCCCTCAGCGCAATATCCCCATATCTCTATCAAGTTCATGTGGTTAACCCTCCCAATGGTGCTTACCTCTGCTAAGAATTCTGCTTCCCCTTCATTAGCCTCATTGAGTCGCTTAACTGCTGCAACTCTATGATCCGATAATACAGCTTTGTACACAACCCCACCACCTCCTCTTCCGATTTCTTCCCCAAAATTTCTTGTTGCTTTCTTCAATTCATTGTAGGTGAATTTCCTAAACCCGGTCGCAACTTGGAGGTAACCTAGTGTGTTTTCACTTGAACTTTGTTGGGTTTTGTACAACAACCACCAAACGAAACAAATGCAAATGATTTCAATTCCGCCAAATGCAGAGGCAAACCAAACCATATATTGTAAAGTTCCATTTTGCTTGGGATTCTTGTAACCTCTATCAAGTGCCAAGTTAGGTGGGCGCAGGGGGCATTGTAATCCGATTTCTTGTTCTTGATTTCCCAGAGAAGGGATGAAGGACTTGGGCAACCTTACATATGTGGGATCTCCAAATCCTGGGGATCTGTGTCCATTGAGCAACATTGACTTGGGAAAACAATTATAATGACTGTCGCTAAATTTGTAATTGAAGCCGTAGCAATTACAGCTTTCTAAGCATACTTTCTCACAGTTTTCCAAGGTGTAATTTTCGTAGAAATTGATGTCATTGCCGTAGAATTCAACATGAGGAACTTCGATGAAACTGGATTCGGCAGGATTACAAGACAGGTTGAACTCAGGTTCACATCCGAGTGACCAATCCGTAGCGTTTTTTGCCTTGTACTTGATTGAGAGTTAGCCAACAATTGTGAAGGACAATATACATAACACTATTGTAACAAAAATGTCAAATGGAATCAACCACCATTTATCAAACACTAATATGCAAATTTGTAGGTTGTCCTCATGTAAATATGTAATACAATACCTAGCGAACCAATGTAGCAAGTCTTTCTAAATTTTTCTAAAGTACGTGAAAACAGTACTTGCTACTCAAAATGTAATCCATGAAGTTACATGCCTTTTCATTTCATTTGAGGAAACTATATATTTAGCGATTTGAATCTTTTTTTTTCTTTTAAAGGCAAAGAGAATTATATTAATCATTTAAAAGGATCGGGTACATAAGAACAGGGTTGAAAGCATCACCACGAAAGTGAAGAATCCCAACTAGGTTTACACCCAACACCCTCAACGATCATTAATTTGCCACAAAAACCCTGGAATGGATGGATGACAAGAGATCAATCCAACCATCACCAATCAAATAAACAAAAACCTGAGCCAATGTGGTATTGGGGCACCGGTGCCCCCACTAAATCTAAGTTATTAGATAAAAAATAAATGAATCTGAGCCATTAGATGAAACCAACACAAAAAAGAGGGTGGTTTTGCTCTTTTCCAGCACAATTGTACTTACTATGAACACAGACTTTACTTACCACAAACATAGGTTTTACTTACCACACATATATGTTCGGGGTAAGTAAAACTGGGGCACCGGTGCCGCAATTCCACGTTGGGGCACCACAGTTGTTGCCCAGTTTGAGAGACATCAACTTAAAGATGAATAATTTTGATCTCTACAAACTATTCTTCTGTTATCACTGCTTCACTTCTACAACTACAGCTCTCCTTGATCTCCAGCTGATTCAAATACAAGTATGGAGTATTTTTACAAGATGTGGATATTCAGTGGCATCAGTCGCATTTCAGTGGTTTGAATCTCATGATTATTATTTCGCAATTTACTTCAAATTACAAAATTCATCCGAATTTTAAGCAAATAAGCAAATAAGATGACATACCAAATTAGGAGCCTATTGGTTGCATTTTGTATTTCGAATTGTGAATTATAGATGTTTGGATTATGGTCAGAATAAATTATAAATTTGTTGAGCGTTTGAGAAATATGTGCATAATAGATTTTGTAACAAGGTAGTGTTTGGGAGGATAACAATCAGTAAATTTTTTTACCATGTTGCCATTGGTTATTTGTTATGGTATTGTAATGTAATTTATTGAATATCTTTTTTTTCCTTACATTTCACAAATGCATATGTCCCATATTTGAAAGTCTTATTTTTTTTTTTTTTAAGTAGAAAGTCTCAAATATTACCTTAAAGAAATTTAAGGTAATATTATTTTGTGATGAAAATAGAAAATAAATCATAGAGGAGAGATCAAATTTTTACATAATCCCATATATACAAGTACAAACCATATAACTTACAAAAACTAGACAAACAAATTATTATCCCTAAAATTCATAACCCTTACAAAACAAATTACAAAATGAGAATGCAAGTTGATTCATAAAAGTGAAAGGTATTTCGGTCTTTCCGTCTATAGGGATTAAAAAACAATGCTGAATGAGAATGCAAAGGCTACTTCAAGACTGATTCTCCAATTGTGTCTACATTGTGTGGCTTTGAAAATGCAATCTAAAAATACAGTCTCATCCAAGGCTCCCGAACAACCACAATTCAATAATGCAAAATCTAGAATCAATTGGAAAATGGAGCACCCAGATGAGCTCTTAGAACATCCACATCGATTTCTCTAATGTTTTACGAAAAGGAAAACTTATTTGATTTCTCTAATGTTGAACGAAATTATACCGTTAGAAGCCACTTTTCTACTTAGCTTGCTCCTTTTTTAAAAAGTGGACCGTTCCGTTAAGTTTTTTTTTTTTTTCTTCGCTTATTAGTTTTTTGAATTTTTTTATTAATAAATTGTGAGATGATGACCTGTTACGAATTAAACAGGCTTAAAAAATAAGTTGGCTCAGTGGAATTGGATAGTTTACATGTGAGGGGTGGGACGTGGATACTCTTAATGAACTAATATTAATTTTTGGTTATAAACTTAAAACTTATGTTGTGTACCCATTTCAAAAAGGAAAATTTTAAAGTAAGCTCATTTGGCTGACATTAAGGTTTAAAAAATGTATTGAAATGTGTGAAAAATATATAGAAAAATGTGAAAAGTGTATAGGGATGTACGTTTTTTTTAATTTTTAATTTTTATCTTTCTGTGTGCTTTGGGCTGACAATAGAAAAACCGTTGCGAGTGTTTTTTTTCCAGAAACTCTTATCATCAACTTTCAGAATTCGAGGGATTCCTAGAAATTACTGAAAAATGATCTACTAAAATCTAGCTAAGTTTTAGAGAAGTTGGATTTGAGATGCTTATCTAATCATATTTTAGATTTTAAACATTTGCAAAGTTGTTTTTTCAACTTTTTGTGGTAAATAGTACCGGCTTGAACCTTAGTCATAATTTCACAGCTATCGAGCAACAAGTTTACATGTTTCTACTAAAATTTGACATCGATAACTTGAAGAAAAATCTTAAACTATACTACATACATTATTTACAAATTTGTATTTGCAGCTATTGAAAATATTATCAAAATTGTTCAAATCATGTAACTTCAATCGGAAATATTACCCGGGTAAGCAAAAACATCTCCAATCCTTACTCAAACGTGAAAAATTGTAGTTACAGATAGCATTAGAGCCGCTGACCCCATGGTTCTAACATGGCCAGCGTATGGCTTGCCAATAAGAGCATCTCCATTTGAGTTTTTTGAAAAAGTTTGTTATATGACAACAAGTGCTGTGAGTGAGGTCCAAAGGGTTGTTAGACAGGGAGTGAAAAAAGGGCCCCATTTGACATTTTTAAGAGTTTTGTTAGCATTTGTTAAACATTAAAAAAATAGGACTACTATAGTAGCATATGATTATCAAGAGCGTTATAATGTTTCTCTTCCGTTGTGCATGATGCCATTCTTTTTGCTCCCGCTAATATTTTAGATCTGATTATTCAATTTAATAAAATTCCTTTTTTCGCCGTGAAAAAAAGAAGAAAGAGTACTAAAGTGTGTTGTGCGTCCATGGCGTAGCTGTGCCTGCATCATCCCGATGATCGGAGATGTTCACTGCATACATCTCGTCGAGTACTACAAGTGTACCAAAAATCAACTCGATCGAATATTATTAAGTGTGTCATCGGAACGAATACTTTGAAAAAAAATGGAACACAAATGGACACAAACACTGGATCAAAACCATTTGACCCATTCTTTTTGAAGATATTTGTGTTCGGATGAGGCTTTTAACGATATCCGACGAGTTAATTTTTGGCACACTTATAGTACTCGACGAGATTTACGCGATGAACATCTCTGATTGTCGGAGAGATGCCGGTGTGGCGGCGCCGTGGAGCTAAAGTGGGACCCATACTCTGAACTTCTCTCTTCTTTCCTCTCTCTTTTTCCCTCTCTTCTCTCCCGTCTGACCTCTTTTGAAAAAGATGCTATGATTAAAATAATCGTTCAAGTACCGAAACATTACCCGGGTAAACAAGAGCACCTCCGACCAGCATTCTCCCCCGGGAAATCATTATTGCACATCGCATTCGGCCCACAAATTCCATGGATCCGACACGGCTGTTGTTTGGCTTGCCCAGAAACACTCCAAATCCTCCTCTCCTCATCTAAACTGTACATTCTCAAATTCCCATCCACATCCATCTTCAACCTTCTCCAAACCCCCACTCCCCCATAATCCGAAGCGTTAAATGTTGTGCCCACGGATCAAGCCAAACACACACACAAAGAAACACACACACACAAACATAGATATTTTACGTGGTTCTTCAAAATCGAGTACGTCCACGGAGGTAACCGGAGCAACAATTCATTAACCGGAAAACCCGAGCTTTACAAGGAGTTCCTACTCACTACACTCTTTGTTTTCTACCAAATTGCTCATACAAACAAACCTCACAAGATCACACACTCATGGTGATACACAAGTCTCTCAAAGAGACACAAATCACTCTCTCTCGGGGTGATACAAGACTCCCTCTCGGAGCTCTCAAGACCACACTGTGGTGGTTTACAAACAATGGCAGAGGAGAAACTAAATAGGCAAGACTACTGTGAACTACACCTCATGGACGAGGTCACAACCCAATTGCCAGACAAATGCACATGGCCACGCATGGTAACTTTCAGCTGGCAAGTCATGGGTTTTAATAAACCACGACACTCTCTCCCATTCCCTCAATCAATGGATGGGAGCCACACCCCATACCAACAATCTCCACCTTGGCGACCATCCTAAAGCAATGCCGCCCAGATCCGTAACACGGACAATCAAATACCGAAAAAATGAGTCGCCGATGCAGACGAACAAACTTCCAGAAACAAATCCAAGACCGCTGCAAGATTATCAAAACAAGTTCCAATAGCAAACAGAACAGACGCCACTGTTGACAAAGACGAGATCAAACACCAAGTCCGGTTCATACCGAACAAAACGGCTCCACCATGAAAACAAACAGACTCCACCTATCGTCAAAGTCCCGTAGATGTGGCCAACATCCACACGAACACCTTGCGCTTCGGCCAAAAGACGCCAAGAATTGATAGGCAAATCCAACAATACCACTCCACCAAATGGTAGACGAATGATGAACACCAACAGACAAAACAGGATCTCCGTCGTCAAAAAACCGCGAACAAACTGTTTTTACCAAGCTATCGAACAAACAAGCCATGGTCTAGTAACCACGGTCACAAAACTAGCGACAACAAACCGACAATGCCAAACACTCCAAGAGGTCAAACCGATGCCTCGCTCACACCAAGGCATGTCTTGCTCACACCAAGACTCAAAAAACAAAACAAAACCGCCGACGAGCTTTACAAAGGCAACAAACTAGTTCCACTCCAAAAACGCCACTAACAGAGGATGTACCATCCTTACAAACAAGAGAGTCGATCAACAGAGCATCCCGAACAAGTCTTCCATGCCCAAAAACCGCCTAAAAAATGCGTCTTTGGCACAAAAAAACGAGATGGATCCGGAACGTCGAGATAGTCAAAATCGACTATTCACTTGCGAAAAACGGAGTTCGGACGGCTCCGAAATCGCCAAAACAAAACTAGAATATTCCAAGGAATATTCTGCTGATAACTGGGCGCTAATGTCAGAGCTGACATCATCGTCTTCTTCCTCAAAAAATTCAGACGACAATTCAGAATCTGGAAACCCAGATTTGACCCAACAAGCTGAATTTTGACCGGTTGTATCCTTTCATCCAAGCGTCCGATTAGGGCCCATAATACCTTTTCGGAATCGGCGCAACGAGATAAACAAGATGAACGGATCAGATCGTCTTTCCGAGCAATTTTGAAAAAACGCAATTTTTGGACAGAACCGAAAAGCAAGTGCTGTGCTTCAAGTTTTGGCCACCCGAAAGCTCTGATACCATTTGTTGTGCCCACGGATCAAGCCAAACGCACACACAAAGAAACACACGCACACAAACACAGATATTTTACGTGATTCTCCAAAATCGGGTACGTCCACGGAGGTAACTGGAGCAACAATTCATTAACCGGAAAACCCGAGCTTTACAAGGAGTTCCTACTCACTACACTCTTTGTTTTCTACCAAATTGCTCATACAAACAAACCTCACAAGATCACACACTCATGGTGATACACAAGTCTCTCAAAGAGACACAAATCACTCTCTCTCGGGGTGATACAAGACTCCCTCTCGGAGCTCTCAAGACCACACTGTGGTGGTTTACAAACAATGGCAGAGGAGAAACTAAATAGGCAAGACTACTGTGAACTACACCTCATGGACGAGGTCACAACCCAATTGCCAGACAAATGCACATGGCCACGCATGGTAACTTTCAGCTGGCAAGTCATGGGTCTTAATAAACCACGACACTCTCTCCCATTCCCTCAATCAATGGATGGGAGCCACACCCCATACCAACATTAAACACCAAAGCATCACTCGATTTGAACTTCTGAAGTACCCAGACAAATTAAACGACGCCCTTCTGCTGCTGTTGTATGGGGTCCGACCTGCTCCAATGCTGTCCCTCCCAGGGTCCGGCCAGTAAACGCTGGATATCTCCGGCCCATCGAACACTAAACGGAGGACGTTGTCGTCATCGAAGAAGAAGGTGTAGAACCCAGTTGAGATATTGGTTTGGCTTCGACAGGAGACGAATTTTGTAGTTCGGGTCATGGGTTGGTTTGGAAGAAGGGTATCCGTCGGTGAATCGAAACTCTGCCAAATAATTGTACCATTTGGGTTTCTTAAAACAAGGTTACCAGTGTCTAGGAGTTTTAATTCGAGTGGTGGGATTGATTTGGTGTTCGTGGACCAGACGGTGAACTGGTCCGCGTCGGTTAGTATGAGGTCGCCGGATTTGAGGAGAGTGAGTTTCGAGAGTTCGCCGTTGATGGGTTGGTCGCGGTTGGCGGTCCAAACCACGGTGAGATTGCTGTCGGAGGTGGGTTTGGCGAACCATATGGAGAAGCAGTAGGCGTTTTGGCCGACGGAGTGGAAGCCGGCGGTGAAGACGCCGTTTGGGGAAGTTAGGACGGTGGGTATAGAGAGGGATGAGGATGTGGGTAAGGTATCATGTGGTGATGAGATTGAGAACAGAGGAAGCGGTGATAGGAGCAGGGAGGTTAGAAAAAAGGATTAGAATTGGGGTATCCAGTTCAGGAATAATTCTTAAGAACTTTTAGAGAGAGAGACAATTCAAAGCGTAATTCATTTGATATGATTTCAGCATTATCAAATACAAAAGCAAGAGAGCTATTTATAGCTCAACAGATCCTAACAAACTGAGATACACCGACTTAGTAGTTACATGAACTAAAATATTCCCTAACTAACTTGATGACGTGGAGTAACTTCTGTTGAAGTAGTGGTAGAATTTGAACCTTCTTGAGCCGAGTCTTTTGAACCTTTAGTTAACAATTCTGAGTGTTATTTGTGGATTTGCAGTTGATTTTGGGTTTGGGAATGTGAACATAAATAGGGATCAAACTCTACAAATTAATGCGAGAGATAGTCAATGTCAAATTAATTATATAACAAAAATTAGTTTAGATATCAATACACATTTTATGAATATTAATATACTTTTATAGATATTAATACACTTTTCTCAAATATGATGCATTTCTATTTATTATCCCTTGAGCTGCGATTAACATTTTCCGAAACAAATTAGGACGGCCAACCAGGCAAAACTACTCTTACGCCCAGTTTGGCGACCGGATTTGGCTCAGCCCCGGATTTGTAATACAGGGCCCACCTCCAGCCGGCGTTTGGCTCATAATTCTCGTCTCCAACTCCACCCGAACTATTTTCACTGTTTGGAGTGCAAATCCGGCTTCAATCGGATTTGCCAACGACAGCCCTGACCCTATCGTTGGCTAATAAGGGTGAATTTGAGGTTTTTCTACCTATTTTACCCCTCCAAATTCGGGTAATTTGGAGGGTCTTGTACAAAAAAAATACTGTTTGTGTGTGTGTGTGTGTGTGTGAGAGAGAGAGAGAGAGAGAGAGAGAGAGAGAGAGCACTTGAAAACCATGCCGGAGGAGTAGCCGTAGTCGTCGCCAGATCTGGAGGAGTCACCGTAGTCAAGTCGCGTAGTCGTCGCCTGTGTGTTCTGAGAAATTGAAACCAATTTCTCTAAAGAAGAAGAAGAAGACACAGACAGCTGTCTTTTTACCCTTTTGCAAAATTACTTTGGAAGCCCCTGGAGATTATTAACATTTACATTGAAAGCAAACAATGTTGTGATATTGTTTTTTTTTTATGTTACATTTTTTTTTGGGGTAAATTATAACATTTTATTTTACTTTATGGATTTTTGTATGAAAATATTTTTTAAACATCTAATATAATTTAAATACATTTATGTATATAAGGTGTATTTATTCTTATTATTATTATTATTATTATTATTATTATTATTATTATTATGTATTTATTGTTATTATAATAGGTCATTTTCTCTCTTATCTTATCAAATCCACCTTCTCAAAAGAGGTGAGGGCGAATATTACCCTCTATTTTATTGATTGAAATGGTGTAGGTCTTACTATTGCAATACGCTTGGAAGGATGAAATCAATTTTTGGTGAGATCTACAGTATCACAAAAATTATATTCGTGGCTAAAGTCAAGAGGTTTTAATTGAATGTCAGGCTGTGAATATAGAGAGATTATTCCATGTTCAAGAACATTTAGTCCACAAGGATTCTACACGCACGCTTGTGTGGGTTTCATAGACTTTGGTAGAGGGCACCACACATGCCCCATCTAGTTCATCCGGGTGGGAGATTTACTGGTGTGAGTATCAAACATCTCCAAACCTGTTCTTCAATTTCTTGCGAGGATTATAAAAGTGTAACTAAGTAAAATGTCACATTATTAATTTATTCGCACACTCTAATTACTACTAATTGCAACTATCAGGTAAATTCATTCTTAGCTCCCACATTCTTAACAAATTCTCGCTTAAAGCATAGCTACCTATAATCTCATCTTCTTCCTCATATGCAAACCTTATAATTCGCCCGCCAAACGGGCAGTTAGGACGTGTTCGGAAAAAAGTTTTCGACAGTATTGTCACTCTCGTTTATGGTTATTTAGGCTCCGTTTGTTTGGACGTAAAACATTTTCCTGTAAAATATTTTACCTATTTTCCGGTGTTTGGTTGCAAAAAAATGTAGTAAAATATTTTCCAAAGTAAAACATTTTACCCCAATGGGATGAAAATGTTTTACTTTGATTTGGCCCATAAGTCATTTTTAGATTTAGGCCCGACATTTCCCAAGCCCAAATCCCGTATATCTCATTCCCTTCTTCGACTCCCTTCTTCAGCCTACGTTCAGATCAAAAAACGAGCAGCAAGAGAGAGAGGGAGGCAGAGAGAGAGAGAGAGAGAGAGAGAGAGAGAGAGAGAGACTCGATCTGTGCGATTCTCTACGCAGCCATTCACCGTCGTCGTCGATCCCTTCCATTCCAGGTATGTAGTAGTAGATCTGTTCTTCCATCTACCTCTATTTGCGATTTGATTGAGAAGCATCTAAAAAGCATTGAACAATTTGTGAGTACAGATTTTGGGGGCATCTAAGGAGTTTGCGATTTTCTAGTTTAGCTATGAACAATACTCGTAAAAGCATCTAAAATCCAGTTTTGGATTTGAGGTTTTTGGTTCTATTTCTGTGAAGTGATAATGGAGATCCTTGTTAGGAGATCCTTGGTTTATGATACTCTGAATCCTTGGTTTAGGGGAAGGAAGAACTCAGAGGTTAGGTGCTTGTTTCTACTATACCTTTTCTTCTTTCTTTTTTTTTTCTTTTTTTTTATATACAGAATGAGGTGTGCAAGGTGCTTTTTGTTCCTCACTTTGCTAATTATTTAGTTGTAAACAGATGGGAATATGATTTGTTTATTGTCATAACTGCACGACCATTTCCATCTGATTTGTTTTGTGGGCTCCCTGCCTTTGTTCTCTCCTTTTCTCCAGTAATTGTACCCTAATTATTATCTCTGTGTAGATGGATAATGATCGAAATGATGCGAATATGACTGAAGTTGCTGTAATTGGAGCTGCCACTTCAGTAATAGCTGTTGGTGTTGCAGTCCTCGACATTTTAAGATATAGGAACAGGACCCGTATCCCTTATATACCCAGGGCACCTCATGTCAATAGAGACCAAGCGAGGGAGAACTATATAAATAGCATTTTGTATGCTAGTAGTAAGCATTGTATAGGTCAGATACGAATGAGTCCTATGGCATTTTCAAAGCTATGCGATACTCTCACTCAAAGAGGATTTGTACAACCCACTATACACATGACGGTGAGAGAGCAAGTGATGATTTTCTTACATATAGTTGGACACAATGTGAGATTTCGGGTCATTGGTTCACGCTTTCATCGGTCGACTGAAACCATACACCGATATTTTTTGATTGTTTTGAATGCGATTTTGAAGTTATATCCAGAGCTCGTTAGACTTCCAAGTGGTTCCACCCCCTCAGAGATAAGAAATAATCGGAGATTTTTTTGTAGGCAAATATTACCTAGCTGATGCCGGTTATGGTATTAAAAGGGGATTCATTCCACCTTTTCGTGGTGTTCGATATCACTTAAAAGACATCTCTAATGACAAGAATGCTGGAAAACAATCAGCTTGCTCGAGTGGAACTTCATCCCAACCACGAGCTCATCACAAGCGTGGTCGTGATACTTATGATGAGGAGTCGTCCGATATCAAAACAATTTCAGACAAGCTCGAGCAAGTTGCTGATGCAATTACAAAGTTGACATGGGATAGGCTTGATGTGCAAGCTTTTCATGATGAAGTGACGAAGATGGAAGGTTTTGATGAGGCTTTTCTAGGCTCGGCATTTGATTACTTAGTTGAGAATGAAAGGCCTGGGAAGGCATTTATGGCAAAGAGCATTAACCTTCGAAGGATTTGGCTTGAAAAATTTAGCATGTGACTTGCCGGTTCTTGTTGGTAGTAGCATATCTATCTATTTAAGAAATCTTTATGTTCTTCTTTACCTTTGTTCTCTTGTTATGTTTCGGATTTAGAGATCAAAATGTTAATTTGTTCTTATGTGATTGGATAATCCTTTGATGAGTTTTTATAGAATGGTAAAATACTTGGGAGGTTCTTAGAGATACAGATGTTAGTTTGTTCTTACATTGTAGTTTTTTGTATGTTTGAGGTTCTAAAATGTTTGAGAGGTTCTATTTCTATTTAAACTTGTAGGCAAGTACATCAACTTTGTCTGAAAATTTATTTTCACGGCCAAACAACAGAAAATAATTTTTTTGGAAAATGTTTTTGTGAGGTGTCAACCAAACACCTGAAAACAAAAGTCAAAAAGTTCATTTTCAGTAAAAACATTTTACATTGTAAAATATTTTACGTCGAAACAAACGGAGCCATAGTTTTTGTTTTTGAATGTTTGACAAAATTGCTTCAAAGTGTATGAATTAATTATTCGTCTTGACAAAATTACTATTAACACCCCCAAAAATAACTATAGATGAGAAAAGTACAGGGTCGTCTATCTTGATTCTTTGAAACTTCAAATCAAGTTTTCATATTTTTTTTTTCCGCGTTGATACGAATGATTAATTTGAAACGTTCAATGAAAAATAGACAAACAAATACTATAACGTGACTTGTAACCACAATTGTCACAATATTTTTTTTTTTTTGTTTTGTTCTGATGCATCCTTCTCTTAGTTTGTTGGAAAAGGATTAGGATTCTCTCAAGTTCCTTAAAGGACTAGACGATTCTGTCCAGTTTATTTTAGGGCCCTTTTCAGATCTGTTTTCATGATTTGGACCGTTGATATTTTAGACTTCGGCGAGACCCCAAGTACACCAAAGTCTCGTACAATTTCTTTATGTTCAGTGTATTTTATTTTATTTTTTTTGTGTTGTGATGACTTGTTGCGAAAAGATAAAGCAAGAATTTTTCTCTGGAGAGACAAAACTTTAACGATTAGAGCCTTATAGTAGACTTTCCAAGGCATTTTTTGAAGAATAGTGATAGGGACACAAACTTTGTGCCACAACCAACCACAACCCCACTCACATGGGGTGTGGGGCCCGCACGTGGGGCCCATGTGGGACCCACACCCCATGTGAGTGGGGTTGTGGTTGATTGTGGCACAAAGTTTGTGCCACAATCATTTTTGTTTTTTGAAACAAAATTCAACTAAGAGGTGATTTTTTATCTTGAAACAATCCCGACATTTTTCAAAAGGGTTAATGACCTAAACACCCCCTGTAAGTATACGTTTTCCACCAAACACCCCCTGCAAGAAAAAAACCTACGACGACACCCCCTCTATCTTTCAAACTTTACCCCAAGACCCCTTCCGTTACCCTTTCTTCTAAAATCGTCTAGAACCATCAGTTTTTTTTTATGATCCAAATCGTACAATTTGTTTAAAACATGCTTTTAAGTGTACCCATGGAGAAATCAGCTCAAAATATGATCGGGAAGTTCTCGATCCAAACAATTTTTCGTGCATGAAAAATTGTTTGGA
Organism: Vaccinium darrowii; assembly: GCA_020921065.1. Classification (NCBI taxonomy): domain Eukaryota; kingdom Viridiplantae; phylum Streptophyta; class Magnoliopsida; order Ericales; family Ericaceae; genus Vaccinium; species Vaccinium darrowii. Next base: position 8,018,184 of record CM037157.1, read on the forward strand.
TCAAGCACTTCCCGAACATATTTTGAGCCGATTTCTCGCTAGTACCCTTATAACCATGTTTTAAACAACTTGAATGGGTTGGATCATCAAAACATGACCCGGAACTTTGAGATTCGAGACGATTTTAGACGAAAGGGTGACGGGAAGGGGTGTTTAGGTAAAGTTTGGAAGATAGAGGGGGTGTCGTCGTAGGTTTTTTTTCTTGCAGGGGGTGTTTGGTGGAAAACGTATATTTACAGGGGGTGTCTAGGTCATTAACCCTTTTCAAAACTATGGATCATTTCTGACACTTTTTAAATGTGGGAAACTAATCGCATGGACGATTCTCATCGCCTCATCAAAAATTCACATGTGCACACATCACAAGAAATTTCAAAGCCTAATCATAAGAAGCATGTACCTCGATGGGCTTTCATCTTTTGGTTGGCTTTTCAACATAGACTAAATACTAATGATAGACTTGCTAGTTGGGGAATGACTGTAGATGTGAATTGCTTCTTGTGTGCTATGGCAACAAAAACTCATCACTATCTGCTCTTTGAGTGGCCATTTTCAAGATCTGTTCGCCTTAAAATTTTGAGCAAGTTTTCTAGTTCAGGAGGACAGTTAAAGTTTTCTAAAATCATGGATTGTTTTACCCATCATGTGACTGGAAATGATTTTAGATGTAGGGTGCTGAAAGGGTCTTTAGCTGCTACTATCTATTTTGTATGGATGGAAACGAATTCTAGGATATTGCAGCAAAAAACTTGTCCGGTTGATCAGGTAGCACGACTGCAAGGATGAAATCCTCTTTGGTTAACAAGCGAATCCGTTCAGCTTAGGGGTTGTCTGAAAAAGCTGTGTTGCTTGTATAGTTTTGCTAGCTTCTTGTTCCTGTTTCTTTGTTCATGTTTGAGATGTATAGTGTAGTTGCTTTATTTAACATTCAGTTGTAATACTTTGGGATGGCAATGGATCGGTTTGGTCTGGATTTTGTGATTACCATACCCAAACCCAAAGTATTTATCTATACCCAAATCTAAACCAATATCCGACAGGTATAATTTTTGGTGCACCATAACCAAACCATATGGATTTGGATTTTATCCGAACCGCACCAAACCCGCAATATGTTCATTCCATTAATGAACACATGAAGGAAAAATATTATATATTAAAAAAAAAGTAACATCAATGCCTCCATTGTTGTGGGATGAAGTCTACTACGATGTGGAGTCACCAATCTATCACTAGTGCTAAATGCCGACTCAAAAGCAACAGGAGACACGAAAACATATCCCATAAGTAATATTATATGGATCGGTTTAGATTCGGTTTGGGTTTGAGTTTGGCCGAATACTTGCTAAGACCAAACCCAAATCTAAACCAGCCGGGTATCATGTTATGAAAAGCAAACCCGCCCCATAGGTCCGAAAAAATTAAAAAAACCTATCTGATAGGGTCGGTGTGGTTTGGGTATCCATCAATTTTGGGTGAAATTGCCATCCTTAAATTACTAGGGCTATCTTATTGGTTTGTTTGTTGATTGTTTGGGCTTTATAAAAGTGAAGTACTTATAAAAAAAAAAAGTATCTTCTCTAGACGATTTAATACACTTCAAAGTCAGCCCAGGTTAATCCCAAAGAGTTGTGGAAGGGGATGTGAGAATTAATCCGAGGTTCGAGCAAGTTGGCCCGACACACCCTAGGTTGCAAACAACAAAAAGGTCATCCATCATTAATTAATTAGAACTCCCTCAAGGCAACATCAAAGCCAATACAACCCACACACGACCCCTCTTTCTGAGAATGTATCCACAGTTGGATTTCTCACTTTCTTTCATCCTCATGCTCTCTTTGTCCGCTACCCCATCTTCTGCAACTCCACCTTCCTCTACGTACATTTGGTGGCTTATGTCAATCTATGGATCGATCAACGTTCCAATTCCTTGACACTACTACAAAAACCTTAAACCATGACAATCAAAAAGCGTCATGAAACACGAAACTATCATCTTTAGAGGTGACATTGCTTGCAACCTAGCTTTGTAGCGAAGTAGCGTCGCCCCAAGCGTAGGGCTAGGTCGTTAAGAGCATAGTAACCCGGCAAGACTGGGGTTGATTTCCACAGGGACCAAATGCAACCGGCATGAAGTTTGACTTGCAATGAGAATTTCGGCCTCAAGACGGCCAACTTTGGTTTTGTTTGGTGGTTCTCTCTCTACCTCTAAATAACTAGAAAATGAAGGTTTTGCTAATTTAAACTAAAGGCAAAGTCAAGGGGTTCAAAACATCCATGACTTGAATCAAATTGTTTCTCTCAAGATTACGGTTAAGTCACGTAGTCAAACATGCTTAACCAGAAGATTTAACATTTTGGCACATTTGGATTCTAGAAAATGAGTTTGATCAAGAGTAGAGTTCATTGAGGCATTTTTACAAACACTTTGAATTCCATAGCTCTAAGCATCATGTGTGGCAAGTAGTCAACCCTTGCCTACACGAGATCAAAAAGGTTAACAAGACCAGGGGTGAGCAGAAAACCCGTCAAACCGTGAATCCAGTCCTAACCAATCCAAACCGATTGGTTTGGTTCGGTTTTTTAGTAGCGTGGTTTGGTCCTGGTTTTAAAAAATTAAAATCTGTAGTCAATGGTTTGGTTTGTGGATTTATGTTCATGGTTCTGGTTCCAATCCGATCCGAGCCATGTATATAGTCCACTAACTTCCTAATTTAATTTATTCATTAATCCTTCTCTGGCAAGATTTTATTTTGCCTAAGATTCACAACTTATTCCCCTAATTCCAATAAACCAATAGTGGTTTATTCATAGAAAATAAATTCGGTGATGAAATTCTCCATTTCAATTTTGATTCCACGGCACGTTTCTATTTTTCCAAATTTCTATACATGATTCGGTCAGCCTATTTCTATTCCTTGATTTCCTTCATTACCACGATTAATTACTCGAAATTTCTATATATGAGGAGGACCTATTCGTATTCTATATAAACCTAACGTAGTAAACCTAAAATTTAAGTACTCTAAATAGTTCACGGAAATAATATCTCAATTTTAAGCAAACCATGGTTCCAAACCGAATCCGATCCGTATTTTGATGGTTTGGATTGGTTTGGTTCTATGCCTTTTGTGGGTTGGTTTGGTTCTCCAAATTCATAATCCGTAGGTAGTGGTTTGGTTCTTGGTTTACTCCAAAACCGAACCAATCCGGTCCATGCTCACCCCTAAACACGACTAAGTTTTGATACATAAGATTGAACCCTAACTCTTAAACAAACAACTTTTAATGCTCATTTTGAGAGAAGAACAAAATAACCCAAGTCATTAGCACCCCATGAAACCTGGCCTTGCTACACTACTCACACATACTCAAAGGAGAAATGGAAATACTAAGTGAAAATGGCATAAAAACTTGAAACATAACGAAAAAGAAATAAATTAGAGATTTGAATAGATAAGAAGAGTTCTTACAACTTTAATGAAGGCCGTAGCCTTGGTTCTTGAAGATTGAAACCTAAAATCTAGAGAGAAGGTAGAGAAAATAAGTGGGAAGCAGAAGAGAGGTAGAGAGAGAAGGTGAAAGTTCAAGATCCCTAATTTTCTGATGTTTGAGACCTTTTATAGTCCCCAAAGTTACAGTTAAAAAGGACCCCCAAGTCTTAACTTGGTCGGGTACAAAAAGTGCTGAAAAACCCAGGTCCTATGGATAGGACTTATTCTCCTATCCATAGGAGAACTCCTTCGCACACAACTTGCCAATCTGATCACCCTCCTATCGATAGGACTGATTCTTCTATCTATAGGACTTCATTGCTTCACAAGAAATGGCCAGAATGATCATCATCCTATCCATAGGGCCAATTCTCCCATCCATAGGAGTTGGTTACTTGCAAATGTTGGCCAATCTGATCATGGTCCTATCCATAGAGACAATTCTCCTATCCATAGGACTTGCTCAAAACATGTTCTTCGCCCGCTCGTCCTCGTCTTGACTTGGGCCTTTGCTCGGACGTACTTGGTCTTCTTCCATGACTTTCCTCATGAATTCCTCTGCACTGTGGCAGTGTGCGATGTGGCTTTGGGCCTTGGGCCACAGATTGACTCGTGTTTGAGCCATGACACAAAAAAAAATGCTTTATTCTCTTAAAAAACTTGTGAATGACAAAAACACAACCTACGCGCAATATCAATCAAATAAAACATGTTATGCGTGTGTGTGTGACAAAAATGAGGTAGATAAGCCCCTTTATTTACACTATCGGGGGCTTATGAGACATTAAAAGTCTAGATTTGTTATGATAGTAAAAAAATGTCATTGAAACATATAAGATGACAGTGTAAACCTGCCATCTTTGCAATCAACGATGACAGTTTTAAACTGTCATCTTATTCATCCTCCACTTAAAAAAAAAATTCCAATTCTAGTTCGAACACGTGGCTCTTGTGTAGCCGCCCTTGCATGACCGCCCAATGGAGCTCATGTGGCATCCCCTTGGCGCTTGTGTGGCGCCTACGTAGCACTTGTGTGGTGAGTTAATATTTGCTTGCACCGGGACTCAAACTCAAGACCTTGATTTCTTTGTCCGCGTGCATGTTACCAATTGAGCTAGCATGCTTGTTGTTGACAAAAGACACGCTTGTTGTTGACAAAAGACCAACAAAAATATTTATACTATATTTTCGGAAAATTTTAAGCTGAGCACTTTTTATGTCAGTTTTAGATTTAAACTGTCATCTTATGCGTTTAATGACACTTTTTGACGATCATCTTTTATGATCAACTTCAATGTCGGTTCTTATTAAAACTGACATTAAAAGGGCTAAGTTTCAATGTCGCTTTTAAGGAAAACTAACATTAAAAGGTTTTCCATACGGGTTTCTGGAAGCACCTTGTTTTAATGCCAGTTATAAGCAAAAACTGACATTAAAGAAAGAGATAATGAAGTCACTTTTATTCTAAACCTTCATCTTATATCGCAAAGATAACAGTTTTTAGGATAGACTGACATCAAAACTCTACCCTTATATTTTTTATGACAATTTTACGAAAAGTATAATTGTTTCAATTTTTGATGTGTCATCTTTAACCATTTTTGTAGTAGTGCGAACGACATTTTTACTACATAGAGGAGTTTTCCGCAAGTTGATGAGTCAGTGATTTTTTCTTTTGTGCTTGTGATTTTCTATTGTTATCACAAATTTCAAGCGTATTTGGGCTAAGGCAGTGAACAACGAAAGAGCTGCAAGTGACTCTTCAACCTGTGTGCCAAAAGCCCCTTGTAGGGATAATTTGAGAGATTGATGTTTTTGTAATTCATTGTTTGTAAATCACTTTGGGTTAGCTAAGGGAGCAACGAGATTTCCTATGATATTTCCTAAACATGGATAAATGAAGAACAATGCTATAAGCACAATTGTTCAAATTAAATTTGGACACATAGGTCCACAAATATATTGAACGACAGGTTTGATAGAAAAGTAATACTCATTGCGCCGCTTGATGTGTAGAGGAAGATAAAGATGCCAGACCAACCATGAGATAGGTTACAGAGAGGCTTCTACCACATGGAAATGATGACATTGCAATGCCACTTAACGCAATATTTCCATCTCACTTAAATCACATTTTCCCTTCAAGCCACAATTCCTTCCCTCCATCCCATTTATCTTCTCCCTCACGCACTTAGGGCATCTCTAGTCGTGGAGTTAAAAATGTGGTGTTATATTACACAAAAGTGTAAAAAGTGGGTCCTATTTGTGTGTTGTTATCACAAAATGTGTTGTTAATATAAGGAGTGTTGCAATAGTATTATTAAAGTGTTGTTAAGATGTATAAAAGTACACTAAAAATATATATAGTGGACCATACCTATTTCTACATTTTCTCTCTCTTCCCACCCCTATTTCTATCTCTCTCCTCTCTCCCCCTCTATAACGTACAGCCAACAAACGTTCTCCCTCTCTCTCTCTCTCTCTCTCTCTCTCTCTCTCTCTCTCTCACACACACACACACACACACACACACACACACACACACATTTTAGAAGAGTTACCCGTACCAGTACAGATATGTAGTCAGGTAATGCTGCCATACTTCCTGACACAAACATTCTTGGGCTAATTACACCATTGGAACATAAAAAACGAAAAATGTTAATTAACTGTACAAAATCTAACACTATTTCTTACACTAGTGGTGTTATTGGAGATGCCCTTAACGAACCAACTCTGTTCCATTCCCCCTGTGTTCCCAGACACTTGACCGCCTATTGTCATATTGGGTTCTTGCCTGTGACCAACTCTAACACCACCACTCCGTAGCTACAGACATCAACTTTAGATGTGATTAAGAGATTGGAAATCCACTCGGGTGCTATGTAACCCCTCATCCCCCTAGAGAATCCAATAGTATGTTTTGAGGCTTCACATTGCAATGGAGAACCCACTTCAAACACTATTTGTGGAGATAAGCTAGGCCTTTTGTAAACCCAACCGCGATATCTGACCTCTTGTCCCAATCAAGGGTACTAAAAACAAGATTCTCTGCTAACGATCCGAGCTCCTTGTACTTGGACACCAATATCCTGTGATTTCCCTTAACACAATATCCCCAAATCTCTATCAATTTTATGTGATTAACCCTCCAAATGGTGCTTGCCTTTGCTAAGAATTCTGTTTCCCCTCGATTAGCCTTGTTGAGTCACTTTATTATTGCAACTCTAGGATCAAATAATACACCTTTTTGCTTTCTTTAACTCGTCGTAGGTGAATTTCCTAAGCCCACTCGTAACTTGGATGTAACCTAGGGTGTTTTCACTTCAGGGTATTGGAGATAGACCTTTGTTTTTGCCTGTATTCAAACTAGAGGGTTGGCACACACCATGTATGCACACATTTTTAGGAGGGGTGGGGATAGTGGGGTGGTGTAATGATGAGTAGTTTCTAACTGATTATTGTTTTGCCCGTAACATTTATTTAAAGGGAAGTTGAGATTACTTGTAAATACTTAATATTTGAAGGGACAATTAAGGAAATTACTTTTGTGACGGGGCTTCAAAAAATGAAACACCAATTTGGTTATATTTTGGGCAATTGACAATGCCATTGAATTGGCAACGCATTTCTCATCTTCACAGAAAATTGTAGTTCAATTGCAAGAAGGCTTCATGCAAACTAGCACTAACACAATCGTCTTATTTTGTCAAGAACACCACTGCATGAAAACAAAATGTCTACACAATGCTAGAGCATACTAAAATAATACTCCCTCCGTCCCATTTTAAATGCTCCCTACGAATATCCGTGCCATTTTCAAACGTCTATATCTTTTTATTGGTAATGTTGTCAAAGTTCTTAAAAATTTTGTCTAATAGAACTAATTGAGATCTATCAATTAAGATCCATATTGTATATAAAATACATTATAGAATAAAAATTACAAGAGTTTTAAAAAGGCACGCATAACCGTAGGGAACATTTAAATTGGGACGGAGGGAGTACATAAATATACAAAAAGCTAGACTTTATGATAATGCATAAACTGAAAGTCTAAACCAAAATGCAGAGAACCCAAAACTCAAACCTTTTCCCTCACTTTCAAGCCAATGTTTTACCCATCTTTGCTTGCAACTATTCATTGTTCTCGTGAGGTAGAAGCCTCTCAATAACCTGTCTCATAGTGGGTCTTGCACTGTTATCTTCCTCTACACATTCCAATGCCACTTGCACCAATATTTTCATCATCTTCAAATCACATTTCCCTTTCATCACTGGATCGATGATCTCTTCAAGCCACAAATGTTTTCCTGCATTTCCATTCATTTTCTCTCTCACCCACTTAACCAGGCCTCTTTGTTCCATCTCCCCCGTATTCCCAGACACTTGATTGCCTGTTGTCATCGGGCTTTTTCCCATGACCATCTCTAACACCACCACTCTGTAGCTATAAACATCAACTTTGGATGTGATAGGGAGGTTGGAAATCCACTCGGGCGCCATGTATCCTCTCGTCCCCCTCACTTTCGAAAAGCTCGAATTCTTACCACCACCCCCTCTGTTTACTAGCTTAGAGAGGCCAAAATCCGCAACCTTTGGTTTGAAATTAGAGTCCAATAGTATGTTTTGGGGTTTCACATCGCAATGGAGAACCCACTCCAAACACTCTTCGTGCAGATAAGCTAGGCCTTTTGCAGACCCAACAGCGATATTAAACCTCTTCTCTGAATCAAGGCTATTGGAACTAAGGTTTTCTGCTAACGATCCCCGTTCCATATACTCGTAAACCAAAAGTCTGTGATTTCCTTCAACGCAATATCCCCAAATCTCTATCAAATTCATGTGGTTAACCCTCCCAATGATGCTTACCTCTGCTAAGAATTCTGCTTCCCCTTGATTAGCCTCGTTGAGTCGCTTGATTGCTGCAACTCTACGATCGGATAATTTCCCTTTGTACACAACTCCACCACCTCCTCTTCCGATTTCTTCAGAAAAATTTCCCGACGCTTTCTTCAGCTCATCATAGGTGAATTTTCTAAACCCACTCGCAACTTGGAGGTAACCTTGTGTGTTTTCACTTGAACTTTGTTCGGTTTTGTACAAAAACAACCATACAAAACAAACACAAATGATTTCAACTCCGCCAAACGCAACAGCGAACCAAACCATAAATTGCAAGGTTCCGTTTTGTTTGTGTTTCTTGTAACCTCTATGGAGTGCCAAGTTAGGTGGGCGAGGGGGGCATTGTAATCCGATTTCACGGTCTTGATTTCCCAGAGAAGGGGTGAAGGACTTGGGCAACCTTACATAGGTGGGATCCGCAAATCCTGGGGATCTGTGTCCATTGAGTAACATTGACTTGGGAAAACAATTATACGAACCGTTTTCAAATTTGTAATTGAAGCCATAACAATTACAACTTTGTAAGCATTCTTTCTCACAGTTTTCCAAGGTGATATTTTGCTGGGGTATGAGATCGTAGCCGTACAATTCAACGTGAGGAACTTTGATGAAACGAGATTCCGCGGGGTCGCAAGAGAGGTTGAACTCAGGTTCACATCCGAGTGACCAATCCGTAACGTTTTTTGCCTTGTACCTGATTGAGAGTTAGCCAATAATTGTAAAAAGAGATATACTGTACAAAACATAACAAAAGTGTCAATGGATTTATCAAACTCTACTGTAACACAATATGCAAAATTTTAGATTGTCCTCACGTTATACAATGGGTAACGAATCAAGGTACCAAGTGTTTCTAAATTTTTCGAAAGTCCGTGAAAACAGTATGAATCAAGTGAAAGAGAACGAGTGTATCAGCACTTACTAATCAATATATACACCAAGAATTTTCGTGCCTTTTCATTTGAGCAATTTATATAATCAGCAATTTGAATCTCATGATTATTCTTTCCCGATTTGCTTCACTTCAAATTAAAAAATTGATCCAAATTTTAAGCAAACAAGATGACATACCAGACCAGAAGCCTATTATTTTTTGCATTTTATATTTTGTATTGTGAATTATAGATATTGGATTATGGTCAGAAAAAATTATACATTTGTAAAGTGTTTGATAAAAAAAAAAGACTTTTGGACTTATTATTCAATTATTTACTTCCCCACAATAATATTTGTTGGTTGTTGTTTTGCGCTAGTGAGTTTGTTATTTAGTTTATGCAATGGAACATAGTAAAGTAAAATAAAAATTAGAAATTAGGATGCTCTAGCTTCACTTATGGGTGGTCACTTGAACACCCTAATTTTTTTTTTTTGTTTAGAATAGGTGTAATTTTTTTGTAGTTTTATTTTCAGTTTGTCCGTGTTGAATGCCCTACGCTTAAATATTTGAACACCTAACTTAAAAAAAATTTGAACCGCTAGCCCTAAAGAATCAGCCTACAAATCAATCTAGTATAAATTAAAGGGAAAATTATCGAAATGGTCCATGCAGTTTCAATTGCACTCGAACGAACCCTATAGTTTCAATTTTGGTCGATTTTGGTCCAATTGATAACTTCCGTTTGCAAAGTTGACGGAAAATTCAATTTGGTGCTTTTTTAGGGGTAAATATGACTTTTCGTCCACCATTCTTCTTCCCCAATTTGTAACCATAACCCTAACCCTACCCCTACCCCAATTTGGATAGATGTCTTCTCTCTCTCTCTCTCTCTCTCTCTCTCTCTCTCCCCATATTTGTGATTCAGCCCCCATCCAAACCAATGATGCCGACAGCAACACAACAGCTGATTCAACCACTCTGGTTGTTCATAAGTTGTCGGAATTGGATTGGGTCACTAGACTTTGAAATAGTTAGTAGAAGGTTTAGATTTGCATAGATCTAGAAAGATTTGTGGTTGTAAGAAGGCAGTTTGGTGGTCGCCAGAAGTCAAATGGTCTCCGACGATGCTTGCCGGCGATTGATGGTTGTTTGTTTGTTGACTGAAAAGCCCAAACGTTTAAATGAATTTTTTTGACTCTCGAAGTGCATTTTCGGTGAAGAATGGATAAGATATATGTATAGAGTCTGAAAAAAGAATGAAATGTGCCAAGAGTGTGGGTTTTGATAGAGTGAAAATCTATACTGATTGATTTTTTATTGATTGCTCAAGGCTTACTCACGTTCATCGATTTGGGTTATAGCAGGTCGAATTGCCCCCAGTTTCGCGACGTGAATTTGTTGGAGCCAGGTTAGATTCCAAGTACGAGGAAGCAAAATCGAAGTCGGAATCAAGAATCTGAGATGCCATGTTCTTTCAAATCAGAGTCAGAATCAAGAATCCGAGCAAGGTGAATTTTTTTTTTGTCTCTAGTGTAGTTTTGCTCCATTTTTGCTCCAAGGAAATACACAACAAATTGGGGAAGAAGAAGGGTGGGCGAAAAGTCATGTTTACCCCTAAAAAAAAGCCCCAAATTGAATTTTCCATCAACTTTGCAAGCGGAAGTTATCAATTGGACCAAAATCGACCAAAATTGAAACTACAGGGTTCGTTGGAGTGCAATTGAAACTAGAGGGACTAAATCGAGACTCGGGTGAAACTACAGGGACCATTTCGACAATTTTTCCTAAATTAAAAGGCATAAGAGGCTCCATAACTTCTCATAGATGGTCAATTGAACAACTTAAACTCTTTTACATCTAATTATATTGTATGAAATAATTTTATCTCTGGTGTCCTATATTGTGCTCTGGCTTTTCTCTGCATAATAATCAACTCTATATCTCCGAAACATAAGAGTATTCGTCAAAAAAAAAAAAGGTCTGTGTGAATATATTGGCTAGACAATTTTCTACAATAAAAACTAAAGTGTTTATCTACCAATTTAATTTTGCTTTGCCTAGAAAATAGAATTCACTGAGGACATGCAATTGTGACATATATCTTACGTATTTTCATATTATTTGGTCTCATTATTCAAACTAACATATAAACTGTACCCATACCCTATTCTTTTAGGTTTTCCTAAGTAGGAAGTCTTAAATATTACCTTAACAGGTACAAACCATATAGCTTACAAAACAGTTAGACAAACAAATTAACCATAAAATTTATAACCCTTACAAAATGAGATGCAAATTGATTCATAAAAGTGAAAGGTAATTCAGTCTTTTCGTGAGTAGAGGTAAAGGGCAACGCGGAATGAGAATGCAAAAGCTACTTCAAGGTTGATTCTCCAATTGTGTTTCTATTGCGTGGTTTTGAGAATGCATTCTAGAAATATATAATCATATCCAAATAGGGCTCATGTTCGAGACGAGTATGAGAGATTACTCTCTAAAGTCGACCTAAAAGTCTACTTATTATTATTATTATTATAAATATAAAATCACCTTAAAAGTCATGTTTGATTGTCTACACAAAACATAAAGTCTGACAAAAACACAAAGGCTGTATTCGTTTGATAGTTTAGTTTCGTTTTGATGATGTAAAAATGTGTAATGAGTGGAGAGAGATAGAGAGAGAAATGAGGGTACGAACTAAACTAAACTAAAATTGAACGAATGATGCCATCAAAACTAAAACTAACTTAAAATTGGAAAACAAACACAGTCAAAATAATTAGTCTATCCAAACCACAATAATTGGATGTTTAAAAATTCTTTTTCTTTAGGCTCCATTTATTTGGATGTAAAAGATTTTTCCGTAAAATATTTTCTAGTATTTTGGTATTTGGTTGCACAAACTGTGAAAAAAAATGTTTTACTTCTAAAACATTTTCCGTCAGAGAGCGGAAAATGACTTGAAACTCCCGTAAGTCATGACTTTTTCCAACGTTGAAGCAAAAATCAAACACGTGACACCTGCTCTGTTCCTTTACCATCTCTCTCTCTCTCTCTCTCTCTCTCTCTATATATATATATAGGGGCGGTTCATTTAACACAATGAGTAACACAACATTTGACATAATAAGGGACCCTTATTTAAGTTTTCACGAGGACCTAAGGGTATTTTTAACTTTCCGGAACAAATTTTAACGATCCGAACTGCTCAATGTTTTTAAAACGTGTTTTTAAAGCCCTCGCATGGAATCTCAAAAAAAAAAAAAGGGGAAAAAGTTTGATCTAATCAGTTTTGTAATAACTGTACATATATAATTTTTATTGAAAATTGTTCGGATCAAGCCCTTCCGGGTATTTTATTTTGGAGACCTCGCGGAGGGGCCTTGAAAACCACATTTTAAAAAGATTGAGCGATTCAGATCGTCGAAATTTGGTCCACAAAATCAAAAATACCCCTAGGTCCGCATGAAACTTAAATAAGGGTCCCTTATTGGAAGAGACTCCCATATATATATATATATATAGGATATTCAAATGAGTTGATTTTTTACAGGTAATCTTAAAAACATACTTTAAATAAATTGAATGGCTCTGATCATTCGCGTAAGGTTCACAAAAAAAAAATTGTGTCAAATGTAGTGTTATTCGTTGTGTCAACGGAACCGCCCCCTTATATATATATATATATATATATATATATATATATATATATATATATATAGTAAGCTTCCTATCCAAACCACAAAATGCGGACCTACCGTCCGGACCTCACTTTTCGGACCAAATTTAATAGCATTTTTATGAAAAACTGCTCCGATCAAGCCCTTCTGGATATTTGTTTTTGCCAAATCCTCGCGGGGTACCTTAAAAACACGTTTTAAACACATCTAACGGTTCAGATCATCAAAATTTGGTCCGAAAAGTGGAGGTCCGGAACTTAATAAGTTGCGGGAGTTTGGACCGGAAGTTTGGTGTATATATATACACACCACACTTCCCCTCCAAACTCCCGGATTTTATTAAGTTACGGACCTCATTGATCCCGATCGAATTTCGATGATCCGAACCGTCCAATGTGTTTAAAAGGTGTTTTTTAGAGCACCCGCGAGAAATCAGCAAAAAAAAAATACCGGGAAAGGCTTGATCCGAGCCGTTTTTCACAAAAACTGTATATGAATGAGGTCCGGAATTTAACAAGTTAAGGGAGTTTGGAGGAGAAGTGGACTGATATAGTATATATATATAGTTCCGGATCAAATTTTCATGATTCGAACTGTCCAAAGTGTTTAAAACGTGTTTTCGAGGGTGCCGATTAGAAATCATCTAAAAACAATACCGAGAAGGGCTTGATCTAAGCAGTTTTCATAAAACTGTATATGTGCAGTGTTTGTGAAAACTGCTCAAATCAAGTCCTTCCCGGTATTTTTTTTTAACGATTTCTCGCAGGAACCTTTGAAAAACTTTTTAAATACATTGGACAGTTTGGATCATGCAAAAACATGTTTTAAAAAACATTCAAAACATCAAAAAACCACAAAAATAGTTTTTAACAATTTTAGTTTTGGAGAAATTGGAAGAGCCGCGATGTAATTGATGGAGTTATCCAAAACAACCACAATTCAATAATGCAAGCTAGAATTGAAAATGGAGATCCCAAATGAGCTCTTAGAGCATCCCCATAGATTTCTCTAATGATTTAAGAAAAAGAAAACTTATTTGATTTTTCTAATGTTGAACGAAATTATACCGTTAGAACTTAGAAGCCACTTTTCTACTTAAGCTAAAAGTGGGACATAAATGACTCATTTTATGATTTTCCTTTTCAATTTAGTTTACATGTGATGAATGGGACGTGGATGCTCTTACATAAACTGATACTTCAATTTAGTTTATCAAAATCGTTTAAATCATGTAAACTTTAATTGGAAATATTACCCGGGTAAACAAGAGCATCTCCGATCTTTACTCAAACCTGGAAAATTGTAGTTGCAGATAGCATTAGGGCCACAGAGGCCATGGTTCTGACACGGCCGGCGTATGGCTTGCCAAGTAACACTCCAAATCCTCCTCTCCTCATCCAAACTGTACATTCTCACATTCCCATCCACATCCATCTTTAACCTCCTCCAAACCCCCACCATCTCATAATCCGAATTCCGAAGCCTTAAACAGCAATTTATCACTCGATATGAAGTATCCAGACAAATTAAACGCCGCCCTTCTGCTGCTGTTGTATGTGGTCCGACCCGCTTGCCAGCTGTTCTTCCACGGGTCCGGCCAGTAAACGCTGGATATCTCCGGCCCATCGAACAGTAAACGCAGGACGTTGTCGTCGTCGAAGAAGAAGGAGTAGAACCCAGTTGAGATATTGGTTTGGCTTCGAGAGGAGACGAGTTTTGCAGTTCGCGTCATGGGTTGGTTTGGAAGAATGGTATCCGTCGGTGAGTCGAAACTCTGCCAAATAATTGTACCACTTGGGTTTTTTAAAACAAGGTTACCAGTGTCTAGGAGTTTTAATTCGAGTGGTGAGATTGAGTTGGTGTTTGTGGACCAGACGGTGAACTGGTCCGCGTCGGTTAGTATGAGGTCTCCAGATTTGAGGAGAGAGAGTTTCGAGAGTTCGCCGTTGACGGGTTGGTCGCGGTTGGCCGTCCAGACGACGGTGAGACTGCCATCTGAAGTGGGTACGGTGAACCATATGGAGAAGCAGTAGGCGTTTTTGCCGACGGAGTGGAAGCCGGCGGTGAAGACGCCGTTTGGGGAAGTTAGAAGGTTGGGTATAGAAAGGGACGAGGATGTGGGTAAGGTATCATGTGGTGATGAGATTGAGAACAGAGGTAGTGATGATAGGAGGAGGGAAATTAGGAGGATTGGAATTGGGGTATCCATGGTGTTGTTTGTGGATTTGCAGTAGATTTTGGGTTTGGGGATGTGAACATAAATAGAATTCGGATTCTACGAATTAAGGCCATGTTCCACTAACTTGTTTTTTGGTTTTTTGGTTTTTTTTTTTTATCTTTAGTTTTACAAAAAAAACAACTAGTTCCACTAACTAGTTTTTTAGCTTTTTGGTTTTTTGAGTTGTGTTACCAAATTACCAAGCTATCCTTGTACCCAAAGGAAAAGGAGTTTGAAGGGGGGTAGATTCGTAATTTTACATGATTAAAGTGGTTTGGTTTTTTTTAAGTTATTGGAATTAAGTGATTTTTTTGTTAGTTTTTGTGAGGTTTTTTTTAGTGGAATGTGATAGTTTTTTTTTGTTAAAACAATACTAGTGTTTTTTTTTTAAGTGGAACGTGACCTAAGTGAGAGATAGAGAGCCTAATTTTACTGATCGATGATGATTGATCAGTGATGAATTCATGACACATGGATGGTGATGTATAGCTATAAGTGTCGTATGAGGACTTTTAGTCAAAGTGTAGTGGGCCGAACTGTGTGGTCCTTAAGGTCCTAACAAATTAATAGCCTAGCAAGGCTCATATGTTGGGCCCACCAAATGAACGATCCAAGCCGCACTTATATTGTGGATCTTGCGATCTCGAATTCCTAATTTAATAACGCTATTCCACCGTCCGGTGTGAACCGATATGTCCGAATCACCTGAACCGAACCCGACCGGCACAACCCGCGGAGTATACGAAAGGTAGCTTAGGCAAGTGCACTTAACCGTCTCACTCCACACGTGATGAGTGATGTTAGCCGGAGCAGTTACCGTGTGTGCCTACCGTGTTGTACTTGGAGGGAAAGTATTGGAGCTCTATAAAGTGCAATAATAAGACCTAAATGGTACGGCGCTCCTTAATTATTACCCTAAATTGTATGTGCTTTCCTCTCCACTTGCCTCCTGTCACTTAACCATCAAAGTATCTTAAGCTTTCCGGTCGACTCCAACTGGTTAGGTGTTAACCGCGGATGTTACTTGTGCAGTTCAGGTGAAGGTATAAAGCTAAGCCTTAACCCGAACTATAGGTCCAATCAAGCTCAAGACAAAAGGTAACTCTCACGTAGGAAGGCAGAGGCTCAAATCTAGATCCGAACCAGAGATCTAAGAAGACTGGATTAAACTCGACCGAACTCACACCGTGCCTTAAACCTTAACTTGAGAACTTTCTTACATGGATGGGTTTCAGTTATCGTACATTGCTTTGTATGATGAGCCATTGAACATTCTTACGACGAATTGTTATGGTTGTCCATAAAATTCCATAAAAATACTCTTCCTTCCGCGTAAAAAACAAATTAGTACGACAAACCAGGCAAAACTACTCTTGTGGTAAAAAAAGGGTTAATGATAACCATCTGATGGTAACAGATGAAATACATTGCCTCAGTCCTACGGCGGCAAAATTGACCTCTTGACTTATATTATAGGCAACCAATGACCATTTTAATGCCATGTTTGGATCAACCCATCATCATATCCCGTCTTTTTGTAACTTGTACCCCTTCCGTGGCTAAATATTGGTCTCGTATTCCATTTTGTGCAATCTCCAAATGTCCTTTTACATTAATTGTTATACTTTATTTGATATCTTTTCAATTCTATCCTTTTTTTTTTTTGATGTGACAAGAACTATTTAAATGAAACGTTACAATGATTATGGGTTAAATTAGAAAGAGAAAAATAAAAAAATGTGAAATGATTATTCGTTGAAAAAAAGTTAGAATCTCAAAGTAGCTCTGACATTTTGGGACGAAGGAGTACTAATTAGCTTTGTACCCTTGTTTGGATGGGAGTGAGAAATTGTGATTAATGGAAACAACATGAACAATTGGTGTGATAACTTTTAAGCCTAAATGGTTAGCTGAGTGGTCTTGGGTTGGATTATCCTTGCTAACAAATCTTAGGGTCACCTTACTCTCACGAGTAAGCGTGCAAAATAGTTGTGGCAGAGCTGTAGGGATTAGTTTGAGGTGCACACAAGCTGGCCCAGAACACCTTGTCCAAAAAAAAAAAAAAGAAGGTACATAATAAGTACTTGATCAGGAGCATGTCCTTAGAGCAACAACAACATCCTCAAAGCGACGTTATGGACGATCGACAAAGAAGTGCAAGGATTGACGGCGAAATTCATATTTGGTTGTCTACACAGAACTTAAAGTTTGACACGTGACAATACCCAAAAACACAAATATTTGGATGTTTCAAAGGTCTTTTCCTTTAATGATTCACGAAACTGAGTGACTAAAGGAGTGTAATTTTGTTCACTCTCATTAAAAGTGGATGAACATTACCCTCTATCTTATTGATTGAAATAGTTTTAGGTTTCACTCATGTAACACACTATCTTGACCAATGGGAGTGAGGGTAAAAATTAAATTCGTTACTAAAGTCAAGAGGTCATTTTTAATTAAAAGCTTGGCCGTGAATATAGAGAGATTATTCCGCAAGCGTTTAGTACTACACAAGGATTCTACATACCGCATGCTTGTGTGGGCTTCATAGAGTTTGGGGGGTGGGTGTATTAATTACTGGTTTCCATCAAACATCTTCAAACCTTTTCTGCAATTTGTTACGAGGATTATAAAAGAATAACTAAGTGCAATTTGTCACATCATTTGTTACGAGGAAAAAAAGTAACATTTAAATAAATACAGTAACAGATAAAATAGATAGTATTGTTAGATTGTTGAAAGAGATGTGGTATGTAAAATTAAAAATGTGCAATATTCACTAGGATTTTTTACTCAAAATTTATTGAAGTTGTTGGGGATGCATATTAAGTTTCTTCGAATATCTTTTCTTAATACACTTAAAATTACTCCAGCTCATGTTAACCCCAAGGAGTTGGTTTGGTGGTCTTAGCTTGAGACTTGGTTCTTCTAAGGTCTTAGGTTTGATTCTGTTAGTCAAGCATTTTTTGGGGCCACCTCACCTCACATGCAAGCGTGGGATGTTGAGAATAAGTTTGAGGTTTGCGCAAGCTAGTCGAGACACTTTGGATTATAAAAAATAAAAAATTCATCCATCGTTAATTAATGAGAACTCCTTCAACGCAGTTTTGCAGATGCAAAAAGATGTACTTTTGCGACTGCAAAAAGTGCTGTCGCTAATATTCTATATTTGCGACTATACAAACTGCGGTCGCTAATGTTTTATACTCCCTCCGTCCCATAAAGTTTGGTCCCTACGAAACTACGTGCAATTTTCAAGCTAAAAAATAACGTGCTTACGAAAATAATTTTTTAGTCAATATGGATCTTGTTTGATAGATCTCATCGAGAACTTTTATACGGTGCAAAAAAAATTAAAAAATTATTTTGGTAAATACATTATTTTTTAGTTTGAAAATTGCACGTAGTTACGTAGGGACCAAACTTTATGGGACGGAGGGAGTATTTGTGACTGCACAATGCAGTCGCTCAGTGGCGGCTCCAGGAATTTATGGAAGGGTGTTCATAACTTACCTTAAGTCCACTCGCTGATCTATTAATCAATAACGTATTTACAAAATGTCATATATTAATATAAATAGTGCGGTCAAAAAATGTAAACTCTATTCTTAAAAATTAACTATGGGGTGAAATGAAATGAGAACTAAATATATTTGTAACAAATTTTTTTTTTTTTTTTGAAAGTTGTTGTATTGCGTAATAAATGGAGTTTTCATAATGGAGGGAGTACATTTTTACAATTGTCCTAGACGAATTCTCATATTTTGTGTCAATATTTAACCGGCTTATTAATCTACTAAAACGCTTTTGAAAGAAATTGTAGAGTATGCTAGGGCCGACCTTTTCGAAAATACTCCAATGTTTTTTCTTTAGGATGACATGAAGAGATTTTCAAACGTAGTCTTAAATTCGAAGGAATATTATTCAAGTTAACGCGATTTTGCAATGTAGATGAAGTTTTTTAAAAGCTTTGCCTTTAATCTATATGTTAACTAGACAAAAAAAAAAGTTATTGTCATGACTTTGAAATTAATATTATATTTATACCATCAACAATAGAGATGGAGAGAGAACGCAAAGCATATCTAATACTTACACCAATAGAATCTTCTTTTTCCAATATGATTGTGAGCTTTATTTGAGGTAATGTGTTAGGTGTTCAGATATAAATTACTTAGATCGATGGACTGTAATTGTTTTGTGATTGAGTGTTCTATTTGTTTTAGGTTGGGTGTTCAATTAGTTTTGTATTAAGTGTTCAAGACTGTTAGAATAGGGTGTTCATTGATATTTGAGTTAGGTATTTAAAGAAACATTAACTCATAATTTATACATGTTTTCTAAGCAATTTTTTTTTATTGGGTGTTCATTTGACCATTGAATGGTGGCTGTAGAGCCGCCCCTGCAGTCGCTAGTACTCTATATTTGCAACTGCTACAAGGCAGTGGCTAAAAGATTGTAGTTGCCAATGGGCATTTTTCTAGCAAAGAAGCCACAATTATTCAATGATATCAAGTTGGCATTCATACATTTTCAAAACATAGCACCCTTTCATTCATAGCAGTTCACTCTAAAACTACAATCATTCATTATTATCAAAATAATCATATCCAACCGTTTACATCCAAAATATCATGTCTAGTCATTTTAATCCAAAACATCTCCCTACTTCTAAAACACAATGGCATCTACTTTCAAAAGAAAGTAGAACCTAATTTAGACAATGCGTTGAATGCAAAAACAAATGCTAAAGGAAAACAAGACATATAATACAAAATGAAGGATGCCCTTGTAGCAGCTTGTAACCGCACCATAATCTACTCTTTCAAAAACACCTGAATGAATAAATAACAAAAAAAAATGATTAATACTCAATCACACTTTAAAAAAATAGACAACTACTACCCTATTATACATCGCTAAAATGCCAAGCAACATAAATGCCAACATCACCTCCAACATTTGTCACACCTTGACAAGTTCTTTCCGAAAGGGCATTTGGCTTTACAACTTTGTCAACCAGAACTTTTCAAAAGTCTAGACCCAATGGAACTCCGTCTATTTTTAGCAACGGGTCCTTACTAATAACAACTCCCTCTGTCACGTCTTGTTTCGGAATATCAAAACTTATCAAGCATACTTTTACCTCTAATTACCTTCAATCATAAGGTAAAGTTTTAGAATGTGTGATTGTGTCCTTGTAGTGTCCTTGTCCTCCATTTTATAGAAATCAATGTGACGTGTGTTCATATCGTGTCGTGTCTAGAAATCAATGTGTTCGTGTGTCCGTTGTGACGTGTCTGTGTCAGAGCCAAAGCGTTAGAGCACTAGACATAAATGTAAGCATATCCTGCTTTTAGTGTCGCGTCCTCCATTTTGTGAACATATCCAGCAGATTGCTAGTGTCATAATTTAGCACTGGTGCTTTGTAAGTTTTGTAACGGAAAAGTTGACTACTAATGGGCATGCATAACGGCCATTGCGTGGATTTTAGCAGGTTACCTCATAATTCCCTCGCCCTTGGCTCTCAAACATTACCTACATGCATGCATTTAGAAAGGCATAGAGATGAAAAAACATGCAGAAACATTTCAAAGTTCAAACACGTTGGGGTGCAGACAACCTCAGCAGTACCGGGGCGGGAGCCCCCACGGGATTTGATATTTGAGGGACCTCGGTGTGTAATTTCGGCTATAGGCCCGACTTAATTATTTTGCTGTTAGCTTGTAATTAGGGTAACACGTTTTCAGAAAAAACAGAGACAGAGAGGCGAGAGAAAATGCAGATCTCAAAGAGATTGCGAGAAGACTTGTACTCTTGATTTCGATTTCATAGTGGACTGGTGTGGCTCCATTGATTTTTCCTCGCGTTGAGGTTTTCCACGTACATTTGTGTCTCGCTTTCTTTTCTGTTTTTTATTACACACGATTACTTGTTTTTCTGTTCTGTGATTCATTGTTTCCAAGATCCGTAGGGGTGTTGTGGGGTTGCGAAAATCCTAACAAGAAGTACCAGACTTGAGATTAGACATTGCTCTACAATTTCTCAAGCAGTCTCCTAAGGAGAGGGACCCAACCACAACCAATTCTATAATTCATTTCTCGATCGATGCAATCGCGCAAACAAGAGGGACTTCTATAACCGGAGAGGTTGTAATATCGGAGTCCCGTTGACCTATATCTATCTTGTAGTGTCGTGTCCTCCACATTTAGAAATCTGTGTTCGTGTCCACTGTGACGTGTGTCTGTATAATCTATTAAAAGTTCTTTTAGAGTTTCATGGAGAAATTGACTCAACCCTAATGGTGTGTTCCTGCCACAATCTTGAGAACAAACAAGAACTATGGGTCAAGGTCAAGACATGACTTTATGAATTAGCAACTTAAACATGATTAAGTAACAAGGATATTAGTCCAAGACTCCAAATCATCATCGAATGACACACAACTTTCAGTTAACTACATCAATCTTGTAACAATTTTCTTGGGTTCAACTAGAAACAGAAATAAGTGCTTTCAATAAAAGGATGTAGCTTCCATACTTTTCGATGAAACATACACCCTGAGACAAGAAAACCATGAAAATTAACTACCATATCGATGCTAAGATATCTAGGAAAATTTGCGTGTGTGGCTTTGCCAATTATAGTGCGCTACCCATCAACGACATAGCCTCTACTTAGTTTACCCAAACTGAAGTGGAAAATTCAGTAAAGGGCTGGAGTACTAACACCACAAAACCCTCTAATTGAGCTTCAATGACAGATCCCCACACTTGAGCCAATCTTATGTCTAAGTTGGGCAAATAGCCTCTGTTGAGGCCATGGATCTATGGATGGAGTTATTGGTCTAACAAGCATGGCAAGAAAGCAAATCAAAAGCTTTAGAGTTCAAAAGCTACCAATTTCTACTTAGGACACACAGAAAATGTATGAACAATCTGTAGATATAACAAAGAAGAAAGAAAGATTCAAAAGTGGTTTGCATATTTGATGCATGAGGATAGTGTTGTTAGAGAAATATCATCTAAAGAGGAAAGGGTAGTTCATATTGTATGTTCTACATGCAAACAGGAAAAAAGTCCATAGAACATTAGAACTGCTTGGAAAACTTCATCAAAGTGACAGATTGACTTGTCTTTGTACATCAAACAAAGAATGCCCTAGCTAGTCGGTGCCAGAAAATGTTTGAAGTAAAGCACTTCTATTTTTTATGACCTTCCCTCAGTCTATGACAGTTTTGGGAAGTTGTGAAGAGCCACGCAAGGTTTCGAAACGGCATCACAAAAGTGTTTTGTGAAGGTTAGATAGTGTTATCTCCAACAAATAACAGGAGAACTTTAGCAATAAAAAGTACACAAAAACTTTTCTCTTCAAACATGATTGTAAATTTCTCTACCTTCAAACGCATTTGATGGGATGAAGCTGTACAATACCTGTAGGAGGTCAAGGAATGACATCAAATATGACAAAAGCTAAACATCTAGATTCTAAAAGGTTAAATATGTTCTATACACGATTGATGAGTTCCAGAACAGGCATGAAAACCAAAAACAGATCAACACTTTTAGGCCCTTCACGTTTTTTTAGTAGAGTGGATATGGACCACATACAAAAACATTGGAAATTAAATAAATAAGTAGTACACAAAACTTGATGAATAACAGGTATCACTTACATCATGGATGAGCTTTGGTTTATTCAGTAAAGCAGCACCCATTCCTCCACTTATAGAAAATGATTTCGGACAACCCATATTGACATCTACGGCGGCAACATCTTTCCACCTGAAGAGTCAAGTACCATGATAATTTCAAACACAAACAAAGAAAACACAGCTAATAGGAACAAGCTTTCAAAGACAAATCAACAAGTTCTACGTAGGACACACAGAAAATGTAGTACTACCAAGTTCAAAAGCTTCAAGTTCAGTCCAGAAAATCAGAAAAAGAAGTGTGAACAAGAAATATACACAATCTAGGCAGCAGCCAGAGCCCTCACAGCATCAGAAGTTCCCATTTGAAATACTACCCGAGCACTTTCCTCATGGCAGGTCCTGAAAACAACATTCTCAGTATCAGTAGTCCCAATCACCTCTGATAAGTAAGAAATCAAATGAGTTCCGGATTCAAGACAGAAGAGCAGTACATCAATTAGTGACATACCGGTGAGAGCAATGTCCAAGCAAAGTAGCAGAGAGAGGAGAGAGACTTACTTGCATCACGGCGTGGTGGTCGGACTAGCGGCTAGGGCTACTATTTGCAGCAGGGCTGCGAATTCGCGATCGTGAGAGAGAGAGAGAGAGAGAGAGAGAAGAAGAGAGAGAGGGAGAGGGGTCGTGAATATGGTGGAGTCCGGTGTGGAGTCGGTCGGTGGTCTGCGACGGCGGAGGACGTGTGAGGAGACCAACAGACCGTGAGGGACAGGATGGGAGAGAGAGGGGGGATTTGGGGATTTGATTTTGGGGAAAGAGCTAGCGATTTGGGATCCAATTTTGGGGGCATTTTTTTATTTTCATGTTGAAAAAATTGGGGGAACTTTTACCAATGAAAATTTTTGCTGATTTGGGGAGATTTGATTTTGGGGGGAATTTCTAGCGGGGTACATAATTTTAGCGCGTTTTGAACCAAAAAATAAAAAATAGTGGGCATCTATTTGCGACTGCAAAAAGTTACAGACGCAATTGTATAATTATTTACGACCGCAAAAAATTGCAGACGCAATTGTTTACTTATTTGCGACCGCATCCAATTGCAGACCCAATTGTTCATTTATTTGCGACCGCATCCAATTGCAGACACAATTGTTTTATTTTTTTTCCACTGAACTTGTTGTTGTCGCAATTACGTACTTTTTGTGACCGCATTTTGTGCGGTCGAAAAAAAAGAATGACGCAAAATTCCTTTTTTCTTGTAGTGAAGGAAAATGCTAAATATATAGGAGTTTTATGCAAGTTGATGCTTCAATAACTTTTTCTTTTGTGTTTGTGATTTTCTCTTATTATCACAAATTTTAGGCGCCTTTGGGCAAAGCTGTGGACAATCTATTCTAATATATAATCTATTCTAATATATAATGGGGGAGCACCCTTTTGGTGTGGACAAAATTTTGAGGCTGGCTTACAATTTACATTTCCAAAATTGTCCAAAACAAAAGCATAATTTCACAAGCTAAGACTATTTTATCTTACACCAACTGCTAGGGATAAAAATGGAATATAAGCAGTTGCACTTGCCTTTTCCGTAACTGCCATTCCATAACTTCAAAGTCTTCTCTTCAAACTCCCATTTGTCCATTCCTCAAGATCTTCCTCTCACAATTTCCCACGGCTTATGTTTCTTTCTCAGGTTTACTCTTATGTTCTCTAATCCTTTGGAACTTTTAGGATTTGTATAGAGTACACCACTCTTCAACATTTCCTTTTGTTTGATGTTCGCAAAACGGGACTCCAAGTTGAATCCGTAATGGAATTGATTCACGGTATGTTTTTCCCCATTTGAGTTGAACAACTGTTCTTATCGGACCTTTTTGATTTGCGATCATCCCTTTTACTTCCTTTGTCTTCAGTCCTTCAATTCTATTTCTTTGGAACTAGAAAAAGACAAATTGTAGTTTCTTAAGAGTATTTGCTTTAATCGAAAAGGGACCGTCATATACCTATGTGATACTGGAGGAAATTGAATACTCATTATACTTTCAAGGGAATTAGATGGTTTTTTTTTTTTTTTTTCAGATAGAAGGAACCATGAGGGAGAGAGGATTTGAAAAAAGTATCAAGTTGGACTTGCACACGCATTGTGTGTGCCTCGACCTCTAGTTAATATTAAAGAGTACTCGCAAGTGACTCGTCAACTTGTGTGCCAAAAGCCCCTTGTAGGGACAATTTGAGAGATGTTTTTATATGTAAATTACTATGTCCTTAAAACTTAAAAAGACGAGAGAAAAAAAAATAGCGAGACTTCCCTGCTGATCTCAACGGAAGGATATTTCAAACATGGATAAATGAATGAGCAATGCGATAAGCACAATTGTTCCGCTAAAAAAAAAAAACAGTTTTGTTTTAATTCAAAAACTATCTCATTCCACTAACAAAAAACCACTTAGTTTTTTTTGCAAAACTAAAAACAAAAAAGCCAAAAAAACTAGTTAGTGGAATAAGTTAGTTTTTTTGCAAAACTAAACATACAAAAAACTAGTTTAACTTTTCTTTTTTGTCAAAGTTCAACTTTTAGGATTTGTATAGAGTACACCACTCTTCAACATTTCCTTCCGTTTGATGTTCGCAAAACGGGACTCCAAGTTGAATCTGTAACGGAGTTGATTTACGGTAACAACATTGATTCACGGTATGTTTTTCCCCATTTGACTCGAACAATTGTTGTTATGGGACCTGTTCAAGTTAAGATCATTCCTTTTACTTCCTTTGTCTTCAGTCCTTCAATTCTATTTCTTTGGAACTAGGCATAGTTTCTTAAGAGTATTTTGCTTTAAACAAAAAGGGACTGCCATGTACCTATGTGATATTGGAGGGAATTGAATTATGTTTAAGCAATTTCCGGTCATACTCATTATACTTTCAAGGGAATTAGATTTTTTTTTTTTTTTTTTTTTTTGGGGGGGGGGGGGGGGGGGGGATTAGATAAAAAGAACCATGAGGGAGAGAGGATCTGAAAAAATTATCAAGTTCAACTTGCACACACATCGTGTGTGTCCCGAAATCTAATATAATGTTTTATAATGCTTGGCATCCTGTCATTTATAGATGTAATCTTGGAAACTCGACTTGCTCACACATAGCGTGTGACCGCCTTTTGAGATGTAATCTTGAAAACTGAACTTGCACATGCATTGTGTGTGTTTGGCCTCTGTTGATTTCTGCTGTTGTTTATTTGTCAAAAAATATAATGGGACGCCAACGCGATCAAAATGATAAACCAGAAGCTTTTGTGCAATTTTTTTTGTCAAAGTTCAACTTGCACACGCAATGCGTGTGCCCCATCCTCTAGTGGAATAAGTTAGATTTTTTTGCAAAACTAAAAACCAAAAAACTAATTAGTGGAACAAGTTAGGTTTTTTGCAAAACTAAAACATCTAAAAAAACTAAAAAATCAAAAAAATCAAGTTAGTGGAACACCCCCTTAATTTTGGACACAGAAGTCCCATATATATATTGGACGCCTAGTTTGATAGAAAAGTAATACTCATTGCCCGCATGATGTTTTAGCCCTTTAAAATAACAATAAGTAACATAAATTAATGCTTCGTTTAGTTGACGTACGGTATCTCTGATATTTCCAGGCATTTGATTGGATTTTGCCTTAATCATTGCTTTTGAAAGAGGTTAATGGTGACACTGTCGATGCCGTTTCTTGTTTCATTTGGTCTAGAGATGAGTGGGATTGTGGAGTAATGCTATAAGTAATAATCATGCTAATAGTATGACAATTTTATTTACAGTTGAATAAGCAACAAAAATTACAACAGCCAATGAGACAGGGTCACATCAACAAGCTCTTCAGATTACTGTTTCAAACATTTTGGTAGTATATTTTTCAGATTCTGTTTTGGGCTTACAATGCACTTGAATTGAAAATACACTTTTTATTTAATTCAAAGAAGGCTTCATGCAAACTAACAAAAACAAAATTTCTTTATTATATTGCTGATAGATCTAGGTAGGAAAACAAAATATTTGCTCATTATTCAATGGCTAGAGCATATTAGAGAATGATGCACAAACGTATTAAGGCAATCTTTTATCCAACTTTGCCTACTATTAATAGTCATCATTTTCATGTGCTATAAGCCTCTCTGCAACTTGTCTCATTGTTGGTCTTGCATCTTTATCTTCCTCTACACATTGCAATGCCACTTGAACCAATATTTCCATCTTACTTAAATTACATTTTCCCTTCATCGCTGGATCAATGATCTTTTCAAGCCACAATTCCTTCCCTCCATCCCCATTTATCTTCTCCCTCACCCACTTAACCAACCCTCTAGGTTCCATCTCCCCTGTGTTCTCGGACACCTGGCTGCCTGTTGTCATTGGGCTCTGGCCTGTGACCATCTCCAACACCACCATTCCGTAGCTATAAACATCAACTTTAGATGTGATTGGGAGGTTGGAAATCCACTCGGGTGCCATGTAACCTCTCGTCCCCCTCACTCTGGAAAAGCTCGAATTCTTTCCACCACCCACTCTATCTCTTAACTTGGAGAGGCCAAAATCCGCAACCTTGGGTTGGAAATTAGAGTCCAATAGTATGTTTTGAGGCTTCACATCACAATGGAGAACCCACTCCAAACACTCTTCGTGGAGATAAGCTAGGCCTTTTGCAGACCCAGCTGCAATATCAAACCTCTTCTCCCAATCAAGAGTACTAGAAACAAGATTCTCTGCTAACGATCCGTGCTCCATGTACTCGTACACCAATAGCCTGTGATTTCCCTCAGCGCAATATCCCCATATCTCTATCAAGTTCATGTGATTAACCCTCCCAATGGTGCTTACCTCTGCTAAGAATTCGGCTCCCCCTTCATTAGCCTCGTTTAGTCGCTTTACTGCTGCAACTCTACGATCCGATAATACAGCTTTGTACACAACCCCACCGCCTCCTCTTCCGATTTCTTCCCTAAAATTTTCCGTTGCTTTCTTCAACTCATCATAGGTGAATTTCCTAAACCCGCTTGCAACTTGAAGGTAACCTTGTGTGTTTTCACTTGAACTTTGTTGGGTTTTGTACAACAACAACGAAACGAAACAAATACAAATGATTTCAATGCTGCCAAATGCAGAGGCAAACCAAACCATAAACTGCAAGGTCCCATTTTGTTTGGGTTTCTTGTAACCTCTGTCAAGTTGCAAGTTAGTTAAGCCAGGGGGGCAATGTAAGCCGATTCCTTGCGTTCGATTTGCAAGTGAAGTGTGAGAGGCTTTGGGCAGTCTTAGGTACATAGGATCTTCGAATGCCGGGGACCTATATCCGTTAAGCAACATTGACTTGCGAAAACAATTGAAAACACCATTATCGGGGTCAAATCGGTAATTGAAGCCGTGGCAATTACAGCTTTGTAAGCAAACTTCCTCACACATTTCATACGTGTAATTTCCGTAGAATTTGATATCATAGCCGTAGAATTCGACATGAGGAAGCTTGAGGAAGCTGGATTCGGCGGGGTTGCAAGAGAGGTTGAACTCCGGTTCACACCCGAGTGACCAATCTGTCAGATTTTTTGCCTTGTACCTGATTTGAGAAAAAATTGTAAAAGACTTGCACACAAAGATTATTTTAACACGGTTTGTCAATGGAATCAACGACTATTTGTCAAGATGGAAAAAGTACCGATACCATAAAAACTAATGAAACAAAAGAAACAAGACGGAGCCAAGAATTTCACTATGTAGGAGCGAATTTTTTTCCAAAGAACTTTACAGGGGCCAAGTCTCCATAATTCATAAGAGAAATTTTTTTTCCCATACTAGAGGTTTTTTTTTTTTTTTTTGGCAGGGGCAGACGTCTCTACTAGCTTACCTCTGGCTCCATCTCTGAAAAGAAACCAACTTGTGAGATCGCTGAGAGGAGAGCTGACAAGTAGTTTTCTTAAAGAGGTGTTCATCCTCGTTTGTGTAGGTTCTAAAGATCGAACACCGGGTTAAAACACCATTTACAAATATTTACAAATTTTTACAGGGTGTCCTCATGTTATGGAATGGGTATGAAACGAGAGTATCAACTATTAACCCTTACTAATCAATATGTATGCCATGAAGTTAAATGGTTTTTTAATTCATCTGAGGGAACTATATAATCACTGTATTAATTTGGGTATTTTCGGGCACGATGCGAACTTTTAAATCGGCTCCATTACATAAAAATTAAACAAATAAAAATTTAAAGAATAATATCAAGTATTCAAAACATAATCATAATCATGAAAACTGGATAATCCTTCCCTTAATTGGAAAGGTAATACTTTGTTAAACATCAATTTTCTCGTATTTTTTAGCGACAAAAGTAGTAATTAAGCTTTCGTAATCAAACTTATCCGCAATATCCATTTAGATAATAAATACTAATTCATTCAAATTTCTTGCTATGTAGTTGATCGAAGAAAAGATTTGTTCAATTTTAATTTCAAAAAGCCTTTTTCATGGGAACAAGATTCTATATGCAATTTACTCAAAACAATCACCCATTAGTTTCTCAAATAATTGAGCACTTCCGTTCGATTTACTGTTTCTTTAGGTAAAATTTACTTATTGACTTTCGATTCTGAAAGGAAGTTCCTTGTATCGATAACATAAAGCTCACCATGACCTGTTTGTTAGCACTTATAATCGAAGTCATTTAAGCTTATGTGTTTATGGTTGTTTGTTAACAATTATGAATAATCACTTATTTACTTTTCTAGCTTATTTGACTCAAAAAAAGCTATATTATTTCAATTTCCAGCATGAAGCCTTTCTTTGCTTATTTTAAGTTATTTAAACATATGAAGAAAAAAAATCCTAAAATGAATCAATGATTCTTCAGGAAAACAGTTGTGAGCCCGTTGGATCCTATGCCCATCACGCGATCTAACGGCTCACAACCGTTTATATATATATATAAACTTCCAATAAGGGTCCCTTATTAGAGTTAAAATGCGGACCTCACCTTTCCGAGCCAAATTTTGACGATCTGAACCGTTCAATGTTTTTCAAATGCATTTTTAAGGGCCTCCGCGAGGATTTGTCCAAAAAAAAAAACCCGGAAGGGCTTCATCTGATCAGTTTTGGTTAAAAACGTTATATATAGCGTTTTTAACCAAAACTGATCGGATGAAGCCCTTCTGGGTATTTTTTTTGGACAAATCCTCGCGGAGGCCCTTAAAAATGCATTTTAAAAACATTGAACGGTTCAGATCATCAAAATTTGGTTCGGAAACACAAAAAAGGCTAGGTCCGCATTTTATTTTTCAATAAGGGACCCTTATTGGAAGCTTATCCTATATATATATATATATATACACACCACACTTTCCGGTCCAAACTCCCTGATTTTGTTAAGTTCCGGACCTCATTGATCCCGATCGAATTTCGATGATCCGAACCATCCAATGTGTTTAAAAGGTGTTTTTTAGGCCCCCCGTGAGAAATCAACAAAAAAAAAATACCGGGAAGGGCTTGATCCGATAGTTTTTCACAAAACTGTACATATAGCAGTTTTGTGAAAAACTGCTCGGATCAAGCCCTTCCCGGTATTTTTTTTTACTGATTTCTCGCGGGGGCCCTAAAAACACCTTTTAAACACATTGGACGATTCGGATCATCAAAATTCGATCGTGATCAATGAGGTCCGGAACTTAACAAAATAAGGGAGTTTGGACCGGAAGTGGACTCTCTCTCGCTCTCTCTCTATATAAATATATACAAGAAACTTCCAATACGTGTCCCTTATTTAAAAATTCCATGCGGACCTACCCTTTGTTCGACTTTTCGGACTAAATTTCGACGATCTGAACCGCTCAATGTTTTTAAAATGTGTTTTCAAGGGCTTACGCGAGGAATCTCCAAAAAAAAATTACTCGAAAGGGCTTGATACAAGTAGTTTTCGATAAAAACTGTACATATATAGTTTTTTTGGAAAACTGCTCGGATCAAGCCCTTTCGGGTTTTTTTTTTTTGTGGAGATTCCTCGCCTAGGCCCTTGAAAACATATTTTAAAAATACTGAGCGGTTCGGATCGTCAAAATTTAGTCCGAAAAGTTGAAAAAGGGGTAGGTCTGCATGAAATTTTTATATGAGGGACCCTTATTAGAAGGGAGTCACACACACACACACACACACACACACACACACACACACACAGAGTGAGCTTCCCATCAGGGAGCCCTCCAATTCTCCTATTTTCCGATCAAATTTTCACGATCCAAACCGTCCAATGTGTTTAAAAGGTGTTTTTAAGGGTTCCCGTGAAAAATCAGTGAAAAAAAAATACCGGGAAGGGCTTGATCCAATCAATTTTCAATAAAAATACCGGGAAGGGCTTGATCCAATGTATTTATCGAAAACTGATTGGATCAGGCCCTTCCCGGTATTTTTTTTCACTGATTTTTCACGGGAACCCTTAAAAACACTTTTTAAACACATTAATTGGACGGTTCGGATCGTGAAAATTTGATCGAAAAATAGGAGTCCCTGATGGGCTTTGGGAGTCCTGATCGAAAAGATTTAGTGTATATATATATATAATCATGATCTAATGAGGACTGCCTCACAAAAATTTAGTGAGGATCTCATGAGTTGGGGTTGAATCTCGACGATCCAAACCACTCAATGTGTCTAAAACGTGTTTTTAAGGGTCACCGCGAGGATTTGCCAAAAATAATAATAAAAAATACCTAGAAGGGCTTCATTCGAGTATTTTTTGGTAAACTGTATATGTACGGTTATTATAAAAACCTGCTCGGATGAAAAGCTATAACAAACACTTTTAAAACTTTGTTGTTCCCCCTTGTTGGGATCCCGTTTTGCTTCTTCTCCTTTAATCTTTGTACTTTTAGTGATTAATAAACTTCTCGCTTTTATAAAAAAACACTTTTACAACTTAATGTAATTATTTTAAGCCAATAATCTAAATAAAAAAAAAATCAAGGTTAGCACAGTCTTCAATTAATCATCCTTCTCAAACTTTAAGTTTTCCAAATCAATAAAAAAAACCCAGAAGCTTCTCATATTCTTGAAGTTGTTCAAACATGCTCTTAAGTGGAGAAAAAACTTTTTCTATGATGAAAATTAAGGCTGTATTTGGTTTGTAATTTAGTTTAGTTTTGATGATGTAAGCAGGTGTAATGAGTGAAGAGAGATAGAGCGAGAAATAAGGAAAATGATGATGTCAACAAAACTAAAACCTCAAACCGAATAGGGCCTAAGGGTGAGTTTCCGAATGGATTTTATCAAAATCTGATAAAATCAAACCTTTGATTTTATCCATTCAGAAACTGAGTTGATAAAATCCTAGATTTTTGACAAAAATCTAGGATTTTATCAACTCAGTTTCTGAATGGATAAAATCAAGACTTGATTTTATCACATCTTGATAAAATCTAGATAAAATCCATTCGGAAACTCACCCTAAGTAATTTTCTCTAAATTAGTCTCATCAAGTTGTTTCTCTCAACAATTAATTGTTTTTGCCCACGGCTTAAAGACAAAAAACACTACAATAAACACACCATTATTAACAATTTTTTGTAATTGTATCAAACGTGTTTTCAAAAAATAGGATTATAAAAATCAAGAAACATTACCCGGGTAAACAAGAGCATCCCCGACCAGCATTCTCCCCAGGGAAATCATAATTACATATCGCATTCGGCCCACAAACTCCATGGATCTTACACGGTTGTTGTATGGCTTGCCAAGAAACACTCCAGATGCTTCTCTTCTCATCCAAACTATACATTCTCACATTCCCATCCACATCCATCGTCAATCTTCTCCAAACCCCAATCCCATAATCCAAAGCTCTAAACCTTAAGTTATCAGTTGATCTAAAATACCCAGATGAATTAAACGCCGCGATTCGACTACTATTGTAACTGGTCCGACCCGCTTCCCAGCTGTTCAACCACGGGTCCGGCCAGTAAACACTGGAGATTTCCGGTCCATCAAATAGTAAACGGAGGAGGTTATCGTTGTCGAAAAGCAGAGCATAATACCCAGATGAGAAATTGCTACGGCTTCGAGAGGAGACGAGTTTTGAATATCGGGTTAACCGTTGGGATGGAAGAAGGGTATCCGTTGGTGAATCGAAACTTTCCCAAATAATTGTATCATTTGGGTTTTTTAAGACAAGGTTACCAGTGTCTAGGAGTTTTAATTGGAGTGGAGGGATTGAATTGGTGTTTGTGGACCAGACGGTGAATTGGGCTGCGTCGGTTAGTACGAGGTTGCCCGATTTGAGGAGAGAGAGTTTTGAGCGTTTTCCATTGACGGGTTGGTCGCGATTGGCCGTCCAAACGACGGTGAGATTGCCGTCAGAGGTTGGTTTGGTGAACCATATGGAAAAGGAATAGGCGTTTTGGCCGGCGGAGTGGAAGCCGGCGGTGAAGACTCCGTTTGGGGAAGTTAGGATGTTGGGTATGGAGAGTGATGAGGGTGTGAGTAAGGTATCATGCGGTGATGATATTGAAAACAGAGGTAGCGAAAATAGGAGTATGGAAATGAGGAGGATTAGAATTGGGGTATTCATCGTTAAGTGATTTTCATTTGTTGGGATTATTGGTGTAGTATGTGAATTTGTAGTTCCCTTTGGAATGGTGATTGTGAAAATATATAGGGATACAATCCGTCTTGGACATTGATTTCCATTTCTCTCCCGCAGCTTTAGGGGGTGTTCCACTAAAATAGTTTTTAGAATAAATTGGTTTTCCATGATTTTTTATGTAATGTATTGTCAAAAAATGATCTGTCTTGATTTTTTGAAAAAAAAATTATTTTTTGTTAATGGAACACCCCCATAGTATCAGAATTCTTGAGTTACATCCGTCAAGTCAGCATTTTCAACTGGTGGGGCTGTTTGGAGTCGCAACTCATTAGTCTTGCTTTGGTGAGTTCTTGGTATTTCGACTTTTGGTTTTGGCTCATTGAATTGGCGACTTGAGAGGTAGGGGTTTTGGGAAGAGAGTGCTTAATTAATTAGGTGTTGTTAGAGCATCACTAGTGGTATACTCAAACACAAAAATACTCAAAGATAAGTATTTTGATACACAAAAGAGGCTCACAATAGTATTTGGATAAATACTCAAAGTTAACAATATTTGTTACAAATACTCAACTTTTGGCATTTGGATACTCAAAATTACCAATCTTTCTCAATAAACAAACCTCAATAACCAAATTTTGGGGATCACACCGTATCAAAAGTAACAACATTCTCTCTCCATTTTTCAAATACTTAATTCAAAACTCAATTTTTTTGCACTTTCTCCCAAAAATTGAAATTATCAATTTTTAATCTTTATCAAAATATGTTCAAGATTGATCTCATTTTAAACGTATTGTGAATATCTTTTAAATGGTAATAATATTATAAAAAAAATATATGAACAAATTTAAAGTTATACCCATTTTATGAATAAAAATAGAGTGAATAATACTTTTTTTTTATTATGGACACAAATGAACCATTGTAGAAGGGTAGATACTAAAACTTATAAACCCATTAAATGAATACTCAAAATGTGACGTGGCAATATTTGAGTATCCATATTTGAGTATACCACTAATGATGCTCTTAGATGTTAATAAGCCTTGGATACACCTTGCAGATCAATAGGGTATTCTTGTCAGTTGTTTCCTTTCGATAAACACAAATGTGTCTCTTTCTATCAGATTCTCTACCGATTCATGGAGCTTTATAGTTGCTTCAGCCATCTAATTGCATGATGTTTACCCATGCTGCAGAGCTCTCGCCTTAGGTGCCTCAGACTTTCATTCTGTTTCAAATACTTAGTTGTATATATTTGTCAGTTCCTGTTTGATTTCAACATAAAAAATGTAGTTTTCTCGATAATTGATAGCCGATGTCTCCTTAGAATTCTTCGGTTATTTATATGTCTTAACAGTGTGTTGGGAGAATCATTATCTGTGGAACTACAGTGACACAGCAGCGAATCGACACTGTACATTGATCACGAATATCGGACAAGCTGAAGCAATCTCTCGCTTGATGTATTCTTCATTTGTTTTGGTTTTGTTTTATGTTTTTTTCGTATGTATTAAGTCTTTTCTTCTGTTGTTGTCGTCTATCTGCGATAGGTTGTAATAGCCATTTTATGAAATAAAATACTCATGCATGTCGAAAATTGAATCAGAAAGTACAAATTCAGCTTAACATGTAAACGTAAGAAAATAGAGTGATTATCAATTGATTACAGCTACGGAGGGGATTTGTGGGACCCACTTTAGGTTTATTAATTTCGATTGATTATAAAGGGTCTTGTTAACGTGTGCTCAATAGGCACACAAACAAATAAAAACAACACACACTCTAATACACTTTTTAATACACTTTCACATATCCCTATACATTTTTCACTCATTTCAATACACTTTTTCAACCTTAACGTGTGTCTATTGAGCACACGTTAGCATTTTCCTTATAACTAATTTGACACCCAATTACGGGCTGCCACGTGGCGGCCATTTTTCTTCGATTCAAGTGATTCAAAGTGAGTTAGACCGTTGCGGACACGTTTGTTTTTGAAGATTTAAGTGGGTCAAAGTCCAGTGTGGTGGACCGAATAATTTCTGCTATTGTTGGACACGTTTGTTTTGAAGTCAAATGAACATAGAAATAAGTTCACACACTAATGACTTACAAGAACTTCGAGAAAATTTTGTATGCCCATATGGTACCACGCTGGCACCAATGCGTGGTACCCTCCTCCAATCACAAAGTGAATATACTCCAAGTCATTGCATTGTCAGAAAGATGTCATGTAGGCCATTGGTGAAGAGAGGAAGCGGAGAGTTAACAGCCGTGCAATTTCTTTCACCTCTCACGTGCCTCTCTTCCTTGAAAAAAAGAACTCTCTCTCTCCTGTCTCTCTCCTCACTTCAAAACCTCCATGGCTGAAATCTCCTCACCCAGATCAAAGAGCAAAACCTAGAGGTTGACTGAGGATGACAAAATCTCCTCACCCAGATCGGAGTTATAAATGGATGATTTTTGTTTAAGATTTGAAGACGATGTTAATTTTCCCAGCAAATGTCAACTTAGAGATTGGATTTTTTTTTTCCCCCTAGTATTTTCTCATTCTCACATGGCAAGAGCTTCAGCCGTCAAGTAATCTCGCCAGCCAAAGGGGCTATAAATCATATCTTCCTCTTCCAAGTTTCTGATTCTTATGCCATTATGCATACTAGAATGGCAATGAACAGATTTGAGCGTGATTTATGTGAAAAATGGGAATTTGCCATGAGATTTTCCAAGAATCCTGAAATTGGATCCAATTCAGAACCTTTGCCAATGGCCTCAATTTATCAAGAGCCAAAATGAACATAACCGTTCAGTATCAGTTTAACCCCCCCAAAAAACATAACTTGTTTTTGGTGAAGGAAATGAACATGACCTTGTTTGGTATCTGACCGAAAATCTGAAATCAACCTTCGGGTGATGATTAACGTTTTCCAGGAGGAAGTTTGCTGTGCTTCAAGTAAGTCATGAGGGTCCAAAAAAAATTGATTACCCACTACCCAGAAAAAAGAAAAAGTGCGGGAGATTGATTAAGAAGTCATGTATCAATAAGGGTATACTCACATTATAAGTTCATCCAGATTATGTCTTTTCTAACTTTTTTATTCTTACTTATAATTGAGAAATGGGAGGTAGCTAGATAATTTTTATTTTTATTTGAACAGCAGAAAGTTCTTGTTACGAAGATTGGTGCTAGTTTTGTTGGCGTTTTTCGGGTTATGTCAAGCCTTCGGAGTATGTAATTTGGTTATTGGGGTTTTGGGAGGTAGAGTACGTAGGGTAGAGTCTAGATGCTCCATTCAAGAGATCACAAGCTTCATGATCAAGCTAAAGTCATGTCAAGTGTTTTGAAGCCAATCCGTTGAGGTATAACCATGCATAGTCATTCATGCATTTAGATCATTCAAATGTCTCATTTTATCGTGCATGGTTTTGGATTAACTTGGGCATTGATTTTCCTTTAAAATCCCATGATTTTAGTGTGAGTTTATGGCTTTTCATTGGCTGCGTTTGCATGAGTTTGCAGACGCTTGTTCATCTAGTGGCATCCTTTGACACGTGTTTTAATCTTGACCATTGAGATCATTTTAATAGCATTTCCAACCGTTTGCAGACGCGTGTTTGTGGACAGCCCTTATTGTGCCACGTGTTTAAATCCTATCGGAGCGTCTGCGCGCATCTACACGCGTCTGCCAGACTCTTTAAGTGGCCACATGTCTTGTTTTGAGTGGCTGTCTTGGGGAGCACGAAAATGGGCACTATAAAAGCCATTTTTCTTTCATTTTCACTAACCCACTTGAGAGAAAATCAGCCCTTTTTAGAGAGAGAAAGTCTCATCTCTTCACTCTTTTATGAACTTGATGATTTGAGCTTGCTCTTCTCATCTTTCTTTAATCTAGAGTCTTCCTCTTCATGGATCTACTCTAGGTTGATTTTAGTTTTAAAAAAACTTTCATAAAAATCCAATCTTTTTAGTCTCATCTCTTCTCCATCTCTTCTCTCTTTTGTGAACTTGATGTTCTTGATGATTTGAGCTTGCTCTTCTCATCTTTCTTCAATCTAGAGTCTTCCTCTCCATGGATCCACTCTAGATTGATTTTAGTTTTCAAAAACTTTGATAAAAATCAAATCTTTTTCATACATCATGTTGTCTTGCCTTGTTTCTACGTGAGCCGGTTGAACCGGTGCCGAGTTGACTCGGAGATCAAGACGGGTGTGCTTGTGGAGTCCATGGAATCAAAGAGGAGTACGGGGTACTACATCAAGAATTGGAGCTAGGTGTCACAAGGGGCTTGTTGGGTAATTCCTAGTCTTGTTAATTCTTATAAACCTTTTGATTTATGGAATGCATGAGTAGGACTAGGCCGTGGTTTTATGCTTAGGGTGTTTAGACCCTAAGTAGTTTCTACGTATATCGTGTGTTTTGTCTTATTAGTTTAATTACTCTATATTGAACTTGTTGAGTTGTTTGATTTGCCATGGTGAATGATTAAATTGTTTGAAATCGAAGTGGTTTATTTTTAAAATTGGTCGTCCTATTCACCCCCCCTCTAGGACTTGTAGTGCTTTGCATAATTTCAATTGGAAAAATGCAGATGGGCAATAATTGTTAAGAAAGCAAATTCCAACTGGATATTTTTTTCTGTATTTATAAGGGCTTTTGCTCCTCGATCTTTATTTACAAACCAAATGATCTGCTCACTTTCTTTTTTTCATTACCAACAACTATCCTATTTCAGTAAGAAAACAATCACTCTGTTTGGTTGACAGTTTTGAGAACAATATTTTGAGATAGTGTTTTGATGAATTTTTGGAAAAAATAATAATTAGAGAGATGTGTAATAATTGAAGAGAGACAGAGAGAGAAATGAGAATTAATGATTGGAGAAAGGGGTATGAGTAGAGAAAGGATTGTGATAATGATTGGAGAGATGAGAGTTGAGGAAAAAATCTTTTGGAAATTTGAAGTGAACACATATAATCAAAAAAGAAGAATAAAGATGCTTTGTTTCCGATCCCTTGTAATTTCATCAAATCTTCGTGTCTTGCTGCGCTTTTCTTTTCTGGATTGTTTTCTCTTCATCATCATCTTGCGGGTCTGTGGTGGTGGCGTTTGGCATCAATTTTCAGATAAACGAGGTTGAAGAACTGGGGGTAGGAGGTTGAGATGAACAGGGACGAAGAATTGGAGAGGAAGGGAGGGAGGGAGGGAGGGAGGGAGAGAGAGTGGTGGACCATGGGTAAGGAACTCAGCTCACAAACAAAGAGAGAGAGAGCATCAATTTTGAGAGGATATGTATGGGAGAGTTTAAAGGGGCGGGCCATTCAAATTTTGAGCAAAATTTTGAATTTGGGTTCTGCAAATTCGACAGAAAGTGAAAGAGGAGAGAGAAAAGGTAACAAACGAATTTCCTCCATTAATTCTCCAAAGCTGAGTTGTTGATGTGGTGGGCTGGTGATGTGGTCTGACTTGGAGTGTATCTGTCACTTTTTGATTGGAAGAGGGTACCACGTATTGGTGCCAGTGTGGTACCCCATGGGCATCCAAAAGTTTCTCTCTCCACACACTAATGGCCACGAGTTCTTAGCTGAACGGCATTGTCTAAAGTCTCCTTTAGTGGTGGCCAGGATTCAAGTCCCTTAGGAAACTTGGGGTTTCCGTAGTGACCTCAATTGTAGTGTTTTGAAATCTTTTTTTTAGGATCGGAACCATATCATCGGTACAAAAAGTTATGATCATCGGAATTGAGAGACACACAATTCAAACAAATTTGTCTTAGTGTATTCTTCAAATGATATTGGCCATCCACATAAATAGTATCTGACCATATAACTACCAATACCAATATGTAATTAATTTAATTTTTAATTTACGTGAATTACTTCAGATGTGGACTGTTGAGTCTTTATATTTTGATAATTGGTTGCTCAACCTTGGCACAGAAGAAGTGGGTTGAGTACCTTAATATTAGGCCATGGTTAGAGGCTTAGAGCCAAGTCCCCGACAAAAATGTTGAAAGCACAACTATCAGAACACAAAATCGAACACAATCTCTCACATACACTTACGTCCCACACATATTTATTACTCGGGACCCACATGTATGCAAGTAATTGTGTTTGGTTGTGTCCGGATGATTGTGTCCCTAGCATCTCTCATCCCACGACCCATGTTTTCGTTATTATAGGAAATGGTTGTGTAAGTGTGCGTAGTTAGAGTTCAGCCCCTTCTCTATCTTCGGTCCTATATTTTGGTTCCTCTATTTGCAAACCCCTCTTGAGCGATTTCATTAAACCTAGTGGTTGTGAGTACCAAATTATCTCACATCGCTTGGAGGAAAATATTCAATTTTGTGACATCCCGTAATTTTGGGATTAAATATTTTAGATTATTTAAAGGGAAAGAAAAAAGGGAAACTTGTAGTGCATGTGTGTTTGTGTCAAGTTTGAGAGAAATATCTCTACAAATCAGAAATCTATTTGGAGTACGGCCCATGCTTGGATTTTTTACCACTCGACAAGTGTTCATGCCACATTGTTCGATCTCCATTATTCTTTAACCGACACCTCATGTAACAACCTTCGGTCGTACAAAACAGCCATGAGATTTGTGTACGTAGTCTCAATTTGCATATGAAATTAGAGACTTTACTCGATGGGGCAGTAGACATGTTCATAGTATATGGGAAATGGGAGGCAGTAGGATATCGAGCACGGTGGCGTGCCAAGTCCGGCGATCAGTGGTGATCCTAATTAAGGTACCAGGTAGTGTGCAATACATTCTTTGTTAAATTTTTTTGTAAAGTGTATTTTTTTATTCTCTCATAGTTGTACCCTTTTGATAGCTAAGTTTATTGGTTCAATTAGTGTCACATCTTTTACCATGACACAGAGAATAATTGACTGAAAGGCATGGAACAGATTGGTGCACGTGCAAGCCCTCCAGATAGAAATATAAGTAAGAAAATATGATTGATTTCCATGAGGATAGAGTAGTTTCTAAATAAACTTGGGAAGGACGAAACCGTATCCTAATCAAGTAGACGTGTGTATAAGAGCGCAAATGCCGTGTGGCGGGAAAATGAACAAATTTCAACAAAAATTTGTGCAAAATGTTACTTATTTTTTTGCCTATAAAATATTTTTATTTTTTCTTCCAAGAAAAAAATAATACTCCCTCCGTTCTTAAATAAGAGCCCCACTTTCTCTCTCTTACCATTTTTCAAATAAAAAAATAAAGTACTTTCGTATATCATTTTTCAAAAAATTTTGCACCAAATTAAAGTACTTGACGAGTACTTTAATTTGCTGCGAAAAAATTCAAAAAATGATACACGGAAGTACTTCATCTTTTGATTTGAAAAATGATACGACTTTTCGTAGTGTACTATTAATTTGGAACGGAGGATTGATAATAAAGAGAGGCAAAAGTAGTCTTGTGGTCAGACTCAAAATAGGGTTTATGATGACCATCTGATGGTGAAAGATGATAGACTGTCTCTGGTACTGGTAATCTATAGCAGCCCCAGTCCTTTCTCCAGCCCTTCAGTAGCAAAATTGACCTTATGACTTATGGGCGACTAATGACCATTCTAATGTCCTATTTGGATCTATCGATCCTTCAATTCTAATGCTGGTATGATGGGAAAAAAAAAAAAACCATTCACTGTCTTCTGGCAGATAATAACCCTTCACTGTCTTCCGGCAGATAGTAATAACTTCCACTAATTAGCTTCTACCTTTTTTAAGATGAAAAACTGGTGTGAGAAATTGTGGAAAAAAACAGAAGCACGAGATAGTTCACGTGGACAAGGTTATAAGAAACATGTCCTTGCACCACCAACAGCAAAAATTGTTGGAAATCCGTGATTGGCCTAAATCACTCACACAAGTAGGAGAGACGTCGGAGAGGAGATGACACACAAATTTGTGATAAAATACTTCAATAATCTTTATCACACTTAACTACTCCATGGTAGTTCATTCACTCTACTCAACCCCACTCTTTCTCTCTACTTTCCATCACTAGATTACATAGATATTTATAGGCTCCTAGTAACATGAACCTAGCCAAGTACGTGAATGTCTACATTCGTGACCCTTCATCTGCATACATGAATACTTCAAGAGAGTATTCAACTACATACATGAACCACACCATTCATGTATAATGTGTCTACACAACTCTCTAGAATTCAAAATTTCCTAAAAATCAAGTTTACTTTCCAACAAAAATCTGATCCAAACAGGGTAAAATTGGATGGTTGAGGTCTCTTTCCTAAGTGCATAGGAATGAGTCTCTGAATTGAAAACTGAAGGGGACGTTTTGAATTGAAAGCTAGGCTTGAACATATGTACTCTTGGTTGGAAATTTAGAACGGTTGAAATCATCGTTGACTTGTTGGTTGTGGCCGTGTGGGAGATGATGTGAATGTTTTCATGCGATGATTCTTTTTTCTTGACTCTCGTTTGATAGAACACGAGACTCGCTATAGTCTTCACTTGATGATATGAGTCGTTCATTTCAATAAGTATCAAAGTGCCGTACATCTTTCATTCAAAAAACAAAACATAGATTGATCGGGCATCAGTGTACACTTGAATGGAACAAAATTGCACAAGAGAAATGAACCACCCAGTTATTATATGATCAATACGACTCAACTAAGCTTTTACTGTCTTCGATCAACTTGAATTTTTGCATGAACGATAAACACATCTAGACTTAAAAAGTGAATATTTTAGATTGCCAAGTGATCAGACCGTAACATATTATGGGAATCACATGAGGAGATCTTAATTCATAGTAGTAAAACACATAGGACTCTAATTCCTAACAATTGCAAGTGAGAAACATTATATTCTAAAACACCCTAATGTATCTCCACCGCAATCTCCTTAATCTTGGATAGTGTCAAGCCTGAACAATTGGGGTCAAATATATGAATTTGTTTTCTCCATTAAGTATTGTTGAGAGCATCGTATTCTGTGATATTAAAAAATCAAATATCTTTTCGAACTATTGCCTCCCTTACTACAACCACCCACTGCAAACATGTTAGTTCTCCTAACTACCACATCGACTGATATACGATAGACATCCAAACCTCCTCAATCTGTTTTCTGTCATCTTATCTTCTATTGGTACATCAAATTGGATCAAACTTTTCCATTATTGGTTTATGGACTTTCTTGTTCAACATCCACATTTACCAGTCAGCTAATTAACAAACACAACACCAAATAGCCATTGCAGAGATACATTGAACCCACATCTGTCACCAACAAAGTGG
The DNA here is from genome assembly GCA_020921065.1 of Vaccinium darrowii. Lineage (NCBI taxonomy): Eukaryota > Viridiplantae > Streptophyta > Magnoliopsida > Ericales > Ericaceae > Vaccinium > Vaccinium darrowii. The sequence goes on from CM037157.1 coordinate 8,060,896, forward strand.
CAATTCAAAACTAGAGAGCCTCTCTCTCTACAATGTCAAGCAAAATAATTAATCTAGAAAATCAAACTGAACAGATCTCTACGGAAGAGAAAGATCATCTTGAGATCAGAAGCACAAAGAAAATCAAAAGCAATCAAATGGAGAACAACCATTTGGAGGAAGCAAGTCCTATGGAAGCAAACCTTACTAATGGTACTCAAATCAATACTCCGGAAAAACAAATGAAGGGGAAGAGCCTGAAGCCCCAGGGGAGAGCCAAAATACTACCCCATCTCAAACCAATTCCGTGAACATATTGAGAAGGCAAGATCATTTAAAGCTGTCCTTCTAAATGCACACACAAAAGCCATGGATTGTGAGAAGCAAAGAACATCTGAGTTTGAAGACGACAGTGATGACGATGAGTTGGAATCAATACCCACAAATAAAGTATCAAAGATAAAAATAGAATTATCAAAGGACCATCTGAGGAGAATCAGACAGAATCATAAGGGATGTTTGATTATCAAGTTATTGGGTCGCAACATGGGTTTCAAACCCCTTAAGGATAGAATCTCAAACCTATGGGATCTTGAAGGGCTATTCACCCCTGTAGATCTAGGTTTGGGTTTCTATCTCATTCGGTTTGAATCTAAGATATCTCATTCGGTTTGAATCTAAGACCGATTACAACAAAGTGTACACCGGAGGGCTTTGGATTATCCAGGATCATTACCTAACTGTGAGAAAGTAGCATCCCCATTCAAAGCGGATATGGCTTCGACCATCTAAACTACGGTTTGGATGAGATTCAAGTATCTTCCATATGAGTACTACGATGAAGAGAGTCTACTGATCATTGCACCGAGACTTGGCAAACCGCTCAAAGTCAACATGAACACAATCGACGGGTTACGAGGAAGCTACGCCCGCGTTTGCGTGGAACTGGAATTAAGCAAACCTCTGGAAGTATCTGTGGCTGTAGGTAAATATGATTATCAAATAGAATATGAGCACATTCACTTGATTTGTTTTTCCTGTGGCAGGGTAGGTCACCAGAAAGAGATTTGCAGTTCAATGCCGGTGCCGGAGAAGAAGGATGAAGTGAATCCGAACGTTGGAGACAAATCACCATCAGACGTGAAAGTTGTCAACTACAACGGTATAGTTGTACCTGATAAACCAGAGGAGATAGGATTTGGGGAGTGGATGTTGGTGACAAGGAAAAGTTCAAGCAAAAATAGGCCTACAGGACCACATTTTCATGGGCTGCAAAAGGAAGTAAGCAACAAAGTCCAACCCAATACCAAAGAGGCAACAACAATAATAAACGACCAGACAGAGGTGACGGGCCAAGTAATTCTGACCCCAGAAAAGGCAAAGGTCATATGACCATGAGTAACCCAACCACTTCTAGACGCAATATGGGTACGCCTAAAACATTTACCCAAGTCAACCAAAAAAGAAAAGAGCCTTCTGCCAAGCTGACTATAAATTTGAAAAGGGCCGTTTGCCCAATCTATGGGTTCTTTCTTAAAAAATCTAGGGCTTACTAGAGATACTTTCGCTGACCCCAATGGCAGATCAGGGGGCATTTGAGTACTCTGGGATCCTACTAAGGTTTCAATTTTTACAATCAAAATCAGTCCCCAAGTGATACACGTTAAAATCAGTAAAAATGGGTATAAGGAATGGATATTATCAGCCCTGTATGGTAACCCCAATCCAAGACTCCAAGACCTACTTTGGGACAGTTTAAAAGAGTTTGCAGCTTATATCAATCACCCATGGGCGATAGCAGGGGATTTCAACGAAATAGCTAAAGCATATGAGTAGAAGTACAACGCCAGATTCAGGCCACAATCAGAGAAGGAAATTCAATGATAACATCAACAGCTGTAATCTTGTAGACATTGGCTCTTCAGGTCCAAAATTTACACAGAACAATGGCAGGCAAGGACAGGCTAATGTCCAAAAGAAACTGGATAGAGGGCTCTGTAATGAGGAGTGGAGATCCTTGTTCTCTGAAGGTATGATACAAAACTTACCTCGTATATATTTTGATCACTCTCCTATACTCATACACTTGCATGGCATTAATCTGATTACTCCTTTGATAAAACCTTTTAGATTTGAAGCTGCTTGGATTTTAGACCCTAGCTTTGAAGGTTTAGTTGAAAATAGTTGGAATGGGAATAATCTTTCTGATAGAATTAATAACTTTTCTAGAGCTGCCCTTGACTGGAATAAAAATGTCTTTGGTAATATCTTTGAAAAAAAGAGATGGATCTTAGGTAGAATCAATGGAGTTCAAAAGGCCCAAAGTACGAATTTCTCTCATAACCTTTTAGTTTTGGAAAAAGATCTTGTTTCTGAGTATAACAACATGCTTGCTCAGGAAGAACTGAAAAATCCCGATCTAAATGGATTGTGATGGGGGAAAGAATACTCGTTGCTTTCATATATCCACCTTAATAAGAAGACATAAGGCTAAAATCATTATGCTTAAGGATGAGAGCAATGGTTGGATTGATGACCCTCTGTTGATTAAGAATTTGGTACAAAATCATTTTATAAATCTTTTGAAAAACCAGGATGATACCCCTGGAACTTGCTTTGTTGTGAACCCTCATAAATCCTTTTCCAATGAGGACAATGATTTTCTTTGCAGTAACATTTCCAATGAAGAGATTTGGAGCATTGTTAGGAGTATACCCCCTTACAAAGCTCCAGGATCGGATGGCATCCAGGGTATTTTCTATCAAAAATACTGGAACATTATTGGAAATGACAATTGTGAATTTGTCAAAAGCTGTTTTGAAACCACTTCCATACCCAGAGATATTAACAAAACTCTCATTGCTCTCATACCTAAAGTGGATAATCCTGATAACATTAAGATGTTTAGACCTATAAGCTTATGTAACGTTTGTTGATAGGAGCGCAAATGTGCCCATTGGCGGCCCCTAATTTATTATTGTTACACTCTTTTAATATGTTATTTGGAGCTTGATACTCGTTTTACTCGTTTCAGGACTTGTGGAACAATTAAATGGAACACGGTGCCAAATTAATGGTAATTGATGCAAACCGAAGTCCAATTGCGAGGATTAAAGATTTACACGACAGTTGATGAAGACAAGTCCAATAAGCAAATTGGGTTAAACTTGGAGTTGGGCTGTTGACCAAGAAGTAAAATAGGAATATGGAATTGAACTTTGTATGTTTGTGGGCCCAAGAAAAGGACGTGTGGCCAAGATTATAGTTGGAGAGAGCCAAGTCTAATTGAGAAAGGATTTTCCTTTCTTAAGAAAAAGAAGTCGGTCAACAGCAGATATAAAAAAGGCTGCAAGGGTTTGGTTCCGGATCTTTTTTTCACGCATAACAGTAGATAGCAAGCGGCGGCTCAGACTCTATTCATAACAGAGAGCTGCGTACAGAACATGATCAATTGGGTCGTGTAGTTTGGACGACGCATTACGGAACAAGGCAGAGCAGGAATTGGGTGTTAATTCTATATATTTTCCGTAAGCTTTAAGTTGTTTCAATGGAGTTTATTGGTTTCACGATTATTTGTTCTAATTCCATGAGCGGCTAAATCATTCGACTAGGGTGACGAGGATGTCTCTCCAAGTAATATAATTGTTAGATTTTTTGGGGTTTCGTATTCAACTTTTGATTGTATGACTCGGATGATTCATAATTTTTTATGAAGTTTTTATTCTTCCAATTTTCATACCGTATTTATATGCGCGTTATTAAATACAGTCATACAATGGTTATTAATGCTTCAGGATAGTTTCTGAGATAGACTATACGACGTGAGACGGATCGTGCCGCCCGTTAAGTCCGGTGAGACGGTCCGTGCCGTGTTGAGATAGCCTATACGGAGTATGAATCTTGTTAATATTTTTGGGGATTATCGATAGGATTTGCTACCCTACGGTGGTCTGGTTATTAGTTGAATGAAACCCTAGAATTCGCAAAATTATATTATGAGGGGAGGTTGAATCGGAAACCCTAGTCTCTTCAAACCGCAATCGCTTTTTATTTAAGTTTTAGCTTAATCATTAGTTTAATCAAATCAAATCCAATCATCAATTTTATTTTCGAATTAAATTAGAAATTAGTTGAAAGTACCGTAACTAAGCTTTTTACTCTCCGTGGACGATCTCGGACTTAACCACTGTTCTTCGGAATAATAGTTAATTCCTTGTTTTATAAATTATATTTTTGGTACAAAAACGACGTATCATTTGTTACAAAATTGTTACTAAGCTTATTGTTGCCAGGATTCTTCCCTATCTTAGAAAAATTATTGGCCCTTTCCAAAGCAGTTTCATACCTTGCAGAAGCACGAATGATAAGATTATCATTACTCAGGAACTTCTCCATACCTTAAGATCTAAGAAAGGGAAAAAAGGTGGCCTCCTCATGAAAATTGATTTAGAAAAAGCGTATGATAAAATTTATTGGAAATTCCTTCTTGATACGCTTGTTTTCTTTAATCTTAACCTTGCTTGGACTGCTCTTATTATGAGTTGTGTTACAAGCGTCAATTCCTCCATCATTTGGAATGGGGAAACTCTAGATGAATTCTTTCTAGGGAGAGGTCTCCGCCAAGGAGATCCTTTGTCTCCTTACTTATTTGTTCTATGTATGAGAGACTCTCTATTCTCATTGACAATAAACATGAAACTTGTAACTGGAAAGGTATTCGTGTTGCGAGAGGTTCCATTGAACTCACACACTTATTTTTCTCAAATGACCTTATCCTCTTTGGGCAAGCTACTAAGACCAATAGTAGAGTTATCATGGAAGTGTTAAATGAATTCTGCGATATATCTGGTCAAACGGCCAACTTTTATAAATCTAAACTTTATGTGTCTCCCAATATGGACCGTAACAAAGCTCGTAAATTGAGTGAGTTCTGTGGCATTTCTCTAACTAATGATCTAGGGAAATACCTTGGAGTTCCCTTATTGCATAACAGGTCCAGCAAAGATCATTATAAATATATCATTGAGAAAGTTCAAGGGAGACTTGTTGGTTGGAAGTCTAACACACTTATGCTTTGCGGGACGTGCCACTCTTATCCAAGCTTCTTTTGCCACTATCTCTAGCTACACTATGCAAACTTTGGCCCCCCGGCTAGTGTTTGTGATAAACTTGATTGGCTGAATAGGGATTTCTTATGGGGAGATTCTCCGGATAAGAGGAGAACGCATTTGGTTAATTGGAATACATTGCGTAAAAGTAAAGACAAAGGGGGTTTGGGTCTGAGGAAAGCTAAAACACAAAACCTAGCTCTCCTCACTAAACTTGGTAGGAACTTCATTAAGAATGAGGATTGTTTGTGGGTTAATATCTTGCAGGATAAATATCTTCAAAATCATTCTCTTCAATCTTGGTCGAATGGTCACAATGCCTCCCATACTTGGCGCAGTATTATGCAAATTTGTGACATTTTAAAAGAAGGCACAAAATGGTTCATTGAGAATGGACATTATGTGGATTTGTGGAGAGACTGGTGGTGTGGCACTGGTCCTCTCGCTGACAGACACCCTGGACCTCATACGGAAACTAATACTAAGGTGGCTGAAATTATTGAGAATGGCAGTTGGGATTTGAGTTCTATTGATCACATTGTGGATGATGTTACCCGCAATAATATCCTTAGTACTTTTATACCTAGCTACTCTCAGGAGAAGGACCATCCCTCTTGGAAAGACTCTTCCAATGGGCACTGTACTACTTCTCTTGCTTATGATTTCTTAAATAATGATAGCAATGGCCTGAAAGGATGGAGCTGGTTTTGGAAAATGAAGATCCCGCAAAAGCTTAAGATTTTTCTTTGGCTCATTTTTCATAATAAGCTCCCAACCAATTGCTGGAAATCCGGTCTGGAAAAATTTGATGGTGATGGCGTCGTCTCTTCTACTCCAAACTGCTCCGCAAAAACAATTCAAGGCGCGTTGAAACAACGTTTTCCTAAAGACAGTATTTGCCCCCACCAAATGGTGTGCACCGGGTTACAGCAAATCCGCTTTCAAGATACAACGAAATCGAACTTGAAGTTCTTTCTGTCTGCGTTTGCACAAACGAAAATAGACAAATATTCGCTATGTGAAATAAGAAAAAGAAGAATCACTGTGTTTTGTTTCTTGCGAGGCAACAAAATACAGAATAAACACTCAAATTATTTGGACAGGAGTGGACGAAATTGTGAGAGATAAATTGGATCCCAAATGGCTTGTGTCTAGGCCTATTTATAGGCCTCACTTGTATGGAAAGAATGCAATCTTTCACAAATGGATGCAACCATTTGTTTAAGGAGTTACACCCCTTAAAAAGAAAGCAACTCTTCATTTGGTATCTTTTCAGTTGCCATAAGGCAACCATTTGGCCATGCCTTTTAAACCAAAGGCAACTGATGGCTATAAACAAATGCAATTATATACTATGAACCTTTCGGACATAATGGATGCACCCATTGGTTTAGGGAATTAAAAGACACTCCATTTGGGTTTCATCCAATCAACACATCTATTAGTGTCAAACTAATAGACACAACTTTTAGCATAAAAAGTCACTTCTCTCCAGAAACTAATCAACACAACTCTTAGGCTTAAACACAAAAGGTTGCAACTCTCCACAAATAAAAGAGACTAATATAGGAACATGAATATATTTTAAAATGCCCAAAATAATAACTTATTTATTTTGAAAAAAAACCCCAACAATCCCCCACCATTTTCGAAATAAAGAAGAATTATTCTTGATTCTCTTAACAAGGCTTATGCATAAATGAATAGTGTCTCACGACTTCAACCACTCACTTAGTGAAACACATCAAAGCTAGTCAGGGTAGCATAGTAGACATGTCTTTGAACTAGTTGCCCTCTAGTGACTAGCCAGACATGTCTCACACAAAATTCTCAATTTCGCAGATATTCCAATCAGGTGACCTGTGCACTGGTCGTGGGTCGGTATCTTAATTTCATGAGCGCTCTAAGGTCTAGCCCCCGTGACCTATAGGAAGCGACACCACCTCCACACTCACATAGGTAGATTTTTACTAGTGCCCTGTAACGAAAGCACCAAAACTCTATTAAGAGCTAAGTAGCTCACCTCCTTTGTTTTACAATACAGGTACCAAGCACTTTACCTTGGGATGTATAAAATAACCTTTAAAGTGCTTACAATCACGACATATGGTGTAGTTTCTCATTGAACTCAAGAGATTGAGAGCATCAACCGGTTGAGCTGAGTTTCCAACACGAGTGGTCAAATAAAATGGGCCAAGTCACATCCCTATTCAATGTATTCACATTAAGCTATTTCTCCTCAAGTACTATATATTCTCCATTGCAATATATCAACATAGTTCATGATGTGATTTTCATGTCCGGACTAGCATCACAATCATAACTACTTACACTCTTTTATAAGCGAATTAATGAGAAATATCCGTGACGATACTCTGTGTCACCCCATCTCATTGTAAGAACCCCACTTAAAACCACGAGAGAAAAACCCTCACAAAGAGTCGACTTACTCTTTATCCATGGTTCCTATGTTACTTTCCTTACCATATAATCCAAATAATTTAAACCCAAAATTATTTACAAGAAAATTTGAACCATAAAAATTCTCGCATGAAATTCACAACCTCATTTATGAACAAGATACTTAAGAAATTAAAAGAACATGAAATTTAATTTCTCATACACTTCAAGATGAATATGTATTGACTAAATATTTACAAGTAACCAATCTAGACATAAACCAAATAACATGAATGACAAATCTCATAAACAACATGCTTAAAAATAAATAACTAAATTAAAATGACAAATCCTCTTTCACAATGAAATAGCAATACATGAACCATTCATAATATGTGAAATCATACATGATACACTCTCATTTCAAGTTACATCAGAATATACTTATTAATTTTTCCGAGAATCATTACAACGCACTTGCACACACAAGTTCAATAATAGAATGCAGGCACACTATGCATTTTCTAAAAATATAGACATCATACTCAGAAATTAAATTAAATTTAACCATGATAGTCACATTTCTAATATTAATGTCTCCAATAATTAAACAATAAAGAAAGTGAATCAATCATATAGGTAGAAATAGAAATTGTATTATTAACAATATGCTTGAACTTCCCTACATACAAAAAGTCCAAAATTGTGTTATCAATGTTAAGCTTAAACATGCCCTCATACGAATAGCCCTTTCCAACAAAAGTACGATTCTTAGACAAAACAAACTTGCCCGACTCAAAAACTAACTTGAAGCCATGCTTGTCAAGCAGGCTTCCAGATACAAGATTTTTCCTAACTTCCGGTACATGATACACATCGGTAAGGGTCAGCGTATTTCCAGAAGTAAACTCCAAATCCACCATGCCTTTTCCTTTGACAGCCGCAGTCGATTGATTTCCCATGTAGAGAACAGTGCCATCTTCAACCGAATCATAGTCAGTAAAGAACCTTTTGTCATTGCAGACATACTTTGTTGCACCAGAATCAACCCACCAGTCTCCAGCATCTACTAGGGTATTAACCTCTGGAATGACAGCCACAAATTTAGATTTCTTGGCCTCTGATGCCTTCGATTTTTCACCAGTTTTCTTCCTTTTGAGAGACAAGCAATCACGTTTGAAATGCCCAGTTTGGCCACAATGCCAGCAACCAGAAACTGTGGGATCCTGCCATTTCCCATTACCAGGAGCATTGCTGCCTTGGAACTTGAGCTTACCACTCTTCTCGTTGGAACCTTCCTCCAGCACAAGAACATTAGAACTATCATCCTTACCCTCTTGGCGTCTTGTTTCTTCCTCCACTCGAAGATGTTGAACCAACTGTTCAAGGGTAAGTTCCTCGGTTTTGTGTTTGAGTTCCTTTTTATAATCTTTCCACGATGGAGGAAGCTTATCAATAATAGAGGACACAACATTCATCCATATTCATATTCTTAACCTGAAATTGATTCAAAATATGTTGGAACTCATGCATTTGATCGATGACGGGCTTAGTATCAACCATACGAAAATTCATAAACTGGCTAACGATAAACTTCTTACTTGTAGCGTTGTCTGTTAAATACTTTGCCTGAAGAGAATCCCAAACTTCCTTTGCCGTTTCTGAATCGGCATAGACATCAAATAATGCATCTGACAAAGCATTTAAAATGTGTCCCCGACAAATGTAGTCGTCATTCTCCCACTTAATCCTCTCACGGTACTCCTCAATTGTTTCATCCTCTTTCTCTTCCGGGCTTGGAGTGGTTAGAACATAAACCACTTTCAAAGTGGTGAGGAGGAAATGCATCTTCTTCTCCTAGCGCCTGAAGTTGCCCCCGTCAAAGCGTTCAAGTTTCACAAAGTCTTGTGTCATTTTTTGTAGAGACATCGCCATTGCAAAATACTGTCTTTAGATTGTTGAAAATCCGATCTGGAAAAATTTGATGGTGATGGCGTCGTCTCTTCTACTCCAAACTGCTCCGCAAAAACAATTCAAGGCGCGTTGAAACAACGCTTTCCTAAAGACAGTATTTGCCCCCATCAAATGGTGTGCACCGGGTTACAGCAAATTCGCTTTCAAGATACAACGAAACCGAACTCGAAGTTCTTTCTGTCTGCGTTTGCACAAACGAAAATAGACAAAATATTCGCTATGTGAAATAAGAAAAACAAGAATCATTGTGTTTTGTTTCTTGCAAGGCAACAAAACACAGAATAAATACTCAAATTATTTGAACAGGAGTGGACGAAATTGTGAGAGATAAATTGGATCCCAAATGGCTTGTGTCTAGGCCTATTTATAGGCCTCACTTGTACGGAAAGAATGCAATCTTTCACAAATGGATGCAACCATTTGTTTAAGGAGTTACACCCGTTAAAGAGTTACACCCCTTAAAAAGACAACAACTCTTCATTTGGTATCTTTTCAGTTGCCATAAGGCAACCATTCGGCCATGCCTTTTAAACCAAAGGCAACTGATGCCTATAAACAAATGCAATTACATACTACGAACCTTTCGGACATAATGGATGCACCCATTGGTTTAGGGAATTAAAAGACACTCCCTTTGGGTTTCATCCAATCAACACATCTATTAGTGTCAAACTAATAGACACAACTTTTAGCATAAAAAGTCACTTCTCTCCACAAACTAATCAACACAACTCTTAGGCTTAAACACGAAAGGTTGCAACTCTCCACAAATAAAAGAGACTAATATAGGAACAGGAATATATTTTAAAACGCCCAAAATAATAACTTATTTATTTTGAAAAAAAAAAAACCAACACCAACTACTTTAGGTCTAGGAGAGGTACTAACATCCCCGACCTCTGTCCGAGATGTAGTAACTCTCGTGAAACAATCAATCACTTGTTTAGAAGTTGCCCTGAAGCTGTTAAACTTTGGGACAAACTTCCAACGGGACGGCTTATGAAGGATTTGAAAGCTCTTTTGAATGGTTATCTCGCAATTTGAAAAGAACCAAAACAACTCACTTGGAAACTAAAATCCCAGGGAACATCCTTTTCTGTACCACCCTTTGGCAAATCTAGAAAGACAGGAGTAGAAAGAGCTTTGATAACATGGCTTTGGTACCGGAAAGGAGTTTCAAGATTTTATGTTCCTATGTTAATGAAATTTTGGAGGCTTTCAAATCCCCTCTTATAGCTGATCCCCCAAAGAACCGTCTAACTTTGTGGTATGCACCAACTAGAGGTAGCTTCAAGCTGAACACAGATGGTTGCAGGAATTTAACGAATAGTAAGGCCGACTTTGGAGGAATCTTTAGAAATGAGAGAGGTGATTGGGAGTTGGGCTATTTTGGTAGAATGATGGCTAGGTCGAGTTTGGAGACAGAGATTTGGAGCATTTACAGGAGTTTGACAATCATTCTGGAGAAGGGTTTGGCTAATGTTCAAATTGAGTCGGACTCTCAAATAGCGGTTATACTCTTCAACGAAGGAGCAAATACTACCCATCCTCAAAGCAGTATAATCAACGATGGCAAGTATTTGCTGAACCGAACTGGAAGCACCCTTTCCCATACATACCGAGGAGCGAATGAGTGTGCAGACTTCCTGGCTAGACTTGGAGTTGAGCAGCTTGAAGATTTGGTGGTGTCCAATACTCCACCCCTGGAATTCCGTGAATACATGACCAGAGATAAGCTTACTATTCGCCAGATTCTCGATTAGTTCTATCTATATTGTTTTGTTCTTTTCGCTCTTTATGTTTTATGTCTTTATGGTCTGTTGGATCAACTCCTCTGCACTTCTGATGCAGTCTAACATTTGCATTTAGTTCGTAATATATTTCCAAAGTACCAAAAAAAAAAAAAAAAAACATCTGTCACCAACTAAATTTGAAGGCAATTAGCAAAATGCGGTCCAATGTAAACTTCAATGTTCAGCTATCTTCGAACAACCTCTATAAATCTATTTTATTTCCAACGTAACTTTGAGTTTGCTTGTTCATTCCTCAGACATGGAGTTCTAGCTCAAGGAAGAATCAGGGCCGACTCCGATGTCGTGAGGCCTAAAGCAAACTTTTTTAAATAGGGCCCTCAATCTACTTTGCATAGTTAAAAATACTTACAAAAAGAAACTTCATATGAAGTCATTACAATTATTCAATCTACTTTGCAAAGTGTAAGCTAGGGTGTTTATTTGGTGGAGCTTTGGGTTCTCCTACTTGTGTAGAGTAGGTTCAAACCATACGATAAATTATCGGGCTATTGTATCTTGGAAGGGACAAGTCAGAGATTTTCTACTGCACCGGTCTATTACCGTAGAGGGCTTGAATCTCTGTAAAGAGAGCGAGATTTCCGTGCCTCAGCCTGTTAATTTGTCCATTGTAATTTTTTATTTTTGGTGTTTATTATCGTAATATCACGAATATATAGCATCTCTGGCAACTTAACTCCAAATAACCAATTAAAAAAACTCAATCTCCTGAAGAAGCAAGGCATTCAGGCAGCACTTAAAAAAATGCTTACAGTTCACACAAAGAAAGCCCTTTGAATGTCCCAATCATGCTTTACAGTGTAACCAGTAAATATTTACAGCAAAAAACATGTTAGAATGTTTTCCATGTAAAGGGCAAAAGAGTCATTTTTCAATCGGTTTCTCGGGTACAATCCTCAAACCCGGTTGGCGACTCCATTCAATCAATCAAATCAGTTTTCCAAAACAATATATTCGTGAACCTCCGCGGGGTGTTCACACCTACACCTGATAAATAAGGGATGTACGTTGTATCCCTTAAATTAGGAAAATAAGAGATTTTGTGAACTTTCATCCCTTAAATTAGGGAAATGTGAGATTTTGTGTACTTTCATCTACTCACCGACTTTTTGGGCTAATTTCAGGGAAAAGAGAAAATAAGAATAAAAATGTAAAACTGAAATACCTAAACTGTCCACAATAGTGCATCACAACCCAATACATTTTCAGGGGTAATTTTGTCCACAATTGTCAAAAAGTGGCAAGCCAATTTGTGTTCTTATATATATAAGGTTAGATAAAGTTATCTATTAAGCCATGCCCGCTCTGTTCAAACTGTGGAAATGAAGGGGAATCTCTATGTCATATGTTTTTTTGGGTAAATCTCTATGTCATATGTTGTTTCATTGTAGCCTAGTGGCTAGGATTTGGATTCTATAGCTACATCGCGAACTACGTATTTCAAATTTCAAACTATGGAAAGGAAGGGGAATCTCTACGTAATCTACATCGCGAACTACGTATTTCAAATTCCCTTGTAAGTAGACTATATATGTTTTTTGATGTTATTAAATTCCGCTGCTTATTTATGTTAATCATTTAATCAAAATTAATTTTTTAATGATTTAATAATGCTTTCAAAATTCGAGGTGTTACAAATTTCTACAGCCATTTATAGGAGTTTGATTCTTTTTTCTTTTTTTTTTTCCTCCTAGGTTAGACACATAATAGCTTTGATTTTTTCTTCCTTTCGGGCCATAGACCATGAATATTTCATTTTCCTTTATTTGTTTTTTAAACTTTTCGTTCTTTCTACCTACGTAACTATTTTTCATTCCTAGCTTATATTTGATAGAATAAGGGGAGTACCACGTGGGAGTTTAGTTGAAAATTCAAGAAGACTACATTTATACTACAAGTTCTTATCCGAGTACAAAATTGTAGATAGATCACAAGAAGGAAAATGCTAAATGTAAATGCGTTTTAAGGAGGTTGATACTTCAATAACTCTTTCTTTTGTGCTTGTGATTTTCTATTGTTATCAAAAAATTTAGGCGCCTTTGGGCAAGCAGTGGACAATTAAAGAGTTGGAAGTGACTCGTCCGCTTGTGTGCCAAAAGCCCCTTATTTTTTTGTGCCAAAAGCCCCTTATAGGGGTAACTTAAGAGATGTTATTGTAATTCACTATATCCTTAATTTAAAAAAATAAAAATAAAAAATCGTCTCTTGAGTTTGGGTTAGCAAGGGGGCAACGAGACTCCATGCTGATCTCAACGAAATAATACTTCCTAAACATGGGTAAATGAACGAGCAATGCTATAAGCACAGCTGTTGAACTTAACTTTTGACACATAGGTCCTTGAATGGGCTAGTTTGATAGAAAAATTTCATATACTCACTACCCCACATGAACAGTAAGTAACACAAATTAATGCTCAGTTTGGTTTGCGTACGATCAGTGACGGAGCCAGGATTTTGGCGTAGGGGGGACGGATATACACAATAAAAAAATTAAAATTAAGACAATGATATGAATTTTTACTAACTCAAAAAAAAATATATATATATATATATACAAAATAACACCAATACATATGAAACTAGACAAGTTTCTAATATCAACTTAGATTACAAAAGGTACTATTAACGTTTCTAATCCTATCTAGTGTCTACTCAGGCATCTTGAACTGTGCTCAACACTCTTTCTTGTTATTAAAAGCGTCAATGATAGAGCAATATCTTTCTCAATATAAGTGATCAAGAAATTTGTTAAATAATCGTCCTCCATCCTGTTGCGACGAAATCTTTATCTTCACACATTTCATAGCAGAAAATGCACGTTCGGTTGTAGCCATTGAAACATGTTAAGTTAATATAAGCTGAATCAAATTATCAAAAAGATGATATATCGTGTACTTTCTTGTCTTCGCCAACACTTCACTCAACTTTAAAATCGTTGACAAATTTTGGAACTCAGGATGCCTAGAGACATCAAGCTTATAATTTTGTAATTGATATCTCAAGTGGTACTTTTTTTGCTCAATGAAATCTATTGGATGATATTTCTCTGCAAGTTTGCAAATATCTTCAATGTTGAATGATCTGAAGCCATCACGAGGATCTAGAAATGTACTGAGAATAAGCAACTCCATTGTTCAATTCTTGCAATTGAGAATCGACTGTTTTGGGAGCCCCTAATTTCTTTTGCTCTTTTCTTTTTCCTTGACTTTGATATTCATAGACCATGTTAAAGAGTTTTGGGCTTACGAAATTTCAGTGAGCCTTAGTTTTTAAAAGTGAACGGGCCTTGAGTCCCTGAAGTGAGTTGGGTTATAATTTTGGGCCACTTAGCCAAAAATTCAAAACATTTGCCATTTTTAAAGGGAAGGACAAGGAACTTTTGCAATCGAACATAAAAACAAAAAACATTTGCCATTTTTAAAAGAAAGGACAATGAACTTTTGCAATTGAACATAAAGACAAAAAAAATGAGTGAAGCGTAACTAATTTTTAAAAATTCTAATTTCAAACATAAAAATAAAAAAAAATCACCAGCCACCTCTGGCTGACCACCACCCCACCTCTTGCCGACCACTTCCAGCAACCAAAAAAATTAGTGAAGTGTTACTAATTTTTACAAATTTAAATTTTGAAAATAAAATTCAAAAAAATAACCACCCCACCTCCAGCCGACCACCACCCCACCTCTGGCTGACCATTTCCGGTGACCAAAAAAATTAGTGAAGTGTCACTAATTTTTAAAAATTCAAATTTCGAACATAAAATTCAAAAAATCACCACCCGACCTTCGGCCAACCACCACCCCACCTCTGGCCGATCACTTCCGGTGACAAAAAAAATTGGTGATTTAATAAAATCACCGCCCCACCTCTGGCCGACTACTTTTGGCAACCAAAAAAATTAGTGAAATGTCACTAGTGTTCTAAAATTCTAATTTTGAACATAAAATTAAAAAAAAAAACACCACCCCATCTCCGGCCAACCGCCACCCAACCTTTGGCCGACCACTTCCAATGATAAAAAAAATTAGTGCCATGTCACTAATTTCTAAAAATTCTAATTTCGAACATAAAATTCGAATAAATCACCATCCCACCTCAGGCCAACCACCACCCCATCTCTGGTCGACCACTTCCGGGGACCAAAAAAATTAGTGAAATGTCGCTAATTTTTAAAAGTTCTAGTTTCATACATAAAATTTAAAAAAAATTGCCACCCCACCTCCGGCCAACCACCACCTCACCTCCAGCCAACCACCACCCCATCTCTGGTCGACCACTTCCAACGACAAAAACAATTAGTGAAATGTCACTAATTTTTAAAAGTTCTAGTTTCGTACATAAAATTAAAAAAATCGCCACCCCACCTCTTGGCCATCACTCCACCTCTAGCCGACCATTTTCGGCCACAAAAAAAAAAAAAAATAGTGAAATGTCACTAATTTTTAAAAGTTCTAAGTTCAAACATAAAATTCAAAAAAGTAGCCCCCCACCTCCGGCCGACCACTTCCGGTGACCAAAAAAGTTAGTGAAATGTCACTAATTTTTAAAAATTCTAATTTTGAACATAAAATTAAAAAAAAATCACCACCCTACCTCCGGCAGACCACCACCCCACCTCTCGCTGACCACTTCCGGTGATCAAAAAAATTAGTGAAATGTCATTAATTTTTAAAAATTCTAATTTCAAACATAAAATTCAAAAAAATCACCACCCAACCTACCAAAAAAATTAGTTAAATGTCACTAATTTCTAAAACATTTAATTGTCAAAAAAAATAACCCGCACCAAGTAGCGAGAGAAGGGGGGGAAAATCCATACAGGCAGTGACTTACCATAAGGCGCTAGGGAAGCGCCCAAAAAAACAAACCTGTTCTATTATTAGCTGATTTGCATGTTGGTTTGTTTTTTTATTTTTTTGCGGAGTTTTGCAGTCTCATTTGCATATTCGTCGTTGATTCCAATTCGATCCTGTACTATGAGGAGAGAAGTGACTTAATAGAACAAGAAGGGGAAGAGGAGAAATCGGTGGTGGTCTATGTTGAGAATAGTGTAAGATATTCCTACCCAGCACAAGAATGTGTAATGCAATTCTGTGGAGTTTGGGAGAGATTTGGTAATTCAAATTCAGTTGTACCTTCTTCTTCCGGCAGAGGTTGAGCGTAGCAATTCAAAATCACTTAGGCAAAGAAAAGGACAAGAAGCAAATTGAAAGTTGTTGCTCTTGCTCTTAGAAAGACACAGATTATAATACCGCATAAGCCAAAGAGAGGAGAGAGAAGATTCGATTATGTTAGAGAGAGAGAGAGAGAGAGAGTCTCCGTTGAGAGAGTGTCTTTTAAAGAGTGAGGGTATTTGTGACCAAAATAAAGGGAGAGTGGGTGTGTTTTATCCTTTTATTAAATCATAATTACAAATAATGTCTTTATGTTTGATTGTAAAAGTTATTTGTCCTTCTCTTCAAATAGACAAAATATTGTGTATTTATGACTAATTATTCCTATAATTTTTGGAGTTGTTTTGTTTAAAAGAATTGTAATTACCTCATTAAAACCAATTTTAGTACACAATTGTTTCATATCTTGATAAATATTAAAGCTGTTCATATTATTTTTTTCAACGAAAAACGGAAGGGGGACGGGACTATATAGTTTGATGATAAATAATTTTTTTCTAATATAATAGTACAAATTTTTTAAGACTATCCCTATTAGCCCCCCCTGGCTTCATTCTTGTGTACAATATCCCTGACATTGCCAGGCTTTTTATGGTGACACCGTTGATGCCTTCATTTGGTCTAGATATGAGATGGATTGTGGAGTAATGCATCATGCTATTAGTATGACAATTGAATAAGCAAACATTTTACAACAACCAATAACACATTGCTACATCAACAAGCTGTTCAGATTAGTGTTTCAAATATCGTGTCAGAATATTGGCTAAAAAAACCAGACTGGTTTATTTTTTTTGTCTTTATTTAAAAAAGAAAAATTCATTTGTTAGTTTTGCATTGGTTTTTTGTGATTTATTGGTTTGTCTAGACGAGAGAAACCTAAAAAGTATAGAACTATGATCAAAATTTTTAAAAATTTTGCTAAAGACAAAAATAATCCAAATTTCTGTGGTTTATTGAATTATTTTTGTCTTTATTCACAAAAACTTGAGTTTTGTTAATAATTTTATACTTTTCACATTTTTCTTATCGAGACAAACTAATAAACCACAAAAAATCGATAAAAAACTAAAGAACGCAAAAAACCGATTAATAAAGTCTGGTTTTTTTAGCCAAAGCAAACGGAAAATCATAGTTCAATTCAAAGAAGGATTCATGCAAACTAACAAAAGCAAAACTCCTTATTCTATTGCCAATAGACTGTAGGCATGAAAACAAAATGTTCACTCATTTATTTAATGGCCAGAGCATATTAGAATGATGCAAAAGCATAGTTAAGGCAATCTTGTACCCATCTTTGCCTATTAATAGTCACCGTTTTCCTGGTGTAGAAGCCTCTCTGTAACCTGTCTCATGGTTGGTCTTGCATCTTTATCTTCCTCTACACATTGCAATGCCACTTGAGCCATTATTTCCATCTTACTTAAATCACATTTTCCCATCAACATGGGATCAATGATCTCTTCAAGCCACAATTCCTTCCCTCCATCCCCATTTATCTTCTCCCTCACCCACTTAACCAACCCCCTCTGTTCCATCTCCCCTGTGTTCTCAGACACTTGGCTGCCTATTGTCATTGGGCTCTTGCCTGTGACCATCTCCAACACCACCATTCCGTAGCTATAAACATCAACTTTAGATGTGATTGGGAGGTTGGAAATCCACTCCGGTGCCATGTAACCTCTCGTCCCCCTCACTCTGGAAAAGCTCGAATTCTTTCCACCGCCCCCTCTATTTCCTAACTTGGAGAGGCCAAAATCCGCAACCTTGGGTTGGAAATTAGAGTCCAATAGTATGTTTTGAGGCTTCACATCACAATGGAGAACCCACTCCAAACACTCGTCGTGGAGATAAGCTAGGCCTTTTGCAGAACCAACTGCAATATTAAACCTCTTCTCCCAATCAAGAGTACTAGAAACAAGATTCTCTGCTAATGATCCGCGCTCCATGTACTCGTACACCAATAGCCTATGATTTCCCTCAGCGCAATATCCCCATATCTCTATCAAGTTCATGTGATTAACCCTCCCAATGGTGCTTACCTCTGCTAAGAATTCGGCTTCCCCTTCATCAGCCTCGTTGAGTCGCTTTACTGCTGCAACTCTACGATCCGATAATACAGCTTTGTACACAACCCCGCCGCCTCCTCTTCCAATTTCTTCCCTAAAATTTGCCGTTGCTTTCTTCAACTCGTCGTAGGTGAATTTCCTAAACCCGCTTGCAACTTGAAGGTAACCTTGTGTGTTTTCACTTGAACTTTGTTGGGTTTTGTACAAAAACAACAAAACGAAACAAATACAAATGATTTCAATTCCGCCAAATGCAGAGGCAAACCAAACCATAAACTGCAAGGTCCCGTTTTGTTTGGGTTTCTTGTAAGCTCTGTCAAGTTGCAAGTTAGCTAAGCCAGAGGTGCAATTTAAGCCAATTTCTTGCGTTCGATTTTCAAATGAAGTGATAGAGGCTTTGGGCAGTCTTAGGTACATAGGATCTTCGAATGCCGGGGATCTATATCCGTTAAGCAACATTGACTTGGGATAACAATTATAATAACTGCCGACAAATTTGTAATCGAAGCCGTGGCAATTACAGCTTTGTAAGCAAACTTCCTCACACTTTTCATAGGTGTAATTTTCGTAGAATGTGATATCATAGCCGTAGAATTCGACGTGATTAAGCTTGAGGAAACTGGATTCGGCAGCGTTGCAAGAAAGGTTGAACTCCGGTTCACACCCGAGTGACCAATCTGTCAGATTTTTTGCCTTGTACCTGATTTGAGAGTTGAGAAAAAATTGTAAAAGACTTGCACACAAAAAGATTATTTTAACACGGACATCAATGAAATCAACCACTATTTCTCAAGATGGAAATAGTACCGATACCATAAAAACTAATGAAATAAAAGAAACACAACGGAGCCAGGAATTTCACTACGTAGGTGACGCAGCGGAATTCACGAGAGAATAGTTAACGTACTATTCTAAACGAGATAGGTTCTCGAATCCACGAGATGTTCTTGAATCCACAAGAAAAGAGAGAAAATTCTCAAAGTTGTATTGATTGAATAAAAGTTTCCTATGCCATAGGCTTACAATGATACTTATAGGGCCAAAGTAACCCTAATCCAACTAGGAATGAAATAACAAATCCTAATCCAACTAGGAATCAAATAACAAACCCTAATCCAACTAGGAATAAAAATACTCTAGAACACTTATTTCTAAAATTGGAGACTTCCTAACAAAATTAATAAAATAAAAACGTGCAAAACAGGCAGCACAAATAAAATCTCCTAATACTAATCGTAAATAAAAATTATTACTAAAATAATGTTTCCATAATTTTTTTTCCAAAATAATTTACAGGGGCCAAGCCTATATAATTCATAAGAGAATTTTTTTCCCTACATAATACTAGAGGGGTTTTTTTTTTTTTTTTGGTAGGGGCAATCGCTCTTATTGGCCTTTCTCTGGCTACATCTGAAAAGAAACCAACTTGTGAGATCGCTGAGAGGAGATTTGACAAGTGTTCATCTTCGTTCGTTTACCTTCTAAAGATCAAACACTGGGTTAAGATACCATTTACAAATATTTACAAATTTTTACAGGGTGTCCTCATGTTATGGAATGGGTATGAAACGAGAGTATCAACTATCGACCCTTACTAATCAATATGTATGCCATGAAGTAAAATGGATTTTTAATTCATTTGAGGGAATATATAATCACTTTATTAATTTGAGTTTTTTGGGGCACGATGCGAATTTTTAAATCGGCACCATTTTACATAAAAATTTAAAGAATAATATCAAGTATTCAAAACATAATCATAATCATGAAAACTGGATAGTCCTTCCCTTAATTGGAAAGGTAACACTTCGTTAAACATCAATTTTCTCATGTTTTTTAGCGACAAAAGTAGTAATTAAGTTTTCATAATCAAACTTATCCGCAATATCCATTTAGATGATACAATGCTAATTGATTCAACTTTCTTGCTATGTAGATGATCGAAGAAAAGATTTGTTCGGAAAAGGCTACAATACACACCCTTTATTTGGGTGTGTATGATACACACTCTTATAAAAGTTACGAATTTTTTGTAAAAGTTACGATTTATTTTATAAAAGTTATGAGACACACCAAAATGTTATGAATCATAGAAAATATTACGAACTATATTGTTGAAAAGTTACGAAAAACTAAAAATATTACGATTGCCGATGAGGTGGCCCAATCTGAACCATACAATAGGTGCATATGGTATACCCAAATAAGGAGTGTGTATTATAGTCATTTTCAAAAAACAATCACCCATTAGTTTCTCAAATAATTGAGCTTTTCCCATTTTCTCAAAAACAATCACCCATTACTGTTTCTTTAGGTAAAATTTCCTTATTGACTTTCGATTCTGAAAGGAAGTTCCTCATATTGATAACATAATGCTCACCATGATCCGTTTGTTAGCACTTATAATCGAAATTATTTAAGCTTATGTGTTTAAGGTTGTTTGTTAACAATTATGAATAATCACTTATTTTACTTTTCTAGCTTATTTGATCCCAAAAAACAATATTATTTCAATTTCCAATATGAAGCTTTTTTTGCTTATTTTAAGTTATTTAAGCATATGGGAAAAAAAATCCTAAAATGAAAAAAGGATTCTTACTCAAGTTTCGTGGGCAATATAGACTTTAGGTTATAAAAAACTACTCAAAAGCTCATTTAGGCAAATAGCTTATATATATATATTATTTTAAGTTATTTAAGCATACGGAAAAAAAAAATCCTAAAATGAATAAAGGATTCTTACTCAAGTTTGGTAGGGATCCGAACCGTTGGATGTATTTAAAACGTGTTTTCAAGGGTCTACGCAAGGATTCGCCAAAAAAAAAAAAAAAAAAACAGATCGGGAAGGGCTTCATCCGAGCAGTTTTCGATAAAACTGTAAATATCATAGTTTTATCAAAAACTGCTCGGATGAAGGCCTTCTCAGTCATTTTTTTTTGTAAATCCTCACGTAGGCCCTTGAAAAGACGTTTTAAACACATCCAACGGTTCGGATCCCGACCATTTGGCCGGGAAATGAAAAATGTGGACGTTAAGTCTGGTCAGGGAACTGGATCCTAACTGTATATATATATACACACAAACTTATGAAAAGCTACAACAACCACTTTTAAAACTTTGTTGTTCCCCTAAGTTGGGATGCCATTTTGCTTCTTCTCCTTCAATCTTTGTACTTTTCAGATTCTCATTACTAATAAAGTTCTCGCCTTTCAAAAAAAAAAACCCTTTTACAACTAATGTGTAATCATTTTAAGCCAATAATCTAAAAAGTTAACTCATAAATGCTAGCAAATGGGTCTTATGTCTCAAAAAAAAAAACAACAACAACAACAACAAAGTTAGCAGAGTCTTCAAGCAATCATCCTTCTCAAGTTTTAAGTTTTCCAAATCAATAAAAAACCCAGAAGCTTCTCATATTCTAGAAGTTGTTCAAACATGCTCTTAAGTGGGGGGGGAAAAACTTTTTCTATGATGAAAATCAAGTAATTTCTCTAAATTATTCTCATCAAGTTGTTTCTCTCAACAAATAATTGCTTTTGGCCACGGCTTAAACACAAAAAACAATACAATAAACACACCATTATTAACAATTTTTTGTAATTGCATCAAACGTATTTTCAAAAAATATGAAATATTACCCGGGTAAACAAGAGCATCTCCGACCAGCATTCTCCCTGGGGAAATCATAATTACACAGCGCATTCGGCCCACAAACTCCATGGATCTTACACGGCTGTTGTATGGCCTGCCAAGAAACATTCCAAATCCTTCTCTCCTCGTCCAAACTATACATTCTCATATTCCCATCCACATCCATCGTCAATCTTCTCGAAACCCCATTCCCATAATCCAAAGCTTTAAATTTTAAGTCATCAGTTGATCTAAAATACCCAGATGAATCAAACTCCGCCGTTCGACTACTATTGTAATTGCTCCGGCCCGCTTCCCAGCTGATCAACCACGGTTTCGGCCAGTAAACACTGGAGATTTCCGGTCCATCAAATAGTAAACGGAGGACGTTATCGTCGTCGAAAAGCAGAGCATAATACCCAGATGAGAAATTGCTACGGCTTCGAGAGGCGACGAGCTTTAAATGTCGGGTTAACCGTTGGGATGGAAGAAGGGTATCCGTTGGTGAATCGAAACTTTCCCAAATATTTGTATCATTTGGGTATTTTAAGACAAGGTTACCAGTGTCTAGGAGTTTTAATTGAAGTGGAGGGATTGAATTGGTATTTGTGGACCAGACAGTGAATTGGGCTGCGTCGGTTAGTACGAGGTTGCCCGATTTGAGGAGAGAGAGTTTTGAGCGTTTTCCATTAACGGGTTGGTCGCGGTTGGCTGTCCAAACGACGGTGACATTGCCGTCGGAGGTGGGTTTGGTGAACCATATGGAAAAGGAATAGGCGTTTTGCCCGACGGAATGGAAGCCGGCGGTGAAGACTCCGTTTGGGGAAGTCAGGAAGTTGGGGGATGAGGGTGTGAGTAAGGTATGATGTGGTGATGAGATTGAAAACAGAGGTAGCGATAATAGGAGTATGGAAATGAGGAGGATTAGAATTGGGGTTTTCATAGTTTCATTTGTTGGAATTCTCCTTATGGGTGTAGTATGTGAATTTGTAGTTCTTGTGGAATGGTGGTGGTGAAAATATATAGCCATACAACCCGTCCTGGACATTGATTTCCATCTCTCCCCCTGCTTTAGTAACTGCATTGTCGAGTTCTGAAAGTTTAGGGCCACACCCACTCAGTCACATACCACTCGCATGAGACTTATTTCGAGGTTCTACAGGATTGATCGGAGTCGCTCAATTTGTTTAGAATATTTTTTTAAGGGTTACCGGAAAAAACCAGCTCAATCAGATACCAGTAAGACTCGATTGATCCTTTAATATTCTAGTTCTTGAATCGCACGGACCAAAATTTTAATAAACTTATCAAGTCTTTCCCGATATTTAATTGATCTGTTTTTTTTAGAAACCCGTGAAAAAATATTACAAACAAATTGAACCGCTCTGATCATTCTTATGAGACCTCGAAGTAGGTCCCACACAAGTGGGTGAGGATGATATGTGACTGAGTGGGTATGTGTGTAGTCTCTCTCGAGTGAGTTGGGGTGCATTTCCCAAGTCAGCATTTTCAATTGGTGGGTTTCTTTGGAGTTGCAACTCATTAGTCTTGCTTTGGTGAGTTCTTGGTATTTCGGCTTTCGGTTTTGGCTCATTGAATTGGCAACCTGAGAGGTTGGGGTTTTGAGAAGGGAGTGCTTAATTCGGTGGTGTTAGATGCTAGTAAGCCTTGGATGCACCTCGCAGAAGAATAGGGTATTCTTGTCGATAGTTTCCTTTCAATAAACGCAACTGTGTCTCTTTCTGGTAGATTCGTTACCGATTCTTGGAGCTTTGTAGTTGACTTCAACCATCTATTTGCATGATGTCTAGCCATGCTGCAAAGCTGTAGCCTTAGGTGCCTCAGAATTTCAGCCTGTATCAAGCACTTGGTTGTATCAGTCAATCCTCTTTGATTTCAATATTAAGCATGCAGTTTTCTCGACAATTGACAGTCGATGGCTCCTTAAAATTCTTCGGTTGTTTATATGTTTTAACTGTGTGTTGGGAGAATCATTACCTGTGAAACTACCGTGACTCTAGCAGCGAATCGACATCATACATTGATCACGGATATCAGACAAGATAAAGTAATCTCTCGCTTGATGTATTCTTCATTTATTTTGATTCTTACCTAGATATTGGACAGGCCGCTTTCGGAATCCCCAGTCGTATATTCTTATCTGTAAGCCTCGTTCGAATATCAATTTTGTGCATTTGTGATTTTGATCCTGTTACGAAAAAGATGGTTAGTTTATTGGGAAATGCTGACACTTGGGTTAGAATTTTTGTTTTGTCTTCTCCATGTAATCATTTGCAATGCAACAAAAAAATTACTTTGTTTTATTAGAGATTGGGGGGAGGCAGCAAATCTGAATCTCTTTAGGAGCTCCAAATTCCATTGGGAACCCGAATTGGGTGCCATAAAAATTTTACAATGGAGATTGGGATGAATTCAAAGATGTAAAAGACTTTTAAATTAATTTGGAAGAGAGAAAAAGTAAAATACAGTCTTGATTAACTCCTTTGTCATAGCGAGATTGATCATCCATGAGTACGAGTATTATTGACGGCATCGATGTAATGTTTGGGTACCACGTAGGCTCGACCACGTGGTACCCGGTAGATACCCAAAAAAAATTTCACAAAAGTAAGGCATTGTTTTTCAAAAACTAAAAGCTTTACTAAAATCTACTCTGCACCTCATTTGCTAAAATGAGGCAAACATAAAATCAGAGTCTGATTAACAAGGGACAAGGACATGAGGCAAAATTACCATTTCGCCCCCGTCCAATAAGAGATACTCCCTCCGTCCGGATTTGTTGGTCCGTTTTGGGGATTCCAACTTTTTTTCAATTACCTTTTGAGTTTGTTAATTTCCTATTTTATCCCCAATCCCTCCATTTAATACTCCCTCCATTTTAATTTCACTACAAAATTACATGCAATTTTCAAACTAAAAAATAATGTAGTTACAAAAAGAAAAATTTAATCAATATGGATCTTGTTTGATAGATCTCATTGAGAAATTTAATACGGTGCAAAAAAAATTCAAAAATGTAAACACATTATTTTAAAAAATTAGTTTTTGAGTTGTTATTTTAAGTTTTAGAAAAGGGGCAAAAGAGTAAATTTAACATACTTTATCCTTTAACTTTTGAAAATGGACAAACATTTTAGGACTTGAAAAAGTATGTTTGTGGACCAACAAATCCGGACGAAAGGAGTAAGAGATATTGTCAAGCCTCTATATACGTGGCCCATTTGTATCCACGTTTTCAAAGGCCAAGTTGTACCAATTGCAAACATTAGCCACCGACAGCTTTGACTATTACAGATACATACGTGGCCCATTTTTCCAACGGCCCACAATACAAGTTTTTTTTTTTTTGGGTTAAGGGCAAATGGATAAATGAAAAAGGGTGAAGATTTTAGCAAACATGGCTTTTATCTAATGGGAAAGAAGGGTGATTTTATCAACTTGTGATAAAAGGGGATTCTACATAAAAAAATTTGGAAAACTTTTGGCCCAGTTTTCCAGTTTTCCGTAAGATTTTTTTTGCACCAAACTAAAGTACACGAGAAGTACTTTAATTTGGTGCAAAAAAAATCAAAAAACGATACACGAAATCACTTCATTTTTTTTATTTGAAATATCTTGATTTTAGTACTTGAGTGCTAAAATCTTTTGAAAAACTGAGCCTTGCCTAGTAGTATAAATGTATTCAAAAGTGCAAAATATGCATTGGAGTGTGTTTTTTTTTTTTTTTAACTTTTTGTGTCCTTACAATAGCAAGTCCCAAAAAAATAATCTCAGGATATCTAGAAAACAGAGGGGTGCGCATATAAATTCCCGTAGCCGCGGGTCTTTTTTTTCGGTCTGTGTTGACGATCACTTTCATTTACTTAGTCAAAGTCTTCTCGTCGTTATTCGCTCGAGTCATGGCCTCCACAACCACAACCCATAGAGGAAGGGAAGGAAATTGCAGAGCAAATGCCACAAAGTGCCATTCCAATTATCTAGTACTCCACTATTTAGAACCTTTTCCCATCCCAACTTCCTCGCTCTTTCTTTCTTAAAATCGTGCATTTTGCACGCAAAAATAATCAACGTAATTTTTTTATCGATAATTTTTATGACAACTTAAATATCTCATTGAGAAAAGAAATTGGTGTGACATTTTTTCAACAAAATCTCATGAACCTGTAATTTTTTTGGAGTGCACCAAAAAAGAGCGAGTAATTTGAGACAGAGCAAGTTACCACTCGTGCGTCCTCAAGAGGACATCCGAGAAAGCAAAAAAAAGTTACCACTCGTGCATAGTTAATGACAGTAGCATCGGAATTCCAGTTTTTTTTTTCCTGAAGAAAGACTTCAACCGTACAACAAGTTTCTTTCTTTTTTTCGGCAAAAATAGATTTGCAAACAAGGAACGTGCTCCTGTGTCCCGGGGACACGGTATCCCCCATCATCACAACCCTCCATCTGTCCAATACAAAATTAAAAAAAAAACCGGGTGGGAGCCGGTTGCACTTCCAAAAGCGAAAAAGCTTAACCACCCCTGGTTAAGCCTTCTTCCTCTCTGTTTCTCCCTCCCTCCTGAAAACTAGGGTTTTATCTCTCTCCAGTCGGGCAAAACGGACGAAGACTATAAATTTGACGATAGGTGCTTCTTATGTATTCTACCACGACGAGAGTTGAGGCCCACGGCAGCAATTTACGACGATGCAACTTGAACCCTAAATCTACAATGAGGATGAGACACAGAAGTAAACACAAGTACTGGATGCAGGATTTGCTCTTAGTTTTGAGGTGCGAAGAAGTTATCGATTAGAAGTTCAAAAGGAGGAAGTGCGTAAACATGGTGGTAGTATAGTAATGTCTCAATTTTTTGCATTAATTATGTTCTATTACATTTCTATATTAATTAGACATTTGGAAATAGACAATTTATTTGAGAGTGAGGCTGGGTTGCGTTTACAGCTCCAGCTCCATTTCTACTATGCTATATTCCATTGTTGTTGCCTTTAATTTGCCGAAAACATGTACTGGGCTACAGTGGTGGCTCGGAAATATTTTCTTAGGGTCGTCTTAATAGAGTAGCTTAATCGTATCAATTTTAATGAAATCACCCATGAAATTTGATAGCTTGAGGCTATAATTCACAGAATTTCAAGGATAACAGAGCACCCAAAATGGATGCTCAATAAACTTGTAGTAAGCTCAAGGGAGAATTACAACTTGAGAAAGAATAAATGACAGAAAAACTGGAAATAAACTTCACGCCTCTCCCTCTCTCCTTCATCCTACTTATACTGCCCCCTTCACGTGGCACATGCCACCTCTCCTTTGCCACCAAAAGTAAACAGAAAAGAATAACAGAAAGTGATAGTAAGGAAAAGACTTAAAGGACCCTATTAACTTATAAATTATGTAGTGTATCATTCCCACCCCCTTAAGAACCAACTTGTCCTCAAGGTTGGAATGATGGAAACTGCTGCTGCAAATTGTAGAGGGGCTCCCAAGTAGCATCTTCTGGCACTGTGTTAGACCACTGAAATAGGACCATAGTGATAGGTTTGTTGTGCCTCTTTTCCAGTCTTCTAGCTAGAACAACCATAAGTGCCACATGGAGTGAGCTGCCTTGGTCAACCTGTTTACCACCACTAATACTACTGACTTCCCTTGTGAATTAGGTAATCCCTCCACAAAATCCATGGAGATATCTGACCAAATCCTTGTTGGAATTTGAAGGGGCTGCAACAGTCCTGAAGGTTTGCTTGTCCCAGAATTGTTCCTTTGGCAAATATCACAGCCTTCCACAAAAGTTAGCACCTCCTTGTACATTCCCTTCCAATTAAATGCATCCTTAAGTCTTCTGTAAGTCCTCTCAACTCCTAAGTGACCACCAATTGCATTGCTGTGGTGGTCAGTGATTAGTTTCTTCCTGAAGGTCAGACAATTCCCCACTACCAATCTGGATTTATAATATAGGAGACCATGTTGTAGTTGGTATTTTGGATGGCTGGTGGAATCAGAACTCAGCTCAGCTACCAACTTCTATAGATTAGTGTCTTGTGCTACACTATCCTTTAAGTCTTGGACCCATCCACTCAAAACCACTGATATAGCTTCCAATTCAGCCTCTGGATCTGCTATGTGTTCCACCCTTGATAAAGCATCTGCTACCTTGTTTTCCACCCCTTGTTTGTAGATGATTTCATAGTCAAATCCCATTAGTTTGGCTAACAATTTTTGCTGCATAAGGGTAGTTATCTTCTGTTCCATTGGGTATTTGGGACTCAAGTGGTCAGTCTTGACTTTAAAATGATGTCCCAACAGGTAATGCTTCCACCTATGGACTGCCATAACCATTGTAAGTAGTTCCTTCTCATAAGTGGACAGCCCCAAGTTCTTAGGGGACAGTGCCTTGCTATAATAACCAATGGGTCTACTTTCATGCTTTATCACTGCTCCCACACCCTTCCCTAAGGCATCACATTCAACAATGAATGTTTTGGAATAATCTGGTAATGCTAAGACAGGAGTAGTAGTCATTGCAGCCTTCAATTGGCTAAAGGCTGCTTCAGCTTCAGATGACCACACAAAGGCATCTCTCTTGAGTAAATCAGTTATTGGTTTGCTAATCTTATCATAGTCCTTGACAAATCTCCTGTAGTATCCTGTCAAGCCTAAGAAACTTCTTAAAGACTGATGGATTTTGGTCTGGGCCAAGTTTGCATGCTAGCTACTTTACTGTAAATGTGATTTTGGTCTGGGTCAAGTTTGCACAGTGTTTTACTTCTTTTTTTTTGTTTACGTGATTTTGCAATTAAGTAATGACAGTAAAGTTAAACTGATATTGTACAATTTGCAGGTGGAGGCATACGTATTTGCTGGGAGTC
This sequence comes from Vaccinium darrowii, assembly GCA_020921065.1. Classification (NCBI taxonomy): domain Eukaryota; kingdom Viridiplantae; phylum Streptophyta; class Magnoliopsida; order Ericales; family Ericaceae; genus Vaccinium; species Vaccinium darrowii. Next base: position 8,089,927 of record CM037157.1, read on the forward strand.
GATTTTGGAAATCTCTCATTTTTTTTTGTTTACGTGATTTTGCAATTAAGTAATGACAGTAAAGTTAAACTGATTTTGTACAATTTGCAGGTGGAGGCATACGTATTTGCTGGGAGTCGATTTTGGAAATCTCTCACTCTCACTATTATGTGGTCTATATGGAGTTTCCTGAAAGTTAAGATCAACAGCAGGTATGTTTGAGAATTTGACCCAGGTGCTAGCGAGCCCATTGATTACACCTACACAAATGAGCTTATGTGCCCGCGTGTCTTGAGTGCAACACTTTAAGTTTCCCACTATCTTAACAAACAAACTATAGACAGCCAGATAGTATGATCTCCACCCCAGCCCCTACTTACAAAATAACACGCCTACTCCACGGAGAGGATCCTGTTCTTCCACTATGAGTAAAATTGTACAAGTACACTTGAGTATGAATATCGCACACCCAATCCCTTATACCCCACTCATACAAGAACTCATTGTCACCCAAGCCAAAGTTTGACACTTTCACACAACCTTTTCTTCTCCTAAAAAAAAATAGTAACTACTGACAACATTTGCTATGTAAGGAGGTTATAAGCGCGAATGTAATTTGAATTCAGTGCGAGACGACTGGCCCACTGCATTATAAGGAAAATATAAGTTGTTCAATACAGAAGGAAGGTTCCAAACTTGGAATTTGTATATGATATATGTTTACTGGCATTCCAAGGAAATTGGGTATTTCAAATTTGTCCTATGTAGTACTAACGCCTAAGGAGTTGCCATTTTGACCAAAAAGATGTTGGGATTGGTTCCAAAACCAATGGTTGCAATATTACCTTGGTACATGACTTGTGTCTTTTTGAAATTCTACTTGGTACTACGACTCCTCTTATAGCCTATACAAGTGCTACAAGGATTACATGCAAATGTTTGAAAAGCATGTTATTCGTTTCTCTTTGACACAGTGATAGATCTAACAACTACATAGAAGTACCATTCCTAGTCTATCATAACTTCAACCCACAGTAGATAAGTAAGCCAACCAAATCGTGCATCGGTAGGATATTTGAGCTGTATGCCAGCCAAATTAACCCCCTTCGTGGTTTATGCAGTCATGTATCATAAAAGAAAAACAAGTAGGAGTATGACAATTGACAAATATCCAAATGTACATCATACTTAGCTATTCTACCAGATTTTGTAATTTATTCGATTTCCAATCTGCTAACAGGCGTTAATTCTGTTGAGTTCTATTTGTTGCAGGAATACTTGTTAAAATTCCAATTCGAGCGTCAATATTGCTGCAGTTGAAGGTATCCTTTTGGACTATATGTTGTAATGCACTCTACTTATAGGCCCTATGTGATGTACCTAGTTCACCCCGTAAGTTGTTTTGTTCAAAATAATAATAATAATAATAATGACAATGAATGTGCCTTATTATTTAGGTGCGATGAGACCTCCCGAGAGTAATACTGAGGGCAAGGCCGATTTGAAATCCCATTCTGACTCTTCCCCAAGTAGGTTAGATGGAAGCAATAAATTTGGTGAGGACGATGTTGATTGGACAGTGGAAGGTGAACGGTCGGTTTCTGCATCAGATGATTTAATTCGTACTATCACTGATTTGAAATTTTGAAAATGAATTTTGTTTCAGAAGATGAGGCAGGAAGATTCTACAATGCATATGCAAAGGCAAATGGTTTTAGCATTCGCAAATCTAGAAGTAAACCCCTCAAAGCCAATCCAAACCACGTTAGGTTCAGGACTTGGGTTTGTTCTAGGGAAGGTAAAAAACACATTAAATACTTTGAATGGGTGGAACATACAAGACGTCCTAGAGCGGAAACAAGAAGCAGAAACAAGAATGGATTATGGTGCCAAATTCTGTGTCCGTTATGTGGCCGGAACACAAAAGTACATGGTCAAAGAATTTGTTAGTTTACACAACCATCCGGTTGTGGCACAATGTTGTGTTCCATTCCTAAGGTCGCAGAAAAGGTTGAATGATGCTGACACAGCGCAGGCAACGACCCTGAGGAAGGTAGGCGTGAAGGCGGACCAAATTATGGACTACATGACATGTCAGTCTAGGGGTTCATATAACGTGGGGTTCACTAAAAAAGATTTGCTTAACAAATTAGCCAGAATTCATAAAGAAGAAATAAAAAATGGGGACGCTGAGGGTGCACTTGGATACCTACATGCTCAGGTGAGCACTGACTCGTTATTGTTTGTGAAGTACACTGTTGATAAGAATGACCGTTTGGAGACCCTCTTTTGGGCAGATGGGAGGTCTCGGATGGATTATGCCTCATTTGGGGATGTGTTAGTGTTCGACACGACATATCAGACCAATGCGTACAAGAAGCCATTTGTCATATTGGCTGGCGTGAGTAATAACTTTAAGACGACCATATTTGGGTGTGCCTTGTTGTGTACGGAGATTGGGGAGACATACAATTGGGTTCTTGCAACATTTTTGGAGGCTATGGATGGTAAACATCCCATCTCTGTGATGACAGATGGTGATTTGGCAATGTGCAACGCCATTATAAATATATTTTCAAATGCGAGGCATCACCTATGTTCATGGCATTTGGAGCGAAATGCCATGAAAAATGTTCACAAACCTGATTTCGTAACTGACTTTACAAATCTGATGCAAATGGAATGTGAGGTTGAAGAATTTGAAAGTCTATGGGCTGACATGGTAACACATTATGGGCTACAGACAAACAATTGGGTGTTGGAGATCTATAGAGACCGCAAAGGATGGGCCGAGGCATATCTTCTTGGAAATTTTTTTGCTGGAATGAGGACCACCCAACGTTGTGAAGGCATGAACCGTCATTTGAATCGGTTCTTAACAGTAAAGCTAAAACTTTATGAATTTGTTGAACAGTACCACTGGGCTGTTGTTAGGTTGCGTGTTACTGATGTAGAGGCTGAGACAGCGATATAGCATAGTACGCCCGTTGTAGACACCCCAATTTTGAACCCGGGATGCGCTCGAGCATTCCCGATGATGAAACAGACGAATCATGATTACCCGAAACTTGTGAAAATGGCTTGAACTTGATTAAAATCAACCATACATCACCAAATCATCCAAAATAACCCAAGCATTGTTAAACCAAGTTAAACCATCAACTTGCCACCAAGATCCTTGAGCGCTCAAGCTTGAGGCCTTGAGCGCTCAAACCCCTCAGAAGCACTTTGAGCGCTCAACTCTGATACCAGTCAGGAATCTGCAGAGTATCTCATCATGAGATTTTCTGCATGGGAGCGTCTGGGGTGATCTTATACGATCCTAATACGTATAATACACCCTACACTGTTCTAATCTACCCCTAAAACTACTCCTAACCTACTTTCAAACACAAACCCACTACCTCTCTCTCCTCTCTTTCCCCCCACTCACTCCCTACTTAAACCACTCACCACCCCTGGTTTTAGAGGTTACCAATTTTCACACTCCAGCTGAAAAATCATCCAGAAATCGTCCTCTCTCTCTCTACAAAACCACTTACCTCCATCAAAACCACTTGCAAAAAAAAAAACTACCTGCCAAGCAAAAAAATTCAGCCTTGATCGAAAATCAGCCTCTCACATTGTATCACCTATCCAGAATACCAACAAAAATACCCGTTGTTGTCCATCCCCAAACCCACATTCAAGTTCAAGTCTTTAAACAAGTGAAAAAGGTAGTTAAACATGTGATTCACTCACTGTTTTGGTCCTTCTGAGGGAGGCCAGTGAGTTCAAACAAGTTCTCAATACTTGTATTGAACTCACAAAGGTCTAAAAGTTGTCTTAAAACACTTCAAAATTTACAGCTTCAGTAGGGGTTGAGCGCTCAAGCCTCAGGCCTTGAGCGCTCAAACTCACTTCTGAGCAGTTTTTGTTTTATTAACTTTGATGCTTTCTCTTGGCTTAGATCATCATTAAACAGTTAAATATGTTCATGTAGCTCTTAAAACAGCTTATTTCCACTTCAAAATCACATGCATGAGTGCAAATTAACCATTTTTATGATGATCAAGCATCAAAATCTTTGAAAGTCTTATATTTGAGTGCAAGATAGGGCCTGTCCAATCTCCTAAACCTCTATTTTATGCATTTGTGGTCTTGAGAATCACTCAAAATTTATTTCCAAGTCAAAAATCAGAAAGCCATATGATGGCTTGAGCGCTCAAGGTCAAGCCTTTGAGCGCTCAAGCTGTTCTTGGCTGATTTGCATATTCTCAGTTGATTCAATAATGGATCATGATCAAACTTCTTTCTGGTGTGTGTGTGTTGTTATATATGTGCTTATGATCTGGATCTCTCTCTCACATATTCGTTTGTGTATTTTCCTTTGTTGATTTATAGTGTTCTTCTTCTTTTATCATTCTTTGAAAGATCAAAGCTTTGTTTTCTAGTTTATTTCTTCATTAAAAAGGGTTTATAAGTGATTGATCTTGCAAAGAATGGGCAAAGGAGCAATGAAGAGACTTAAATTCACAGAGTCCAAGAACTGGATTGAGCGCTCAATCCAATATCCTTGAGCGCTCAATCTGGTCAGGATGGGTTTGAGCGCTCAAGCCATTACCCTTGAGCGCTCAATCCCTATTCTGGGATCCAGATTATGAGTCAGTTTGTTAAGTTTCAGGTTAACAATTTTTTGGGCTGATTGCACAGTTTCTGTTGTAATTTGTTTCTGTGTATATTTGTAGTAATTTTGTTATTTTTATCATCACCACTCATGTAAATCACCACGCACAAGCATTCACGATAAGTTCGCATCTTGTATATATTATTTATGTGATTCCCATCCCCGATTCCCCATTTTTGTGATTAGAATTGAATTTCAAACATTTCTAAAATCCCACAAAATATTGAGTAGAGACCGGTTCACGGATCGGGCGAGAGGGGTGCCGTAAAACCCTTCCCCTCTCGTAACCAAACCCCCGAATCCGAGAAATCTTTGGTTCCGTCGTGATCAGTAAAATCTTTTTCAAAGGGCAAATGAGTCATTTTTAATCGGTTTCTCGGGTTCGGACCTCAAATCCGGGTGGCGACTCTAACAATCTTCAATCTTTTCAAACGCAAAACTACACCGATTTCCGCGGGCCGTCCACACCCGTCTTAATCACGGAATTAAAAAGTTTAGAGAAGAATGCAACCGAGGTCTACACACAATACATGTTCAAATTGTTTCAGGATGAAATTCAACGCACATATCCATTGGTTGTGGCGCAGCGCGTTGACGAGTTACAACGTCGGTTGTACTTCATTGAGGTGTACTCACATCTAGAAATGAAGTGGATGGTCGAGTATTTTGCAATTGCTAGTAAAATGAAATGTTCTTGCTTGATGTTTGAGTCATTCGGTCTACCCTGTTGCCACATGATAATGGTAATGAAACAAGAAAACTATTAGCCATTCCCCCCAATTTAGTCATGCGAAGATGGACGAGAAGTGCTCGCCCTGAGGCCCATCATCCTACGGTTGGACAAATACCTCATTCTTTATCTTCAACCCACGCCGCACGGTATGGTGTCTTAAGTTCCGGTTACAATTTGATGTCATTTTATGCATCCCACTCCCTGGACTCTTTTGAAGATGCTAAGGACATGGGGCACGAAATGAGGTCTTGGATGAGGAAGCGTTGGGAGATGGGAAAGAATGAGAGCACGGCCTCGCTTGGTGAAACTAGTAATGTCCAAGATTTGTTTGGTGTGGGGTATCCGCTTATTGTTAAGACGAAAGGCAACCCTGGGAAGAACTCCATAGCCCCAAATTCAAGAAAGCCTTGGCAATGCAGGCACTACAAGTGTGCAGGGCACGATAATTGCACATGTCCAAAGTTGTCATCAAAGCCTCCAACTGAATGATTGTTTGGTAAGTTTGAAATTTATTTGGTTGAAGTTCATGTTCAATGCACATTTTCATTTGCTTACTACTTGGATGCCACATGGTACCGGGAGCTCTTGCACAATGTTCTTCTACAATACCGGGAAGTGAAGGTTAACTTCTTGTCTCTCCTTTCTTTATTGCGACAAAGACCTCTCTGTCCCACTTTTTTTTTTCATTATACAAGGACCGGCATTTAGTCCATCATTATCTTGTCCTATCTTGTATGTACCTTAGGTAGTAGATCATCTCTGAGACAATTGATTTTCATGTTTTGCCCTGTGATTCATGTTTTCGAGTGTGGTTGAATGAAATGTATTATCACTCTGTGAGCAATCATTCATGTTATGGTATGCAATGTCCCCCTTTGAACTTCACTTCAGCTTTCGTTTGTAATGGCAACAGCAAGAGGCAAAAGGAACAGTGCCTCATGTCGTGCTCTTGGCTACTGCACGAAGACTGCGATGGTCGGAGTGAAGGTGATGAGGATGGTGACGTGGATGGCTAAGAGTGATGAAATGACAATGGTGAGAGTGATGAGAATAAGGATATATTCCATTTGAATTGTGGTAGTTCCTGGTTTGAAGTATTCATTGTTGCGCTACTCTTTGTTTGAAGTTGTTACCTCAATTCTATTATTATTTTTTCAGTCTCCTTCAATTGGTTTTGATGTTTTGTATTAGCTCCATTGGTTATTTTGTAGTCATTACTATTGCTTAATGCCCGTTGAACTTCTTATAGATGTATTTATATAATATATTTGCGGATCTGTAGTGTAACTTGTGAAGTTGTGTATTTTTTGTTCTGGTTGTTTTTGGAAAGGGAGTGGTTTTTGTTGAATCTGGAAATTTTAGTTCAATCTGGAAATGTAGCTGCACTAGTAATGCTCCAGTGCAACAACAATGCAGTAGCTTCTCTAACTCCCGACATACCCTTTGTACTGGTAGTAAACTGGTTAAATATTGAAATCAGATTCTACAATTATAGATACTTGGCAACAACAGATACTCAAGATCTTTCATGTACCTAATGTTGCGTACGTCGAATATGCAAAATGGGAGATGCATTATGTGGTGCCTATAATGTAAAATTCATGTCCTCTTTTTGACTTCAATCACTTCATGTTTGTAAGTAAGTTGGACTATAAGTTGCTATTGGGGCTATTTGTATATGATCATTATGATGTCCTCCTTAAATTTCGATTATTGGAATATGGATAGATTAGGTATTCAGAAACTTGATGATGGGATTTGGGCTTGTGAATGTAGTGTAGAAAATTCATATATTTGAAGATGAAACTATATATAGTAGGCGTATATTAACAAACGGCAAATCTCATATTTACATCACCTTGACTAGTTTCCCATTTTGAGTTTATAAGAATCTCATAAAATCAAAGGGTTGATTTTGCAAATGAAGAAACCATTTGCCAAGTTTTGGTACGAAATTATATATAAAATGAGTTATTGAATATCAATTTTATCAATTTATTTAACCAGTCTGCCAAAAAAAAAAAAAAGCTGTTCCGTGGGCCTGGCTTGCATTTCTTCCTTATGCCGTAGGTCCCTTATGCGGCATTCAAACTTCATTTTCTATCTAAAAATCCAATTTCTCTCATTTTCATTTAAAACCCAACTTATTTCTTCTCTAAAAGAAATAAAATAAGTAAACTTTCTTCTCCTTGCAATTTCTCAAAACTGACCTTTCTAGAAAATTATGACCAAAAGATTTTAACACATCTTTGTCATAAACTTTTCACACCAAAATTTTTATTAATTAATTAGAATATAATTTTTAGAAAATCTCTCTTTTTCAAAGTAGTACTTATTAAAAAAATCTTTTAACACAACAACTCACTTATTTAGAAGAAACTTTTCTACTAACTCTTTAATAGAAAATTTCTAGAAAGAATTAGTGTTAGAAATTTCTCCACACATTATTTTTTTAAAACTTCTAGTTTTCCACCTCTTTTTCTCACTTCTTCTCTCTAAAGTCTAAAATGGAAAATCCATTTTCTAAGAAGCCATTTTGACCCAAGTCCCCAAACATCCAAAACGATCTTGAAACTTTGACGTCTAATTAGATTTTGTTATCCTACTTTTATATGTAAAAGATATTGGCATAAAGTTTAGTCGGATTTTATAATCTAGAACAAATGTTACGTTTCGGACTATACATTATGATGTATTTATCATTTATCAGATTGTAAATCCGATAGGCATGTTTTACCAGTACGCTACTGCTACAAAGAGCACTGGGGAGTTGGAGGAGCTACTACGTTGTTGTTGTTATTGTTGTTGTTGTTGTTGTTGTTATTATTGTTATCATTATTATTATTATTATTAACACAAATAGCGCAATGATAAATTGCGTATTGTGAAAAATTAAAATGGCATGCACTGCCAGGGTTTGAAATCGCATCACGCCTACAAACGCATCTCCTTACCATGTTAGAGACAGTCATCGACCATGCTAAGTTTTGATAAGAAATTATATATAAAATGAGAGTGGAAATGTAGCTGCACCAGTACCGCTCTAGTGCAACGACAATGCAGTAGCTTCTCTAACACCCGACATACCCTTTGTACCGGTAGTAGACTAGTTAAATATTGAAATCAGATTCTGTAATCATAGATACTTGGCAACAACAAATACTCTAGATCTTTCATGTACCTAATATTGCGTTCGATGAATATGCAAAATGGGAGATGCATTATGTAGTGGGCAAGCTGAATAGACAAATAAAATTAATGTGCCTTTACTGCTTCGAATTCCTACATACTTCTAATGTGGAAGTTATTGACAGTTCGTTTCACTTCCAATGAAGAAGTTATGAACAGTTCCTCTATTTCCAATGAGGAATTTATGGGTAATGGGGAGTTAATCTAGATGTTCTCTATTTACGAAATGCCTAATCGTTTCATCATCTACACTAATCTGAAATCTCTTTCTTTCGGGAAGAAAAAAATAAAAAAGAAAAAAAACCATCTTGGACATTCCTTCGACCTTGAGTAGTCATGCAAGCCGAAATTGAATCAGAAATTACAAATTCAACTTAACATGTAAACGTAAGAAAATAGAGGGATTATAAATTGGTTACGGCTTGGGAGTGGATTTGTGGCCACTTTAGGTTCATTAATTCCGATTGTAATTGGACATTTTTTTTGGTAGAGTAATCTGATGTTTATAACCAATTTGACACCAATTACGGGCCGCCACGTGGCAACAATTTTCTTCTATTCAAGTGGGTCAAAGTGAGTTGGACCGAATAATTTCTACTATTGGTGGACACCTTTTGTTTATGAAGATTCAAGCGGGTCAAAGTCTAGTGTGGTGGACCGAATAATGTCTGCAATTGGTGGGCACAATAACTTCAGAGACTAACAGCATCCCAATGGCATACTCAAATAAAAAATACTTAAATTTTGGCACATGGATACTTAAAAAAGGTTTGTAATGACATTTGGATAAATAATAAAAGTTAGCATATTTTTCTATAAATACTTAAATTTTGGCATTTGGATACTAAAAAATACCAACATTTTTCAAATAATCACACTTGGATACTCAAAACTACCAACATTTTTTCTTCTTTCGATTATGGACAAAAAAGAATCATTGTAGAGCTTTAAATTGCTAACTTTAGAAATTCATTAAATGAATACTCAAAAGAGGATGTGGCAATACTTGAGTTTTTACATTTGAGTATGCCATTGGTGATGCTCTAATGCCTACGAGCTCTTAGCTTAATGGCATTGCCCAAAGCGCACTGGGTAGAAAAATGAGTAAGAAAATATGATTGATTTCCACGAGGGAAATCCAATATACCTTTATACGGTCCAAAAGGGGCACAGGAATTTGACTCCGGGGGTGCTTGGCGTGTCACCGGGATGGGTCAGGAAAGAAGCTACAAATGATTATCGTTTTAGAATGATTCACCTTGATTTGTTATCGTCGATTATTCCGCACGTCTTTATTTCGGGCAATGTTTATTGTCCTCGTATTGCATATACTACCCGGCTCATTTATTTTTTCAGGTGCAGAGCAAGTTACTGGTAGCCAATTGGAGTAGGTTTTTTTTTAAAAAAAAAAAATAGGATTGGAGTAGTTGGAGAATTAGTTTTGAGACACAATTTGAAGAGAAGTTGTTGTTTAGGGCCACATAATTTTTGGTGCTTCGTTTGTATCATTCTGAGGATATTGGAAAGATCATTTAGTTTTGAAGTGTAAAAGAAAAGTCGGATCGTCACAACTTATAGGATAGAGTAGTTTGTAAATAAACTTGAGAAGAACGAAACCGTATCCTAACCAAGTAGACGTGTATAAGAGCGCAAATGCCGCGTGGGGAGAAAATGAACAAATTTCAACAAAAATTTATGTAAGGGCTCCTTTGGAAAAAAAAAAAAAAAACTAAAAACGGATCATTGATTTTTTTTTTTGTCCTTATTCAAATATTTTTTTTTATATTTGCTAGTTTTGCGTCAAGACTTTGTGGTTTCTGGATTCCTCTCGACGAGACGAATCTAATATGTATAAATTTATGGTCAAACCAAATATTTTTTTTGAATAAAGCCAAAATACTTGGATTATTGGTTTACCCATAAATTTATACTTGTTAGATTCGTCTCGTCGAGAGGAATCCAGAAACTACAAAATCTTGACGCAAAACTAACAAATGCCAAAAAAATTTAATGAGGACAAAATGAAAAAACCAATAATCCATTTTTGTTTTTTTTTTCTCAAAGGAGCCCTTATTTTTTTGCCTGTAAAAATATTTTTATGTTTTCTTATGAGAAAATAATAATAATAATAATAATAATAATAATAATAATAATAATAATAATAATAATAATAAAGAGGGGCAAAAGTAGTCTTGTGGTCATACTCAAAATACTCCCCCGTCCGGATTTGTGGTCCGTTTTGGGAATTCTAAGTTTTTTTCCATTACATTTTGAGTTTGTTAATTTCCTATTTTATCCTCAATCTCTCCATTTAATACTCCCTCCATTCCAATTTGATAGTCCACTACAAAACTACGTGCAATTTTCAAACTCAAAAATAATGTAGTTGCAAATTTTATTTTTTTTTATCAATATGGATCTTATTTGATAGATCTCATTGAGAACTTTAATACGGTGCAAAAAAAATTCAAAAATGTAAACACATTATTTAAAAAAATTAGTTTTTGTGTTGTTATTTTAAGTTTTAGAAAATGGGCAAAAAAGTAAAATTTTCATACTTTATGCATTGACTTTTGAAAATGGACAAACATTTTAGGACTTGAAAAAGTATGTTTGTGGACTAACAAATCCGGACGGAGGGAGTAGGGTTTATGATGACCATCTGATGGTGAAAGATGATAGACATTGCCTCTAGTACTGGTAATCTATAGCAGCCCAATTCCTTTCTCCATTGAAAAATTGACCTCTTGACTTATGGCCTATGGGCGACTAATGACCATTCTAATGTCCTGTTTGGATCAATCCTTCACTGTCTTCCAGCTGGCTGCATAGGAAACATGTCCTTACAAAATTAAAAGCCAACAGCAAAAATCTGATCCGAACAGGGTAAAATTGGATGGTTGAGGTCTCTTTTCTAAGTGCATAGGAATGAGTCTTTGGATCGAAGACTGAAGAGGACGTTTTGAATTGAAAGCTAGGCCTGAACATATGTACTCTTGGTTGGAAATTTAGAATAGTTGAAATGGTCGTCGACGTGTGGGCTGTGGCAGTGTGGGAGATGATGCAAATGCTTTCATGCAATGATTCTTTTTTCTTGACTCTCGTTTGATACAACACGAGACTCCCTATAGTTTTCGCTTGATCGACGATATGAGTCGTTCATTTCGATAAGTATCAAAGTGCCGTTCATCTTTCGTACAAAAAACAAAACATAGATTGATCGGGCATTTGTGTACACTTGAATAAAACAAAATTCAACACGAGAAATGAACCACCCATTTGTTTTATGATCAACACGATTCAACTAAGCTTTTACCATCTTCGATCAACTTGATACATCTAGACTTAAAAAATGAATAATTTAGATCGCCAAGTGAGACCGTAATATATTATGAGAATCACATTAATTCCTAGTAAAACACAGAACTCAAATTCCTAACAATTGCCGGTGAAAAAAACATATATTCTAGAACACTAATGCATCTCCACCGCAGTCTCCTTAATCTTGGATAGTGTCAATTGCCTAAAGAATTTTGAAGATGCATATTACCTCTAGGTCGTGGGTTCGAGTCTGGTAACAATCATTTTGTACATTTAACGTCAAAGATTAGATCCATACCTAATCTACCCCTCCCAGACACCCATTCCCAATTCTAGGGCTTTGGGCACGAATTTCCAAAAAAAATGTTGATGGCAGTTAAAGGGGTAAGGAGTAATTGTGTGATAGTTAAAAGTGCAATTTGGAAATTTAAAATTGGGTTAATGGCCTGGACACCCCCTGTACGTATACGTTTTCCCCCAAACACCCCTTGCACCCAAAAAATCTACGATGACACCCCCTCTATCTTCCAAACTTTACCTAAACATCCCTTCCCGTCACCCTTTCATCTAAAATCGTCTCGAATCTCAAAGTTTTGGGTCATGTTTTGATGATTCAACCCATTCAAGTTGTTTAAAACATGGTTTTAAGCGTACTCGCGAGAAATCGGCCCAAAATTTGATTGGGAAGTGCTTGATCCAAACAATTTTTCATGTATGAAAAATTGTTTGGATCAAGCACTTCCCGATCATATTTTGAGCCGATTTCTCCACAAGTACACTTAAAACCATGTTTTAAACAAATTGAACGGTTTGGATCATAAAAAAAACTGATGCTTGGATTTTTGACCACGTCACAAGTGTTCGATCATGCCACATTGTTCTCCAATATTCTTTAACCGACACCTCATGTAACATCCTTTGGTCCTATAAAACAGCCATTAGATTTGTGTAGTCTCAATATGCATATAAAATTAGGGACTTTTCTCGATGGGGCAGTAGACATGTCCATATTATGACATGGCACTAAGGTAAGGTTGCGTGATGTAGGGGAGGACTACTTGTTCACTAACCGGAAATACATAAAAAGGAACAAGAGAGACATCTAAACCTCTTTGTGACATGGCACTATTTTGTATGCAAAAGCACTGAAACATCTTTACCAGATTTTTGGTGCTCCCGTCTACCAAGTGATTCTCAATTGCAAGATCGTGTGAGATTCATGTTATCTTGCGACTTAAAATCACTTGATACGCAGGTACACCAAAAATCCTGTGTGGAGGACTTGAGCTTGCAAAAACGTCTTAGGAGTATATAACATTACCCCTCAACTATCATATATTTTAACTTAATTTTCCCAAGTTCAAAACTTAACCTAATCCTCTTAAACTAGGGTGTTTTTTGATAAAACTGAAACAGAAAGGTTGAAAAATTAAGTGCTGCAAACTGAATGCTGAAAAGTTGTTTTACAAAAATATTAAGTACTGAATTAAAACAAATAATGACTTAATTTTACTTGCATTAGTTATAGTGATTTCTTTTACTATTACCAATGGTCACCATGTATTTGTCGTAGTGGTGGAGCGATGATTGTGGCGAAGCGAAGATTGAGTTGTGGAGTAGTGATTGTGGCGGTGGCAGCGGCGATGATGGTGGTGGTGGAGTTGTGGTGTCGTGGTAGTGGGAGTGGCAATTTTATTGAAAATTGAATAAGCAACCATTTTACAACACATACAAGACAGCACCACATCAACAAGCTTTCAAGATTACGTCATGTTTTGTTTTGGGCAAAGTAACAATGCACTTAAATTGACAACAGTCATACAACACACTTCGCATTTTCACACTAGTTACAGAAAATCGTAGTTCAATTCGAAGGAGGCTTCATGCAAGCTAATAAAAACAAAACTCCTTATTCTATAGCCAGTAGACCGTAGGAATGAAAACAAAATGTTCACTCATTTATGTAATGGCTAGAGCATATATGTAAGAATGATGCAAAAATACTTGAAGGCAATCTTGTATCCATCTTTGACTATCCACTTGAACCATTATTTCCATCTTCCTCTACACATTGCAACGCCACTTGAACCAATATTTCAATCTTACTTAAATCACAGTTTCCCTTCATCACTGGATCAATGATCTCTTCAAGCCACAATTCCATAACCCCATCCCCATTTATCTTCTCCCTCACCCACTTGACCAACCCTCTATGTTCTATCTTCCTGGTGTTCTCGGACACCTGGCCGCCTGTTGTCATTGAGCTCTTGCCCGTGACCATCCCTAACACCACCATACCGTAGCTATAAACATTAACTTTAGCTACACATTGCATCTCCCAAGTCAGCATTTTCAATTGGTGGGGTTGTTTGGAGTCGCAACTCATTTGTCTTGCTTTGGTGAGTTCTTGGTATATCGGCTTTCGGTTTTGGCTCATTGAATTGGCAACCTGAGAGGTAGGATTTATGAGAAGGGAGTGCTTAATTAGGTGTTGTTAGATGCTAGTAAGCCTTGGATACACCTCGTAGATGAATAGGGTATTATTGTCGGTAGTTGCCTTTCAATAAACACAACTGTTTCTCTTTCTGGCAAATTCTTTACCGATTCTTGAAGCTTTGTAGTTGGCTTCAACCATCTAGTTGCATGATGTCTACTCATGCTGCAAAGCTCTCGCCTTAGGTGCCTCAGAAGTTCAGCCTGTATTAAACACTTGGTTGTATCAGTCAATCCTCTTTGATTTCAATATTAAGCATGCAGTTTTCTCGGCAATTGACAGTACGTCGATGTCTCCTTAAAAATTCTTTGGTTGTTTATCTGTCTTGACTGTGTGTTGGGAGAATCATTACCTGTGGAACTACCGTGACACAGCAGCGAATTGACACCATACATTGATCACAGACATCGGACAAGCTGAAGCAATCTCTCGCTTGATGTATTCTTCATTTGTTTTGGTTCTATTTTATGTTCTTTTTGTTTGTATTATATCTTTTCTTCTGTTGTTGTCGTTTATCTGCGGTAGGTTGTAATAGTTTTCTTATGAAATGAAATTCTCTTTCTTTCGGAAAGAGAAAAAAAAAAAAAAAAAACATCTTGGACATTCCCTCGGATTCGGGGATCCTGTAGTGCACCTACGCACTACGGGGTTATAGGCCGGCCAAAACTACGTCATTTTCTGTGTGCAAAGAGAACACTAATACTTAATCCCTCAAAACTACGTCATTTTAACCTAGTTTTATTTGTTGAATTCCAAAATGTGAGCATTTTTAAGTGGGTGTTTATTTTTTTCAAAATCAAATTTGATTTTTGATTTCTTCTATACGTGAACATAAAAGTCACTTATTTTGTAACGCCCCGATTTTCGGAAGCATTAATTTAAATCATTTAATAAATGATTAATATAAATAAAAAGGATCTCATTAATTAAGCAACGGAAATAACATAATTGTCTTAGTTCGATTAGAACAATAACATAGTACTTTGTTGGGAAATTAGATTACAGTTTTTCAACACAAAAATAAGGGAGATTGGCTCTACAGGTTAAGGTTGAGATCTTGATCCCGATGCTCCTCTTGAGCCTGATCCACTGGAAAACCTTCTGATCCAAAATAAGCGTCGCCCTCGACACCTACACCTCATGTTTGATCACAATCTGGCATAATACGTCCGAGTCGCGAAGCAACATCATGGCATTATACCAGGGTCACACGAAGTGTAACACCGTGAGCGATAAATCACCCAATAGCTACTTTAACCCCAACCCTTACATAACATACAAGAACAACATATATGATTGAAAAGCAGCATGTAAAAGAGTAAACACATAACTGATTTTATTACTAGCCATTAACTTACATTTTCATCTAAGTTCTCAACCTAGAAAACTTTCCTCCCAAATAACCACTAAGGACTATGACCAATCTGTGATTAAACTCCCCCCTTGCTTGCCCTGACTGGGAGCCCTGACGGAAGGCATAAGTTATGTACTTAATCCAACCGTCAACCGCCTCACAAGGATGAATTTCACAGGGACTGACTATACCACTGGGCTACGAGTGACAACTGTCAGCTCCTGTAGATATATAGCCGTAACTCGGTCTATAATGCATCCACCCTTTTAACGCCCCAGAATTCAAATGAAGTAATCACACATTGTCATATTCTAGGGTTTCGAAATCCTGGCAGGCTACCAAATAATCCTCCAAACCGAAATCACTTAGCTGTCTGCCATTCAACAAATCTCGGGGTGACTCCCCATAAATCAATTCATTTCCAATTTCCATTAACCTCAACGTCTACGTGAAATCTGCATACGATCACCCAACCCGGGAACCTAAGTGTCCATTCTAACATTCAACAATTTCATGATAAGTGCGCACAACAGAAGAAGCAAAGCGATAACGATATTCTAAGGATCACCAAGTCAAATAACACGATTTACAGGTTCACAAGTCATCACAAACCAAAGTAATTGAAAACAAGGGGAACTTAACGTAATTAAATAAAGTATAGGGTCATAAATGTAATTTATAGAAATAGGGGGTCGCCCTCAAAATTTTAAGTAAGTATAAGGGTAACAAAAGTAATTCCACAGTTCTAGGGTCCTTCGCAAAAATTTTACTAACTTAGGGGACCTTTTGTAAATAAAACTTTATACAAGGGTAAAATTGTAATTTTGCCACAACGAAGGGTAAACACGTAAAATACCTTATTAAAACCCATGTGATAATATAAGAAATGTATACCATTTTCTAAAATCTTGATACTTGCAATAATAATAATAATCAACATGTCTTATAAATAAACAAGTACGGTTGCAAAAATGGTCAAGAGATAATCACGGGCACATTTCCTAGTCTGGTCATGTACTTGGTAATTAAATTAGATCATAGTTAATCTAATGTGACACAAAATTTTGCAATGCAAGGTTAAAATATAAAGTAGCAAAAATCCGTGATTAAAATGTTAAAAATCTAAAGTTTAGGGACCCAACAATAATAAATCTAAAGTTTAGGGGTCTAACTGTAATTAATAAAAAATAAGGCCTGGCGTAGTTGACCGTCCAAACTATTCACTTGATTACAAGTTGGTGGCTATACCGAGTGAGGTGATAGCCATGCGCTCCACCGATCGAAACGTCCGAGTTTTGTCTATACACAATGAAAATGTACAAATAAAATATCAAAATGTTTGTTAGGACATGAAATACACTTCTATCACAGAAAAAGTTGGATTTGAAGTGGTTTGGACATGACCCAGTAGCTCGGAATGTCAAAAACGCATATACACTGTTTCCCGACGATCGAAACGCTTGGGTTTTATTTCTACTTAACGAAAATCAACGTATTATATATCAAAACGTTCGTTATGAAATAAACTACATTTTTATCATGGGAAAAGTTGGGTTCAGATTGTTTTGGACGGGACCCAGCAGCTCAGAATGTCAAAAACGCATATACACTGCTTCTCGACGATCGAAACGCTTGGGTTTTGTCTCTACTTAACGAAAATCAACATATTATATATCAAAACGTTCATTATGAAATGAACTACAACTCTATCATGGAAAAAGTTGGGTTCAGATTGTTTTGGACGGGACCCAGCAGCTCAGAATGTCAAAAACGCATAGACACTGCTTCTCGACGATCGAAACGCTTGGGTTTTGTCTCTACTTAACGAAAATCAACATATTATATATCAAAACGTTCGTTATGAAATGAACTACAAATCTATCATAGAAAAAGTAGGGTTCAAATTGTTTTGGACGGGACCCAATAGCTCAGAAGTTCAAAAACGAATTTACACTACCTTGCAATTAACGAAATGCTCGGGTTTTGTTTCTACTCAACGAAAATCAACTTATTATATACCGATGGGTTCAGTAGGATGTAACCTACCTTTCTTCCAAAGATTAAGCTAAACCGGAGTGATTTGGATGGGTCTCGGTCACGTCAAACGGACTGAGCTTCTTCTCCTTAATTTCTTCTTCTTCTTTCTTCTTCTTTCTTCTTCTTTTCCTTCGTTTTATTCTTCTTTTTCTGTCTCCTTTCCTTTTCCTACCAGCCACCTCCAATTCTCTCTCAGTAAATAAATAAAAAGAAGAAGAAGAGGACAGTGGAAAATGTGGTGTTGAAGTAAAAAAAAAATATAAGTTTGTATGATGTGCATCAAATTTTTGGAAATGGAGTAGGGTGATATAGAGGTGTAAGTATGGGCTTAAAACCAAAGGTAAGAGGTGACAAGAGAAGGTTTTGTGTTCATTGGTCCAAGGAAAGACTTTAAGGGGTGTGTAAGGCCTTCATTGGTTGATACAAAAGAGAGACTATTTTTGGCAAAACAAAAAGAAAAGTTGATGGATTGATATGAGTGCATGGCTGGGTAACGTAGTTAGGAATTTGGTTAGGGTATTTTGTTACAACTTGGCTAGTGTAATGGAACTAAGATCATCTAGTCTAGATACTAATAAATCACAAAATAAAATCAAACATTACTAGATTTTATTAATAAAACTATTTCATAAAAAAAAAGATAGGGCTAAAATTCGGGTCGTTACAATCTATCCCCCTTAAAACAATTTCGTCCTCGAAATTTGGTCGTTCCTCCAGTTACGAGCCATTGCTGACTGTTGTTGTTTGTCGTCTTTAGATCGATTCTTGCTTGGTTGTCGTTAGAGAATATTGACAATAAAAATTCTCTTTCGTCCCATGTTCTTCTCTTCAAAATTTGAAATGAGACTTGACAGCTACTACGTCATTATTCGTGCTTCCTTGATTGTCGAGTCATTGTTGATGAGTAGTCTCGTCTATCCCCCTTAAATTTGAAACACGTCCCTTTCGGAGGGTAAGCTGTCACTACCTTCCCATGACAATCAATTACAACCTAGTGGGCAGATAACCAATCCGTTCTCAAAATTACTTCAAAGTTAGCCATCTCAATGACGCGGAGGTCGCAGGTAAAACAAAATCCTAATACCACTAACTCGCACGATTACATATTAGGCCTACTAAAATCTGACCTCCTAACGATGAGTTTACCTTCATTGTCGACCTTATGTGTTTAGTTTCTAGTCCTACTATACGCACATATGCAATAGATATAAACAGGTGCGGTGCTCTACAATCAACCAACGCTTCCACGTAAGTACTTCCCTGAGAATTGATTTCTCATTCCAATCTTGTTTCCCTGTGGCTGCTGCTGCTGTCCGTATCTCGAACTTCCAGTTCCGACTAACTGTGGGCAGAGGCGTTTGATATGGCCTTCTTGACCGCATTGGTAACATCCTCCACCTGATGCCTGCTTTTGTCTCTGGTTTTGGTATGGTCCTTGATTCGACCCACGGTTCTGGCCTTGGTTGTTGTTCCTCCACTGTTGGTTGATTTGCGGTTGAGACTGGTTGTAGTTCATAGCATATGGCTTGGGTGCGGAGTACCCCTGGTTGTTGTTTCGAATTGGCCCTCCTGATGCCTGGTTGCCCTTCGATCTGTTCTTGAAGTCAATGGTTTCTCGTTCCATCATGAGTGCGCATTTTACCACTTGTGCATACGTGGGGTATTCTTTTGGAGAAGGCGCGTTGTATGTTGTCCAATGCCGGGTTGGGCAAAGAGTTTTGGGCTGAAGCCGTTTCCACAGTATGCTATTTGGTGAACAGGTCTCCGTCGACTGCTATTGAGTGTAAGACTCCGTTTGAGGTATGGTCGGGTCATAAGGCTGATTATTTCGTACTGCGTGTGTTTGCGTGTCCAGCTTATGCTCATGTGAATGAGGGTAAGTTGGAGCCACGTGCCAAGAAGTGTATTTTCTTGGGTTATCAGGCAGGTGTGAAAGGGTACAGATTATGGTGTCCAGAAACCTCTAAGTTTTTAATTAGTGGAGATGTTACTTTTGATGAAAACTTTATGGTTAAGGGGTCTAAGAAGGTTAAAGATGCAGTTGAGGAACCGAGGGTTCCAAAGCTGGTGGAGTTGTTATGTGAATCTTCTGGCTCAGGGAAGAATGATAGTAATTAGCCAATTGAAGAGGAGTTCAAAAGTTCAGACACAGATGATGATGTACCAGCAGAGCAACCACGCATTATTGCTAAAGATAGGCCAAGGAGGGAGATTCGGCCTCCTGAAAGATATTCGGCTTATTCTGAGATTGTGGCCTATGCTTTATTAGTTGTTGAAACAGTGGAGTATGATGAGCCTTCTAGCTATGCGGAAGCTATTTCGAGCAATGAGTGTTCACAGTGGTGTGTTGCTATGAGTGAGGAGATTGAGTCTCTTCAGAAGAACCAGACATGGGAGTTAGTGGAACCACTGAAAAATAAGAGGATTGTTGGGTGCAAGTGGGTCTTTAAGCGCAAGCCAGGTATTCCAGGGGTTGAAGAGGCACGGTTCAAAGCTTGGCTAGTGGCGAAAGGATTCAGTCAAAAGGAAGGTGTTGACTACAATGAGGTATTTTCTCCAGTTGTAAAGCACAGTTCCATTCGCACTTTACTTGCTATTGTTGCTTGTTATGACCTTGAGTTAGAGCAGCTTGATGTCAAAACGGCATTTTGGCATGGGGAGCTTGAGGAACAGATTTATATGCGTCAACCAGAGGGATTTGTTGTTTCTGGTAAGGAAGATCATGTATGCTTGCTTCGTAAGTCTTTATATGGCTTAAAACAGTCTCCTAGGCAGTGGTATAAGCGGCTTGATACATTCATGGCTTAAAACAGTCTCCTAGGCAGTGGTATAAGCGGCTTGATACATTCATGATAAGCCAATCATATTCTAGGAGCGAATATGACAGTTGTTTGTATTTTCAGAGACTTCCAGATGGTTCATATATTTATCTACTGTTGTATGTTGATGATATGCTTATTGCTACCAAAGGTGTATCAGAAATCAACAGGTTGAAGCAGCAGTTGAGTGGTGAGTTCGAGATGAAGGATTTAGGTGCAGCAAAACGGATTTTGGGTATAGAGATTAGCAGAAATCGAGTAGATGGCAAGTTGTTCTTGAATCAAAAGTCATATGTTCTCAAAGTGCTTGAGCACTTTGCCATGCAGAACTCGAAGCCAGTCAGTACCCCTTTGGCAGCACACTTTCGACTTTCAGCAGAATTGTCACCTCAGTCGGAGGATGAGGAGAAATATATGTCTCAGGTTCCATATTCGAGCGCAGTTGGGAGCCTTATGTACGCCATGGTATGTACTCGTCCTGATATTTCACATGCAGTTAGTGTCGTAAGTCGCTATATGGGGCGACCGGGAAAGGCACATTGGGAGGCTGTGAAGTGGATACTTCGGTATTTGAAAGGGACTGCAGATGTGGGTCTTTTGTATGGGGTTTCTAATCCAGGTAATCAAGTTGTTGGTTATGTTGATTCGGATTTTGCCGGTGACCATGATAAGAGGAGGTCTCTGACAAGTTATGTGTTCACTCTATCCGGAAGTGCCATTAGTTGGAAAGCAACTTTGTAGGCTACGGTCGCACTGTCTACAACAGAAGCGGAGTATATGGCCATTGCCAAAGCTGTAAAGGAGGCATTGTGGATGAGGGGAATTCTTTGCGAGCTTGGTATTGCACAAGGGGTTACTTCAGTATTTTGTGACTCTCAGAGTGCTATACATCTGACTAAAAATCTGATGTATCATGAACGGACCAAGCATATTGATGTCAGGTATCACTTCGTTCGAGAGATCGTCTCACAGAAGCAAGTTGAGGTGAAGAAAGTGTGAACGGCGGATAGCCCAGCGGACATGTTGACTAAACCGGTTTCAGTTGCCAAGTTCAAGCATTGCTTAGGCTTGGTTGGTATTTGCAGTTGATCGCCCCTTGGTGGCATTGTGGCGAGGTAGAGGCAGAAAAGGGTTGCTATAATTAGTGATTTGGGTTCAATGGAATTCAAGTCAAGGTGGAGAATTGTTGGAATTGTGCCTTGAATTTTCCTTTTTTGGGAGAATTCCAATTGTGTTTAGGATTTCCTATTGTGTTTAGGATTTCCTATTGCATTTAGGATTTCCAATTGTATTTAGGATTTCCTATTGTGTTTAGGATTTCCTATTGATTGTGCTTCTTATAAATAGAGGCTTTTAGGGATCCTTAGGTTATCTCTCATATTATGGCCTCTCCAGAGTTACGGATCATAGCCGCCTCTTTGCATCTCTTCTTCACCATTGATAGTGAACTCTCTCTCTCTCCTCGCCCGTGGACGTACCTCAATCTTGGGGGAATCACGTATATCTTTGTGTCGTGTGATTGCTTGTTGTTTTGTTTGCTTTCTCCCAACTTAGTCGCATTCATAGCGTTTGTTACAACAAAAGGGGTAAGGCGTAATTGTGTGGTAGTCAAAAGGGCAATTTGGGAATTTAAAATTTAGTCCCGTTTCTTCTATTTATTCTTTGTCCTGCTAACAGGGGTTGAAGCAAAGAATGAAGGTAAGGCTGCGGCCTGCGTGATGTAGGGGAGGACTACCTGTTCACAAACTGAGAAAGAAGAAGTAGAAGTGCCACTACTCATGAAGCTTGAGAAAAAGAAAAGAACATATTAGTATGATCCAAAACAAATTCCTAGCATGCTACTCATTTTTGGTCTAATTAGTCTTATATGTTATCTATTTTTGCTACAAAAGAAACAAACCGATCTGGTTATCATACTTGCCCAGATCTATTTCCTTATCTTTCTAAGGCGATTGGCGATGAAAATGCAAGCATTGTTCGTGAAATTCGTTAATCTATTGGACAAAATCCGCAATTCCATTCAATGATTGCACGCAAAATGGATATAGTAATAGCTCTATTACTATTCCCATACGTCCAAACCTCTTTGTGACGTGGCACTATTTTGTATGCAAAAGGCACTGAAAATCACCTTTACCAGATTTTTGGTTTACCCGTCTACCAAGTGATTCTCAATCGCAAGATCGTGTGAGATTCATGTTATCCTGCGACTTAAAATCACTTGATACACAAGTACACCAAAAATCCTGTGCGGAGGACTTGAGTTTGCAAAAACGACTTAGGAGTATATAACATTACCCCTCAACTATCATAAATAGATAGAGTAATAGGGCTTGTTTGGAACACGTGGAAAAGAAAAGAAGAGAAAATAAAATAAGAGGAAAATGAGAGAAAAGTGGGAGGAAAATTTCACTATTTACAATACTTAGATTGTTTATTTTCTCTCTTTTTTCTCTCCAAACCACACAAGAGGAGGGAAATTTTTTAATTTTCCTTTCTTTTCTCTCACTTTCCTCAAGTTCCAAACACACCCTTAACCTAATCCTCTTAAACTAGGTGTTATTTGATAAAACTGAAACATAAAGTTGACAAATTAAGTGCTGCAATCTGAATGCTGAAAAATTATTTTGCAAAAATATTAAGTACTAAATTAAAACAAATAATGAATTCATTTTACTTGCATTAGTTATAGTGATTTTCTTTTACTATTACCAATGTTCACCATGTATTTGGCATAGTGGTGGAGTGATGATTGTGGCAGAGCGAAGATTGAGTTGTGTAGTAGTGATTGTGGCGGTGGCAGCGGTGATGGTAGTGGTGGAGTTGTGGCGTCGTAGTAGTGGAAGTGGCAATTTTATTGACAATTGAATAAGCAGCCATTTTACAACACAAACAAGACAACACCACATCAACAAGCTTTTCAGATTACTTCATGTTTTGTTTTGGGCAAAGTAACAATGCACTTAAATTGACAACAGTCAACACACTTCGCATCTTCAGAAATTAATGGGGTGTGTATTGTAGCCTTTTCCTGCATCTTCACTAGTTACAGAAAATCATAGTCACTACAACAAAAATGATAAACCGTGTGTAGACACCCCAATTTTGGATACCCGTGCATGCCCGATGACGAATAAACGATTAAACTGGCTTGGAACTTGTCCAGGAAAATTGGAAACCTAGCCACACAAGCCGTGCGGCTCCTGTTACAGGCCGTACGGTTCCCCCTTTTTTCACGCAAGCCGCACGGCTTCCCCATGCAAGCCGCACGGCTCCCCCTGGGAGCCGCGCGGCTAGTATTGTTATCCTCTGAAAAATTCCTGACAGACCAGTTCGGGAATATCATCATCACACCACCGCCGAATATCATCATAATTATTCCCTCCAAACCGGTTATAAATAGAGGCCATTTCCTTCCTCTCAACGGACCAAAAAAATCACACCCCGAGAGAATTTCCGTACAATTTCCCGGCAAAATTCTCGTTCAAAACCGCCAGTAAACTTCCCGAAACTTCGCACCTTCCACTCCACTTCGACTCCTTTATACCATTCCCATTCATACCAAATCTCGATCCTGCCAGTTCGAACCCGAAAAATCCGAAGTTTTCAACCTCTGTTTCGAGTTCCAGAAAGGTATAAATCGCTTTCAAACTTCGATTTTCAAATCGTGGTTCTCCGAGGGCATCCCCGAGTTAATAACGGTTTCAACAACCGAATATTGACTCGGTAAACCATTTTCAAAACAAAAACCGGCTTTTCGGAGCCGTACCGGGCGATTTTTCTCGATAAACGCACGGTACGATCCGTTCCGGAAATAAATTTCACTTCAATAACTTGTTTACAAACAAAAACAACTTATTTGGAGTAGATTTGAAGAAGAAAATCAAATTTTAAACGGGTTTTGGACCCACTGGTCCTAAAATAAATTTTTTGAAAATAGGGTTGGACACAAGCCGCGCGGCTTGTAGTGCAGGCCGCACGGCTCCTGTGTAGGAGCCGCGCGGCTCCCGTTTAAATAAAAAAAAAATTCTCTGTTTCTCCTCTGCCCGTACTCTGTTTTCTTGATTTCTCTGTAATTTTTCTCTCTTATTACACTTTTCCACCCTTTATTTTCTTACTATTACTATTTAGTCCTCCTTGTTTAGATTTTATTTCTGTTATGGTTTTAATTTGTTTCTTTATTTGCTTGATTAATTGTCAAAGTTTTTAATAAAATGTTTTCTATAAAAATCCCACAAATTATTTAGTAGAGACCGGGAATCTCCCGGGCGAGCGGGGTGCTTTTCAATAAAACCTTCCCCGCGCGTAACCTGGCTTCCGAATCCAAAAGAATCTTTTCGTGAATCAAATCTTTTCCAACGTGGCATGAGAGTCAACAACTATTCTTAAAACGGTTTCTCGGGTACCAAACATTTTCTAAATTTAAACCCCGGGTGGCGACTCACATTTTTTTCGTTTTCATATCCGAACCTTCGAGCGAGTCGCGTGGATTTCACCGTCCACACCGTGACGAAATTCTGGTGACGAAATTAATTTTTGTCTCCTATATGACTATTTTGAGAGGAAAAATATAATTCGTCACTAATATGTTCCCTCCACACCTTTTTGGTGACGAAAATATTTTTTTCGTCACTAATATGTTCCCTCCACATCTTTTTGGTGACGAAAATATTTCTTTCGTCACTACTATGTTCCCTCCACATCTTTTTGGTGACGAAAATATTTCTTTCCTCACTAAAATATATATGTTAAATGTAATTTATAACAAACTATTAAACCAAATTAAAAAAAACTGATTTGTATAGTATAAAAGGCTTTTGTTAAAATTTGCAATCTTTTGTGCTTCTTAATTATCAAGACACAATTTCATTAACAAAAATATTTTTTTTTGTCTGATCAATTGTGTAGCGATAGCTCCCCCGCTTTTAATAAAATTCTTCTTTGCCGATCAAAAAAAAATTGTGCAGCGATAGCTGATTAACTTTATTTTTTGTATGAAATTAATTATGTACTCTTTAACATGTAAAAGATAGATGGTTTCGATTGAAAAAAATGACTCAAGTGTGGGGTCGAGTCTTGCAATCTAAAAAAATGACCCGACGAACTTCGATTTTGGTGACAATGATGAGATGTGAAATGCCAACGGTTTAAATCGACGCTTGTAAATATGGAGTTTGTAATTACATTTAAAATATATATGTTAAATGTAATTTATAACAAACTATTAAACCAGATTAAAAAAACTTATTTGTATAGTATAAACAACATTAAAAAAAGAAAATTTATAAAAAGGCTTATGTTAAAAAAGAAAATTTATTAAAAATATGATATTAGTAGGTGTTTGTATAATGGGTGTTCAAATGGGGAGCATAAAACAATGGGAATAAAAAAAAATTATTTTTATAGTATAAACTGGATTTAAAAAAAATTATTAAAAGGCGTTTGTTAAAAAAGAAAATATTTTCTTTCAAAAAGAAAAAATATATATTTAAAAATATATTAGTTGGTGTTTGTATAATGGGTGTTCAAATGGGGAGTGTAAAACAAACGGAATAAAAAAAATTATTTGTATAGTATAGACTCGATTAAAAAATTTATTAAATGGCTTTTGTTAAAAAAGAAAATTTTTTGTGTTAAAAAATTAAAAAAATTATTAAAGTAGTGATATTAGTAGGTGTTTGTATAATGGGTGTTCAAATGGGGAGCATAAAACAATGGGAATAAAAAAAAAACTTATTTTTATAGTATAAACTGGATTTTAAAAAAGATTATTAAAAGGCGTTTGTTAAAAAAGAAAATATTTTCTTTCAAAAAGAAAAAATATATATTTAAAAATATATTAGTTGGTGTTTGTATAATGGGTGTTCAAATGGGGAGTGTAAAACAAACGGAATAAAAAAAAATTATTTGTATAGTATAAACTCGATTAAAAAATTTATTAAATGGCTTTTGTTAAAAAAGAAAATTTTTTGTGTTAAAAAATTAAAAAAATTATTAAAGTAGTGATATTAGTAGGTGTTTGTATAATGGGTGTTCAAATGGGGAGCATAAAACAATGGGAATAAAAAAAAAACTTATTTTTATAGTATAAACTGGATTTAAAAAAAATTATTAAAAGGCGTTTGTTAAAAAAGAAAATATTTTCTTTCAAAAAGAAAAAATATATATTTAAAAATATATTAGTTGGTGTTTGTATAATGGGTGTTCAAATGGGGAGTGTAAAACAAACGGAATAAAGAAAAAAATTATTTGTATAGTATAAACTTGATTAAAAAATTTATTAAATGGCTTTTGTTAAAAAAGAAAATCTTTTGTGTTAAAAATAAAAAAAATAATAATTAAAGTAGTGATATTAGTGGGTATTTGTATAAGTATAAAATTTATAAAAGAAATGATATTAGTAGGGGTTTGTATAAGAATAATCCGGTTTTAATAGTATAAATATTAAAAAGGTGCCTAAATATCACAAGTGGTGGCCTAGCTCAGTTGGTTCGCGCACGCGCGCGCACAAGAGAGGTCTCTGGTTCGATTCCCAGGAGGAGCAAAATTCCTCCACGCGTGTGCCACGTCAGCAGTTTCCTTTATCAATTTTTGTCTCGGTTAGTGACGAAATTTTTTGTCACCTTTATCAATTTCAGTTACGGTTAGTGACGAAAATTTTTGTCACCTAAGTAGTTTCCTTCATCAATTTCTAGTCACCATTAGTGACGAAACTAGTGAGTGGGTGACAAATAATTTGAAAATTGGTGATGAAAAATTTCGTCACCAAAATTTAGTATAGGTGACGAAATAATAATTTCGATTTCGTCACCAGGTGACTTTCGGAGACAACCTATAGGTGACAAAACTATTTTTCGTCACCAAGACTATTTGAGACAAAAACCATGCATTTCATGACGATTTCATTCGTCTCCAAAGACCAAATTTCTTGTAGTGAGTATTGTAGCCTTTTCCTGTATCAACACACTTCGTATCTTCGGAAATGGGGTGTGTATCGTTCTTTCCTAATTGATTGTAATCTTTTTCTATATATGTGGTTGTATTTTGTCAATGAGATCAAGAAGAAGAAAAACAAAGTTATTCATCACAAATTGTCTTCTTATCATAGTATTAGAGCGTGGTTTACATTGTTCTTCCTTCTACACATAAATCAGTCTTACCACAAACTGGAAGAAGACGGCAACCTCAACCTGTTGTCCATCTTTCCCGATATGGTTGACGCTCAAGAAAAGGTTCAGAAGTTAATTTCTGACCTTTCCTCTCCCTATTTTTTGCATTCTGCCGATCATCCTCGCACCCCTCTTGTCGATATTGCATTGACCCACACCAACTATGGGTCTTGGAGCCGTGCCGTTACCATGGCCCTTTGCGCAAAGAATAAATTATGCTTCATCGACAACTCATTACTGAACCCAACTGATCCAGACATTCAACCTCTTTGGAAACGCATATCAAAAATGGTTCTCTCATGGATGCTCAATAGCATCAGCAACACCATCACACACTTAGTTTGGCCAATTGTTGCACGCCATATGAATTATGGTGTGACCTTGAGTCAAGGTTTACTCAAGGCAACAATGCTACCATCTTCAAAATTCAAAGGGAACTCTCTATTCTCCAACAAGGTAATCTTGATATCACAAATTACTATAATACCTTTAAGACGCTTTGGGATCAACTGGATGGTATTGATCCGCTTCCGGAGTGTACATGCGGCACTGCTAAGAAATGATATGAAATGAAAGAGTGTCGAAGGAACGTGTATATCAACTTTTGATGGGGGTTAAGGAACCGTTCTATGTTCTTCGCTCTCAGATTCTTGCCACGGATCCGCTCCTCGACCTAGGGAAGGTTCATGGCTTGTTGATCTCAGAAGAACAAACCCATATTTTTCAACCCATCAACACCAGTCAACCGACACAAGAAGATTCGGCAATGGTGAGTTAAAAATTTCAGCCCCAATACAATCGGTTCAAATCCAACAATGGGCAGTAAAGAAACTCACCAACTCAAAGGTTTTTCCCACAGAATCAAACACAACCTTCACCTCTGTCCGGTTCCCCCCAGCGCCAACAACAACAACCTAATCGGCCACACCCTATTGCTCGCATTAATCCGGTTAAACCGTCTTTGCCACAACATGCCTAGTAGCCCAACCCACCAATCCAACCTGGGAATGACCCGAACGCCTTTTGTACTCATTGCAACTACATGGGTCATTACAAATTGGGCTGTTTTAAACTCATTGGATATCTAGATTGGTTCTTCAATCGTCTCTCGAATCCGTCAACTAGCCGGACCAATCCTACAGCACAATTGTCGGTCATGGATTCCAGTCCCCACTCGAGTGCCACCGAGGCGTCCCAAGCATATGCTTTTTATGATAATCCATCTGCCTTTTTAACTGGTAAAACTAATTCTATTTCTAACGAATGGATTATTAATAGTGGGGCATCCTTTCACATGACGCCTCACTTATCTCTTTTTAATTCATATACAGCTGCTCCTAATTTTTTGCCAGTTCAATCTGCCTCTAGTTCTACTCATGTTATCTCTCATACAGGAGATGTAACTGTCACTCCTTCCATCACCCTAATTGATGTATCACACGTACCTAGTGTTCGTTTCAATTTATTATCTGTGCAACAAATATCCCGTGACCTTAAGTGCATTGTTTTCTTTTTTCCTAATTTCTGCCTTTTTCAAGACCTCAAATCGAAGACTGTGATTGGAGAGGGTGAGGCACACAATGGCTTATATTGCCTCCGCACCTCCTCTTCCATCGCCCTCACAGCCCCATCTGATGACTCCACGCTATTGCACCAAAGATTAGGCCATCCAGCCCCTACTAGCCTACCTCCTTTTTTTTGTCGCACAAATAATATTTCTCCTTGTGATGCATGTCAGCGTGGCAAACACACAAGACAACCTTTTGAATTAATTCTCAATAAAAGTGTTGTCCCTTTTGCTCGTATATTTGTTGATATTTGGGGTAGCTATCATACTTTTTCCACATGTGGGGCTCGTTATTTTCTTACAATAGTCGATGACTGCACGCGTAATACTTGGGTGTCCCTATTGCGTTACAAATCAGATGCTCTTTCCAAGATTCAATTTTTTCTCAACATGGTCAAAACACATTTCAATTCAAAAGTTAAATTTTTTCGTTCAGATAACGCCCTTGATTTTTTGTCCCGTCAGGTACAAAAATTATTTCATGACAATGGGATTTTACAAGAATTAACTTGTACCGATACGCCCCAACAAAATGGCGTTGCTGAACATAAACATCGTCACATTTTAAATGTGGTTCGATGTTTACGTTTTCAGGCTCGCCTTCCCATTAAATTTTGGGGCGAATGTGTCGTAGCTGCAGTTTATCTTATTAATCGTACACCCTCCAAAAACTTGAAAAATGTCTCCCCATATGAACGACTTTTTCATAGACCTCCCAATTACAAATATTTGTGTGTTTTTGGATGTTTATGTTATGCACAAACATCCCGTGTCGGTCGCGACAAATTTCAACCTTGCGATGTCCCCTGTGTGCTTTTAGGGTATCCTCCCCGCCACAGCGGATACCGCCTTTTTAATCTCGACAAGAACACATTTTTCATTTCTCGAGACGTCACTTTTTTTTAGAATATCTTTCCCTTCAATACTCAAAGTTCCCATTACTTACCCCCTCCTATAGGCCCATCTCCTAGTCTTGTTGACTTATACCCAACTGAACCTCTAAGCAGTCCTACTGAACCCAATTCCACCTTGCCTATTCAATCTCCTAATATAAGCCCCCACATCCCTCTTGCACTAACCATCGACTCCCCACCCCAGCCCACTACCCTTTTGGCCCACACCAACTAGTCAAATTCCACTACCGTCCATCTTGACCCATGGCATCCCAACCATCGATAAGCTCCTCTCGGCCATCACGGCCTCATCGTCCCCCAACCTATCTTTAGGATTACCTGTGCCCTACCTTACCCTCTGCCACGACTGCCTCCAACTCTGCTTCACCTCAGTCTTCAGGTACAGTCCATCCGCTAAGTCATTTTATTTCCTATTCTCACCTTTCTCCCACCCACTTTGCTTTCGTTTCCGCTTTATCTCATACTAATGACCCCACTTCCTATGGTCAAGCTATTAAACACACCCATTGGCGTGATGACATTTCTAAAGAGCTCACTGCACTTGAGTCCAATCATACATGGGAGCTTACTTCTCTTCCCCCTGGCAAAAGATCAATTGGCTGTAAATGGGTTTTTAAAACTAAGTTAAAAGCAGATGGATCCATAGAACGCTATAAAGCTCGCTTGGTCGCCAAAGGCTACACTCAAGTCGAGGGGTTGGATTATCATGACACATTTGCGCCTGTCGCCAAGTTGGTCACTTTCCGTTGTGTGCTAGCTATCGCGGCTGCCCGCAATTGGCATTTACACCAATTAGATGTTAACAATGCTTTCTTACATGGTGACCTCGACGAGGATGTTTACATGACTCTTCCCCCCGGATATGGGCAACAGGGGGAGACTCGTGTCTGTTGGTTACAGAAGTCCCTCTATGGACTCAAACAAGCATCACTCAATTGGTACTCTAAACTATCTACCATCCTTCTCTCCGATGGCTATACACAATCCCAAGCGGATCACTCTCTCTTTACTCAGCACACTGGTTTTACTATTCTCGTTGTGCTTGTTTATGTTGATGATTTGCTTGTTACAGGCAACGATCGATTTAGCATCCATCCATCATTTACAGAGATTCTTGTCAAGCAAATTTCAATTAAAGGATCTTGGGAAGTTGAAATTTTTTTGGGTATTGAAGTAGCGCGTTCCACCACCGGTATCTTTATTAATTAGCGCAAGTATACTCTTGATATTCTCGCTGATGCAAGCCAATCAGAATGCTGTCCAGCATCATCTCCAATGGAGCAACATTTAAAGCTCTCTGCCGATTCTGGGGATCCCATTCCGGATCCCAGTTCCTACCGTCGGCTCATTTATCTCACCATCTCTAGCCCTGGCATCACCTTTGCCGTCAATCTACTAAGCCAGTTCATGCAAGTTCCTCGAGTTCCCCATCTTGATGCTGCAACTCATATCCTTCGTTATCTGAAGGGCACTATTTCCGATGGATTATTTTTTCCTTCCACTTCAGATCTCAATCTCATTGGCTACACCGATTTTGATTGAGCCAGTTGCCCCATGACTCGTCGCTCGACTACTGGTTACTTTATTACCCTTGGTGGCAGCCCTATTTCCTGGCGTACTAAAAAGCAGAGTGTTGTCTCACGATCCTCTGCTGAAGCTGAATATCGGGCCATGACTTCCACCACATGCGAGTTATTATGGCTTCATACTTTACTATCTGACTTAGCCGTCCATTTACCCACCTCAATGTAGCTATATTGTGACAATCAGGCCACCATGCATATCGCTCGGAATTCGATTTTTCATGAGCGTTCCAAACACATTGAAATAGACTGTCACCTAGTTCGTGAGAGAGTCCAACAAGGTTTTCTTCAGCTTCATCACATTGCTTTCACTAGCCAATTAGCCGATAATTTCACTAAAGCCATGGGTGTCGACCACTTTCATCTTTTCACATCCAAGCTGGGCATTACGTCCCTCCATCATCCACCTTGAGGGGGAGTATTAACAGAAGTCACAGGATATACTTGACAACAAATATTTTATAGGATATACATGGCAACAAATATTTTAGGATCAATCACATATGTTAGAATCAGTCAAATTTCATAATTGTAGTCATCGTTCTTTCCTAATTGATTGTAATCTTTTTCCATATATGTGGTTGTATTCTGTCAATGAGATCAAGAAAAAGAAAAACAAAGTTATTCATCACAAATTGTCTTCTTATCAATAGTCGTCATTTTCCAGGTATAGAAGCCTCCATGTAACCTGTCTCATGGTTGGTCTTGCATCTTTATCTTCCTCTACACATTGCAACGCCACTTGAACCAATATTTCCATCTTACTTAAATCACAATTTCCCTTCATCACTGGATCAATGATCTCTTCAAGCCACAATTCCTTACCTCCATCCCCATTTATCTTCTCCCTCACCCACTTAACCAACCCTCTCTGTTCCATCTCCCTGCTATTCTCGGACACCTGGCCGCCTGTTGTCACTGGGCTCTTGCCCGTGACCATCCCTAACACCACCATACCGTAGCTATAAACATCAACTTTAGATGTAATAGGGAGGTTGGAAATCCACTCGGGTGCCATGTAACCTCTCGTCCCCCTCACTTTGGAAAAGTTGGAATTCTTACCACCACCCCCTCTATTTACTAACTTGGAGAGACCAAAATCCGCAACCTTGGGATGGAAATTAGAGTCCAAGAGTATGTTTTGAGGCTTCACATCGCAATGGAGAACCCACTCCAAACACTCTTCGTGCAGATAAGCAAGGCCTTTTGCAGAGCCAACCGCAATATCAAACCTTTTCTCCCAATCAAGGCTACTTGAACTAAGATTCTCAGCTAACGATCCGCGTTCCATGTACTCGTACACCAAAAGCCTGTGATTTCCCTCAACGCAATAGCCCCAAATCTCTATCAAGTTCATGTGATTCAGATTAACCCTCCCAATGGCGCTTACCTCTGCTAAGAATTCTGCTTCCCCTTGATTAGTCTCGTTGAGTCGCTTTACTGCTGCAACTCTACGATCCGACAATACAGCTTTGTACACAACTCCACTGGCTCCTCTTCCGATTTCTTCCCTAAAATTTTTCGTCGCTCTCTTTAACTCGTCATAGGTGAATTTTCTAAACCCGCTCGCAACTTGAAGGTAACCTTGCGTGTTTTCAGTTGAACTTTGTGCGGTTTTGTACAACCACCACCGAACGAAACAAATACAAATGATTTCAATTCCGCCAAAAGCAGAGGTAAACCAAACCAGAAACTGCAAGATCCCGTTTTGCTTCGGTTTCAAATTAGTTGAGCCAGGGGGGCAATGTAAGCCGATTCCTTGCGTTCGATTTGCAAGTGAAGTGAGAGAGGCTTTAGGCAGTCTTAGGTACATAGGATCTTCGAATGCCGGGGATCTATATCCGTTAAGCAACATTGACTTGGGATAACAATTGTAAAAACCATACTCGGGGTTAAATCGGTAACTGAAGCCGTGGCAATTACAGCTTTGTAAGCAAACTTTCTCACACATTTCGTAGGTGTAATTTTCGTGGTATTTGATATCATAGCCGTAGAATTCGACATGAGGAAGCTTGAGGAAACTAGATTCGGCGGCGTTGCAAGAGAGGTTGAACTCCGGTTCACACCCGAGTAACCAATCTGTCAGATTTTTTGCCTTGTACCTGAATTGAGAGTTGAGAAAAAATTGTAAAAGACTTGCACACAAAAAGATTATGTTAACACGGATGTCTATCAGGATGGAAAAAGTACTGATACCATAAAAACTAATGAAACAAAAGAAACATGACGGAGTCATCAATTTCACTACATAAGAGTGTATTTTTTTCAAAATACTTTACAGGGGCCAAACGCCCAAGCATATATAATTCATAAGAGAAATTTTGTTTCCCAACATAATACTAGAGGGTTTTTTTTTTTTTTTTTTTCTTTTTGCAGGGGCAGTCGCCCTTACTGGCCTCCCTTTAGCTTAAGGGTGCACACCAGCCCGGTAGCCCGCCCTACCCAGCCCAGTTTTTTTAGGGCTTGGGATAAATATTTAGGCCCTATGGACCGGGCTGGGTTGAGATTTTAAGCCCGTTTACTAAATGGGCTGGGTTTGAGAAATTTCTTTAAGACCCAGCCTAGCCCGACCCGATTTAAATAATATTTTATTTTAATACTCTATATATAGATTGATGGAGTTGGAAGATTCTATCTTTTTGGGTATTTTAATTGCATTTTAAGTTATAGGTCCATTTTTAATATTTCCATAAGAACTTAGGGCATCCACTTTGGGTTCTTAAAAAAGCTCCTAGGTGAGACTCCTAACATTTAGCAATTCATTTGCTCAATTTTGGTCTTCAATGGACTCCTCACAGAAGCTCCTAAGAATGGCTCCTTAGCATTACTCCTACCACACTAGCTAAGTTTAAGGAGGGAGTTGGGAGTGAGGATAAGAAAGAGAAAGAGAGAAGGAGAAGAGGAAAGGGAGGAATGGGGGACCCACTTGCATATTTTGTCCATAAATAATCTTAGGAGATAGTTTAAGAGCCAATTTTAGAGAGTCCATTGGAATGCTCTTACACTCCTAAATTAGCAAGTCCTTAACAAACAAAATTGGACCCCACTTTTGCTTATGTGTCACCTTTAAGAGCCATTTTAGGAGTTAAATATTGAGAGTCTACTGTAGATGCCCTTAGAATTTAAAGTATATCATTATGATTGTGAATTGTAATTGTGATCATTATGATTGATTAATTTATATTTGTGATACCATGCTTTAAAAAATTAAATGAGTTTGTTGGACGGGCTTGGGAAATTAAAATTTTATTTGGGTTGGACTTGGGCAAACTAAATGAAGCCCGATTATAAATGGGCCGTGCTTGGGAATGCACAAATCTCGTTATTATCTAGTATAAGCCCGGCTCGAATCCGGCCCGGCCCGGTCTACATGCACCCCTACTCTAGCACCATCTCTGAAAAGAAACCAACTTGTGAGATCGCTGAGAGGAGATCTGACAAGTGGTTTTCTTAAAGTGGTGTTCACCTTCGTTCGTGTAGGTTCTAAAGATCAAACATTGGGTTAAGACACCATTTATAAATATTTACAAATTTTTACAGGGTGTCCTCATGTTATAGAATGGGAAATGAAACGAGAGTATCAACCCTTACTAATCAATATGTATGCCTTGAAGTTAAATGGTTTTTTTAATTCATTTGAGGGAACTATCTAATCAATATGTATGCCTTGTATTAAATTGAGTTTTTTGGGGCAGATACGAACTTTTAAATCGGCTCCATTTTACATAAAAAATTAAACAAATAAAAATTTAAAGAATAATATCAAGTATTCAAAACATAATCATGAAAACTGGATAATCCTTCCCTTAATTGGAAAGGTGATACTTTGTTAAACATCAATTTTCTCGTATTTTTTAGCGACAAAAGTAGTAATTAAGCTTTCATAATCAAACTTATCCGCAATATCCATTTAGATGATAAAATACTAATTCATTCAACTTTCTTGCTATGTAGTTGATCGAAGAAAAGATTTGTTCAATTTTAATTGCAAAAGGCCTTTTTCTTCGGAACAAGATTCTATATGCAATTTACTCAAAACAATCCCCCATTAGTTTCTCAAATAATTGAGCACTTCCGTTTCTTTAGGTAAGATTTACTGTTTCTTTAGGTAAAATTTCCTTATTGACTTTCGATTCTGAAGGGAAGTTCCTTGTATCAATAACATAAAGCTCACCATGACCCGTTTGTTAGCACTTATAATCGAAGTTATTTAAGCTTATGTGTTTATGGTTGTTTGTTAACAATTATGAATAATCATTTATTTTACTTTTGTAGTTTATTTGACCAAAAAAGCTATATTTTCAATTTCCAATATGAAGCTTTTCTTTGCTTATTTTAAGTTATTTAAACGTATGGGAAAAAAAATTCTAAAACGAATAAATGATTCTTACTCAAGTTTCACGGCCAATAAAGACTTTAGGTTATAAAAAACTACTCAACAGCTCATTAGGCAAATGGCTTATATATATATATATATATATATATATATATATATATATATATATATAAGGACTCCCTCGCGGAAATAATAAGGACTCCCTCACGGAAATTCCGTGAAGACCTCATGATCGGGGTCAAATCTCGACGATCCGAACTGCTCAATGTGTTTAAAACGTGTTTTTAAGGGTCACCGCGACGAATCGTCAAAAAAAAAACCCCGGAATGGCTTCATTCGAGTATTTTTCGATAAACTGTATATATACGATTATTATGAAAAACTGCTCGGATGAAAATCTATAACAAACTCTTTTAAAACTTTGTCGTCCCCCCTAGTTGGGATGCCATTTTACTTCTTCCCATTTATTCTTTGTACTTTTTAGAGATTAATAAAGTTCTCTCCTTTAAAAAAAAAAACACTTTTACAACTTAATGTAATTATTTTAAACAAATAATCTAAAAAGTTAACTCATAAATGCTAGCAAATGGGTCGTATGTCTCAAAAAAAAAAAAATCAAGGTTAGCACAGTCTTCAGTCATCCTTTTGGTAAGTTTTCCAAAAAAAAAAAGAAGCACAGAAGCTTCTCATATTCTAGAAGTTGTTCGAACATGCTCTTTAAGTGGAGAAAAAACATTTTCTATGATGAAAATTAAGTAATTTTCTCTAAATTATTCTCATCAAGTTGTTTCTCTCAACAAATAATTGCCTTTGCCCACGGCTTAAAGGCAAAAAACACTACTACAATAAACACACCATTATCAAATGTGTTTTCAAAAAACATGATTAAAAAAATCATGAAATATTACCCGGGTAAACAAGAGCATCTCCGAGGTCCCGCATTCTCCCCGGGGAAATCATAATTACACAGCGCATTCGGCCCACAAACTCCATGGATCTTACACGGCTGTTGTATGGCTTGCCAAGAAACACTCCAGATGCTTCTCTTCTCATCCAAACTATACATTCTCAGATTCCCATCCACATCCATCGTCAATCTTCTCCAAACCCCATTCCCATAATCCAAAGCTTTAAATTTTAAGTCATCAGTTGATCTAAAATACCCAGATGAATCAAACTCCGCCGTTCGACTACTATTGTAATTGCTCCGGCCCGCTTCCCAGCTGATCAACCACGGTTTCGGCCAGTAAACACTGGAGATTTCCGGTCCATCAAATAGTAAACGGAGGACGTTATCGTCGTCGAAAAGCAGAGCATAATACCCAGATGAGAAATTGCTACGGCTTCGAGAGGCGACGAGCTTTAAATGTCGGGTTAACCGTTGGTATGGAAGAAGGGTATCCGTTGGTGAATCGAAACTTTCCCAAATAATTGTATCATTTGGGTTTTTTAAGACAAGGTTACCAGTGTCTAGGAGTTTTAATTGGAGTGGAGGGATTGAATTGGTATTTGTGGACCAGACAGTGAATTGGGCTGCGTCGGTTAGTACGAGGTTGCCCGATTTGAGGAGAGAGAGTTTTGAGCGTTTTCCATTGACGGGTTGGTCACGATTGGCCGTCCAAACGACGGTGAGATTGCCGTCGGAGGTTGGTTTGGTGAACCATATGGAAAAGGAATAGGCGTTTTGGCCGACGGAATGGAAGCCGGCGGTGAAGACTCCGTTTGGGGAAGTCAGGAAGTTGGGGGATGAGGGTGTGAGTAAGGTATCATGTGGTGATGAGATTGAAAACAGAGGAGCTGATAATAGGAGTATGGAAATGAGGAGGATTGGAATTGGGGTTTTCATGGTTTCATTTGTTGGAATTCTCCTTATGGGTGTAGTATGTGAATTTGTAGTTCTTGTTGGAATGGTGGTGGTGAAAATATATAGCGATACAACCCGTCCTGGACATTGATTTCCATCTCTCCCCCTGCTTTAGTAACAGCATTGTCGAGTTCTGAAAGTCTAGGGCCACACCCACTCAGTCACATACCACTCGCATGAGACTTATTTCGAGGTTCTACACGATTGATCGGAGTTGCTCAATTTATTTAGAATATTTTTTTAAGGGTTACCGGAAAAAACTAGCTCAATCAGATACTAGTAAGACTCGATTGATCCATTAATATTCTAGTTCTTGAATCGCACGGACCAAAATTTTAATAAACTTATCAAGTCTTTCCCGATATTTAATTGATCTGTTTTTTTTTTAGAAACCCGTGAAAAAATATTACTCCCTCCGTCCCATAAAGTTTGGTCCCTACGAAACTACGTGCAATTTTCAAGTTAAAAAAATAAGGTGCTTACGAAAATAATTTTTTAGTCAATATGAATCTTATTTGATAGATCTCATCGAGAACTTTTATACGGTGCAAAAAAAATTAAAAAATTATTTTGGTAAATACATTATTTTTTAGTTTAAAAATTGCACGTAATTTCATAGGGACCAAACTTTATGGGACGAGGGAGTATAAACAAAATGAACCGCTCTGATCATTCTTATGAGACCTCGAAGTAGGTCCCACACAAGTGGGTGAGGATGATATGTGACTGAGTGGGTATGTGTGTAGTCTCTCTCGAGTGAGTTGGGGTGCATTTCCCAAGTCAGCATTTTCAATTGGTGGGTTTCTTTGGAGTCGCAACTCATTAGTCTTGCTTTGGTGAATTCTTGGTATTTCGGCTTTCGGTTTTGGCTCATTGAATTGGCAACCTGAGAGGTTGGGGTTTGAGAAGGGAGTGCTTAATTCGGTGTTGTTCGATGCTAGTAAGCCTTGGATACAGCTCGCAGAAGAATAGGGTATTCTTGTCGATAGTTTCCTTTCAATAAACGCAACTGTGTCTCTTTCTGGTAGATTCGTTACCGATTCTTGGAGCTTTGTAATTGGCTTCAACCATCTATTTGCATGATGTCTAGCCATGCTGCAAAGCTCTAGCCTTAGGTGCCTCAGAATTTCAGCCTGTATCAAGCACTTGGTTGTATCAGTCAATCCTCTTTGATTTCAATATTAAGCATGCAGTTTTCTCGACAATTGACTGTCGATGGCTCCTTAAAATTCTTCGGTTGTTTATATGTCTTAACTGTGTGTTGGGAGAATCATTACCTGTGAAACTACCGTGACTCCAGCAGCGAATCGACATCATACATTGATCACGGACATCAGACAAGATGAAGTAATCTCTCGCTTGATGTATTCTTCATTTGTTTTGATTCTTACCTAGATATTGGACAGACCGCTTTTGGAATCCCCGGTCGTATATTCTTATCCGTAAGCCTCGTTCGAATATCAATTTTGTGCATTTGTGGTTTTGATCCTGTTACGAAGAAGATGGTTAGTTTACTGGGAAATGCTGACACTTGGGTTAGAATTTTTGTTTTGTCTTCTCCATGTAATTATTTGCAATGCAACAAAAAAATTACTTTGTTTTATTAGAGATTGGGGGGAGGCAGCAAATCTGAATCTCTTTAGGAGCTCCAAATTCCATTGGGAGCCCGAATTGGGTGCCATAATGGAGATGGGATGGATTCAAAGATATAAAAGACTTTTAAATTTATTTGGAAGAGAGAAAAAGAATACAGTCTTGATCAACTCCTTTGTCATAGCGAGATTGATCATCCATGAGTTCGAGTATAATTGACAGCATCAATGTAATGTTTGGGTACCTCGTAGGCTCGACCACGTGGTACCTGGTAGATACCCAAAAAAAATTCATAAAAGTAAAAGGCATGGTTTTCCAAAAACTAAAAGCTTTACTAAAATCTACTCTGCACCTCATTTGCTAAAATGAGGCAAACATAAAATCAGAGTCTGATTAACAAGGGACAAGGACATGAGGTAAAATTACCATTTCGCCCCCGTCCAATAAGAGGAGAGATATTGTCAAGCAGCTATATACGTGGCCCATTTGTATCCACGTTTTCAAGGGCCAAGTTATACCAATCAAAAATGATAGGTACACACCCTCTCAACCACTCCCTACCACACCCTCTCTCACATGTGTGGTGGGGCTCACCTGGTGGACCCCAGTGGGTCCCATCACACATGTGAGAGAGGGTGTGGTGGGGAGTGGTTGAAAGGGTGTGTACCTATCATTATTCTATACCAATTGCAAACATTTGCTACCGACAGCTTTGACAATTACACCTACATTCGTGGCCCATTTTCCATCCAACGGCCCACAATACAAGTCCTGTTTTTTGTTTTTTTTTTTGTTAAGGGCAAAATGGTAAATGGAAAAGGGTGAAGATTTTAGCAAACATGGCTTTTATCTAATGTGAAAGAATGGTGATTTTATCAACTTGTGATAAAATGGGATTCTACATAAATTTTTTTGGAAAACTTTGCCTAAAAAAGTATAAATGTATTCAAAAGTGTAAAATATACATTGGAGTGCGTTTTTTTTTATAAACTTTTTGTGTCCTTACAATAGGAAGTCCCAAAAAAATAATCTCAGGATATCTAGAAAACAGAGGGGTGCGCATATAAATTCCCGTAGCCGCAGGTCTTTTACTTCGGTCGTTGACGATCACTTTCATTTACTTAGTCAAAGTCTTCTCGTCGTTATTCGCTCGAGTCATGGCCTCCACAACCACAACCCATAGAGGAAGGGAAGGAAATTGCAGAGCAAATGCCACAAAGTGCCATTCCAATTATCTAGTACTCCACTATTTAGTACCTTTTCCCATCCCAACTTCCTCGCTCTTTCTTTCTTAAAATCGTGCATTTTGCACGCAAAAATAATCAACGTAATTTTTTTGTCGATAATTTTTATGACAACTTAAATATCTCGTTGAGAAAAGAAATTGGTGCGACATTTTTTCAACAAAATCTCATGAACCTTTAATATTTTTGGAGTGCACCAAAAAAGAGCGAGTAATTTGAGACAGAGCAAGTTACCACTCGTGCATAGTTAATGACAGTAGCATTGGAATTCCAGTAATTTGAGACAGAGCAAGTTACAACAAGTTTCTTTCTTTTTTTCGGCAAAAATAGATTTGCAAACAAGAAACAAGGAACGTGCTCCTATGTCCCGGGACACGGTATCCCCCATCATCACAACCCTCCATCTGTCCAATACAAAATTTAAAAAAAAAAAACAAAAAACCGGGTGGGAGCCGGTTGCACTTCCAAAAGCGAAAAAGCTTAACCACCCTTGGTTAAGCCTTCTTCCTCTCTGTTTCTCCCTCCCTCCTAAAAACTAGGGTTTTATCTCTCTCCAGTCGGGCAAAACGGACGAAGACTATAAATTTGACGATAGGTGCTTCTTATGTATTCTACCACGACGAGAGTTGAGGCCCACGGCAGCAATTTACGACGACGCAATTTGAACCCTAAATCTACAATGAGGATGAGACACAGAAGTAAACACAAGTACTAGATGCAGGATTTGCTCTTAGTTTTGAGGTGCGAAGAAGTTATCGATTAGAAGTTCAAAAGGAGGAAGTGCGTAAACATGGTGGTAGTATAGTAATCTCTCAATTTTTTGCATTAATTATGTTCTATTACATTTCTATATTAATTAGACATTTGGAAATAGACAATTTATTTGAGAGTGAGGCTGGGTTGCGTTTACATCTCCAGCTCCATTTCTACTATGCTATATTCCATTGTTGTTGCCTTTAATTTGCCGAAAACATGTACTGGGCTACAGTGGCGGCTCGGAAATATTTTCTTAGGGTCGTCTTAATAGAGTCGCTTAATCGTATCAATTTTAATGAAATCACCCATGAAATTTGATAGCTTGAGGCTATAATTCACAGAATTTCAAGGATAACAGAGCACCCAAAATGGATGCTCAATAAACTTGTAGTAAGCTCAAGGGAGAATTACAACTTGAGAAAGAATAAATGACAGAAAAACTGGAAACAAACTTCACGCCTCTCCCTCTCTCCTTCATCCTACTTATACTGCCCCCTTCACGTGGCACATGCCACCTCTCCTTTGCCACCAAAAGTAAACAGAAAAGAATAACAAAAAGTGATAGTAAGGAAAAGACTTAAAGGACCCTATTAACTTATAAATTATGTAGTGTATCATTCCCACCCCCTTAAGAACCAACTTGTCCTCAAGGTTGGAATGATGGAAACTGCTGCTGCAAATTATAGAGGGGCTCCCAAGTAGCATCTTCTGGCACTGTGTTAGACCACTGAAATAGGACCATAGTGATAGGTTTGTTGTGCCTCTTTTCCAGTCTTCTAGCTAGAACAACCATAAGTGCCACATGGAGTGAGCTGCCTTGGTCAACCTGTTTACCACCACCAATACTACTGACCTCCCTTGTGAATTAGGTAATCCCTCCACAAAATCCATGGAGATATCTGACCAAATCCTTGTTGGAATTTGAAGGGGCTACAACAGTCCTGAAGGTTTGCTTGTCCCAGACTTGTTCCTTTGGCAAATATCATAGCCTTCCACAAAAGTTAGCACCTCCTTGTACATTCCCTTCCAATTAAATTCATCCTTAAGTCTTCTGTAAGTCCTCTCAACTCCTAAGTGACCACCAATTGCATTGCTGTGGTGGTCAGTGATTAGTTTCTTCCTGAAGGTCAGACAATTCCCCACTTGGACCCATCCACTCAAAACCACTGATATAGCTTCCAATTCAGCCTCTGGATCTGCTATGTGTTCCACCCTTGATAAAGCATCTGCTACCTTGTTTTCCACCCCTTGTTTGTAGATGATTTCATAGTCAAATCCCATTCGTTTGGCTAACCATTTTTGCTGCATAAGGGTAGTTATCTTCTGTTCCATTGGGTATTTGGGACTCAAGTGGTCAGTCTTGACTTTAAAATGATGTCCCAACAAGTAATGCTTCCACCTATGGACTGCCATAATCATTGTAAGTAGTTCCTTCTCATAAGTGGACAGCCCCAAGTTCTTAGGGGACAGGGCCTTGCTATAATAAGCAATGGGTCTACTTT
Source organism: Vaccinium darrowii (assembly GCA_020921065.1). NCBI lineage: Eukaryota > Viridiplantae > Streptophyta > Magnoliopsida > Ericales > Ericaceae > Vaccinium > Vaccinium darrowii. Next base: position 8,133,047 of record CM037157.1, read on the forward strand.
CATGCTTTATCACTGCTTCCACACCCTTCCCTAAGGCATCACATTCAATAATGAATGTTTTGGAATAATCTGGTAATGCTAAGACAAGAGTAGTAGTCATTGCAACCTTCAATTGGTTAAAGGCTGCATCAGCTTCAGATGACCACACAAAGGCATCTCTCGTGAGTAAATTAGTTATTGGTTTGCTAATCTTATCATAGTCCTTGAAAAATCTCCTGTAGTATCCTGTCAAGCCTAAGAAACCTCTTAAAGACTTGATGGATTTTGGTCTGGGCCAAGTTTGCATGCTAGCTACTTTACTGTAAATGTGATTTTGGTCTGGGTCAAGTTTGCACAGTGTTTTACTTCTTTTTTTTGTTTACGTGATTTTGCAATTAAGTAATGACAGTAAAGTTAAACTGATTTTGTACAATTTGCAGGTGGAGGCATACGTATTTGCTGGGAGTCGGTTTTGGAAATCTCTCACTCTCACTATTATGTGGTCTATATGGAGTTTCCTGAAAGTTAAGATCAACAGCAGGTATGTTTGAGAATTTGACCCAAGTGCTAGCGAGCCCATTGATTACACCTACACAAATGAGCTTATGCGCCCGCGTGTCTTGAGTGCAACACTTTAAGTTTCCCACTATCTTAACAAAGAAACTATAGACAGCCAGATAGTATGATCTCCACCCCAGCCCCTACTTACAAAATAACACGCCTACTCCACGGAGAGGATCCTTTTCTTCCACTATGAGTAAAATCGTACAATTACACTTGAGTATGAATATCGCACACCCAATCCCTTATACCCCACTCATACAAGAACTCATTGTCACCCAAGCCAAAGTTTGACACTTTCACACAACCTTTTCTTCTCCTCAAAGAAAATAGTAACTACTGACAACATTTGCTATGTAAGGAGGTTATAAGCGCGAATGTAATTTGAATTCAGTGCGAGACGACTGGCCCACTGCATTATAAGGAAAATATAAGTTGTTCAATACAGAAGGAAGGTTCGAAACTTGGAATTTGTATATGATATATGTTTACTGGCATTCCAAGGAAATTGGGTATTTCGAATTTGTCCGATATAGTACTAAGGCCTAAGGAGTTGCCATTTTGACCAAAAAGATGTTGGGATTGGTTCCAAAACCAATGGTTGCAATATTACCTTGGTACATGACTTGTGTCTTTTTGGAATTCTACTTGGTACTACGACTCCTCTTACAGCCTATACAAGTGCTACAAGGATTACATGCAAATGTTTGAAAAGCATGTTATTCGTTTCTCTTTGACATAGTGATAGATCTAACAACTACATAGAAGTACCATTCCTAGTCTATCATACCTTCAACCCACAGTAGATAAGTAAGCCAACCAAATCGTCCATCGGTAGGATATTTGAGCTGTATGCCAGCCAAATCAACCCCTTCGTGGTTTATGCAGTCATATATCATAAAAGAAAAACAAGTAGGAGTATGACAATTGACAAATATCCAAATGTACATCATACTTAGCTATTCTACCAGATTTTGTAATTTAGTCGATTTCCAATCTGCTAACAGGCGTTAATTCTGTTGAGTTCTATTTGTTGCAGGAATACTTGTTAAAATTCCAATTCGAGCGTCAAAATTGCTGCAGTTGAAGGTATCTTTTTGGACTATATGTTGTAATGCACTCTACTTAAAGGCCATATGTGATGTACCTAGTTCACCCCGTAAGTTGTTTTGTTCAAAATAATAATAATAATAATGGCAATGAATGTGCCTTATTATTTAGGTGCAATGAGACCTCCCGAGAGTAATACTGAGGGCAAGGCCGATTTGAAATCCCATTCTGACTCTTCCCCAAGTAGGTTAGATGGAAGCAATAAATTTGGTGAGGACGATGTTGATTGGACAGTGGAAGGTGAACGGTCGGTTTCTGCATCAGATGATTTAATTCGTACTATCACTGATTTGAAATTTTGAAAATGAATTTTGTTTCAAAAGATGAGGCAGGAAGATTCAACAATGCATATGCAAAGACAAATGGTTTTAGCATTCGCAAATCTAGAAGTAAACCCCTCAAAGCCAATCCAAACCACGTTAGGTTCAGGACTTGGGTTTGTTCTAGGGAAGGTAAAAAACACATTAAATACTTTGAACGGGTGGAACGTACAAGACGTTCCAGAGCGGAAACAAGAATGGATTATGGTGCCAAATTCTGTGTCCGTTATGTGGTCGGAACACAAAAGTACATGGTCAAAGAATTTGTTAGTTTACACAACCATCCGGTTGTGGCACAATGTTGTGTTCCCTTCCTAAGGTCGCAGAAAAGGTTGAATGATGCTGACACAGCGCATGCAACGACCCTGAGGAAGGTAGGCGTGAAGGCGGACCAAATTATGGACTACATGACATGTCAGTCTAGGGGTTCATATAACGTGGGGTTCACTAAAAAAGATTTGCGTAACAAATTAGCCAGAATTCATAAAGAAGAAATAAAAAAATGGGGACGCTGAGGGTGCACTTGGATACCTACATGCTCAGGTGAGCACTGACCCGTTATTGTTTGTGAAGTACATTGTTGATAAGAATGACCGTTTGGAGACCCTCTTTTGGGCAGATGGGAGGTCTCGAATGGATTATGCCTCATTTGGGGATGTGTTAGTGTTTGACACAACATATCGGACCAATGCGTACAAGAAGCCATTTGTCATATTGGCTGGAGTGAGTACTAACTTTAAGACGACCATATTTGGGTGTGCCTTGTTGTGTACGGAGACTGGGGAGACATACAATTGGGTTCTTGCAATATTTTTGGAGGCTATGGATGGTAAACATCCCATCTCTGTGATATGACAGATGTTGATTTGGCAATGTGCAACGCCATTATAAATATATTTCCAAATGCGAGGCATCACCTATGTTCATGGCATTTGGAGCGAAATGCCATGAAAAATGTTCACAAACCTGATTTCGTAACTGACTTTACAAATCTGATGCAAATGGAATATGAGGTTGAAGAATTTGAAAGTCTATGGGCTGACATGGTAACACATTATGGGCTACAGACAAACAATTGGGTGTTGGAGATCTATAGAGACCGCGAAAGATGGGTCGAGGCATATCTTCTTGGAAATTTTTTTGCTGGAATGAGGACCACCTAGCGTTGTGAAGGCATGAACTGTCATTTGAATCGGTTCTTAACAGTAAGACTAAGACTTTATGAATTTGTTGAACAGTACCATTGGGCTGTTGTTAGGTTGCGTGATACTGATGTAGAGGCTGAGACGGCGATAGAGCATAGTACGCCTGTCTTAATCACGCAATTAAAAAGTGAAATTATGCGGAAGCGTTCAATTTACTCCTAGAGGGGGGGTGAATAGGAGTTTTGATAAAAATTACCAGTTTTTTAAGAAGAACAACCGATTAAAAATTATCAAATAAAAGGCTGGTTAATTTTCTTGATTAATTCAATTTAACCAAACCAAGAGTAGTGCAGTGAAAATAAAATGGAGACAAGATACACACGATTTACGTGGAAAAACTTAGGGTCCTAAATAACCCTAAGCCAAAACCACGGCCTAACACTACTGCTTTATTCTATTAATCAAAAAGAAGTACAGATTGCGAAATAGTAAAACCTTACCCCAAGCCTTTACCTATTCTCGCCAATCTCTGTTGCTCCCAGAGCTTCTTCAAGATTCAATAAATGAACCACAGACTTCACGCCCGTTCTCCGGATTCAACCGGCTCCGAATCAATCTCCAAAAGATTCGGCCACAGCAGTATACGGCACCACGAACCACGAACAACAAATGATATGATATGAAAAGTGTTGCTTGAAAGAACTAATGCACAATAAAAAATATATATAGCCTCTCTCGTTTTTTTTCCGTCAAAAAAATGTGCATCGAAAGATGTTCTTTTAGAAAGCACAATGGAAATATGTTTCTCTCCTTCCTTTCTGTCGTCAAAATAAAAAAATGTGCATAAACTATAGTCATTGCTACTAACTTATATAGACATGGCCAGCCAATTGCTTTCCAAGCATATTTCGTAAAATATCTCTTTCCAAACAAAAACCAGAGTATCTCTTTGATATCTTTTCTAAAGACAAGTTAAGAGTCCTTTTTCCCAACAAGTTAAAAAATCTCTCCTTTATTCTCTCCAAAAAGTGATCGTCCAGTGTTATATATATATGGTAATAAAATTTCTGGAGAGTTAAAATGGAAATTGTTTACTTAATGTAAACATATGTATATAAGAAAAACACAATCTTTCGAAAGAGAATTTTCGAAAAGCATTTGCTTGATATCAAAATATTTATGGCAAGCAAATTTTCGGTGTGTCAAAATAAGATCGTTTGATTGATATGGAAATCAAATTTTCAGAAAGTTTTATTGGAAATGCAAACATGCAGAAATATAATCTTTTATTTAAAAATAAGAAATATAATCTTTTATTTAAAAATATGCATGATATGCTGTGCAATGCATTTTACCTTGCAACGGTCAATTTGGCGCAGATAATGGGAGGAGTATCGAGCGAGCAACTACCCCTTAAAAAACTACCCATTACAATTTAAAATAAATATATGAATGATGGTTTTTGGACAACCCCGGAATGTGCCAAAATATGTTGATTTGGCAATGTGCAACGCCATTATAAATATATTTCCAAATGCGAGGCATCACCTATGTTCATGGCATTTGGAGCGAAATGCCATGAAAAATGTTCACAAACCTGATTTCGTAATTGACTTTACAAATCTGATGCAAATGGAATATGAGGTTGAAGAATTTGAAAGTCTATGGGCTGACATGGTAACACATTATGGACTACAGACAAACAATTGGGTGTTGGAGATCTATAGAGACCGCGAAAGATGGGTCGAGGCATATCTTCTTGGAAATTTTTTTGCTGGAATGAGGACCACCCAGCGGTGTGAAGGCATGAACTGTCATTTGAATCGGTTCTTAACAGTAAGGCTAAGACTTTATGAATTTGTTGAACAGTACCACTGGGCTGTTGTTAGGTTGCGTGTTACTGATGTAGAGGCTGAGACGGCGATAGAGCATAGTACGCCCGTCTTAATCAAGCAATTAAAAAGTTTAGAGAAGAATGCAACCGAGGACTACACACAATACATGTTCAAATTGTTTCAGGATGAAATTCAACGCGTGGACAATTAAAGAGTTGGAAGTGACTCATCCGCTTGTGTGCCAAAAGCCCCTTATTTTTTTGTGCCAAAAGCCCCTTAAGCCCCGATTGGATGAAGGATTATTTTCAGGGGGATAAGTTTTGGAGGGGGATAAGATAAGAGGGGGTATAATTTTTGGAGGGTTGACCCACATTGATGTGATGTTTATAGAAGGTGGATAAAAAATTAGATGGTTTGGATGAATGATTAAACAGATGGATAACTTTTAACTTGGTTTGGATGCATGAGGAATAAAAGGGGGTGAATGATGTCAAAAACTGTTAAATGACTATTTTGCCCTCTATTTTTTTTTAAAGAAAAAAACATTTTTTTTAAAAAAAAAATTTAAGAGACAATAAATATGTTAATTAATGGATGAATTAGTAAATAGTTAGAGGAGGGCTAGTGTAATTTTTACCTATATGTTACCTTCCCTAGGAGTAATTTGTTTTGTTTTAACTTGCTTTTTCTTTCACCGTCGCTCTCTCTCTCTCTCTCTCTCTCTCTCTCTCTCTCTCTCTCTCTCTCTCCCCGAACTCTAAATCCAATTTCATACCTTCAAACCCAAAATCGAAGGCCATAACGTGAGATTTAATCTAAGAGCCAGAAGGGAACGTTGTTCTACTTGACAAGAGCTTCAAATCCATCCAAACAAAATCACTATCAAAGCACCTAAGATTTTCGTCCTTCCAAGAAAGGTTATGTGATTTTGGTCCTTCTAACATCGATGGACTGTGATGATTTTTGTCCTTCCAGGATCGACGGTTTGTGATGATTTTTCTGTTGATTTAAGATTTTTTTTTTTTTTTTTGCTATACAAAAACTTGTATATATATGTATATATATATTTTTTTATTTTTGTTGACGATGATTTTCTGTTGAAGTTTTGTTGATGACAATTTCTTGTTGAACATTTTGTTGATGATGATTTTCCATTTTCTGTTGATAATGAGTTGGGGGAGGGGGATAAGGAGGGGTGTTGTGGTAAAAAATCTCCCCCTCTTCTCCCGGATAATTTTTGGGGAGGGTGAGGGCAGCCCAAAAATTATCAGGGAGAGGAACCCTGAAGGGGGAAAGCTTAGAGGGGGTGAAAGAATATCAGGGAAGGGGAATGAGGTTTCCAAACGGGGGATATGGGTGGGCTCCTCCTCTTAAGAGGGGGTGAAAAATTATATGGGGGACATATCCCCTATCCAAACGGGGCGTTAGGAGACTTGGGGTTTCCGTATTGTAGTGTTTTGAAATCTTTTTTTTAGGATCGGAACCATATTATCGGTACAAAAAGTTATGATAATCGGAATTGAGAGACACACAATTGAAACAAATTTGTCTTAGTGTATTCTTCAAATGATATTGGTCATCCACATAAATAGTATCTGACCATATAACTACCAATGTGTAATTAATTTTATTTTTTACCTGAATTACTTCGAAAGTGGACTGTTGAGTCTTTATATTTTGATAATTGGTTGCTCAAGCTTGGCACAGAAGAAGTGGTTGACTACCTTAATATTAGGCCATGGTTAGAGGCTTAGACCCAAGTCCCCCGACAAAAATGTTAAAAACACAACTATCAGAACACAAAATCGAACACAATCTCTCACATACACTTACGTCCCATACATATTTATTACTTGGGATCCACATGTATGCGAGTAATTGTGTTTGGTTGTGTCTGGATGACTGTGTCCCTAGCATCTCTCGTCCCACGACCCGTGTTTTCGTTATTATAGGAAGTGGTTGTGTAAGAGTGTGTAGTTAGAGCTCAACCCCTTCTCCATCTTCGGTCCTATATTTTGGTTCCTCCATTTACAACCCCCTCTTGAGCGATCTCATTAAACATAGTGGTTGTGAGTACCAAATTATCTCACATCGCTTGGAGGAAAATATTCAATTTTGTAACGTCCAGTATTTTTGGGATGAAATATTTTAGATTGTTTAAAAGGGAAAAAAAAAAAAAAAACGTCTAGTGCAAGTGGGTGTGTCAAGTTTGAGAGAAATATCTTTACAAATCAGAAAGCTATTTGGAGTACCGCCCATGCTTGGATTTTTTACCGGCACCTCGTGTAACATCCTTTGGTCGTACAAAACAGCCATGAGATTTGTGTGGTCTCAATTTGCATATGAAATTAGAGACTTTACTTGATGGGGCAGTAGACATGTTCATATTATATGGGAAATGAGAGGCAGTAGGATATCGAGCACGGTGGAAGCAGCAGTATGTTCTGACTCGGACGACTCCCAATCTGCTGATCTTGTTTCTAATGATCCCCTTATTAATTATGTGGAGTTCAAGCGCCATAAAAAGAAAGCCTCGGCTAAAATTGGTTTTCGATCGAAACCTTTATGGACAAAAAATCCGTTGAAAGCTGCCATCTTTTCCAGGACAGTTAACCGGAATCAAAGAGAGGAGAAATTGAAGAAATTGAAGAAAGGTTGTGTTGATGGGCTCACCTCTTCGTCCGATAAGGATTCTAGTAGCGACATTCGTAAGAGGTATGCAATTTTAATCAAGGAAGCCCGTGAGAGTATGAAGATTAATGCTTCTCTTGGTGTTAAATTCTTCGGAAGGGAGACCTACAATATCAAGAAATTCTTAGAAGAGCAGGGAGTTGAAATTTCTGAACAGGATATTATTGCTCTTGACAAAGTGGAGGACTGTTCTTCCATTTCTGTTGAGTTTTGATTTATCCTTTGCTGCGGTGGGGTCTCGAGGTTGCGGCTTTCTGGGGCTTTTGTGTGGCTTCGTCGTTGTGGGGTTTTTTGTATCCTAGTTTGTGTTTTGGTTCTTTTGGTTTCGCTTGTCGTTGGCTTGGTTTGGGTTTGGTTTTGGGGCAGTTTTGGAGTTTTGTTCTTGTTTTTGTTTCTCTTTCGGTGTTGTGGCTGGTATCTTGCCATCCTCGATATTTCCTTGTTATTTTCCCTTTTGGGTCCTTGGCGATTTTAGTCTCGGATCCTTTTAATCTTTGTAATTCGTTTCCAAAGATTAATAAATTCTTTGCTTAGCAAAAAAAAAAAAAGTCTGACAATCAGTGGTGATCTTAACTAAGGTATTAGATAGTGTGCAATACATTTCTTGCTATTTTTTTTTTTGCAAAGTGTATTCTTTGATTCTCTCATATTTGTACTCTTTTGATAGCTAAATTTATTGGTTCACTTATTGTCACATCTTATACCATGATACAGAGAATAATTGACTAAAAACCATGGAACAAATTGGTGCACGTGCAAGCCCTCTAGGTAGAAAAATAAGTAAGAAAATATGATTGATTTCCAAGAGGGAAATCTAGTATACGTTTATACGGCGTGAACATGGGGCACACGAATTTGACCCCGGGGGTGCTTGGCGTGTCACTGAGATGGGCCAGGAAAGATGCTACAAATGATTATCGTTTCAAAATGATTCACCTTAATTTGTTATCGTCGATTATTCAGTACGTCTCTATTTCAAGCAATGTTTATTGTCCTCATATTGCACATACTACCCAACCTTTTTATATTTTTAAGGTGTAGAGCAAGTTAGTCGTAGCCGATTGCAATAGTTGGAGAATTAGTTTTAAGAGACAATTTGAAGAGAAGTTGTTGCTGTCATTTTGAGGAATTTAGAGCCACGTAATTTTTGGTGCTTCATTGTATAATTTTGAGGACGTTGCAAAGATCATTCATTTTTTAAAAAAAAGTCGGATCATCACACTTTGTTAGGATAGAGTAGTTTCCAAATAAACTTGAGAAGAACGAAACCGTATCCTAACCAAGTAGACGTGTGTATAAGAGCGCAAATGCCGCGTGGCGGGAAAATGAACAAATTTCAACAAAAATTTGTGTAAAATGTTACTTATTTTTTTGCTTGTAAAAATATTTTTATGTTTTCTTACAAGAAAATAATAATAATAATGATGATGATGATGATGATGATGATGATGATGATGGTAGTAATAATACTCCAAAGAGAGGCAAAAGTCGTCTTCCAGCTGATTGACCTATTGACTCAAAATAGGGTTTATGATGACCATCTGATGGTGAAAGATGATAGACATTGCCTCTACTACAGGTAATATATAGCAGCCCAAGTCCTTTCTCCATGAACGCTGCTATGGGTCCACCAATAAGATCATAAATCACTTTAAATCTGGACCGTCCAAAAAAGTGTTGGACGGCCCCGATGAAGTGGGGTGCAATTGGGGTACACTTATTGGTGTACGCGTATCATTTCCGCTTTCTCCATAGAAAAATTGACCTCTTGACTTATGGGCGACTAATGACCATTCTAATGTCCTGTTTGGATCAATCCTTCGCTGTCCTCCAGCTGGCTGCGTAGGAAACATGTCCTTACAAAATTAAAAGCCAACAGCAAAATCTGATCCAAACAGCGTAAAATTAATTGGATGGTTGAGGTCTCTCTTCTAAAGTGCATAGGAATGAGTCTTTGGATGGAAGACTGAAGAGGACGTTTTGAATTGAAAGCTAGGCCTGAACATATGTACTCTTCGTTGGAAATTTAGAACAGTTGAAATGGTCGTCAACGTGTGGGCTGTGGCGGAAACGGGGGGGCCTGTGGTGACTAAAGTCACCACCGTGGTTGTGTAGTGGCACCAAACGTGCCGTTTGGTGTGGGGCTTGTGTGAGACTTTAAGTCTTTGCAAATTGTAATTTTGTGGGATCCATTTTCAGGTTCCACACGAGTGATCCGGACCGTTAAATAATTTTAAAATAATTATTAATGTGAACTCGGAGAAAATCAGGTCCATTGGATATTTTTATGTTACTCATCCATTCTTAAACTTTCATTCAGAATTCAGGACCCTACCAGTTTGAAAGAATCTTCAGGAAAAGTTATAAAATTGTGGGCTGAGAAAATCATTGATCTGAACTATAAGAGTCGTAGGGCTCGATGAAAAGAGCATCCATTAAAAAAATAATCTTGTTAGGACATCGATAGGTATCAAAACACTAAAAATATGAGGTTTTATACCTATCAATGTCTGTACAAGATTATTTTTTTAATAGATGCTCTTCTCAACGAGCTCTACGACTCTTATGGTTCAGATTAATGATTTTCTAACCCCACAATTTTATAACTTTTTTTGAAAATTCTTTCAAACTGGTAGGGTCCTGAATTCTGAATGAAAGTCAAAGAATGAATGAGTAACGTAAAAATATCCAATGGGTCTGATTTTCTCCGAGATCACCTTAATAATTATTTTAAAATTATTTAACGGTCCGGATCGTTCGTGTGGGACCCGAAAGTGGGCCCCACAAAATTACAATTTGCAAAGGCTTAAAGTTCCACACAAGTTCCACACTAAACGGCAACGTTTGGTGCCACTACACAACCTGTGGTGACTTAGTCACCACGGGCCCCCCGTTTCCGGCTGTGGCAGTGTGCATGGGAGATGATGCGAATGCTTTCATGCGATGATTCTTTTTTCTTGACTCTCGTTTGATACAACACGAGACTCCCTATAGTTTTCACTTGACGATATGAATCGTTCATTTCAATAAGTATCAAAGTGCCGTTCATCTTTTGTACAAAAAACAAAACATAGATTGATCGGGCATTTGTGTACACTTGAATAAAACTAAATTCAACAAGAGAAATGAACCACCCATTTCTTTTATGATCAACACGATTCAACTAAGCTTTTACCATCTTCGATCAACTTGATACATCTAGACTTAAAAAATGAATAATTTAGATCGCCAAGTGAGACCGTAATATATTATGAGAATCACATTAATTCCTAGTAAAACACAGAACTCAAATTCCTAACAATTGCCGGTGAAAAAACCATATATTCTAGAACACTAATGCATCTCCACCGCAGTCTCCTTAATCTTGAATAGTGTCAAGCCTGAAGAATTTTGTAGATGCATATTACCTCTAGGTCGTGGGTTCGAGTCTAGTAACAATCATTTTGTACATTTAACGTCAAAGATTAGATCCATACCTAATCTACCCCTCCCAGACACCCATTCCCAATTCTAGGGCTTTGGGCACATACGTTGTGTATGCACGTCAAATTTTCAAAAAAAATGTTGATATATGGCAGTTAAAGGGGTAAGGAGTAATTGTGTGATAGTTAAAAGGGCAATTTGGGAATTTAAAATTTAGTCCTGTTTCTTCTATTTATTCTTTGTCCTGCTAATAGGGGTTGAAGCAAAGAATGAAGGTAAGGCTGCATGATGTAGGGGAGGACTACCTGTTCACTAACCGGAAATATATAAAAAGGAACAAGAGAGACACACAATTGAAACAAATTTGTTTTAGTACATTCTCCAAATGATATTGGTCATCCACATAAATAGTATCTGACCATATAACTACCAATATCTTATAAATTTAATTTTTTACGTGAATTACTTCAAAAGTGGACTGTTGAATCTTTATATGTTGATAATTGGTTGTTCAAGCTTGGCACATAAGAAGTGGGTTGAGTACCTTAATATTGGGCCATGGTTAGAGCCAAGTCCCCCGACAAAAATGTTAAAAGCACTACTATCAGAACACAATCTCTCACATACACTTACGTTCCACACATATTTATTACTCGGGATCCATATCTATGAGAGTAATTGTGTTTGGTTGTGTCCCTAGCATCTCTCATCCCACGACCCATGTTTTCGTTATTATAGGAAATCGTTGTGTTAGTGTGTGTACTCAGAGTTCAAACCCTTCTCTGTCTTCGGTCCTATATTTTGGTTCCTCTATTTGGAGTACACCCCATGCTTGGATTTTTGACACACTTGACAAGTGTTCGATCATGCCACATTGTTCTCCCTTATTCTTTAACCGACACCTCATGTAACATCCTTTGGTCCTATAAAACAGCCATTAGATTTGGGTAGTCTCAATTTGCATATAAAATTAGAGACTTTTCTCGATGGGGCAGTAGACATGTCCATATTTTGACATGGCACTAAGGTAAGGTTGCGTGATGTAGGGGAGGACTACTTGTTCACTAACCGGAAATACATAAAAAGGAACAAGAGAGACATCCAAACCTCTTTGTGACATGGCACTATTTTGTATGCAAAAGCACTGAAAACACCTTAACCAGATTTTTGGTGCACCCGTCTACCAAGTGATTCTCAATTGCAAGATCGTGTGAGTTTCATGTTATCCTGCGACTTAAAATCACTTGATACGCAGGTACACCAAGAATCCTGTGTGGAGGACTTGAGCTTGCAAAAACGTCTTAGGAGTATATAACATTACCCCTCAACTATCATATATTTTAACTTAATTTTCCTAAGTTCAAAACTTAACGTAATCCTCTTAAACTAGGGTGTTATTTGATAAAACTGAAACAGAAAGGTTGAAAAATTAAGTGCTGCAAACTGAATGCTGAAAAGTTGTTTTACAAAAACATTAAGTACTGAATTAAAACAAATAATGAATTAATTTTACTTGCATTAGTTATAGTGATTTTCTTTTACTATTACCAATGGTCACCATGTATTTGTCGTAGTGGTGGAGCGATGATTGTGGCGAAGCGAAGACTGAGTTGTGGAGTAGTGATTGTGGCTGTGGCAGCGATGATGATGGTGGTGGTGGAGTTGTAGTGTCGTAGTAGTGGGAGTGGCAATTTTATTGACAATTGAATAAGCAACCATTTTACAACACATACAAGACAGCACCACATCAACAAAGCTTTCAAGATTACTTCATGTTTTGTTTTGGGCAAAGTAACAATGCACTTGAATTGACAACAGTCATACAACACACTTCGCATCTTCACACTAGTTACAGCAAATCGTAGTTCAATTCGAAGGAGGGTTCATGCAAGCTAATAAAAAAAATACTCCTTTCTCTATAGCCAGTAGACCGTAGGAATGATAGACCGTAGGAATGAAAACAAAATGTTCACTCATTTATTTAATGGCTAGAGCATATATGGAAGAATGATGCAAAAATACACTTGAAGGCAATCTTGTATCCATCTTTGCCTATTAATAATCATCATTTTCCTGGTGTAGAAGCCTCCCTATAACCTGTCTCATGGTTGGTCTTGCATCTTTATCTTCCTCTACACATTGCAACGCCACTTGAACCAATATTTCCATCTTACTTAAATCACAATTTCCCTTCATCACTGGATCAATGATCTCTTCAAGCCACAATTCCTTACCTCCATCTCCATTTATCTTCTGCCTCACCCACTTAACCAACCCTCTTTGTTCCATCTCCCTGGTGTTCTCGAACACCTGGCCGCCTGTTGTCATTGGGCTCTTGCCCGTGACCATCCCTAACACCACCATACCGTAGCTATAAACATCAACTTTAGATGTGATAGGGAGGTTGGAAATCCACTCGGGTGCCATGTAACCTCTCGTCCCCCTCACTTTGGAAAAGCTGGAATTCTTACCACCACCCCCTCTATTTACTAACTTGGAGAGACCAAAATCCGCAACCTTGGGATGGAAATTAGAGTCCAAAAGTATGTTTTGAGGCTTCACGTCGCAATGGAGAACCCACTCCAAACACTCTTCGTGCAGATAAGCAAGGCCTTTTGCAGAGCCAACCGCAATATCAAACCTTTTCTCCCAATCAAGGCTACTTGAACTAAGATTCTCAGCTAACGATCCACGTTCCATATACTCGTACACCAAAAGCCTGTGATTTCCCTCAACGCAATAGCCCCAAATCTCTATCAAGTTCATGTGATTAACTCTCCCAATGGTGCTTACCTCTGCTAAGAATTCTGCTTCCCCTTGATTAGCCTCGTTGAGTCGCTTGATTGCTGCAACTCTACGATCGGATAATATCCCTTTGTACACAACTCCACCACCTCCTCTTCCGATTTCTTCAGTAAAATTTCCCGACGCTTTCTTCAGCTCATCATAGGTGAATTTTCTAAACCCATTCGCAACTTGAAGGTAACCTTGTGTGTTTTCACTTGAACTTTGTTGGGTTTTGTACAAAAACAACCATACAAAACAAACACAAATGATTTCAACTCCACCAAATGCAACGGCGAACCAAACCATAAATTGCAAGGTTCCGTTTTGTTTGGGTTTCTTGTAAACTCTATTGAGTGGCAAGTTATGTGTGTGCGGGCATTGTAATCCGACTTCTTGTTTTCGATTTACATCAGAAGTACGATAGGATTTGGGCAATCTTATATACGAAGAATCCTCAAATCCTGGGGATCTGTATCCATTGAGGAACAGTGACTTGAGATAACAATTGTAATGACCATCAACAAATGGGAAAGTGAAGCCGGAGCAATTACATCTTTCTAAACATACTTTCTCACACCTTTTCAACGTGTAATTTCCGTAGAATTGGAGATCCTCACCGATGAATTGGACGTGAGCGAGTCTGATGAAACTGGATTCGGTAGTATCGCAAGAGAAGTTGAACGCCAGTTCACACCCGAGCGACCAGTCTGTAACATTTTTTGCCTTGTACCTGATTGAGAGTTAGCTAACAATTGTATTAAAGGTATGCACAAAATCAAGATAGGAACTGGGAAAAATATCAATACCAGAGTAACCAAAAGATAGAACAGAAAGTACACAGTAGCTTGTAAGATCACCACGAGATTCGGCTAGTCATTCTCTTTAACTGGTGTTCGTCTTCATTCGCGTAGGCTTTAAAGATCGAATACCGTGTTAAAACACAATTTACGAATCTTACAGTGCCCACAAGTCATATACCGTCTAATGAACCGAAGTACCAAGTGTTTCTAAATTTATCTACCGTACATGAAAATAGTATGTATCAAGGGAAAGAGAACCAGAGTATCAACTTAGGAAAGTAAAAATGTGAAACAAGTCTTGCTTATATTTTCCAAGCTAATGTCACGGAAACTTTGGGGGTGTATCTTAGCTTCTCCTTGTATCATTGTCGTCCTAAGAGGTCCACGTACCAGTTCATTATTGAAAAAATGCTAAAAATATGGGCGGGTCGGAAAAGTAAATGTTTACCGGCCGTTCGAGAGTATACTCACCTTCATGAATTCGGTCACTTCGACTGTTTCGGCTTACAACAAGCAATGTAATTACCTTCCCCCGTCGGTCACTAACACCATTTATCGCATTAACCATGATTTTTATACGGTCCTCGAGGGCCTAACGGATCAATAGTCTTATCAGGTTCACTTGTCAGGCATGGCCAAATTGTGGAACCGGGGAACGTGGCCGAGGCCGAACCGGAGCACATGGCAGAACCAGAAAACTTATAGCTGAACCGAATCCTCAATCCGAACCAGAGAACGTGGCCTAACCGGAGTACATGGCTAAACCGTAACAATGGCCGAACCAGTGGGTTCAAACCAACTCTTCATGTCATCAAAGTCGGAGTACATATATAGCTGAACCGTAACGCATTACCGATCGAACTGGTGGATTGAGACCAACTCTTCATGTCATCAAAACCGGAGCCGAACAATGCCACTCAAACCGAACCGGTGGGTTCAAACACTCCTGAGCCAATCTCGGACAGTATTGTAAGAATTATGCCAAAAAAAGATATTTATTTATTTTAATAAATTGTTTGACATTTTATTTTGCATTCTTGTATACTATTATTTTGGATAATGTCATTACTCCCTCCGTCCCTTTTTAAATTGTCCCCTTTGAGAAACACATATTTTTGTGGACGTTAAAAAATGTATCTCCATAGAATGTCTTTTATATTTTTGCACTAAATTGATTTACTCTATGAGCACTTTAATTTAGCATAAAAAATTTAAAAATTACATATAAAAATATACATTTTTTAGGGGTTTGAAATTACACGTATTCGTACAGTAGACATTTAAAAAATGGTGGAGGGAATATTTAATTATGTGAACATAAGGCCCTTTGGGTAACGTTGTAGCAAGAACACCTCGACAGACACCTGGTTGGGGGAGAGAAAATTGGAGCAGTTGTTCAATAGGCTATTCTCAGTGTCAACTCGGAACGATACAAAGGTATGTAAAGTTTTTAATAACTCAAATTTGGAATGGAATTTACAGTTTAGAAGAGAATTTTTTGAATGGGAAAAGGATCAATTGCAATACCTCAATCAGTTGTTGAGTAATGTGTCTATTCATAACGAGGGGGAGGATCAATTGAAATTAATGGAGATGGGACCAGAGCACTGAAAATTTCTCTGTTAAATCATGCTATAGAAAATGGGAACAGGCTACTAATATTATGAATCCAATTGGTCCAAAATGCATGCTCATATGGAAAAATGTTTGTCCTTTGAAAGTAGAAATATTCACATGGCAAGCCATTCAACATAAAATAGCCACCAGAAGTGAACTGATCAAGAGGAACACGCTCCCACTTGCTGATGGCTTACAGGTTTGTGCCCTTTCTGTCAACAGGATCAGGAAACAATAATTCATCTCTTTCTCCAATGTTAAATTTCATGGAGGATATGGGCTCAAATCATGAACTGGTGGGGTATTGAATGAGAGTGTCCACCCAATCTCTATATTTTAATGTGCTGGTGGGATTTCCTCGGATTCAAAAGTGTGGAGAAAGCCTGTTGGGATATTACTTTCTATGCAGTTCTGTGGGCTTTATGGCTGGAGAGAAATCACATTGTCTTCAGGAATAAAAATCTTAATGTTATGGAGCTAGTGGATAATATGAAAACCCTGGTGGCAATCTGTACAAAAACTTGCTTTGATTTAAAAGAATACACTGTGGATGGTTTCAAGAGATGCTTGCAGGGTATTAGAAGTCTGAAATTAATGATTCTGAGCAGGTGGAAGTGGGGTGGTATGGTAGAGAAAATTTGGTCGAGGAGGTTTGTCTGTGCTACTGTATAGGGCTTCTCTGTCCAAATTGTTGAAGTCTATCAAAGTGTATTGTGGGGACATCTGAAGTGGAAGATCAAGCTAGAAAGCCTTATTCTGGAGTCATGCCTATTCACTTTATATGTCTAGGATCCAGTTTTAGTAGATTAGTAGTATGTTTCTGTCATTTTGCTTGTTAGAATTGTTTATGTTTTCTGGGTCCTCCGTATTGCAATGGGATGCTGGTGTCTTTTTTCCTCTGTTTGTTGGCTTCTTGCCAACTCCTTTCTTTTTGTTTATTACCCTTGGGATCCTTGGGGGCATATGATTGTCGGGGTTTCGGAGTGCCAACCTAGTTGTGATGTTTGGGCTCTGTTGTGATGCATTTTCGCCTTCAATCCTTTTAATCATTGTAATTAGTTTCCAATGATTAATAAAGTTCTTTTGCAGTGCTAATGGTTAATGGACTAGAGGCTGGAAGCTATGTTTTTTCAGTGCATTGTAGATCCAATAATATTCTAGGTTATGGATGTTGATTGGGCGTCACACCTGTTATGGGGTACACTATGTTGCTATACGATAGAATGATTTACTTTATTATTGAGGTAGTGACCTTAGACAAACAAGTGGATAATAAGTAGCAAATACATACATTGAAAGGATCAGTTTAAGAACACCTACGGAATAAACACCATTAGATTAGAAAAGGTAGTTCTTCTATTATTCTCTTATTTTCCTTTGATATTGTCAATCGGTGATGCTAAATGAAAGGCTATATACGGACATGTTAGGTTATGTGCGTGGGTGGTAGTTAAATTTATATGAGTGCTTAACATGGAATCCACCATTCTCAAAGTGAAAAAGTATATTCAAGCAATTTTCACATTAATGTTGGAGTAAAAGGAAACCAGCCGCTGTCTTTTAGTAAAATGTTTTTGCTAATTTATATGTTTATAATTCCTACAAAAAGAATTTTTGAATTAATTTTTGGGGTCGAACTAAAAAGTGAAAATTGAGAATGTCGTTACATAAGCTAGGGTTTTGACAGTGTTAATTTATCCATGCCTATTAGCTTATGAGAATGTAGTTTGGTGGAAGGAACTTGGTAATCAACCGTAGGAAAGGGTCTCACTTGTAATTCTCTATTTTCAAGGGTTTAATTGCAATGTGTTGATAAACGTTATTGTGATTGGTAGAAGTTATGTAATTATCTCTTAAGTAGATAAGTAAAAGAATACATAGAATAAGTTGGAATCTATAAGTTGTCATCCTATAGATTCCAATAAAATATAAGTCTTTTATTTGATTTTCCCACAACTGAAAGATAGAGACCCCTAAGGATGCCATCTAATTGCAAACTCTATCTATGTGAGTCTATTTATTAGACGTCGAACATAGAAGATTGGCCACCTGAATTTTTTAGTGTCTACAGAAGAAATACAGATAGAGAGAATAGAGTACGCAAAGGTGAATCACTTTGGAGGCGAGACACTTGGATCGCTAAGTGGGTAATCGAAGGCAACCTTACAAAAGGTGAAACACTCCGAAGAAGGTATTTATGAATATGTGCTCGAGAGGTGATTTTGGGCACCTAAACTTTTTTCATTAAAAGTATTTTTCTACAATCAGACTCTTCGATCTGATTGAAAGCACCTAAACTTTTTTTATTAAAAGTATTTTTCTGTGATTAGACTCTTCGATCAGACTTTTCCATCAGATAGTGGAGGGGAATACCTTTTGAATGATTTCATAAATTATCTAAAAGAAAATGATATTATCTCAAATAAGTCCTCCAGTACACCACAAAAATAATGGGGTGGCAGAAAGAAGAAATAGAACCTTAATGGATATGGTTGGCGTTAGAAACTGCTATTTTCACTTGTTAAATAGGGTTCCTACAAAATCAGTTCCTAAAACCCCCTATGAATTATGGGCTGGGAAAAAGCCTAGTTTGAAGCATATTAGAATATGGGGTTGTCCAGCACATGTAAAAAAAGACGAATGTTGACAGCTGGAATCAAGGACTGATAGTGTTTCTTTCTAGAAAATCCCAAAATGGCGTTTGGATACTACTTCTATAATCCCAAGGAGCAAAAGTTATTGTAAGCAGATATGCTACTTTTTTTGAAGAGGGTTATTGTTTCATTAAAATAGAACAAAAGTTGTTCTCAAAGAAGTAGTACATGAACTAGTCAATGAGATAAGTATGGACCATGAAGGACAAGCAACAAAAATCACTGAACCTATTGTAGCACAAGAACCTTGACGTGGTAAAAGGATTATTAGACCTCCGGTCAAGTTATCCCTGCGAAATGGGATTTTCCAAATGGAATCAGTTTCTGATGATGATTTGTTTACTTACGAAAAGGCAACTGATGATAATGATGCTATGCATTGGCAAAAAGGCATGGAATCAGAAATGGACCTTAGTAGAAAAACCTGAGGGTATTAAACCCATAGGTTACAAATGAGTATACAAAAGAAAATTAAGACCAATGGAAAGATGGAGACCTACAAAGCATAGTTAATTGCGAATGGGTATAATAAAAAAGCTAGTGTTGATTATGAAGAAACTTTTTCGCCAATACCCATAATAAAGACCATAAGGATTCTTTGTCAATTGCTGGACACTACGATTTTAAGATTTGGCAGATTGATGTTGAAACCGCATTTTTGAATGGTTATATTCAAGAAGAAATCACATGAGCAAGCTAGAAGGTTTTGCATCTCATGGTGAAAAAATAAAGTGTGCAAATTATTGAGGTCCATTTATGGTTTGAAGCAATTATCTCGCATTTGGAATATTCGTTTTTACAAGGCAATAAAATCGTTTGGTTTCTCGCAAAATATGGATGAACCTTGTGTTTACAAGAAGGTCAGTGGGAGGGTCAATATATTTTTGGTCTTCTATGTTGATGACATACTACTTATTGGGAATGATGTAGGGGCAATGTCATCGATAAAAGTATGGTTATCTAATCATTCGCATTGAAAGACCTTGGTGAAGCTAGTTATATACTCCAAATCAAATTGTCTAGAGACCAAAAGAAAAGATTACTAGGTCTTTCAAAAATCAATTATATTGATAAAATCTTGGCTAGATTTTGCATGCAAGATTCCAAGAACGGGTTTGTACCATTTTGACATGTAATTCATTCCTCTAAGACAAGGAGAGAGAGAGAGAGAGAGAGAGAGAGAGAGAGAGAGAAATTGTCCTTATATTTAGGCAGTAAGAAGTATCATGTATGCGATGCTTTGTACGAGGCCAGATATTAATCATGCAATAAGCGTGGTGAGTAGATTTCAATTTGATCTAGGTTCAGAGCATCGGACAACAGTGAAACACATCTTCAAATATTTGAAGAGAACTAGACACCATTGTTTAGTGTTTGGCAGTGAAATCTGGTTGTTGAAGGATATGCCGATTCAGATTTTCAATTTGATATTGATGATAGAAAATCAACTTCTAGATTTGTGTTCACTTTTGGAAAGGGTGCTTTAAGTTGGAGAAGTCCTAAGCAAGATACAACTACAGATTCTATAACTAAGGCAGAGTATGTGGTTGCAAGTGAAGCTGCAAAGGAAGCTGTGTGGATTCACAAATTCATTCAAGAGCTAGGTGGTGTTCCCACAATTAAATCTCTAATAATTATTTGGTGTGACAACACTGGAGCTATTGCCCATGTGATTGAGCCTCAGACTCATCAGAGGACAAAGCATAATGAGAGGAGATTTCACTTAATACGTGATATTTTTCATTGGGGAGATGTCGCATTATGACAGATTGCACCAACAGAAAATGTTGCAGATCCTATGACAAAGGCTTTACCTCAAAAGGTGTTTGAGCATCTAGAGATGATAGGTGTCAAATAGGTGTATGATTGGTTTTGAGAGTAAGTGGAAGATTGTTCGAACTATGCCTCAAAAACTATTTATTTATTCAATTTAATAATTTTTTGACATTTTATTTTACATTCTTGTATACTATTATTATTTAATGTCACTTAAGAGATGAACATAGGGCCCCATGGGTAACATTGTAGAAAGAACATGCTAATGGTTAATGAACCAGAGGCTGGAAGTTATGTTTTTCAATGCCCAGTAGACCGAGTAATATCTAAGTTGTAGGTGTTGATTGAGCGTCACACCTATTATGCCTACACTTGTTATGTTGTTATACGATAGAATGATTTACTCCATCATTGAGATAGTAACCTTAGACAAACAAGTGGATGGTATGTAGCAAGTACATACATTGAAAGGATCAGTTTAAGAACACCTATGAAATGAAGACTATTAGATTAGAAAAGGGAGTTCCACTACAATTCACTTACTTTCCTTTGACATGAGAGATTAGTATAAATTAGTTGTTTATTAATTTAACTTTGACAATGTCAATCTATGATGCCGAATTAAACACTATATACGGACATGTTGGGTTATGTGGGTGTAATTAATTTATTTAAGTGCTTAATATGGAATCCACCATCTCATAATGAGAAAATATATTCAAGCAACTTTCACATTAATGTTGGACCGAAAGAAAACCGGCCGGTGTCTTTTAGTAAAATATTGTGGCTAATTTATACGTATATACTATATTACAAAAATAATTTTTGATTTACTTTTTGGGGTCGAACTAGAAAGTGAAAATTAGGAATGTCGTTACATGAGCTAGGCTTTTGACAGTGCTAATTTATCAATGCATATTAGCTTATGGGAATATAGTTGGGTGGAAGGAAATTGGCATTCAACTGTAGGGAAATGCCTCACTTATAATTCTCTATTTTTAGGGGTTTAATTGCAATCTGTTGATAAACGTTATTGTGATTGGTAGAAGTTATGTAATTATCTCTTGAGTAGATAATTAAAAGAATACATGGGATAAGTTGTCATCCTGTAGATTCCAATAAAATATAAGTCATTTATTTGATTATCCCACAACTAAAAGATAGAAATCCCTAAGGATCACACCTAATTGCAAACTCTATCTATGTGAGGCTATTTATTAGACGCCAGGCATAAAAGAATGGCCATCTAAATTTTTGAGTGTCAACAGAAGAAATACACATAGAGAGAATATAATACGCAAAGGTGAATCACTTTGGAGGCGAGACTCTTGGATCACTAAGTGAGTAATCGAAGGCATCCAATTATGATTATGTGTTTGAGAGGTGATTTTGGGCACCTAAACTCTTTTGATAAAAAGTAACTTTTCACAAACCTAATAGGTATGAGACGTCACATCAACGGAAGTCATCTCATCCTGTGCACAAGTAACTATTTTCATTCTTATTTATAATTTCAGGTGTGATGTTAGCTGAACAGTTATGACACGTGTTGGAGTACAACTCGTAGCATGTGCGGGTAACCGCATTTATTCCTATCGCCAGGTGTGACATAAGCAAAGTGCTTACCGCACGTGCTAGGCATGACGGTACTTGGAGGACAATCCAAGCATTTATTGTAAGAGGTAAAACCATCAGCCACAAAGGGTATGCCTCATGCCTATTTCCATTCTCAAAACCCTAAACTCTTGCTTGTAGTTCTTTTCTTCTTCCTCCTCTCACTAGAATGTCAGAGTGCCTTTCTAGACCAACCACGGTCCAGTTAGGCTCTAATGCGGTTGTTTCATGAGCAGAAGAGGAGCTCAAGTGAATGGTTAGGTGGATCAGAAGGCTCAGGCATACCCAGCCCAGAGATTTTCAGAGCCCTAAGCAAGTTTTAACAATGGGGCCTTTTCAAAATTGTTATATGTATATTTGTTGTTCAATATCATAAGCATGTTCTGGTGCAGTGGTCGTCTGAGATAGGTAACAGCTAAAACACGAGGTCACGAGTTCTATTCACGCCATCTACAATGGCTTTACATATTTTGTGCATATTCCAAATACCTTGCTGTAAAAAAAATGTGAGTACGAAGCCTTGAATAAGAGATCTGATGGTTACGTGAGGGATGCCTTACCGTTGAACTATTATAACGCTATCTGCAAAGCAACGGACTTATATAATATTTATTACAACATAGAAATTTGAGGGTCCTATTATTGGGTCCAAAATTAGGGGCTCTAAGCGATGGCCTGGTGGGATTATGCACAGGGCCGGCCCTAGGCTCAGGTAAAATCTTGGATAAAAATCTTGGAAATCACGAGCCAAGCAACGTTATTTTTTACTGCAGGTCTCCTTTGGATTTCCTCAAATCGGAAGAAGCTTCATATCTTCTGCGAAGCTAACAAATGTGCTAATGGTTTTGCCAGTTTTAGTTCTATTACTAGTTGTAGTCTTGTTTTTCAGATTTTTCCTAACTGGCTTGAGCAGCGTCTGTTGGATGATGCTCGGCGGTGAAGTACCCTAGGGCAATGATGTAAGTTTTCTTTATGTTCCAGTTAGCAGAACATTAAGGCTCTGTTTGTTTGGATGTAAAATATTTTACAACTGAAAATATTTTCCATGAAAAACATTTTACGTGAAAAAATAAGTTTTACAATTATTTTCCAGTGTTTGGGTGAATTCCAATTTTATTTTTACAAACCGATAGCTCATCCAAGCTGATGAAGGAAATTTCTGTCATGGCTTGCACGTTGGTAGAGAGAGAGGCTTGCCATCTGCGGGAGAGCAGACGTGTATTCCTGTGGCCATGAGGGAATCACTCAACCAATCTGATTGAGGGGTATCATGGAAAGGGAAGAGTGGTACAGTGTTTCTTATGGAAAATTAACTTACCGAGTTTTTGACGGTAAGTCATTTTACGGCCAAAGGCGTAAAACATTTTTCAAAAAATTTCATTTTCCAGGATTTTCAACAACCAAACACCGGAAATTATGTAAAATGTTTTTGGCAAAAATATTTTACGTCCAAACAAACGGAGCCTAATAGTTATTCTTTTGCAATTTGAAATGTCAAAAAATTAATGAATTAATACCACTTTTGAAGAACAATACTCCCTCCGTTCCTTTTTAAGTCTGTATCTTCGTAATTCAACTTATTAAAAAAGTAACATCATTGTACCTTTCACATTAACTTTTACATTCATTTTCCACTATTGCCCTTGATAGAGATATCATCATTAAAATTTACACACTAACTTTTCAAAAAGGAATATAATTTTCAGGGCAAAATAGGAAATGTACTAACTTTTATCTACTAATTTTTTAACATCACACTTTGTGAACGACCCAAAATAAAATACACTACTCTTTGTAAGAACCGGAGGTAGTGTTTAGTATTAGTTAAACACTGGAAAATGTATCTATGTACCCGGATTAATTTCGTTAAGATGCATCATCCAAGAAACATCTCCGTCTTTCAAATAACAAAAGAAAAAAAAATGCATTTGCATCTTCTTGTGTGAAATTTCAATTCATTATAATAACCTCAAAGCTGGATTTGGCGAGCCATCTACCTCGGGCCCGTAATATTGGAGTACCATCTTAATTATTACTCCCTCTATTCCTTTTAAGTGTGTTGCTTCGTAAATCTAAGTTATTAAAGAGACATCATCAGTACATATTTCACATCAGCTTATACCTTCACTTTACACTTTTAACATCAATTTTTACCTCTACTTTTCAAAATTATCATTCACTTTTACTCATTAACTCGTTATCCACTAATTTTTCAAAAGGGCAAAATAATAATTGCACAAACTTTTGTAAGCTCCATAGGCCGAGCTCCCTTTTTGGTTGGCACTTTCATGTACAAAACACACTTTCACATGTATCCCGCTTTATTAATTTGTAATTTCTTTTATTTATCTTTTTAAGAGTGTCTGTATAGGAAGTGGAAGGAATTTAATTTATCTTGTAAAATAGGACCATGGGTCATTAGTTAGTCAAGGTGCACGTGATTGATGGCAGGAAAATTTACGGACTAAATTGCACAAGATTAATATGCGGATTATTGGAAAGTTTGGAGAGCATTGGAAAGATTTTCTATCACCAAGAAAATCATCCTCAAACAAGGAAGGAATTGGCAAGGAAATTGGCAATGACAAATGCACGTGATTCTCAGCCATGTCTATGGTATGATTAGGCAAATCAATTATGGTGAGATTCTATATGGGATGATTTGGCAATCAGTGATAGACAGATTTTAGGGATTCTGTTTCACGGCTAGAGAAATGGCTCGAGCCGTTTTTGCTGGTGGTAAAATATCTATAAATTAACGTGCGTGGCTGACAGAAAAAGACGAGTCTTTTGAATGAGCAACTACTGAATATACTTTTGAGAGAAAAAAGAATACATGTGTGGGTCTTGGAGTTCCATCAATTAACACACTCCCAAGTTATCTCCAAGAAGTATATCACCATTAATCCTTACAACCGAGTTCTATCCGGTGGATTTCCAGAAGAGTAAATAGGAAAGCTCGAGGATTCGAGGCGGCGGCAGTCAAGTGCTTGGTGCGATGAACGTGGATTCGGCAACTGCTTCTTGGATCAATTGAAAGGATTTTCGATTGTAAGTATAGGACGGTTGTAATCGCACAATGATATTTTTAGTACTTGATTTCTTCCCATGGTTTTTGCCCATATAGGGTTTTTCCACGTATATTTGGTGTTCGTCGTATTCTTTGTTTTCATTACCTACTTACTGTTTTGCGTTGTTTATTTTGGCACCGAAGTAGGAATTTCAACTTTTACCCACTAACTTTTCAAAACAAACACTTATTAATGAACACCCCAAATGGAAAGTTGAACACAAAAATAGGGACGGAGCGTCGGAGGGAGTAGTTTTTGCTTTAAAATACTTACTCGTACAAATTTTAACAAAATAAGCTAATACGATTGACATACCAAACAGAGCTTGACACTGTTTGAGCAACAGCAGCAGTTTGTGTATAATTTGAGCAAAAAACTTCATGAACAGTGCACATTTTTCACTTTACCTACTCACATTTATTTCAAAACTCCAACAATATTCCTCTCTATTACTTTCTCTATTTCTATAAAATATTATAAAAGTGTAAAAAGTAGGGGAAAGAGAGAGAGAGAGAGAGAGAGAGAGAGAGAGGGAGTAAAAAGCTGAGAGGGAGAGGGAGAGGGAGAGGGAGAGGGATAGAGGAGAGAGAAATGGCAGAAAAAAAGTAAAATAATGGATGGCTGAAGCACAGTGCTTCAGTAGTTTTACGGAGACACTGTAGCAAATTTGGAGAAAAGGAAAAATACCTAAAGCAATAGACAAAGCTAGACTGGGGGGGGGGGGGGGGGGGGGGGTGTGTGCTGTGCATCCCATGCACAGCACCGTGCTGTGCAGCCCCGAGGCGCCGCCGCACCGGCATTTTTTCAACGATCGGAGACGTTCACCGCGTAAACCTCGTCGAGTACTTACAAGTGTGCAAAAAATTAACTTGATTGGATATCTTTAAGTAGGTTATCGGAATACAAATACTTTGAAAACAAATGGAACACAAATGGACACAAACACTGGATAAAAACCACTTTTTCATGATATTTGTGTTCCGATGAGGCACTAAAAAATATCCGATCAAGTTGATTTTTGGCACACTTATAGTATTCGACGAGGTCTACGCGGTGAACGTCTCCGATCATCGAAAAAATGCCGGCGCGCCACCGCAACGGGGCTGCACAGCACGGTGCTGTGCATGGGGATGCACAGCTTTAAGCTTCACTTGGGCATTTTACCTAAGATTCTCTTATACCCATTCTGCTGCTGTTGCTTTTAGAACATCTTCTCGCCAAATTTGAACCATATTTAGAAGCCATTTTTTAGTGTGCCCAGCAAGCTTCTTTATAAGACCTGGAACATAAATGACTGATTTTCTGATTTTGTTATCCGATTCAGTTTACAATGATTTTGTTATACAATGAGTGTTTTGGTAAAATAATTGACTCAAATTATTTTTTGTCCTAATTCAAAAAAAAAAATTGGATTTATAAGTTCTTCGTTGATTTTTTTTTCTTGGATTATTGGTTCGTCTTGATGAGAGGAATCTAAAAAGTAAAAAATTATGGATACTAAATTTTAATAAAGTTTACTAAAGACAAAAATAATCCAACTCATTCACAAAAAAATTGGTTAATAATTTTTTATGTATTAGATTCCTTCTCGTCGAGATGAACCAATAATCCAAAAAAAAATTGACACAAAATTAATAAATGCAAAAAAGTTTGAACAAGGACAAAAAAATAATCCGGCTCGATTATTTGGTCAAAACATTAGTTTACAATATGTGAGGGTGGGACATGGATGCTCTTAACTAAAATTCAGGGACGGAGCAAGGAATTCTATTTGGAGATGGAACCCAAGAAACACCAATGTTCTTAGTACTAACCAAAAAAAAAAAATCAACATTGTAAAGTGAACTTTTAATAATGCAAAATATATATAAAAAAAAAAGCCTTTTCAGGATTTAATCATCCGTGAACATAAAATAGACATAATTAAACAATCTACTAAACATGAGAGGATTCCAGCAATGGAAGACTCAACGACACCGATGATCGACTAAACATGAGCAGGAACCACCATCAAAACAAAGCCAGCAAGAAGAGTGTGACCCAGGGATATGGAAAGATCACCCGGGGGTCCTTTAGGGCATATTCGGACCATCCATCTCCACAATCGATAGTCCGGATTTAAATAGAATTCTCTGGACCGTCCAAAACATTTTTGGAGAATTCATATGTTCCTTACAAAGCCGCCCTACAGTGTCCCCATTTCCATGGAAAGGAGCGTTGGGACTAGGGAGTTTTTCTTGACTGGCTACGCCGGTTTCTTCAATTTTGATTTCAACAGATGAGATGAAAGTTTGATGAACCAACGGCTGTAGGAATAACAGTACAGTTTGGGGGGATTGATGAAGCATGGTAGCCAAATTTTTATAACAATTTCCACTCTTACACCCCCTTTGGATGGAGGGGAAACGAGAGAGAAGAAAGGAAACGGAGCGGGAGTAAGCTCTCTCCCTTATTTGGATGACCAAAACTGGTGGGAGAGAAAGAGAAACGGTGAGATTCCAGAACCCTCAGTGAGAAATGGATCGTCGACAACACGTGCGGTCCACCTCGTTGTCATATCGTCGTCGTACTTGCAACGTTGTCCTCGTCTCGTCGAGGAGAAGCCGGATCTGTGATCAAAACTGAGTTTTCAGGTCACCGGAGATGAGAGAGGTCATTGGAATGGGAGAGAGAGAGAGTGATTTCTCAGGATTATTTGGATGAAATAGTGAGAAACCCCTCCCCTTTCTTTTCTTTTCTCCTCTCACTAGCCAAAGGGGCTGTTAGTAGGTTCTAGAGTTTATTACCATTAAGGGCACAAAACAAATATTTATTACCATTAAGGTCAATCACTATTTTAATTACCATTAAGGTCAATCATTTTTTTTTGGGTTTATGTTTGGGTGCACTTTCTTGTTAGAGTGCTTTTAGTAGTTTAAGCACTTTCATAAGGTACCCTAGGATTTTAGCCACTTTCATAGGGTACCCTAAAGTTTAAGGTACCCTATATTTACACTATATATTTTAGAATTTAGACCATACATTTAGAATTTAGACCATACATTTAGAATTTAGAGTATAGATTTAAAATTTAGACCGTACATTTAGAATTTACAATTTAGCACTTTCATAGGGTACCCTAGGGTTAGATTTAGCCACTTTTATAGGGTTTCCTAACATTTAGGCATTTTCATAGGATACTCTAGGGTTTAGGTTTATGGTGCACTTTCCTACTATAGGGTTTTAGTTGTTTAGGCATTTTCATAGGCTACCCTAGGATTTAGGCACTTTCATAGGGTACTCTAGGATTTAGGCACTTTCATATGATTTGGGGGTTCAAAATATAAAAAAAAAAAAAAAACAAGCAAGAGAGAGAGAGAGAGAGGAGTAGAGTGGAGTGGAGTGGAGTTTTTTGTGCATTTTTTGAAACTAATGGAGCTTGGCGTGCATGACCCAAAAAACTGGAGCTGCCCATGCTTTCCGGCCGGTACAAAAAACAAATATTTATTACCACTAATTCCAATCATTCTTTTTAATTACCACTAACTCCATTAAGGTCAATCACTCTTTTTTGGGGCTTAGGCACTTATGGAGCACTTTCCTATTATAGGGTTTTTAGTAGTTTAAGCACTTTCAGAGGGTACCCTAGGATGTTAGGCACTTTCATAGGGAACCCTAAGGTTTAGGTTTAGGCACTTTCATAGGACACCCTAGTGTTTAAGTTTAGGGTGCACTTTCCTATTATAGGGTTTTAAGTGGTTTTTAGACACTTTCATAGGGTACCTTGAGATTTTAGGCGCTTTCATAGGGTACCCTAGATTTTGGGTTTAGGCACTTTCATACGGTACCTGGGATTTAGGTGGGGTGGGGAGAGAGAGAGAGATTTGGAGCGGGATGAGCTTTTTTCCGTCAACAATGGAGTGGGATGTGCAGCTGCTCCAAAAACTGGAGCGGCTGGTAAATGACCCTTGATATGCACGTTATTGTTAAAAATAAATGCAAGTTAATTATTCATAATAACCACTATAATTACCATAATTATCAAGCCAAGAGCATTACCCGGGTAAACAAGAGCACCTCCTACCAGCATTCTCCCCTGGAAAATCATAATTACAAATCGTATTCGGCCCACAAACTCCGTGGATCTTACACGGCTGTTGTATGGCTTGCCAAGAAACACTCCAAATCATGCTCTTCTCATCCAAACTGTACATTCTCACATTACCATCCACATCCATCTTCAACCTCCTCCAAACCTCCACTACCCCATAATCTAAAGCTTTAAAAGCCAAATCATCACTTGACCTGAAGTACCCAGATGAATTAAACGCCGCCTTACTTCTTTTAGTATAATAACTGGTCCGACCCGCTTCCCAGATATTCTTCCACGGGTCAGGCCAGTAAAGGCTGGAAATATCCGGGCTGTCAAATAGTAAATGGAGGACGTTATCGTAGTTGAAAAACAGGGTATAATACCCCGATGAGAAATTGCTTTGGCTTCGAGAGGAGACGAGTTTTGAATTTTGGGTAAAGTTTTGGTTTGGAAGAAGGGTATCCGTTGGTGAATCGAAACTTCCCCAAATAATTGTACCATTTGGGTTTTTAAGAATAAGGTTACCAGTATCTAGAAGCAGTAATTCAAGTGGGGAAACAGATTTGGTGTCTGTGGACCAGACTCTGAATTGGGATGCGTCAGTTAGTATGAGGTTGCCAGATTTGAGGAGAGAGAGTTTTGAGCGTTTTCCGTTGACGGGTTGATCGCGATTGGCTGTCCAAACGACGGTGAGATTGCCGTCGGAGGTGGGTTTGGTGAACCATATGGAAAAGGAGTAGGCGTTTTTGCCGACTGAGTGGAAGCCGGCTGAGAAGACTTTGTTTGGGGAAGTTAGGACGTCGGATATGGAAAGGGAAAAGGGTGCGAGTAAGGTATCATGCGGTCGTGATGAGATCGAGAACAGAGGTAGTGATGATAGAAGTACGGAAATGAGGAGGATTGGAATCGGTGTATTCATTTGGTGTAGGGATGGAATTATGGCTGCAGTATGTGTGGATTTGGCTTTGGTAGTTGTGAAAATATATAGAGATCAACCCGACACATGAACGCAAGAAAATGGAGTAGGCCCGAGAATTAAGGAGTGATTGCTTGGAGTCGCGCACACGATTGATCGGAAAAGTTGACAAAAATCCACTCCAGTTGGGGAAGGAGGGTTTGGGGCTCAGCGGTTTGAATTGCCATCTCTACTTGCGGTTCAAATAGGGTTTGACGATTGACCTGCTGATGGCAACAGATGGAAAATACATTGCTTATAGTGACGGTAATCTATATTTTTCCAAAATTGACCTCTTGACTTCTGGGTGCCTAATGACCATTCTAATGTCCCGTTTGGATCAACCCTTCACAATATCCCGTCTTTTAGTAACTTCAACTAAGTTTCTACCCATGTTTGGATGAACAATGGATGTGAGAAATTGTGAATAATGGTAACCGGATACTTCATATGTACAAGGAAAGGAACATGTCCTTGCAAAATTTAAAGCCAACAGCAAAAATCTGATCCAAACGGGGTACAGTTCGACAGTTGAGGTCTCTTTCCTAAATGCATAGGAATGAGTATCCGGATTAAAGAGGACGTTTTGTATTGAAAGCTAGGCCTGAACACATACGTACTCTTGGTTGGAATAATTGAAGTCCTCGTCGACATGTGGCCATGTGCGAGACAATGTGGACGCTTTCGTGCGAATATTCTTCTTATGTGACTCGTTCAATACAAAAACAGACTCATTATAGCCTCACTTGACAAATTGAGTCTTTCGTTTTGACAAGTATCAATAGACGTCCATCTTTCATTCAAACAAAAAAAAAACAAAACATAGATTGATCGGCCATGAGCAACACTTGAATGTAACAAAATTGAAGAGAGAAAATGAACCATCCATTTCTCTTATGATAACTATGACTTGATTAATCTTGGATTGTGTCAAGCCTGTGCAATTTTATATTACCCCAAGGTCGTGGGTTCGAGTCTGACAACAATCATTTTGTACATTTAACGTCAAAGATTCAATCTATATCTGATCTACACCTCCCAGACACTCCTTCCTAATATGGGACTTGTCACATGGTGGAAACTTATGCAAGATTCCAGCCGAAGATACATCTAATACAGCAAAACATGTATTCTTCATGAAGGAATATTATCAAATGATTCTCTTTCTGTTCATAAGAAAATGGGGAAGAATGTATTCAAGGTAAGCACCCTACAGCCTTTAATCTACTCTGCCAAGTACACAAGCTAGGACTCTACATGGTTTCCATAAATATCAAACACAAGTTCAGCAAATTAGAAGACAAGGATTGAAAAAGGCAATGGTCTAAGTACCTATAAATCAAGCACTTTGATGGTTTTATATACACGTCACCAGCATCCGTCCTTGGCTCAATCACCTTGTTTCTTAGTGCTTGCATCGGAACCTTCGACTGTCTGATAAATAGATAGGAAGAAGGAACTTTGATTTTTCTGCAGGAATCTGTATTGAAATCAAAGCGATCTCTCAGCCCAAGTATGATCACAATGGTTCTATTCATTACTCACAAACAAGCCATATGAATGAAGGCAACTTGGCCAACCCATTGTGCGTGTTAAACAATATATATTATGAACTTACGATGGAGAACTGTCATTCACTAGAGCTACTACAGGTATTTATTTTGCGCAAGATGTGATGGAGAAATATAGTACACTAGAGCAACTAATGTGCAACAAAATTTAGAGAAATATCATTCACTAGAGCTACTAAGGGTACCTTTTTTTTTTTACTGGCAACTAGGGGTACATGAGCTTATGTGCACAAAATAAACCAAAAAACTTAATTGGGGTCGGCAACATGTTGTTTAATCCATAGGCAGAGCCATGCAAGGGCTGACGGGGCCCTGGCCCCACCCTCTTTTTTGCGACTTACACGTATGCATATAAATATGTAGAGAATGGTACATAGGTTTACAAGCAACTTTGGAGCTAAAAAGTGATTTAAATAATCTAAAAACTCGTTTTATCTTTGAGACTCTCTCATGTCACGAACGAAAAATGTCTTTTTTATACTCCTACTTTCATTTGATTTGGACTCTCAGGAATTTTTGAATACACCGAATTAATCCGTCTTGATTAATTGAGATAATCATTAAAATTATTAAAATTTAGATTTTATCATGAATTGAAAGTCCCAAAGCAAAATCCTAGCTCCTCCATTGGTTTTATCCATTGAGTATTGTTGAGAGCATTGTGTTTCGTGATATCCAAAAAACCTACATCTTTTCGAACTATCGCCTCTGGGTAAGTTTTGGTCTACCCCTTCCCTTACAACCACCACCTCCCGCAACCACGTCACTTCTTGTAACAACCACATCGACTAATCTACAATAGACATCCAAATCACCAAAATCTATTCTCTCGTCCTATCTTCTAGTACATCAAATTGGATCAAACTTGTCCATTATCGGGTAGTGGATGTTCTTGTTCAACAGCCACATTAATGAGTCAGCTCATTGAAGTACTACCTATTTCATTTGTATTTCTTATTTTATTTTTAATAAATTCGACACCAAATAGCCATTGCAGAGATATAAGAAACCCACAGCTGTTACCAACTAAACTAGAAGTCGATTAACAAAATAAGGTCCAATATCAGCTTCATTGTCCACCGCTCTTCAAACAACTGTTATAAATCTATTTTATTTCCAACTTTGAGTTTTCTTGTTCCTTCCTCGGACATGTAGCTCTAACTCAAGGAAGATGGCAAATAATGATAAAAGAGCTTCCGAGTGTTAGAAACCATAATCAGAGGAATGAAAGAAATTATACTTGAGAAAGTCCAGTAGCTTCTGGTTTAACTCCTTCAGTGTCTCCTCATCAATGTTGGCAGAATAAAGCATCTCTGGCAACTTAACTGCAAATAACCAATTAAAAAAACTCAAGCACCTGAAGAAGCAAGGCATTCAGGCAGGACTTAAATAATGCTTACAGTTCCCACAAACAAAGTCCTTTGAATATGCCAAGCATGCTTTACAGTGTAACCAGTAAATATTTACAGCAAAAAACATGGTAGATTTCCAGCAACTAAATCTAGATGAGTGAAATTCTCAACACATGATATTGTATAGAACATTTGCATACGTACAGGAGCTGGATAGTAGATGTCCAAAATTATTCAGCATCTTATCTAAGCATGAGAAATCCAATTGCAGTTAACACAATCTACCTGAATCCTGATGCTTGCATACCTAGCCAAAACTTAGGATACAAAACTTAGGATACGCATAGCGATGACATAGATCTCCCTCTCACATGGATTATAACTTTTTTTTTAATGCATAACCCGCTCATAGATTACAGTTTTGAACCTCTTACAAATTTATCTAAGAAAGGCCAAAAGTAATAAACGAAGACAAGTTTTTGGCAAGGAACATATATACACATATAACCCTTTTTTTAATACATACCCTTTCTAGTGTAGGATCCCACATTTTGTTAAAACGCAGGATCCCCCTCATTCTCACCTTTCCCGAGAAATTTTGAGGATCCGAACCGTTCAATGTGTTTAAAACGTGTTTCTAAGGGTCCACGCAAGGAATCATAAAAAAAAAAATATATCCGGGAACGGCTTGATCCGAGCAGTTTTGATAAAACTGTACATATAAGGTTTCTATCGAAATTTCAACGATCTGAACTGTACATATAAATTTCAACGATCTCTTCCTATGAGGGATCCCGCACTTTGTAAAGTAAATTTACTCGTTCAATGTGTTTAAAACGTGTTTTATGTGGGTTTACTCACTCTGTTTCATTTAACTGCTTATTAATTTCTTTAGGTAAAGTAAATTTACTCGTTTGTTTTATTTTTAGATGTCAAGTGGAGATAATGTTAACACTAGAACGGATCCCACATGGCAGTATCATCATTTGCCGAGTCCCACAAGCTCTAAAGTGTAATTTTTGTGACAAAGTAACCAGTGGAGGGGTTAGTCGGGCAATGAAACACCTTGTGGGAGGTTATAAAGATGTGACAGCTTGTCCAAGATGCCCACCCCATGTAAAATAAGAGATTCGAGAGTATATGGGAAATAAGAAATCATTGAAAGAGCAAATGCAAATGATGCCGGACATTGATGAATATGGTTTTTATGAGGAGGACGACGATGTTACAGAGATTACAATTGCCCGAGGCCGAGGTAAATCTGTTGGAAAGCAGTCAAGGCTCCATTTCTAAACCTTTGCCGAAAAAACCAAAGAGGAAAGAGCCTATGGATGTATACTTCACTCCCGATCCGGACGAGGTGCAAGATCGGAAAGGGAAACAGCCAACAATTGATGCGAATGACCGATACAAGAAAGAACTAAGAGATCGTGCAGTGACGAGATTCACAAGGTGGATGTATAATGCCGGTATTGCTTTTAATGCAGTTAAATATAAAAGCTTTGGGCCAGTGGTTGAAGCTTTTGGGTAATATAGTCCGGGCATGAAACCACCAATTTACCATGAGACACAGGTCACCTATTTGAACAAGGAAGTGATTAATACTCAAAATTTGATGAAGGATCACAATGAGGATTGGGTGAAATATGGGTGCTCTATAATGGCGGATGGATGGAGTGATAGAAATTCGAAGACCTTGATCAATTTTTTTAGTGAATTGTTCAAAAGGAACAATGTTTATCGAGTCCATTGATGCCTCAAGCTATGCTACGGAGGAAAAAAATTGTTTGATCTTCTTGACAAGTATGTGGTCCTCGTCGGTGAAGCCAATGTAGTTCAAAGTGTCACGAACAGTGCTTCAGCTAATTTATTCGCTGGTAAGAAACTTATCTCTTACTTCATCATAAAAAAAGTTTCTAGTTTGTTTTTATAGTTAGAAATTTGTAGTTTGTACATTGTATTAATACTTTCTACCAGTTTAAACTTCTAATAGGAAAGTTTTTGGTAGCAAAGCGACCGAATATTTATTGGACACCATGTGCGGCCCATTGCATCGACTTGATGTTGGAAGCTATTTTCAAGATACGACAATTTAAGGTGGTTTTCGAAAGGGCCATCAGAATGAATGGCTATATTGATGCTCATACCGGCATACTTAATATGATGAGGCATTATACCGGAGAAAAGGCAATGGTCAGGCATGCAAAAACAAGATTCGCAACTACTTTCCTCACTTTACCTAGGATTCATCTTCAAAAGAACAATTTGAGGACGATGTTCTTTTCAGAAGATTGGACAAAAAGCAAATGGGCAAAAGAGCCCGCAAGTAAAACCGTGCAAAGATATCTAATGATGCCTTCATTTTGGAATAATACCGTAATTTCTCTTAAGGTCACGGGCCCTCTTGTTAAGGTGTTGAGATTGGCTGATAGTGAGTGGAAGCCTCCCATGGGATACATCTATGAGGCTATGGACAGGGCGAAAGAAGCCATAGCCAAATCATTTGGTGAAAAGGTTGAGAAATACGAAGAAATCTATAGGATTATTGACAATAGGTGGTCAATCCAGTTGCATCGTCCTTTGCATGCTGCAGGGCCTTTTTTGAATCCAGAGTTCTTTTACTCAAACCCACAAGTTGAGCAAGATGTTGAGGTTATGACAGGTATTTAAAGTTGCATAACAAAGTTAGTTGCACATTAAGAGACCCAAAATCAAATCACTTCTCAGATGACTACTTACATGAAACCTGAGGGACATTTTGGAATGCCACTAGCAATTAGGCAAAGAGCTACAAGGGCAGCAGGTAATTTAAAGTATGTTCTACTAGACAATCTATTTTTACCATAACTTGATGGCTAATTAGTTCAAACCCACAGCTGATTGGTGGGTTGCATATGGTTCTACGACTCCTCATTTGCAAAAGTTTGTGATATGGGTTCTTAGCCTCACATGTTCTTCTTCCGGTTGTGAACGAAATTGGAGTGTATTTAAACATGTAAGTATCTACCTCAAGTCGTGTATATTCCTATTTTCTATTAGTTTTTAAACATTCCTGTATAAAAGTATTTGATTGTGATTGTTGCAGCTCCATAGCAAAAAAAAAGGAATAGGTTCCCACAAAAACGCCTCAATGACATGGTGTTTGTCAAGTATAACAGGGCATTAAAACGTCGATACGATATGCAAGATACAATTGATCCTATTTCTTTGACAAATGTTGGTGAGAGTAATGAGTGGTTGAGTGGGGTGATAAATGGAGAATCGGATGAAGATAATGAGGTTGTTTGGGGATGATAGTTTAACATGGAGTGTTGTGTCCAGAGGAGTGTTTTAAAAAGCGCGTGCTTAAGCGCAAGGCAAGGCAAGGCGAGGGTGTAGCGCTTCACATGGGTGTGACTAAGCGCAGAACACTAAAGCCAAGGTTAAGCGTTGAAGCGCGAGCTTAAGCGCAAAAGTGCAAGGTGCCTGAGGTGCACGCTTTTTTGTTTTTTTGCCTAGATTAGATCTCAACCATTCATCTGGATAAAAAAAAAGCCATGAGCTTGGCACACCAGATAAAATTCCAGCAAGGGCTACACATATTATCGATAAAGCCTCTATCAGATTTCCAAAACCCCTAAATCATTCAAGCCTCCATCAGAGTTCAGCCATCAGAGTTCGACTTCATCAGATATCCAAAACCCATGAATCATTCAAGCCTCCATCAGAGAGATCGACTTCATCAGATATCCAAAACCCCTAAATCATTCAAGCCTCCATCAGAGTTCCAGCCATCAGAGATGGACTTCTTCAAGGCCATCATAGATCGACTTCTTCTTCAAGGCCATCATAGATCTTCTGATGATGATGATGATGATGATGATGATGATGATGATGGTCGAGTCTGGATAGTCTCTCTCTCTCTCTCTCTCTCTCTCTCTCTCTCTCTCTCTCTTTTATTTATTTATTTTTTTTTAATATCAGAAAAACAGAGAGAAAAATATAGGGTCTGTTTTGTTACTGTTTTTCCTGTCTTCTGCTCTTATTTTCCAAAAAATAAACTCGTTAATGGTCGTCAAAACTTGTTTTTTTCCTGTCTTCTGCTCCTTTCACTGCTCTTTAACAATCTTTGAAACAAAATCCCTCATAGTATCATCAAATGTGGCAGAAAGCACCTGGTTTTTTACTCTGTTAATGGCTTAATGCAGTCAAGCAAGTAGCTGTTTCTGTTTTTGGTAGAATGCACTCGTCAAGGGCTATGTTTTATGCTTTTATGACATTTGAATGTTTTATAAGTGTTTGCTTGTGTTGAATGTATTACCTATATTTGAATTCTACTTGTTTTAAAAAAATGTGCGCCTCGCTGTCAAAAGGCGCACGCCTCGCCTTGCGCTTAAAGCTCCAGGGGACCATGGCGCCTTGGTGCGCCTATCGCTATTTAAAACACTGGTCCAGAGCTTCAGGAGTGGGAGAAAGTAGCAAACATCAAGAGCACGAGCAAGGGCAACAAATCCAATTCATACGATAGATGAAGAAGAGGCAAATTCCGAAGAGACGGAAGGAGAGGAAGATGAGGAGGAATACAAATCCGTTGATGAAGATGAAGAAGATGTGGATTTACTTGGGATTAAAGTTGACGATGATTAGTAAATCCTCCTTGGGATGATGTGAAGTCCAATTGGGATAAGTACTTGCTTTAAATTTATCTCAAATATTGGACACTTGTGTTTTGTTGATTTCGATGTTTTAGTTCTGCTCTATGCGAACCGTAAACTATTGACATTTGGTAGATGTTTTTATATATCTTTTGGATGGTATGCTATCTAAACTCATTGGCTTAGTGTTATTAGTTAAAGTATTGGTGTCTTCTATTTTTCCTATTTTTTTCGCATAGGTGTGCCTCGCTTCAAAGAGGCGCACCTCGCCTCTCGCCTTAGCCCCCACGAGACTTTGCGCTTTGGTGCGTATTTTGCATTTGACAACTATGATTCAAACCCATAACATGTCCAAAACGTGTCCATTACGTATCCGAGTGTGTCGAAAACTTGTCAATTACGTATCTGAGCATATCGGAAACTGTGTGACTCAAAAAAAAAATTAAAAATATTCAGACACTTAATTTCTGGTATCGGACATGTGTCGGGGACGTGTCAGAGTGTATCCGTGTCCGATACGTCTGGGATATGGATTGCCCTGGGGGAGTGTCCGTGCTTGTTAGCTTAGCATTGTAACAGCTAACATGATATTGAGAACGATTACTTTATGCAAGAAACGTACCAAAATTATAAAACTTCAAAAGTCAAATAAAGAGACAACTAGAATTAGAACTACTCGACACATGCAAACACACAAATGTAAACACACACACACAAAGCAAAAGGGCAACATCCACTGGTCCAAAATATATAGCAGTACTTTTGCAAAGCGAACAGAGAAAATGATAAACTTTTTTCAATCAAAGTAACTTTCTGAACATATAAGAGTAGCATACCAAAGAGTCGTAATAGATGTTCAGCACCATATACAGTTGAAGGAGAGACATGATCTGCAATTGCTTCTTGGTATTGCTGGCGCTCACTTTTGTAGAGAAGCATAGCTGGCAATGCTTTGTCGAAGTAACATTGTAAACCATTTACAATCTCTTGAACTGAATCAGCTATCCTACATCCATCAATAAACAGTGTAAGATAAGGTTACTAGTTACTACTGATATGCATTATAGTTATTGTAATATTACTTCAATTTTTTTTTTTTTTTTTGCGTCTACTTTTCTTGGTGTGATGCAGAAACATCAAAAAAGTTTGCAGGAACAACAAATGAGGTCTACCAAATGTAGTAGCTCTCTGTGCTAGGAACAACCAAAATGTTTGTCTTCTCTGTCTTGGTCATCCAAACATTTGGACACCATCAACCGAAAGAACTGTCATTACAATAGTGGACATTTAAAGTCTTCTAGGCGTGAAAAGATATTGTTGTTCAGTTGACATAACTCAGATGTTTAAATGTTAACGTCATGAAGCCACTTAATGACGAAATGCAGGGAATAAGGTCTTACGGTCATTGGACGTTTGAATGAATAGATTTAACAATTTGTACCCACAAGCCCCCGCATTGGTATTAGATAATCTGTCCTTCTCAATACTGTCTTAAAAGTGGCATTTGCAAGAGTAAACAAGTTCCACATTTGTGATATTTTTCTTAAGAAGTGGAAGTTTGAAGCTGAGCAAAAACAAAAGTGGAATTTTGAGAAAGACTATGAAAAAAAAATTAAAATAACATTTCCGAACTACCGCAGAAAAAAAAAAAAAAAAAAAAGGCAGAATGGAAGGTTGGGAATTGCAGAATCAATAGAGCATGAACTTACACGGCGCCATCCTTTTTCAACCTATGATCGAGATACTTCTCCAATATATCTTCAACATTTGGATTACGCGGAAGTTGTACAAGCTGCAGTGAAGGACTCTTCACGTTAATTGAATCCTAAAAATAAGCTAGAGATAGGAAAGAGATCAATCTAACAATCTTCAACACCACAAATGGCCATAAGTCACGTGATATGGGATATTGGTGTCTACATTATGAAATAAATGTTCTTACAAGACTATTAGTGCTGTGTTGATCTTTTATTATTCGTCAACTAAATGGTCATACATTTGTCAGATACTAGTATATAAAACCTTTTGTCATTGTTATGTTTACGACTTAAAGAAGCATTTACACTAGGTCCATATCAATGGATAGGAAAAACGTATCAGAAAGACAAACATTTAATGGCACTGCAATTTTAGAGAAATAAAGAACCAAACTGACGATATTGCATATGAACATTCTAGCAAAAGGCAAAGTCCCCGAAAAGTAAAAATCCCAAATTTGTTTAAAAGGAAATATAATCTGACGATAAAATGGATTTCAAAGCAAAAGAGCATAATCAGTGCAAGAAAGGTAGAGTTGGATACAAAACAAGAATGATGCGGTCTGGCAAGCTATATGCATGCATGTAGTTAGTAGAACAATAAAGTGTCTTACAATGCAAATACTACCACAATTAAAGTTTTATATGGCAACATATGTGGGTTGGTTCGGGGCTCTGAGCCCTACGCTGGTCTATGTTGTCATGTATTAACCATACTATATTGTACAATAGGGGTGGAACACAGGATTATCGAGAGAGGGGTGAATAGATTTGGATGTACCTGAAGGATAAGCAATAGCTAATACTCCCATTG
Source organism: Vaccinium darrowii (assembly GCA_020921065.1). NCBI lineage: Eukaryota > Viridiplantae > Streptophyta > Magnoliopsida > Ericales > Ericaceae > Vaccinium > Vaccinium darrowii. The sequence goes on from CM037157.1 coordinate 8,173,585, forward strand.
GTCCATATTGGTGATCTAGTAAATCATTTTGGGATGTCCCAAAATGTAAGTCCAGTTGGAAAAATCGAAACGAAAAGTTCATAATTTTCCAAAGCTATGCATTACATAGCTATATCAACTATTCATGTATTTGAAAGAAAATTGTGGGTAAGTTAGGAATATAATGAAAATTCATTTGAAATAACCTCCGTTAATTGTATGTCCGCTTAAAAGAGTTAGAACTCTCATAAAGGACCGAGAATACGGGACAGATGGATTACATGAGGATACAATGAATAATTGATATTTATAGTATATGAAAAAAAATCTTACAAGGAAGTTAGGAATACAATGAAAATTCATTTGAAATAACCTACATTAATTGTATGTCCCCTGAAAACAGTTAGAACTCTCATAAAGGACCAAGCATACGGGACAGATGGATTATATGAGGATAAGATGAATAATTGATATTTATGGTATACAAAAAAAAGTCTTACAAGGACATGGTGGATGATATTACTTGAAATACCCTTGGATTCACTTAATGTCACAGAAAAATCTGCAATCTATGTCATAAAACAGAGCGGTTTTTTCACAAAAATGTCTAGGCATAAAAACATGAGCAATCTCTCAGCTGTTCGATCTCATTTTCTGTTGAAGTTGTAGCCATTTATATTAAAAAACAGGCGGGTTTTCACAAAAAATGTCTGCGCATACAAACAAGAGCAATCCCTCAAATGTCCGAACTCTCAATTTCTGTTGAAGTTGTAGCCATGTGATCGATGAAATTCAGAAAAGGAAAAGTTAATCAGTATTTTCTCTATCAAATCTAATCCCTCTCTCACTCTCCCTCCTCATTTTTTGGTAATTCAATAGTTTGAATACTTATGGTAACATCCAAAATTACTATTTTCTCTACACATTTTCTAACTTAAAAATATATATATCCACATGTTTGAAATAATTCTTTCCTCACTGATTTTCAGCAATAATCATCAATTAACATACGTAGTAATTAACATACTTCTTTTTCGTTGCAATTAGCCATGTGAGACTTTTGAACCAATTTATTAGCCTTGCTTGTAATATGTAATTGTAAGCTCTATGCGCGGCAATGTGTATCTTGGGTTTAGGAAATTGGCAATGAACGAGTTTCGAATTCCAATCTTTCATTCTTAGAATACTTACACCACAAATCAAATTAAAATTTTGTTGAAGTTGCAAATGAAAAAAAAAAAAAAATTCAATTGACACAAAGTATCATTTGCCCCTTGCCCCCTTTGCAATACTAAATAACATTCAATTGACGCACTAGAAATTCATGACACAAAACTTCATAAAAACCTATTTCCAAAATGGCTTAAATTAGAAATTAAAATGGCTTAGATTAGAAATTATATAAGATTGGGAATAGAAATTCACGTCTCTGGAACTTATCACTGCTGTAAAGCTACAACTGTGGCATTGTAAAAGCGGAAGCGGTTGTAACGGTCGCAATCGTGATGGTTACCGCTTTTAAAAACCTTGATATGCTTGGGTGGCTCCATGATATTAGCTCACTAGTTAGATGCTCTGGACCATGAATGAAGGAAGCATGATAATGAGCACATAAATTGATTTAGGTCTCTAGGCCTGCCATCTCTGGTGCCTTTCGGCTTTGATTTGGGGGCATGGTTCTGCAGCAAAACGTCCCTGTAGCTCCTCGGTTCTTAGAGGTTTAGGAGGGGCCACTGCCTTAGTGGTATTTTGAGAGCAGCCACTTTGTGCCTATTGCCAAAGGTTAAGTCTGTCTCCAATCAGCCCCCGGCCATACCCCCAAGGATTGAGGACTAGATGGGTTATGTCGTTGTTGATGATAGAATTGTGTAAAAAAAAATCTTTTGATGCAGAACTCTATATAACATGAATTTCTTTATTTGGCTAAAAATTGTTGGGCCTGATTTTTTTTATTTTTTTGCGAACTCTACAATTCTTACTCACAAATTTAAGTAGATTTTCATTTTAAACAAAACTTTAGCGCATTTTTTGAACCAGTGGGGTTTGCTAGAACCCCTTCAATGCCTAGTAAAGCCACCCATGTTGAGAAGTAGTGTGTGAGGTGTTTTCCTTTACACACGAAGGAAAAAAATCAGACGAGAAAGAGCTAACATATTAAATCTGAAATGATCCAACTTTCAACAGTATAAAAGGATCCCCATTAAGAGTACAGATAATAGTATGCATCTTAGTAGTTTTACCATAAACTCAACATCCATATTTGAGTTACGAGTCTAGCAATGAAAAAAGCATAATTACCTGCAATAGTAAAATTGGTCAACATTTGCACAAACTAATTGTGTGTGTGTGTGTGTGTGTGCGTGTGTGTGTGTGTGTGAGAGAGAGAGAGAGAGAATGCTTTAACTAGATTAATAGGAGTGAAAAACCAAATGTACTACATATTACCCAAAAATTGTGTTCCTTTAAAAAATTTGCAGCACCATCTGATCCACAGTGAAGATAAAGCCATTGAAATGTTAAAATACCTTGCCCAGATGAGTAATAAACTCACAATCATCAACTAATTGCTTCTTTAATGTTGAAGGAAAAAGGATGTTGAGTAGCTTTTCTGGTGTCAAATTGTCCTCCTTGCATGACAAACCATAAACTTAGTCTATAAGGCCCGAAAATATTAAATGCAATCCTCTGGAAAACTTGAATAGGTAAATGAAAATGATAAGCTAATTTCTAAACCGGTTATGACTTGGGTATCATTGTTCGTAAAGGGACAAATACTTGATTAACTTCTTACTTAGTAGAAGAAACTAAAACTTTTAGTCTATTAGACAAACAAGTCATCACAAACTCAAAGCTAAAGCATATTACGATCCAGTTGCATTAATTGGTAAGACTAGTAAAAGAGTGTTTGAAACACGACACTAAATGGAAGCAGAAAAGATCCATGCATGAATTGCCTCTGCAATTTTGCACGTCCAACAATGACCCAATAGCTCGTTTTCCCTTTTCCAGGACTGATTTAATTTTGAAAACCAGTAAGCCAATAAGTGCCACAATGCAAAAGTTCTTGGAGTGAATAAAAAAATACCCATGAACAAACAAACATTATAATAGATTCAGGTTATGATTATCCACTAAAATGGCATCAAAAGCATATATGATATGTTTCTATTCACATAAATTCCCATTATGAGTCTATGAGCTACTCAGAACAATGCCATAGAAAATGCCTTATCATAAAAACTGTCACGGATAATCAGATATATAGGTGATCACATTCTTGTCCAGGAAGCCATCCTTCATTAGTAAGCACATTAAAATATTGAATCCCTATTCTTCTGTACCTTTCACAACTGGAAAATACAGTACAAAGCAAATATGTATCAATGGCTAGAATTTGGTGTATTTTTTAGCTGCAATGAGGCATTCTGAAGATACTGGTTTGCTTTTTATGGCAACATATAACTCGAAAGAAAGCATTCTGTAAAGGAATGCCAATATATAAATGCGATGTCAATCTTTCCACCATATTCACACGAAGCCATGAATCAATTTTTTTTTTCTTTTTTCATTCCCAAGATTTAGACTAACTGGAGATATTAACACATAAAAGTAACAAATATGCCAATAAAAATAAACAAGAGTTTTGGAAGCACTTTCGGATTTGAACCTACAACAAGTGACTAACAGTGGAACCCTCTATGACTGAGCTATTGAGGAACAACGGCTATACCAGGTTAACCAGAATATACCTTACTAACAGATTCATTCTTCCACTTCTTCCCTCTTGCCACTGCAAAAGTTTCAAATCACAGCTCACAGAAATGAGCACTCAGGATAATAATGAACACTCAGGATAATAATTTCCAGATATGTTCAGTCAAAAAAACATTGTCTTAGCAGAAAAAATAATAATTGTTTGGAGGCAATATCACTATGACACAGATGGTGAGGCCATGGAACACTATCACCAGGGCTACCTTGGTTGCAGTTCAGGTAAATTTTCGTTTTTGCATTTCCCCGGAAAGAAGGTTGGGTAGCCTAGCAATAGAGCGTCCCAGAAGATATGGTTCAATCATAGTAGAACCAAGTTACATAGCCCTATAATAGGAACAAATAACATATCTTCATTAGAAAATCTTTTTTCCCAATATTCGCTGGATTTGAATTAGTTCTTGCAGACTAAGTTTTTGTAATCACCTAAAAGAATACATGAAAAAAATATGGACGATCTTTTTTTTTTTTGGTCTCAAGTTATAAAAATGGACAAGGAAATTTGGACAGTGGGAGTAACGAATTCTTGTAGACACATATCATTTTTTTTGGTCTCAAGTTATAAAAATCATATGATTACTTGAACATTGAACTTATGCGTGGAGCACTAAGCCATATACTAATCAAAATAACTGATTGATTTGTCGAAACTGTTCATCCAATGATCAGAAACATGCACGGGACTATTTTTCAAACAATGTATTCAGAATCATTAAGTGAAAAAATAAAAGAATTACTCGACTTTTAACTCTACTAGATAGACATTATTGTTTGTCTACTCGGTCATGCAAAGAACTGAAGAAGTAGAAATTGCTGTCATAGATGAGAACTTGCAAGCTTGTTTGTAGCATGATACAAGTACATCCGGATAAGGCGTGGGAAAGCGAAAATTAACTGAAGGCAGAGTGGAGAACAGAAGAAAATATACAACTTATTTCCCATTGTTTGGCTACCAGAGAAAGCAGTGTAACTACTTTCCATGGTTGCCTAATTCTAGAAATGATCAAATCCAGAATCTCTTGGCCTAGCATGTGACAAACCTGTCTTTGTGGTCTTCTCTGCACTCGTTTTGTTGTTAAGCACCACTTGTTTCTGCAGATTCTCTTCAGTAAATTTCATTAGACGATCCATGCTCACCCATTCATCCCACCTGTATAGAAATGATCAAGATGTTAACCTTCAAAAACTTGGCCACTCTGGTTCTTCTTGGATGAAATGAATCTCAAAATGCAAACCTCATCCTTCCCTCTTGTAATAATTCAAAATCTCAGATATATAAATATTCAGATGTTCAAGGTAAATAGAACCAGCGTCAAAACTGATCAAAAAAACTCCTGCAGAAGCACAGTTACAATATAACAAACAATACCATTTGCAATCCCCCGGACATCTATATCTGCGTAATTACATTTAACTTGACAAGTGAAGTGAAATCATTATAAATGTACCGCAGCCTCTAGACAAAGCTCTAAATTTCTGTGGAACTAGGACTTTGGGCAGTTGGAGTATATATACTAGATAGAGGAACCAGTAGGCTGCTACAAAGTGCACTCAAGTAAGATTGGAGAAACTTTAATGTTCTTTGAAACCACATATCTGAAGATGCATGATTGAAAAGATAAAACATTTCACAAGTGAAAAGTACAACCACCCTATAATCATACAACTCCTCGTCTTCTTCAGTCAGAAAGTTACTTTGACATTAGTAACAGCGTAGAGGATGCACTCACTTCTTTTTCCACCCCTGCAAAACAAAGGGAGGACTTTATTTAAGTGATAAAAAGGGAATTGACATTTTCGAGAAAAACCCAGATGAGAAACTTTTTCAGGTAATGCAAATAGAAAAGACATCAATGAGATAGAAGCCAAAAACTAAACACCAGAAGATTGACATGAGACTACTACTTCCAATAGATCATCTGGGGACTAATTCTTACGAGATAATGAACGAAGAATCTCCATTCCTTCAGTCGGACCTCAACTTTTTGCACCTTGCAACAAAAAATCATGTAGCATGTTGGAGTTTAGCCTTGAGGAAAAACATAACCCAGAAAGCAGATCGTTTCGTACAAAAAAAAAAAATTTAACATAGTAACCAAAAAAACTCCTCTAAACAAGTCATTGCTAGTTATTGCTAGTTAGATAACTAACTCCCTGAACATCTACAGTCACTGTAGAAAAGGAAATCACCATTGTGGTGTCTACCTTATTACGAAGCTTTTATTTTAGTTCCAAACTTTCTCAATCGAGATCAGTTAAATATTCCGAATGGCACTTTCTGTGAATAACTCTACGAAAAAAGATAAGAGGAAATATACTTCTACAATTCTCTCTAAGTGCCATAACTGCTCCCGTCTGCACAGTTAACAGCCATGCTCCCCATAGCAAAGGAAATTGTCTCCAAGTTTTATTACACAAGTAGTAGGCCTCTCTAGAATCCCGTCACACCTTGGCTTCTCCTCTGCAGTCCATGTTCTCTCTGGTAGAGACTCACAACACCACTATTTTAATTTGAGAAACAGGAAGCCCAAAATTCTCAGATTGGTCTCCTTACTGGGGTTTACACATGCATAATTTGTTTATTCCCGGATATAGAACTTATCTTGCAGTTATGGTGCTCTTTGTCTTCCGCTGCTATTTTAGATACTTGATTTGTTTTGATGTAATGTTTGGAGATTGAATGATTTCATCATGCTTTTCAAGCATCCATGTTCAAGTTGGTAATTCTTCCGTTAGTACTTTAAATATAATTCATGCAATGCCCTAATCTAGGAAAAAATGCAGCCAATCTTATTTGTGAAAAGCATTCAGTTATGCTTCTATGTTTCTGAGTAAATATTTTTTTATAGAAAAGGCATCAAGGGGATGCCAATTATGTACAAAAGAAACCAAGGAACAAAAAAAAAAGCAAGTCAATAAAACGACTTATATACCCCTCTAAACACCAACAATATCTATAATATCAAGGAATGATCCAATGTAGGGCTGGACTCCCTCGACTCCCATCTAAACGTAGTAAAAGGAACAGAATCTTAATTTTGAACAACGGCCTCTTCTCCCTGTCTAAATATCTTCAATTCCACCCACTCCAAATTAACCACATCAAGCACAATCTTATTTTGAACAGCAGCATCTGTCTAAATATCTTCGATTCCACTCTCTCCAAACTAACCACATCAAGCATAACAGGAACTTAATCCATAGCGCTAGTCATTTTTCTAGTTGAGGGAAGTTGATAGTCGATAGGAAAAAACAAGAACATGAGCCTATGGATAGTACTGATGCTTTCGTCCTCACTGAAGCATTTGGTTGAGGTAACAACCTCCTGTTTTCAGACTGAATACAGTAGGTAATGTAGCGTGTCTAAAAAGGGTATCAGCAGGATGCTGCCGCATTAAGAAGAGAAGACGACCCTCAAAATCAAAAGGAACTGAAGGTAAAAAGGCTTGCACTGCACAAGATAAGAGGGAGTCTGCAAAATCAAAAAAAGGGTCAAGACTCAGGTCCTACAACCCAAAAACCCAACAATGCAAAATATACACTAAACTATCCTCAGACTCAGGTCCTATAACCTAACAACACAAAATCAACACCAATAAATACGCAAGTCTGGGAACCAATTCCTCTACTCCTTGAAAACATCTCCTACTCTCCTCCTGCCAACATGAGCCAAAGAAGAGATAGCAACCAACCTCTCATCCTCAGTTTTCCCACTCTTGCGCCTCTCCAGCTCCTTTTCACCCCCTCCACAATGCCATCAAGCACCCAATCAATCCCAAACAAAGTGAAACCAATATCCACTACTCAATAGAGACCAGCAAAGGCAAAGGCTATGAGACACTGACTCTCCATCCATTTTCCAAATGCCACACTGATTCACAAGAAAACTTCAGCTCACAATAAGGTTGTCAGCGTTCGGTATTTTTCCATGAGCCACAATCCACGGAAAAAGCCACCTTAGATGGCGCCCTAGCACACCAATGTTCCAAATCCCCTGCTGCATAAACCACCCTCCTGCAGTCCCATTCAGAGCTTTAAAGAAGGAAGAAACATCAAAGAAGACACACCTCCTCACTCTTTAAGACAATTAACCTCTCCCTTGCGAAAAATGGTGAATGCTATAAAGCAAAATGAGCCCCCAAAATCTGCTCAAACTCCCAGTCTTGCAAAGACCTTCAAAGCCTAATGCCACACATATCCCACAAAATCAAATAATCAGCAACATGTGCCTACACAATCAACAAAATGTTGAAAGATGACAGGGAAGGCTGATTAAAGCAAGACATCACCATCACACCACTGATATTTCAAAAACCTCACCCAGTTCGCCCCACAAGGCAAATGCCTTTCCACAAATTCTTCCCAATGGTTGTTTAGTGTGTCGAACCCGACCTTAATTGGGCCAACCAATATGGGGAAGCCCAAAGCTCACGGAAGGCCAAACCGAAGGCCCACCCGTTCTGTATGGCCCAGTGGGTTGAGTAGTCTGTCCGGATAAAGCAGTTTCTGTTCGGGCCGCAAGGGACCCGACCAGCTGATCAGCGAAGCGATTGGAGGGATTGTAGGTGACCTTTTTATGAGCACATGGGTTAGGCCACGTGCTTGCCGAGCGTCATCCATGATGTCACTAACCGAAGCAGTTATGGGTGACGACACATGCTCGTGCCGAGCACGTGTGACTTCGAGGACAAGTACAAGATTACCTGTATACTCTAGGATAAACCTTAAGATATGTACACCATTCCATATCTGAATATTGTTTTGTACTCTCTTCTTCTCCCTGTGCTAACTTGAGCTTCGGAGTGCTCTCCGGTGTCTTTTGGCCTGAGTGGCGCTAATTGGTTGCTATGTTTTGTAGGCACAAGTAGGGCTGCTATACGAACCAAACAGCTTGAGCTCGGGTCGACCTTGACTCGACTTTTGGCTCGTCCAAACCCGTTCAAAAAGAATATAAGCCAAGCTCAATCACTTTTTATTGTTTGTTAATGAATTCAAGCCAAGCTAGAGCATATGAGCGTTTGGCTCGATAGGCTCATGAACAATGGGTTTTTCCGTAAAGATTCAAAAGATAGGGTTTAATCCACAAATATCCCACAAATAAGAGATTGGACTTCCATTAAGATCTTTTCACCACTACACTTGCAATAGTCTTGTATCGAAATTGGAAACTTCCTCCATGACATAAGAAAATTTAGGGTTGCTGGCTTTAAATTAGCCCATTTCAAATTGGAACTTTATGAACTTAAGCTGAAACTCAAGCTTGAAAGCTCGAAACTTCTCGATCTTAAGCTTAGGCTTGAAAGCTCAAGATTGACTTGCATATTCCACAAGCCGAGACAAGCTTATCATGAACACAGAACTTCAAACCTGAGCCAAGCTTGAAAAATTAGTCTCCAAAAATTCTCAAACTCAAGCCAAGCTTGAACACATGTAATAAGGGGTCGAACCAAGCCTGAGCAATACTGTGCTTGGCTTTTTTGGCTCGACTACCACCCCTAGGCACAAGGAGCTTGGGAGAAGGCGCGTTGAACCAGATGAGCAAATCGTGATCTACCACCCCACATGTTAACAGCTGTGTTCATTTTGGCCTTCTCGAAAAAAAATTCCAAAAAGATTGCCCACTCATTTCGTTTCTCTCCAACCATAACTCACATTTCTCTCTCCACTTATTACCCCTCTGTCCAATCATTATTCTCATTTCTAAAACCCAAACCAAAAACTATCTCAATTTTTTTTTTTTTTTTCAAAACTATCAACAAAACACAGTTGCATTTTTATTAGACCATATGTACAGAGAAAAACCTTGAAATTTGACCTTACGAACATACAATAAATGATAGGTGAGAAACCAGTTTAGTTGGGTGAAAAACCTACAAAACTGCTCATTATCACCTACGAAACTCAACAAATCTCACGACAATATGTAGAATAACGAAACGACAAAATATAACCACTAATGCACACAAGCAGTGTGTGCCACCCTTCTAGTTCTGTATCAGAAAATGCAGCATCACCAAAATCTTCTAATGGAGTTACAAGAATGATAAGGTACCACTTGCACTAGTTCAATTACAAAAGGTTAAGTAATGAAACCGAATAAGTACAAGCAAGCAGAAACCAGAAAAGAAAAATACCAAGATTAACAGTATTTTATAAGAATGCGCGCAAAGGACACAATTTGCGAGCAAATCCTGTGTCCTAAGGTAACAAAACGAAACAGCTTGCATTGTTTAGCTTTATAGCCATTTTAAGAAGAAGTGACAGGCATTACATATACACTAAAATCCGAAAACATATATTTTGGTCCATAACAATTGAATCCAATCGAAGGAGAAACTCGAAAAAGCTTAGCATTTCACAACCAGAGCTAATATAGACGTGAGATGCTTCGTAAAAAGCCAAACAAAACGAACGAGAGAGATAGGGTTTAATCGTTATTCGCTGATAATTAAGGGACGAAGAGAAGGTGGGGATAGTACCTTGGCTGGGTAAATGTGATTTTTAAAGAAGGCAAGGACCTTCTCGCCTTGGTAGAAGGGACTGTGATCGGAGGGAAGAGAAGAGTCGACGGCAGTATCTGTGGTGACGCCGTCCTCGTCGGAGACGGTGGTCGTGGCGGTGGAGTCGTCCGTAACCGCAACCCCTGCGTTAGAGCTTCCCATTGTTTCAGCTAAGTTACTTCGCCGCTATGTTATCAACGATTCCGATAGAGAGGAGAGAGAAGCCGTTGGAAGCGGGGGGATTCCTATCGTGTGGTGGTGGACCACGGTGGTATGATTGTGGACCTCCGGCGATTCTTCGGTCGGGAAAAAAACAACCACGGTGGTGGCTGGGGCGAAATCGATTAGGCGCATCAGTTTTTATCTGCAAGAGTTTTCCACGTGTCCGTGTACGGAAAAATAAAATGGTTTTGTTTTGTCCTTTGTTCAATTTTTTTTTTGCATTTGTTAGTTTTCGATCGATTTTTTATAGTTTCTTGGTTCGTCTTGACGAGAGGATCTTTATTCACAAAACTTTAAGTTTGGCTAATAATTTTTTACATTTTAGATTCCTCTCATCGAGAGAAGCCAAGAAACCATAAAAAATCAACGTAAAACTAACAAATTCAAAAAAAAAAATTTGAAGTGTATTTGAAATTAACAAGAGTGAATCTGAGCCATTAGTTTCAAATTCTAAGTATATTTTTTATGTATGTAGCACTCCTCATCCGACGCCAATTATTTGAAGTGTCCTTCGTGCCACCTTCGACCGGTTAAGTCCTAGCCGGTTGTTTCTTTTTGCAGATATCACGGAGGTGTTTGGGAGCCTCATTTTTTACTTTTCACATTTTTTTTTTTTACATTTTTGGCTTTCTAGATGATGACAAGTATGTATTAGAAATTTGTAGTATGTTTAGAAGATATGTGCATGAAGTATTTTGAAATAAGATTAGTGTTGGGAAGATATATACATAATACATATTTATAGACCTTTTTGTTAATTAAAATGTGAAAAGTAAAAAATGAGAAGTCAAAAAGCTACTCTCTTGCTACTTCTCTTCTCTAAACCCAAAACAAACAAAAAAAACTCATTTTCCTAGAATATGTTATGTATTTGGTGTGTCAAACACTCTAAATAGAAAAGAGAAAATGATAATGCAATAAGTTGCCTTCCAAACACCCTACGTAAGGGCGTGGAGGCTAAGTCCGTCCCGTTTTAACAGATCCAAGAGGATAAGGTGCAACCTGATTGAACAGCTCCCCTCGTTAATCATCACGCATTTAGACTTAGTTCTCTAATGGATTTTATCACCCTTGATTTTATCAAATGTCTGATTTTATCCATTGGTGAAGACATTTGATAAAATCTGTAGATTTTTGCATTAAAAAATCTACAAATTTTATTAAATCTTTTTACCAATGGATAAAATCAAGGGCTTGATTTTATCAAATTTTGATAAAATCCATTGGAAAACAACCACTTATCCTGCTAGAGGCATTTCAATGTGGCTGGGAAAATTGCATCTCTCTTCTACCCCCGAGAGGATAATAATCCAAACCTCTCTCTTCTTGTTCAGGCAGTGGACTAGCCCTCCATCACACTACTGGTGCCATTGGGGAACTCGAGTCCATCTCCTCTCCAATGAGAGGGCAACCTATCTAATTTCGGGTCGAAAGACTTTTTATGATCCCACTTCAATGATCATGACTATTCATTTTGTTTAGCTCGTTGAGCATACTACGTATACCTGTTAGCCCAAAGGTTTATATAGAATGTTAGTGATTTTGATGATAACAAAAAAGATTTTATTAAAGGAGAAATTTAAAATTGTGATATTTTAATAGTCATTTGAGTAAGGGTACTGATTTTGTGGCTCCCTTTTTTTTTTGCAGGCACTCCAAAATGTAATGAAGTTTCAAAACTACCATTTTCAAGATATAAAAATTACCAAAGGCACTTCACCCCCAAATTATCTCCTCATTTAGTAAGACACTCCAAACGGAAAAATGAACCAAAACCTAAAACCTTCTGTTGTCTAAAATCAATACTCTGCACCACCTCCATCCCCTCCAAAACTCTCCAGTCTCCCAACCACCAACGCTACCACAGATAACTCAGGCAAGTTCTTAGTGGCGATCGTGAATTCTGTCCCATTCAGCTCCATCCCCACCTCCTCCTCATCAATCTCCAACTTCCCTTCCCTTGCAACCAATTTCAACTTTGGAGGGGGTTTCAGTGGACCCCTCACGATGATGCTAACACTCCCCTGCAAATTCTTAGTCACTGGACAATTTTCATTCACTCTCTCTCACATCTCTAAGCCTCTCAATAGCTGAATTGCCTCTTGTTGTCTTTGCCAGCTCAGCTCCGGGTGATGATTAATAGCTTCTTTTTCATTAAAAATGAAAGAGAGTAATAGCTTCTCTCTATGGCTTTCAATGGCGACCGAAGAGAACACCTTCTCTCCATCTTTATCATGTCAGGACAACAACTAATTTCTTTTTCCTTCAAATCTTCAGTTTTCTCCCTTTTCCTTTTGGCATAATTACAGATCTAATTGACTTTTCACTTCAACTTTCATCCGAATTTGAGTTTTCTAAAGATTAAGTACTGCATTTTCAAGTTACATTCACAGATCAAATAAATCAAAGTTTAAGAGAGTAAAGATACAAATTAGGGTTCGGAAGTACTTAGAATTTGGTGAGTTGGTCTTCCCTTCTTTCATCGTTGCCATCTTCCCCCCTTTTTCTTCCGTCAACAAGAGAAGGCAGGAGAAGAGTAAAGTTCTTTTTTTGGAGTGAATAAAAAAATTTCTAATTGCTGGAGAAGAGTGAAGTCCTATTTGGTTTCTAATTGCTGGAAAATTTCTACAAGAAGAGAAGGCATTTGATTGAAGAATGATTGGAGATTATGGGAAGATATATATTCAAAGATCATATCAAGAAGGAAGAGGCAAGGTTGTGAAAGGAAATGTTATGGAGCATAATATTTTCCAACGGCTAGTGGAAATTGGATGGAAGCAATATCAAGTTTGTTGGCTACATTCTTGGAGTATAAAAAATGTGAAGCCAAGGAATAAAAGACAAGATAGAGCTTCACTGAAAGATTCTAAGGCACGAAATGATTAATCCATTCGTACTCCATTATTCATCTTGATATCTATACACTTGTGTGAGGGTTCTTGTTTTGATCTTCATTGCAAAAGAGAATATACACCCTTATTCATACTTTCGTGAGAGTTATCTTTTTGTGAGGGTTTTAGAGAGAAAATCACTTTGTGGTTAGGTGTTACTAGCACGAGAGTTAAAACTAGTTGGGCTAGGTGTGACTAACACTGGAGTCAAAAATAGTTGGAGCAATTGGGGGTAGATTGCTTGTCGTAAAGGTTTCTCTAGCACCCACAAAGCTAGATGGTGTTACTATTGAAAAGTGCAGCAAATCCCGAGTTGGACACTTGGGGAGTGGACTAGGTTGTGAAGTTGCGGACCGAACCACTATAAATCCTTGTGTTTGATTTCTGTCTTCTCGTACTCTTTATTTTCTATCATATATTATTGCATTTAGTTTTTTAGTTCCGTATTATCTTTGAGATACATGTACAATCACCCCCCTCTTGTGTTGCTATCTGAGCCAATAATACCAAAAATGAAATTTAATGAACATCATTTGATAGATTTTAGAACATATTTGAGACACATTTATCTTGCAAAGATAAGGTTGCAACACTAGAACAAAACCCATTTTTACTATTTTGCAATATAACTGTGTTTCGAAATCATACAAAATGTTAATTGGTCAACTTAATTTTTGACATGCTTGATGTTCTCAATGAGTTCAAAAATATGAATGGTCCCAATAATTGAAGTGGGATCAGAAAAAAAAATTGGGACCAGAATTGAAGAGGATGTTCTCTCCAATTCATTTGAAGGCCTTGGATAGAAGGTGGACTTGGGGAGCCCATTCTTTAAACCAGCGAACATTTCTTTTCAGAATCAGTAATCACTTTTCTTACTTGATTTCCGCTCCTTTTTAGGAGTACAAGGAAAAAAAAAACTATCGTGATCACATTTTATTCAAACTTGTCATAGTTAAGAAAATACAAACAATGAAAGAACAAACACATTGCTCTCTTCTACTAGGATTGACATAGTTTTACCGTCGGACAACGTTTATCACCTTGTTTGGTTTGGTTTTCCAAACCGGTTTTCAAGACCCATTTTGTGAAAACCCTTGTTTGGTTTCCAAATGGTTTTTACTTTTCACTGTTATATTCAGACAAAGTACAAGAGACAGAGAAAAAAACAAATCAAAAAAGTAAAAAAGTAAAAAAGGTGGCTTGAGAGAGTTGAGGAGCCATGGGATTGAGCTATGACACGTACGCAAACGGTACAGTAACTCATGGACTGAGAGTGTATTACTAATAGAATGGGACCCACATGTTTTTTTTTGTTTTTTTTTATGGGTTTGAAGGTGGAGGGACCCACCATGGGCCTCTTTTCAGAAAACCAATTAGAAAACCAGTTTTGAAAACTGGGCCAGAGACCTTAACCAAACATGGCCTATGTTTCTCTCGCGCTTGGTACGTGTAGAAGGTGAGAAATTCGGGGTTAGAATATTCGAGAAATATTCGAAGAGAGATGAGAATAATGAACAATTAAAGTGTATAGACTAGTTGAAAATATGGGCTGGTGTAAGAACAAGGCTACTAGTAAAAAAACCCTGAAATGTAGGAGGAATGTCTCAGTTATAGGCAACTCAACCTCTCTTTTGAGCTGAGTGAACCAACGTACAAACTCTAGACACGTGTCGAACGAAATCATGAGCGAATATTCTTTCTGTACTTCAAGCCCGTGCCCTCGGGACACCTGTGGTAGTCTCGTAGGTGCTACTCCGCGAGCGCCTTTCTGAAGCAATCCCTTCTTCTTTAGCCACCAAACTATTAGGTCTCTAGTTATTCTGAGTAAACGATGTGGTCAAGGTCTACCTCAATTTTTGTTGTTGTCGCTATAGATCATTTTAAAGAGTACCTCTCTCTTGCCATTATTGCACCAAGCCTCTAATAGCTCATCATATGGTCCTACCAAGTCGACTAAAGCATAAGTCGATGTCCAAATCAAGTCATTTTTAAAGGGCCGACATCTCTTTGCGTCGTGCCCCAAATCTTCGGGGAATCACAATCGTTTTCCTTCGTTAGTGTTCTTTATCTAAACTCAAGCAGTATCGCTAATGGCACAGTTTGGCCCTCACAATGGATCATGCAGTTATGATCCTCTTGCTATTGGGAAATAAATCTCAGAACTCAGTAATAACGTGTACAGATTAGAAAAAGAAAAAAAAAAAACAACACCACAATTCTTACGAGGCAGGTCGAATTAGGGTTTACCTCCCATCTATAGCATGAATGCTGGTTGACTTATTTCATTTTTAGAACTTGATAGATCTGTTTACTGTACACACCAAACTCTGCTCAACGATACCTCATGATCTTTTGCAATATTCCATTATACCTTGATCATGTAGCCAAACGTGGACTTCTACATAGTCTCTTTGTTCTCTCTCTTATAGCCTCTCGCTTAATTTTTCTGAATGACTGTGTGAGCCTAGAGAACATAATGATATATTTATAGGGCTAGAACAGAGACCTGAGAGAAAATAAATCTGGACTCCTTGTGCAAATACAAATCCTTAATCTACCAAGATTTATATATCTTATTTCACAAAATATAATTCACAAGACTACAAAATTATAATTGCACTCCCATCTTTATCTCAATTATATTTTGAGTTTCATGTTATTAAATACTTAAATATCTCTCCACGTTAAGATTACAGATATCTATTGATTAAATTAAATTATTGACAATTATATTTAATCAACATCTTATAAATTACCTTGAGACTTTCCACTTAACTTATTTGATATGTCAAATACAAATATTCATCTTTAGAGTTTGACATAATCGAAACTTATAAGCTTACTCAAAGGGGTATCATCAATCCTTACAAGGACATGGATTCCATTAATAATTAATATCAATATATATCAGATATATATTGTCATAACCCAATTCAATTAAGACTATTGGCTGTAAAGAGGATCTCATTTAATAATGAATTAAAGGCAACAACATTAAATGTATATACCAATTAATTATCTTTGGATTAAGAGTATAGTCATTTATAATAACCATAAGGTTCTAAATGTCTTACAATATCAGTATTAAGATAATTACCTCAAGGCAATCATGTTCAATAGACACGAAGTGTACTAGCATATTGAGGTGGAACTAGAACTGTTCTTTGTAACCAAGAGAGACCTACTAAAACATTGTGCTACAATCCTATTGATGACGTGTCAAATTTCATCTAAAATTGTGAACCAAAGACTTATATTCTATAAGAACTGATGATTCAATTTTTTGTGTGTAAGCCGTACTTTACGCAGTGGATCATCCACTATGTAAAATAAAAGACACACATGTACAACATACTATAATATCATGCAAACATTATCTATAATAGATTCTCATAAAAAAAGGGATAAAACTGATGAATGATTAAGGAATTAAATATTAATTCATTATATAAAAGCATGACTTTTAGTATAAATTTCTAACACTCACTGGGTCCCATGGTTCGGCCTTTGCGGGTGGATCCCATGGTTGGGCTCTCAAGGTTTAAGCCCGTGTCCAGAGCTCCCGACCAAGGCTCGCGGTTTAAGCCAGTAGCCAGCTTGATATGGCCAGCTCCTATGGTTGGGACCCGCAGCTTGGGTTTGTGATTCAGACCCGCTGCCAGCTTGATCCGGAGGGCAGGCTTCTCGGCCAGGGCTCGTATAAATAGAACCACAGACAAATTGGTCCCGCAGCCAAGGACCGCGATTTGGTTTTGTCCACTTGTTGCTCTTTTTTTTCTCCACTTGTTGCTCTTTTTCCATTCCACGTGTCAGCTGTAGCGTACCATGTCAGGCGTAATTACCCTCTTACAATACCTTGGACGGATTCTCTCCTTCATTCTACTTGTTGAGTGTTTGCTCATTTAACGTGTGCACAAACTAAGGATTTTGATCTTCAAATGAATACTGGCGACTGTAGCTCGGAATCTAATAGTGGCATACATTGGATATTAGGGGGAAAAAATCATTTTATTGAAAGTGAGTCCGATGTTCAATGTATACAAATAGATTCAAATCAACTTAAGTCTTTATAGCGGCTTGCATGCATGAAATTGACATATCGGCATGTTTTGACCCCCACATGAACATAAAAATGGAAAAAAAAAAATGTTAGAGAGATGAACACCGACAAGTTCGTATATATGTATAAACACTCTCACACGCAAGACTTGTGTGACAGTATCTTTGTTTGTAAAAGTGTCCAAGGATTGCTGAGGAAGAAATGAAGAATTACAAGCTACGAATATCCATGTAGAACAAAATGGTTTTTTGAACAAGCACACAAAATGAATCTCATATATAGGATACAACATGAATTCAGTTATACTGAGTCTTGAAACATAACAAGTCGAAGTAAAAGAAAAAAATGAACATCAAACCAGATACAAAGAATAAATAATTTTTTTATGAGCTAAATTGAGCCCCAGAATAACAAAGAAATAAAAGAATCGTTTTTTTCTTTTTTGCGAAAAAAAATGGGGAGAGCATCTCGTATACCCGAATGTCAGCAGAGTTCTTATCCTGCTCCAGTCGATCGTTGATGGACTAATGACCCCTTCCATCGCTCGGACCAGCCGTGTTTTTTATCCCTCCTAGTGTTTCAATATTAGTGAAGCCATGCCCCTCACCTCCATCACTCGGACCTGCAGAATTTTTAATTCCCCCTAGTGTTTCCTTGTTAATGAATCCATGCCCGGCTCCTCCATCGCTTGGTCCAGCCGAGTGTTTGATCCCTCCAAGAGCTTCGGTGTTGGTGGATTCATGTCCCTCCCCTCCACGACTTGGACCAGCAGAGGATTTTATTCCCCCAAGAGTTCCGGTGTTGGTGAATCCGTGCCCCTCTCCTCCATCACTCGGACCGGAGTTTTTGATCCCCCCTAGTGTTTCAGTAATGGTGGGCTCCTCGTGTCCCTTTCCACTAGGGCTTGGGCCAGAGTTCTTGATCGCTTCAATGTAGAGCCCTTCAAACACATTGTCAATCGCTTCGTCTATACAGGCACGAGGCTTATAAGCAGCATTGAGAGGACGAGCTTGGGAAATGAAAAATGAAGTGTTGAGGAGGAGAAGAACTAAGGACAAGGTTAGAGAATTGAGAATTTGAGCCATTTCAAGAGCGTTTCTTTTTTAATAACCGGATGTCCGGAAATTTGAAGAGGGGGAGTCTTGAAATAGTGTGTATTGAGAAAGAGAGAGTAGGTTTTGGGTGATGGAGGTAAGGTGAGATTGGTGTCCTGTATTTATAGATAAGAGGCTGATTTGACCAAGTGAAAGAATTCAAACACGTGGGTGGAAAGGGCTTGGAGGGGTGCAGCCACCTCCAAATTCTTTTGAATGGGAATCAACAAGGTGACCTTAAAAATGAGATGCAGTAGAGAGAAGACCACAACTACCCATTTCCAACAGGGGAAAAAGAAGATATACCAGAATCTTAATCCTACTTTGAATCTTTAGCTAAATTTATTGCTATCTAAGTTCGGCCTAGCCTTTTTTGACTTTTTCGGGAGGTTTTTTTTGGTTATTTTCTCTTAATCTTTATCAAATTCGGGCCAAATTTTTTATACAATATTTATCGTCTCAATGAGAGTAATCGGAATAGTATAAAATAAAATAAAAGAGTTAAAAAAAAGTTCATATAAGTCGACGAAAAAAATACTCAGTCTTTTTCGTTATCTTATATGAATACTTTTCAAATTTTTTTATATATTTTATACTTCTCTTATTTCTTTTGTCTAGCATTAATGCTAAGTACCCAGAAAAATTGCACAAAATTTACTCAGAAAATAGCAATGAGTGGCTTAGATTCACTTTGAGTCTCAGCCACTCATTGCTTTTTCTCGGTAAATTCTGTGCAATTTTTCTGGGTACGTAGCATTACTGTGTTGAAAAATCACCAAAAAGTTAGGCAAGACCCTAACAGAGATGAAGGGTGGAGGATCAAAAAAGCAAAGCGCATTATTACAGTTCCATGAAATTTCCTGAAGTTTGCTTGCGTGATCAATTGCATACACATATTTGATATAGTTCTTGAATTCCTGGTCAAGTAATTTTATACATGTTGAAGGTGGTGGCAAATGAAATATTCTAAAGATTTTTTTTTTTTTTTTGGATAAATTAGCTTGAAATAGAAAAAAAAAAGGTTAACCGAATATTCTAAAGATGTATTTTACTGACGTCTGCATATTCCCACCACCCCCTCTCTCTCTCTCTCTATAATCCACTTAGCTAATTAATTTAAAAGGTCATGAACGACCACTAAAACAAAAGTTATGGTTTTGAATTGGAGCAAAATGTCCCTTGAATACATTAATCAATATTGAATATATGTGGCTTGTCTGCAGTGGACACTTCTCATAATCTCACGTCGTCCAAAATTGTTCTGCATTGAATAATTGCTTGTCGAGATGAACAGTTGAGATTGAATTGCAGAAGCTCTTCTACAGTCTGACCAACAACTGCGAAGATGCCAGGTCCTATAATATTAAACTAAGAATTGCAACCAAATGCCAACCCCAAGAGACATACGTAATTCTTATTTAAACATGGCCATAGGCCCATAGAACCTTCCTTCCATGCTATCCAATTGGTTTGTCAACAAGGGGTTAAGAATCGAGACCCCCTTTGATCTCACGAAACTAATTTTTCTTTGTTTGTTTGGCAAGTCAAGGTACAAAGGCCCTACCCACTACAAGAAAATGGGCCATTCCCGGCATTTTTTTTCCCGGCATTTCAACAAATGCCGAAAAAAGTCACTTTTTCGGGCATTTCAACAAATGCCGGTAAAAGTCACCTTTTCCGGCATTTGATGAAATGCCCGAAACAAAAGTGCCGGAAAAAGTATGATTCCCGGCATTTTTCCAAAAAATGCAAAAATGCCGGTAAAAGTTAAATTTTTGAAAATTATTTCTTTTATACTATAAATATTTTTGTTTGACTTTTAGGAACCAAATGTGTGCTAGCACAATTGGTAGTGTGCACGCGCGAGGGGGTGAAGGTTACGGGTTCGATTCTTGGGGCGAGCAATTTCTCCCCAATTTTGATTGCCACATGTGTGCCACGCGCGCACCAAATGGCTACCATGTGGCCCCCATATACGTGGCATTTTTTCCTTTAATAAATTAGTCGACTTTTCCCGGCATTTGTGACGACTTTTTCCAGCATTTGTTAGTATTACCGACACATGTATAGACGACATGTGTAATAAATGCCGGTAATGAATAAAAAAATCCCGGTAATACCTTTTCTGGCGTTTGTGGTGGCTTTTCCGGCATTTTGTCAAATGCCGTTAATAGTGAAATTTGGCGTAGTGACCCCAGAGACATCAGAGTTTAGAGACCGAATAACCCTTTGCAGGTTTTACTCATAGTGTTTTTTTTTTTTTAATCGACAATAAAATTTATTGGCAAAACTTTACAAGAGTACATCAAGTCTGGGGAAATGGGAGGGGACTCCAACCGAGGTTGAAGAAAGTAAAACACCTAACGGGTAAAAGCCCAAAAAACGCCCGGTGGACAAATCCCAAATTACCTAGTGGTTTAGCCCAGTACAAACAATAAAACAGTGAAGCCCAGTACATCAAAGGGCATACCCAATGCAAACTTATAAGCCCAAACCAAAAGCCGAAAAAAACTAAAACCCTTTAGCAACCTGCTGCCGCCCCACCGCCCAACTCCACCATAGTTGAAGATGAAAATTTTGAACTCTGTATTCTAGCTCGAGTGATAAAGAGTGTTAAACCGACCGAGAATAGTGATAGGGACACAAACTTTGTGCCACAACCAACCACAACCCCACTCACATGGGATGTGCGGCCCGCACGTGGGGCCCATGTGGGACCCACACCCCATGTGAGTGGGGTTGTGGTTGGTTGTGGCACAAAGTTTGTGCCACAATCATTTTTGACCGAACAAAGCCTGCTTTTACTGCCCCTCCATGTTAAACACACTGTATTGGTACCTGAGTTGTCTTAGGTTGAAACAAGATTCAAATATGTAAGGTTGAGTTTATGTTCAAATTCTGCTTAAAATTCAGCAATAATCTATGAACGAATACTAATTGACTCCTACCCACCCATGATCCAAATTACCAATTTTCAATACATCTCCATAGTTTTTCTTCCCACTCAAGGTTGAACATTCCAATCTTGCATCAACCCTTCAATTTTCTTCATCTAAATGGGATTCTGAGAAACTTCCTCCAAAGACAATTACTAGTTTTTGAAAGGCTAGTATTGCACTAGTCCTGTTTGACTCCCTGTTACTTTCTCTCTTTCTTTTTTCCTGTTATTCAAATCTTCTTTTTCCTGGTATACTGTAATTCTGTATTGATGTATTCAAAGAGGGTCAGTAAGATGTCCAATTTGTTTTTCATTGGGTCAAAAACCATTCAAATACACAATGAACAGGGTGCTGTCCTTCAACTGTCTTCAGTTGAAACAGGTTTTGAAAAGGTCAATGGCTAATGTAGTGCATAAATCTAATTGGGACTCCCATGACTTTTTTTTTTTTTTTACTATATACCCGGATGTCCAAGCCAGCTTGTGCGCATCTCAACTAATTCCGGGGCCTTGAATTAACGACCAGTCTAATTGATCTCCGGTGGCCTCAAAACTTGGAATGTTTGGAATGTTTCGCCTCTGTGAGATTCACATGTGCAACCTCATTAAGGCCAAACACTTATTTGTTTTTTCATGCCTATGGTCAAACCTCTAGGGTTGGGACTAGTGATCTTGTTTCAATTGCTGGTTTATTCTCAAAACTGACTTCAACTGACTTATTGCATTTTACGAGACAAATTATTCTTTTACAATACATCATTCAAAAAGATCAGCTTAAGTGAGGAATTCGACAATTATTGAATCCACAATTGATCTTTTTAAAATGAAAACGTGAAAATTGAACCAAAATTCCAACCACTCTTTTCTTTGGACTTGAACTTTCAATGCCTAGTCCATCTACACTAGAAAGCCCAAATCCCCAACATTATATAGCCCAACCAAAACACACCTAAAAAAACAACATATATGGCAAGACCCAGCAACAAGCCCAGTACACACATACAAGCAAGACAAGAAGCCACCCAATAAACTAAAAGCCAGAAAACAGACCCAACATCAACAAAGTTACGGGTACAAGAAAAATAACTCAACCCTCTCCCTCTTCCTCTTGCTCCACATGAAGCCTTGCATTATCAGTGCCACTAATGTCTTCCACATGAGAAACCTTCTTTCCATGAGACAACAAGACTAGACCGGTCCAGCTTTATGCAAAAATTTTGTTGAACCCTAACCCTAAAGACGTGAGTTCTCTGGGTTGTGTTTGGTTTGAGGTTTGAGTTTTGAGTTTTTGTAATGAGTAGAGAGAGAAATAAGCATAATAATTAAAAAATAGGTATTAATGATTGGAGAGAGATAGAGAGAAAAATAAAAATAATATTTAAAAATAAAGGTAATAATTGAAAAAATCGGTTCTTGAAAATCAAAACCAACAATACCCTAAATTCCCCATTCCTAATTTGAGCAAAATCGTATAAAACCGTCACAATCATACAGTGTCATATAGTGTTGCGGAGTATATATGTTTTTGTTTTTTTGTACTGGCCGGAGATATTTTTTAGAGAAAAAGGACGAGGAATATGACAATTGGGTATAGCCGTATGGGTTATCCAGATCCGAACAAGGCGAACACCATTTTCGAGAATCGGCATGTAAGCAAGTAATCTCACTACACTCTAATAGTGAGCAATCACGTTCGTCTATTCGACAATCAGCGGTTTTGATTATTTTACATAAAAGATAAGCATCTTACATATATGATAATGGCATTTAATTGGAACCGTTGATTGCAGAACAGACACCCATGATTTCTCACTACAATGGTGTAATGAGGTTCCGATTATCTTACATAAAAGATAAGTGTCTTACATTTAAAATAACTGTATTTAATTGAGATCGTTAATTACCTAGTGGATGACCATAAGTGTCTCTGTCTGCCTTTATTGTGACATTATAGAGCCGTGGGAATTGACAGATTTAAGGCCACTACCAAACAACACCTCCAATGGTTTTTTGCTTTTGTGTCCACTCACAGAGAAGGGAAAGAAGTACTCCATAAAAGAACATCCACCACAAATCGCACCACACAATTAATTCATGCTATTCACTAAAGGATAATTTTTTATATATAATTTCAAAATTTTCAATATTTAAAACAAGTTATTTTCTTTAATAAAATTAATGATTTATAAATAATTAATTTTATTAGAAATAAGAAAAATTTTGACATTAATTTGAAAACTATAAATAAAGCGTGAACGCACTATCGCCAGAGATTAGTCATTTCCCTAGGCCCAATCACTCTTTCATCAAACAGTAAGATAAAGCTCGTACACTTCCACTTTTCATCTTAGGCTTTGTTCCATTAACTTTGTTTTTTAAGTTTTTTTGCCATTTGAAACTATTTTAGTTGATATATATGATGTAAATAACCTATCTCATAAAGCGTGAAAAATTAAAATACTCAAGGAGCCACTTAGTGAAACACTGGACCATAGTGTATAGTGGACAACAACTTAAAACACGGCATTGCCTCAATGCCTCAAGGATATTAAATGATTTTACACCAAGGGTACTTTTCGATAAAAGATTAATTTTGTTATTTTCTTTTTTATCATTTATTTTTTCTCTAATCCATGTCAAAAATTTTGAATACGAATTTATTTTGAGAAACAGAATCTAGTAATTTGTTTTGATAAACGATATCTAAAAAGTTATAAAAAAAAATCATGACAAAAAACCTCAAACAAATTAATTTTTTTGTCATATAATAGAAAAATCTATATTCCCCCTAACCTCACCCCAACCAATCATAAATTCAAATCAAACTACTCTTCATGGTATTTGAATTTTGAACATGCAACCTCCTTAAATGTAAAACAATTTTTGAAAATAAACAAAATTTTGCTAACTTTAGTAGTTTAAAAAAAGAGTTAAATATCTATTTGCCCCTTAAACTATCAAAAAAAATTTTATTTCCCCCTTTAACTATCAATTGAACTCACTCCCCCCTTCAACCACCATTTTCTTCTTTACTAAGGACAAATCACGTTTTTCATACAAAATTTGTAACGGAAACCGTTAACCTAACCCTGTCTATTTTTTAAACGCCAAACAAGAGGGTAGTATGGACATTTCATAAACCTAAAACAGTGAACTTAATTGGGGGGTTTTCCTCCTGTCGATCATCATGTTCATGGTGTATCGGAATTGATTTATTTTACCCCTATGAAATCTTGCATAACATGTACATTGGTGTATGTCTGCTTATGAAGCAAGGAAACGAAACAAAACTTGTTTCCAATTTGATAAAGGAAATTGAAGCACAAACCAAAATGGCTCCAATTTGATCGACTGCTTTGGCCAAGCGAAAGTTAGGGTGGAGTTGTATGCAATTTCTTGACGGAGGGAGAATGGGCAGTGTGAGTGGTGTGCTATTTCTTCGCACTGTCACATACCAGCAATGGGAGAGAGGTCGTCGAGTGGGTTTTCGAACAGCTGCACACCCGATCGGACAGAATTAGTACACTTGCCTTGATCTCAGGTTCACAACGACAACGGGAGAAGGAAGAACATGATACATATATACATATACATATATGCTATGCTAGGTTAAAGACTAATATAGCCTTTGAGTTAAGTTTTTCATCCATCAAATGGATGGAAAATGTGATTGGTCCTTAGTAAAGAATAAAATGATAGTTGAAGGGGAAAGTGAGTTCAACTGGTAGTTGAAGAAGGAAATAAATTTTTTTTTTGATAGTTTAAGGGGCAAGTAAATATTTAACTCTTTAAAAAAAAAAGTACTTTAGCCTCTTTAATGTTGTCTTATTTAAAACTATTTCGATTTCAATCCTATTTTTCATATTTTCTTGAATTTCTTGGGACAGAAAAATAAAATATCTAAAAAGTCTAACACAAATTGAAAAAATATACATATATAAATTTTGCGTAAAAGTGCAAAAACCTCATTAATAAGAAATATTACAACCTACGGAGTTCAACTAAATACAACGGAGAGGGCGTAATATCAAAATAGAAAATTACACAACCAAATTAAAAAAATGATATATCCAACGATCAATTATCGAAAAGCCGCATATGAAATGTCGATGAACGACTGACACAGAAACAAACTAATCAGCCCAAACACACTAAGGAGGTGTTCCACTAACTTTGTTTTTTTAGTTTTTTGGTTTTTTAGTTTTTTTTTGGATGTTTTAGTTTTGCAAAAAAACTAACTTGTTCCACTAACTAGTTTTTTGGTTTTTTGTTTTGCAAAAAACTAACTTGTTCCATTAAACTAGCTTTTTGTATGTTTAGTTTTGCAAAAAAACTAACTTGTTCCACTAACTAGTTTTTTTGGCTTTTAGTTTTGGAAAAAAATTAAGTGATTTTTTGTTAATGGACTGGGATAGTTTTTGAGTTAAAACAAAACTGTTTTTTTTTAATGGAACGGGGCCTAATAATCTAAACTAAACATTTTCCGCACTTTCCCAGTATCCAATCAAGAATTCTAAAGACCAGATTGTAACTGTCCCCTTCCGTTGCAAAAGTAGAACCGGAGAGGATCCAATTCCGAGAATGAAACACACAGATCTAATAATATTTCATTACGCAATTAACATATGAGATCGGGAATTGGATTGCATTGATGATAGTATTACCAAATTTTACAGCCACAGATCAAGAAACAACAATCAGTCCACATAATTCCGATACAGATCTAATCAACCACACTGACTGCATAAATTATACTCCTACAACAACAACCAAAAAATTAAACAAAAAGCAAGAAACCCAATCGAGAAAAACCAAATCCAAAATCAAGCGTCAAACAATTCAACTTCATTTCCCTCGATTATTGAAGTTCATCTTCTCGTAGTACCGAATCGACAGTAGCGACAGCGAAAGGTGCACCTCATCCTTCCCCCACCGCTTTTTTCCCGCCGCCGCAGCCGATTTCGCCGGAACTACCGGCGGCGGCAGCGGAAGACAAGGCCACGCCGATGACGACGCGGAAGCAGCAGCAGAGGAAGATGGTTTGGATAACGGCCAGAGGTACAGCGAGTGGAGGCGGCGAAACCCGCCTAGGGCGAGAACAACTGATCGGAGCTGGTGGGTCCCGCCTGAGTGCTTGGTACAGATCATCTCCCAGAGCCGCTCGTCGTTGGCCGTCTTGTGCCACTGCTTGCTCACGCACGCCGACAAGGCGACGGTGCGCGCGTCGGCGTGCTTTAGAACCTCGTAGAGTAAGTTTTCATCGGTTAATACGGCGGAAGAGTTGTCACTGGGTTCCTGATTTGGATCTTCGGAGTCTGGTTTGGGCTTCTTGTTGGTCTTGGTGTCGTCGTCGATTGAGGCCGGATCGGAGGACGATTCTTCCACCGGTCGCTTCATCGCCGGTGGACTGAAAAGGGTTTTAGTGAGAGAGGATTTTGTTTCGATCTGAGATGTAATGATGGAAGGGTTGGGTTGGAAGAGGGATAGATATCCAATGGGGAAATTACCATGTGGTGGGGACACCTGGTTTGGGATGGTTTCGAAGAAGACAAGGAAGGAAATGGACGGACGTGGGTGATTAAAAAAGCACACCATATTTTGCGGAAATTGAACCACTAGGATAGGATTTGTTTGGAACTCGTGCAAAAGAACAAAAAAGTTTAAGAAAAATTAAGAAATTTCTCCCTCAGGTGTTTAGTTTAGAGAAAAAGAGGAGACAAAATAACGAATTCAAGTTTTGTGCATAACAATTTTCTTCCATTTTCTTTATTTTCTTAGTACTACAAAGTTATCTTTTTATCTCTTAACATATGATATTATAATCACGATTATTATTACATTTTTAGAATATCTTTTCTTGTTGATTGAATGTCTTAAGCATAAATATAGGCATACAAACAATATGTGATTTTCATAAAGCTACAACTAAAACGCTATTCGAAATTACGTCGTTATTGGTATTGTGTTCAAAACCTTAGTTGAATTAAAAACGAGATAGCAAGATGCAAGGAGAGGTGGTGTGGAAAGAAGAAACTGAACGTTTTAGAAAGGACCTTCTAAGAGTAAATCCAATGCAATTGTCAAAATGGCTATAGCCAATTACTACTCCCTCCGTTCCTATTTGTTGGTCCTCTACGAAAAATCGTGTCATTTTTCAAATAAAAAAATAAAGTGTTTTCGTGTATCATTTTTCAAATTTTTTTACACTGAATTAAAGTACTCATCGTGTACTTTAATTCGGTGCGAAAAAATTTGAAAAATGATACTCGGAAGCACTTAATTTTTTTATTTGAAAAAAGGCAAGAGAGAGTGTGAGACAAACAAATAGGAACGGAGGGAGTATATTTTGGCACCAAAAAGTAGTTTTTGGTGCTAAAATAGAACCCAGGCTCCAATGCTTGGTTCTATTTTAGAACCAAACAGTTTCAAATTTAACTAACTTTCCTACCACCTAACTTTTAATTACGTTTTCAACCCGAATTCAACTATATACGTTATTTTCAACCCCGTTGTGATCTAATCTTTTAACCCTCATTTCGAATTATTTTTTTATTACTTTTTTTTTTTTTTTTTGTCCTCCACTGTTTCAACTACCATACTACCCAGATATATTCTCATCTAACTTTCACACTTAACTTTCCCATCTAACTTTCTAACATAACTTTCTCACCTAATTTTGTCATCTAACATTCTACCCAAATTTTTCTATAAATACACGGTTTGTCTAAAAATACCACACCGCACTCATCTGCCAAATAGATTTTCCTTTCCAAACTAATATCATGAGCAACTTAAGCAAAAGGGTGCTGCGGGGAGATTTCGATGGAGATTCCTCCGATGAGGATGAAGTTGCAATGCTGCAGATGGTAATGGCGAGCAGCTATCAACAAATGCAAATGCAGCATAACCAACAAGGGGGTTATGTTGGTTCTGTCAGTGGCCGGTCTTTCATCCGCCGTGATAGGGCTGCCGCCAACGAAAGAATCCATTCAGATTACTTTTCTGAAGATCCCTTTTTCAATGACAAAATTTTCGCCAATGTTTTCGGATGGCTAAACCCTTGTTTGAGAGGATCTTGACTCAACTCCAGCAACACGACGATTATTTCGTCCAAAAGTCCAACGCTTTTGGTGCTGCTGGTCTATCTGGTATCCAAAAGATGACTGCAGCACTGAGGATGCTTGCGTACGGGATGCCAGCTAATGGCGTTGATGAGTATGTCAAAATCGGAAAAAGTACTGCTATAGCAACACGACAATTGGTGTGCTGCACCAAATAATTTCTCATTTCACTCTATCTTCTTCCCACGTTTGTTTCTCTGGAGAAACAAAATCAGATCTAAAAATTGGAGAAAGTTCTCATCTCCCATTGAAGTCGGTTAGTCTCTCTCTCTCTCTCTCTCTCTCTTCAATATCTCTCTCTCTCTCTCTCTCTCAAACACCTCTCTCTCTCTAATTTCTGAGGTCACTCCAACTCGGTTGAGGGTTTTTCAGATTTTTCCAACGTGGATTCCGGTGATGGCAACAGTTGTGATTCCGGTGATGGCTTTGCGATTCCGGTCATCTTTGTTGGAATTCCGGTCATCTTTGTTCTGGTGATGGCGTTGGATTCCGGTCATAAGCAGTTCGGCCACTTCCGGTGGGTTTTGCTTTTCCGGCCATTTGCCGGCCACTTTCAAGTACATCCGGCCCACCCATTTTCTGGTATTTGGCAGTTGGAGTAGTGAGGTGTCAAGGATGGCTATAGCCATCCTTGGTTCTAAATATAGAACCAAGTATAGCTTTGTGCCATTTTAGAACCAAGTATAGCACTGCTCTGGATTTGGGTTTTTGATGTCTGGTGTCAAATTATGAGTATAGAACCAAGTATAGCTCTTGCATTGGATTTGCTCTAAGTTCTAAATGCACAATTTTCTTTTTCCAGTTGTTTCCCTGCCATTACCCCTATCATTCCTGTTTTTGGCACCCCGTTCACTTCTAGCCTCCCACAAAGCCGTGCCATTTCTTTCGGCCGAAAACGGCCATGCCATTTTTTGGGGGCCAAATTTGGCTGGGCAAGTGGCCTATGCCATTTCTTCCACTCAGATCTCCCCCTCCATTTTCAATTACCAAAATCCTCACACAAACAAATAATGTAAAAAAAAAAAAAAAATTGGTTTTGAAACCCAACAAAATCACAAGACTAAATCAAATTTCACACCAATATTTTTGTAATTATAAATTTCAATTTCATATTATCAAGGAAACCAAAAAAATATACTACAAGAAAACTGGTAGGGAAAAAAATTACTAGGAAACCTAAATATCTGTTTTTACCTTCCCAAAATCAAAGAAGCTAAAGACAAAAAATAATAAATACGAACTGGCCAAATCCTTGCACCATTGTCGCACCTCCAATCGTTGGACCTCCATTTGTCGAACTCCATTCACCAGACCTCCATTCGCGAGACCTAATTTCTAGTCGTCATTGGGATGATCAGTGGGAGTGAGAGAGATGATTGGTGGGGGATGATCAGTGGAAGTGATTGGTGGGATTAAGAGGGATTGACGGTGGGCAAGAGAAAGAGAGGGGCAGAGTTGAGTGTCATTCTAATTTTGTAATGCTTAGTTATGCATATAAACAAACTACAAAGAGAGGAAAAGCATTTTTCAAAAGTAGAGGATGTTGCAATTTGTAATGATTGGTTATGTATTATGCAAGATCCGGTCATAGGTAATTCGCAAGCCCAATTTGTTTTTTGGAAGCGAACTTTTGAAAATTATATAGGTTGGTTGAAAATTATACAACAAGGTCACCATCGTCTATCGAAAGTTGTTGGCACACAATCAACAAGTGTCGTACCAAATATTGTGGGTGGCTAAGGCAAGTAGAAGACTGGCAATGTCTGCCTTATTTGGGGATCTAATATACTAAGAATAATTAGGAAATTACACCGCAAGTACTCTTACTGATCAAAATGTACTCTTGCCAGACAAAGAATAATTGTATGATCGGCCACATTTTGGGACAATTGACTACAAGGCCGACAAGATTTTGATTGTTGATGATCGCTCGACATAACTTCTTTAAAGACTCAATCGTTGTGCTTTCATGAATTTTGACGTACTCATCAATGGAGTCAGCAGGTATGCCTTATTCAAACATCGTTGCAGTCATTTTATGGCATCGAGATAAACTGACATATCCCGCTATGTCTACTTTTTGAACAAAGTAGTCGTCGTGTTGTTGAATAGTATTACAGATACGAAGAAACAACTCGTGATTCATGCGAAACTGCCTTTGAAAATTGTCCGTAGGAAAGATTGGATCTTCAGCAAAGTAATCTCTAACTAGTTGTTCCTTTGTGCTGACTCTATCTCGAGGGATGTGTCGGCGTCTGCTTGAAAAGGCACAATGTTTGCTTTGATGGCTTGATTGTTGCGTTTTCATCCTGTGGTACTTTGATGCCATCACAGTGAATATCGTTCTTCTACGATCGTGATCATTATCAAAAGAAGAGTCAAAATCTCCTCTAATAATTTCTTTTTTTTAATTGCTCATTGTTTTGTGTGTTGTTATCCAACAAATGTATAGTAATATTTATAGAGTTCTAAAAAATTAGGTGGAACCAATAAAGTTAGGTAAGGAAAGGTAAATGGGAGAGGTAGATAAAAAAAATATGTGACACCAAAATAATTTGTTGAGATGTATAGGTTATAAAATATTCGTTGGAAATTTAAAAGTTAGTTGAGAAAAAGATAGTTGAAAGGTAGTTGAGGAAAGCAGCCAAATTTAGCATGACATCACTGAGTAGTTAGGCCAAATTATGACAAAAAAAAAAAAAACAATGTAGCAAGCAAAAAATAGCATTTGATACCCCAAAAAATAGCTCCCACAACTGAAGTAGCTCTAAGAGCATCAACATCAGCTTAGGAAAAGAGCAAGCTAAGCCATTTTAGCCAACCAAAATGTGAAAAAACTGCCTCCAACAGATTGGGTAAACCATCAGGTATCCTCCCCTGAGCTACAGTACTTAGCTATATACCCCTCAACAATGATACATACACACACAAAATACCCCGAAATGACCCCGAAAAACACATCCAAGGGGTGAGATTCACCCCGAAAAACACATCCAAACAGTGTACTGGGTGAATCTCACCCCTTGGATGTGTTTTTCGGGGTCATTTCGGGGTATTTTGTGTGTGTATGCAGACTTTCCGTATACCCCTAACCACTGTTCACACGGGATCGAATATTTTATTATTTTTTTCTTCCGCCACTCTCTCTCTGTCTCTACCTCTCTCTGCAACAAAGAAGACAAATCACTTGTGCATCAGAAGAACGCGATTTCTCAGACGCAACTCTCAGGCTGATAAACCAGATGGTTATGGAAGAAGAAGATTTGTTAAATAAGCCATGTATAATTCTAGAGTCCTTGGCTTTCCAGCAACGGAGAAATCATTCAACGATGTTCTTGATAAGGAATACCCTCCTCCTTCCAGAAACAGTGAGAATTGATGGACTAGAAGATCAAATAGAAGATCGAAGGAGAAGTGGGTTTTTTTCCGATCGACAGCGACTGAATTTTGTCAGAGGAAAGTGGGTTTTATTCCGATCGGCAGCGGTCTGGAGGGAAACGATGGGTTTTGACAGAGGAGGCGGCGGCGGCAGCTATGGAGTTCCAGCTTGATGGTGCTGCTGCCTTCTCCCGCACCTTGTCCCGGCTATGGAGTTCCGGCGGTGGCTATAAGTGATCAAGAAGTTAACCAGGGGGAAAACAAAGGACTGGGGATTCAATACTTTAGCGGAAGAAATCAAATCTATGGCTACACGAAGTGGTCGTGAAGGGAGGCTTCAATCAGTGTCCATGATAGAAAGTCTCAAGTACTAGTATTTGACGGACTAGCAACATCAAACTGTTGTCGCAACGTAACAGCTAGCAAGCTAACGCTATTACTTTGACTGAAAAAAGAAACTCACTTTTCCCATGGGTAACCGAACATCATAGTACAAAAAGCTGTAACACCTTCAATCCTCAAATTACCACAATCTCCTTCGGTCCTACCCATCAGGCCATCACTGTCCTTGCAGGGGTCGATTTATGGTCTGCCTAGTGATATATTAGCACCATTCATTACATCAATGATTTATCCTGAAAAACTAACGACAACATGATCTACTATAATCCAACGTTTGCCCAAACAACCAACCGAGCGATCAATTGTTAGAAGTAGAACAGAACAGTTAAGCCTTCCCACAGAGCATACCCTGGGCACCCGACTAAAGCATTTCAACAGGACGATATCCAGGGACGGATCTAGGAATTCACCGTAGTGGGAGCACCAATTTTTACTAAACTTAAGCATGAATTTAAAGCCTAGCACAACAATACAAAACTAGTTTTCACCTTATGCAATAAGGCTTACAATAGACATACATCTAAAGGTCTCTATACATAAGGAGAGAAAAAAAAAAAAAAAAACATCTTTAGAATAAAACTTGGCAAGACGAAGCAACTTTTCTTGTCAAAACTAGAAAACAAGTTGCGTAAATTCAAACATGCCACACAGAGTAACAACTCATTATTCGCCTTAGTAAAATGAGAATTTAATTCTTTAAGTTGCATGTCAATATGTAGATGTGCTGCATGTGCAAATATAACAGCATCTTCCTTTCGTTAACTTTGAAAAAAAAAAATGAAAAAAAAAAGTTCAATGATGTAGAACGATAAACTGAGATTAAAAAAAAAAAAAGGACGACATTCAAAGCAAATCAAACTTCCATCAAATGGGTTTCCAGACCCCTACAATATTCCTGCAAAATTCATGTAAAAAAAAAAAAACCTCATCACACTCGACCAGACAAAATGTACTGCTTACTTACAGTTTCACTAGTCCCCACAGTTTTAAAAGGGCTTATCCAAGAGAGGCAAACCATCCTCCAATGTCCTAGGTATTCCAAGGGCTTATCCAAGGTATTCCACAGGTCAAATAAACAAAAAGGACTCAATGATCTAGGAAGAGAAGAAACTGCAACCAAGAGAGAGGTAAACCAGTTCCTGTATAAAATTAGCTCGATTGGACACAACTATAGATAGGTCAACAGTTTCACACTTGTGGAAGACAAAGTGGACAGTGAAAGTTCGGTTCGTTCTGCCTTCCAGCAATATAAAAATTCACTCAACGAAAATTTACCAAAACAGTCAAAAGTATCAAGCTTACGTGAATGGTCATAGCAAGAGAGAATTGAGTAAAATTAAGAGAACCCCAAGAAAATGTGCTCTGACAACAAGTTTTACTAGTAGCAATAGCTTGGGGCACTATTTCAAAAACCACAACCCAGATCAATCCATTTGATGAATGAAAGGGCTGTGAGATTGGATATGACCCAGCATGGGTTTCACCTGGCCGCCATGCTAAATGAACTCGTCTAAACGAATGATACTACCATTTACTCGAAACTTGGACGAAGGGTACAGGATACATGTCTTACATTTCAGTTTGGAGATTCACAAAGCAAGCAGGTATGATAATTCCGTATATCTTGTAAGTTAGAACTATGCACAAATCTTCACATTATCCACAAAATAAACTCGAAACTTGGATGAAGGGTACAGGATACGTGTCTTACATTTCAATTCGGAGATATACAAAGCAAGCAGCTATGATAATTCCGTATATCTTCTAAGTTAGAACTATGCACAAATCTTCACATTATCCAAAAAATGTTCTTTGACACCTTGCATACACATCATTCACCATAGAAGACCCAAGAATTACTAGAAATACAGTTACAGACTTACAGTGATATGCACCCGTGTCCTTGGACCCATTTTTTTTTAACCTTTACAGGCATCTTGCGATAAACTCTGGCAATAAGATTAACTCATAGTTACATGCATACCTACCTGACATTGAGCACTGTAAGTTACCTATGGCCTGCCCAACCAAAAAGAAAAAAGAAAAGCTATAAAATCTGGCGTGCCTCTAAAACAACATTGCACATAGATGATTTTGCTATGCAATGTGCAAGCTAACCAAACAAAACCAAACTAAAACCGGCCTTAAGTCCCAACCAATTGGGATCAGCCACATGAATCTACTTACTCCGTCGAGATCTGTCAATATCATTGTGTTGTGTTCCCTGACATCCAACAAGCACTTTCAAGCTACAACCTCTAGTCAATTTTACATTTTTACTCTACCTCTCTCCTTAAAACTACCCTCTACCCAGTTGTTAGGGGTGAGGGGCGCAGGTCTATTTGAAGTGAAGTGCACTTAGGCGAGGAAAAAATTGCAAATATAGCATACACAAGTTCTCCAAAATTTAAACACAAAATCAATGAAGTTTACATATTGTACCATGAAGGTAATTTTTTGGTGCTACTCCCACTATCCCACGAAGGTAATTTTTAAACCACAATAAATCCTGAAGACCTGGGGTTTAAATGTATGGGAGGTCCAATTACACAGCAAGGTTATTCAAGGAAACATTGAGCCACATCAAAGATACGATCTTACAAAGCACACATCATATCCTCTGTTTCCCCCTACTGACTCTTACACCCATCAGGTGGTTATACTTACTGACTTTTGTCCAAAAACTTTAGCAACTCATGATGAATGGACATAATTTAACCTAAAATCAGATTTTATATGTTCAAAGTAAAACTATAATAACCGAAATGAAAGATTGCTCAACTATAGGAACCTGATGCAACTCAACAGAAGAGACACAACCCCTTTGGATTGAGGAAATCGATAAGATAACAAACGAAACGATTAGAATTTCTTGCCAAATCACTCATTTGGACAGTAATTTTGTGAGAAATGGATATAAATGTACAAAAAAAATGACAAATTTTTTTCCTTTCCACACATTTCTCACAATCCAAAGGGGCTGATAGAAAATAGAAGCGACTACGAGAATGGTTTAGTAGTAATACGAGTTTAATAATTACTCAATCTCAATACAAAATCTGATAAAATTACGAAATACAAGTCAAATACATATCAGATAGCATTTCAAATCACTGAAACCCTAATATACCGTATCTGAAAGCCGAGGGTAAAAAAACCCTAGATCAGATCAAATCAAGCCTCACTCTCAACGGCCGAGATCTCCTCACCGGAAGCGGCGGCCACATCAGCAGACTGCGACACGCCGACGCCGTCCTGCACCGACCCCGTAACGGATCTGGACTTAACGGCGTCGAGCATCCGCTTGCTGATCTCCTTCGAGTAGACCTGCAAGACCTCGATCCCGTCTTCGTCGGCGTCTGCAGAAGCAACAGCGGCCGCGGCGGCGAAGGCCTCGTCCTCGATGCGGCGTGCGGCGTCGGCGGCGTCGTTCTGGGGCATCGTCCCGTAGCGCTTGGAGAGGACGGAGGAAGGCGTGGATAGGGTCTCCACGAGGCGCTTCAAAACGGCGTCGCGCGTGCGCTGCGTCGGCGGCCAGATGCTGAACGACAGGGTGCTCATCCTCTCCGATATTTTGGCTACTTCAGGTTGTGATGGTAGGGTTTGTGGGGGTTGTTCGTCGATTTCGGCCATTGCTGGGGGTTTTGGGTCTTCTGGTTTTGGGTCTTCTGGTGCTGGGGCGTTACCAGTGAGAGTGTCTTCGGCGTTATCGCTCATTTCGAAAGGGCTGGAGAGATTATTTTATTGGGGCGAACTGTTCGTCTCTAGGAAGGAGTATTTTATTTGGGTTGGGGTTGATGGCGTTTTGTGTTCTCTTCTTGTACTTAAACGTGGGTTGCGCAAATTTGGTGGAGTAAATGGAAAGGGGCAAAAAGTGGACAGTTTACCTTAGATGAGTAAGATGTAATTTTGGAATACAAAAAACAGAACAATTTACTAAAGCTTAGAAAGAAGATACACTAAAGATCAGGCTCTTTTCTATTCACACCGTTAAGTTACAGACTCCGTCTGGACCTCATAGTTTCAGATAAAATCTTGACAATCGGAACCGTTTATACAGTTTTTATGAAAAATTGTTTGGATCAAGCCCTTCCCGGTATTTTTTTCTTCATTTTCTCGCGGGGACCCTTAGAGGAGACCCTTAGAAACATATTGGACGGTTCCGATCATGAAAATTTGATCGGGATCTATGAGATGTGGACGAAGTCCGCACTTTAAAGGTGTGGTTGGAAGTTTATTACACTAAAGATAACAAAAAGAGTATATTTTATTTTATTTTTTTATCCTCAAGTTTTAAAAAGTACAATAGTATATTAAAGATAAATGAAAAAAAACTAGCAGAAGCTTTGATACTCATTTCTTTACGTTACCATTTTTTGGTCTACCAGAGAATTTCTTAGACTTGCAGAGCGCACAGACGAGAGAAACCAAGGTAGTAAATATTTCAACAAAAGATGTTTTTGAATTTTAAAAAAAATTCTTTTTTGTAATTTGTTTACATTCAATATATAAAGTACTAGTCATCTATACTTGAGATATGCAAATACAACAAGAATATGCCTCAATACAAAGTATGGGAGGTCATTACAGTCTAAACTATTTGTGAGGAGGGTTTAACACAAATGAGGGATTCTATCACATGGGATTGGTACAATTTAATGGAAAGGGAGAATCTGCAGATTAGTTTTTAAACTAGGGGAGGCGACAGTAGTTTTCCACACTAGCAGGAAGATTAGTGTATTTATTATAAACTTTGGGGATGGGGTAATTAGCCTTTGGGGAAGTTAGTGTAATTTACCAAAAAATTACAAGTGGTTGTGTTTTTTTTTGGAACTTAGAGGAAGAGAGTGAACAGAAGGGAAAATACTTTAGGAGAAAATATTAGAAATTGTAAGAAAAGTTTAAATAGATTGAATATTTTATTTTTGACATTTCCCTTGTGGCATCTCCAACGTCCGACCAAACTGGTTGGCACCCCTTTTCACTTTTAGCCCCCATAGTGGCCGGCCAAAATCCCTTTCCAAAAATGGCCCCTGCCATTTTTTTGGCGACGTCACAATTCCCCAAACAAATTTACCCAAACAAAATTTCATAGCAATATTGATTGGAAAAAAAAATCCATTTAAGGAACCCTAGGAAATTGAAATCTTACCAAATTGGGTATTTTTTGAGAAGAAAATTTGAAGTCTCCAGCCGCTACGTACACTTGTGAAATTCAAAGGCCCTAGAGACATCGACAACTCCAGTTGCGGCTGCTGGCACCACCAAAGCAATTGATAACTTTTGCTCTGGAGAGAGAGTGATTTCGGGAGAAAGAGAGATGAGTAATCTAAGATGTGTCGTCGCCGGAGTGATTTGTTAAGAGAGAGATTTGAAATTGATTGAGATATTTGGAGAGATGTGTTTGCTATGAGAGAGGGAGAGAAAGATGGATGAACTCTTTGTATATGTGTGTGTGTTGATGTTTACTAGGAAACTAAAAGGAGTGAAAATTTTCTGGTATGGCACATGTGTGTTGCAACTTACTTGATCCAACGGTTGAGAAAAAAAATTGCAACGGTGCATTTAGCCATTGAGTTGGATATCCAATAAAAAGTAGATGTTGGGTTGGATGTGTCGGCAGCCGCTTGAAGAGCCATCATATTTGCTTTGACGGCTTGATTGTTATGTTTCCATTCTGTTACTCCGATGTCGTCGTAGTGAATATCATTTTTCTAATATCTCATCATCATTAGAAGAAGGAGAGTCAGAATCTCCTTTAATAGCTGGTTTTTTAAAATTGCTTATTGGTTTGTGTGTTGTTTATTCAACAAATGCATGGTAATATTTATAGAGTTTCAAAAAAATTAGGTGGGACCAATAAAGTTAGGTAGGGAAAGGTAGATAAAAAATATATGTCACCTAAATAATTTGTTGAGATGCATAGAAAATTAGTTGTGGTAGAAAGTTAGTTGGTTCATAAAACTTACTCCCTCCGTCCCTTTTTTAGTGTTGATGTTTTCATTTTTGGGTTGTCTCTTAATAAATGTGTGTTTTGAAAATTTAACCTGTAAAAGTTTATACAATTACTATTTTGCCCTTTTGAAAAGTAAGTTGGTAAAGAGTTAATGGGTAAAAGTGGAGGATAATTTTGAAAAGTAAATGTAAAAGTTGATGTGAAAAGTATACAATGGAGGAAAACGTTGATGTGAAAGGTGTAACGATGATGTCTCTTTAAGAAGTTGGATTTATGAAGCAATGATGGAAGGAGTAATTAATAAAATCGTGATTAGGAAGTCGTTAAACAACAGTTAAACTAAATACAATATTAGTTGGAGAAAAGGTAGTTGGAAGATAGTTGAGGAAAGGTGCCAAATTTTGGCACCTGCACCACTGGAGCAATTTGGCTAAATTATGGCAAAACATCGTAACAGTGCCGAATTTGGATTTGGCACACAAAAAATGACACTTGCCACTAGAGATACTCTTAATCTTGCTAAAAATTATTCCTATAGGTGGGGACCCAAAAAAACAAATTTGAATTTTAACACACAACTCAGAGGGTGTTTGAGAGCCTCATTTTCTGCTTTTCAGTTTCAATTTTTTGGTTTTTTGGCTTCTTGGATTATTGCCAGAATGTATTTTAAATTTGGGAGGAGTGTTTGGGAGAAATGTGCAGAATGTATTTTGCAACATAGGGTAGTGCTTGAGAGATATGTACAAAATACATTTTGTAGGTCTTTTTGTTAAAGAAAATGAGAAATTAGAAAATGAGAAGTCAAAAAACTCCTCCACACCTCTTTTTCACTTCTCCTCTCTAAAGTCTAAAATGGGAAATCCATTTTCTTAAAAGTCATTTTAGCCCAAGTCTCCCAAACATCTAAAACCCAAAATGTGAAAATGAAAAGTTCTTGTCATTTTGTTACACATTCATGCATTTTTCTTTTAGAGATAGTTCCTGTCAACTCGTATGCACATAAATTTAATGCAGAGAAATAACACGTTTTTTGTTGTTGTGGATAGCCTCTCACTGTGATACTTAGCAATCGAGTTGTTTAAATTCACTACATTATACTTCCTCCGTCCCTTTTTAAATGTAGACATTTTCATTTTGGGCTGTTCCTAAATAAGCGTGTGGTTTGAAAAGTTAGTGGGTAAAGAGTTAATAGGTAAAAGTGGAGGATGAATTTGGAAAGTAGAGGTAAAAGTTGATGTGAAAAGTGTAAAATGGAGGAAAAAGTTGATGTGAAAGGTATAATGATGATGTTTCTTTAATAAGTTGGATTTACGAAGTAACACATTTAAAAAGGGACGAATGGAGTAGTATATCAATCGAATTTATCAACCCCAATGGGTTGGCAAGGGGTTGATAAAGTGGTTTTGCCTTAGAACTTGGGGGTTTGCTCTTGCCTAAGTTTTCAGGTTCGATCCCTTTGCCAGCAAACTCTTGGGCCACTGAGGGTTATGTTGGTTGTTACTTCCAAGGCCTCGAAATTAATCGAGGTGCGCACAAACTAGCCCGTATATCTAGTTATAAAAAAAAAAAAACCAATCAAATTTATCAAGTTAGTTATATTGTTTGATTCTGTCTAAATTTTGCATACATGATCACTTTGTTCACTTTACATTTCTAAAAAAAATTCAAAAATATTCTGTCCCCATCTCTCATTTCTCCAATCATTAATCACATTTCTCTCTCTAGTCATACCCTTCTCTTCAATCATTATTCTCATTTCTCTCTCTATCTCTCTCTAATTATTACACCTCTCTTTAATTATTACACCTTTCTCTAAATATTACTTTTTTCAAAAACCCATCCAAACACTATCTCAAAAATATTTCTCAAAATATTCTTTTCAAAACTCTCAACCAAACAAAGTGGATGAATTTATAGTAATTGATATATCCACAACTCTTCTAAAAAATAAATGAATTTTGGTTAACAGGGCGAAGCCACCCCTGTTTTATAAAGGAAAAATCTATCTATATATATATTATTGCAGAATGACTTTGGGTGAGGAGGAATGTGGATGCGATAAGTATCCCCTATTCTTTACACCTTCAATTTTATTTTATGAAATCTTACAAAAATTCCTAATGGTATGTTTTTCATGGAATTGTTGCATTCTCTAATACTAATACAACTATGAGAAGGTAAGTTTTAGTATATTTCCATTCTAGTCTTGCATACCAGCATAACAAAAAAAAAAAAAAATTTAAATGTCTGATTTATATGGAATCAATGGAGCAAGATAAAATCTAATTGACACTACGCCAAATTTCAGCATTTGCGGCATTAGAAAACCGCCGGTAAAAGTCCAAAAACCGCCGGTAATAGTATTAACGGCGGTAATCCTCCCGCCGTCGATACCGCTGTCGGGAATACATAAACGGCGGTAATTTACCGCCGGTAATAGTAGCACACTTTTCCCGGCGGTTTTATTACCGCCGGTAAAAGTTTTTCCCGGAAAAAAAAGTTTGTCCCAAGTTTTGAACCCGCGACCTTTTGCGTAGAGCTCCGTTACCTAACCACGCGACCAACCAAACTTTACGTTTACATTTACAAAATAAAAATATTTATATTAAATTTTAATGTTTTACCGGCGGTTTTTGGGATTACCGCCGGTAATAGTTATTTTTCCCGGCGGGAATAATTACCGCCGGTAATAGTACTCTTTAACGGCAGTTTTATTACCGCCGGTAAAAAAACTTCGGAAAAGCCATTTTTCCCGGCGGGTGATGAAAACCGCCGGTAATAGTGTCCTTTAAGGCGGTTTTGTTACCGCCGGTAAAAAAAACCGCCGGTAAAAGCAATATTTGGCATAGTGAGTTTACTTCTATTGTTACAGAATAATTTGTTTATAGAATCAACAAGAAAGGATTTTTCATATTTTCTTCCATACATAAACCCCAAAAGTTTTTGTATAGAATTTATTATCACGCCACCTCTTTGTACGTTGGGAACAAGGAAATATGTAGCTCACGTTTCTTGCTCCGCATGAAGGTTAAACTTATATCCTGATAGTTTAATATTTTTGTTACTTCATTTTTGTCGCTTTACGTAAATTCGATAATTTTTTTTAAAAATAGCCCAGTTGCTGATTAAATATATGGTGATTTGTGTAGCTCCATTGCTGCTCCGAACAATACCATCTCCGAGCAACTACTATATATGGATTGTTGACAAAAACTTTTTTTTGTCCCTACTAGATGCTCCATTGCCGTTGTAACTTGATTATACATAGTGTTCATCATCTGTTGAAAAGTTTTCTGTTTTTGGAATTCTTACATTTATTGATTGTGTTGAGTTCATGACATGTCCTAATTAAGCTAATTTTTGTTTTCAGTATTTTGTTTTTATTCTTTTATTCTTCGTCGTTCTCTATAGGAGGTGATGCAATTCTCTTAAATTAACGAATGAGATCAAATTCGGGTGAACACAACAATGTTAGTTAATTTGGTTAATTGGTTATTGTAAATGACTCTATTTCTCTTAAATTCATTTACTAAACTTGGTTAGATGCATGGGTCCCAAAATTTTGGTTAATAAATAAATTTTGAGAGAAGTCAGGTTTATTTGTAGGAGTATCAAATAGTAAGGATTATGTTTGCATTGTGCTTTTAGTTAGAGGCAAGTACTTAGACTTCACAATGACTTACAAAATAAGTAAATAACACATAAGAACCAATAAAAATGCCCATAGGAATTCACCTTACAGATGACAGTGGCTATTAATTCCACTGCGTCAGATAGATATTTTTCCAACTAAATGCACAATTTCATTTGTCAAATTTAAGCTCTAAAATGGAATGTCAGACAACTCATCTAATAGCCAGACATTATGCATGACACCTATATGAAACATTTGAATATATTGCAAGAACAAAATATGTCCTTGAAATTTTTCTATCATTTTTTTTTCCCCGTCAATTCCCTGTGATTCATGGTAGTTAGTTATAAATGCACCATGCATGTTTTGCCTTTTTGAAGGGAATGACATGGAACTTTTACAATCAAATATAAGGACATTGTTTTTTGTATTCATTTAGCAAAAGTTATAAAGCATGGATACTCTATTTTGGCCTCCGTATCACGTATCATATCCGTATCGGATACCGATACTCTAGGATACGTATATGTTACGTAAGTATCCAAAATTTAAATTTATTTTTTTATATTCAGATACATTTTGGATAGCTAGGATACGTCTCGAACGTGTGGGGTAAATATGTTATTATTTCAAATATGTGGGTTAAAAGTGTAATTAGGGCTTTATATGTGTTTTTTTTTCCAAATCAATCGACATAGCTTCTCTTCTCTCTCTCTCTCTCTCACTCTCACGTTGTAACGTTGTATATATATAATGGTGAACTTTTTTAGGGATTAAAAATTAATTATATATATATATATATATATATATATATATCGGGGCGGTTCCATGGACACAACGAATAACACAACATTTGACACAACAATAATCGGAGTCCCACGCTTATAATCGGACCCGTTCAAATTGTTTAAAATATGTTTTTAAGATTACCTGTAAAAAATCAACTCATTTGGATATCGGTAAAGGCTTGATCGGTTCATTCAAATTTATCCAGTAAAATCTGACAGGAATTAACTAAATGAACTGATCAAGCCCTTACTGATATCCAAATGAGTTAATTTTTTTACAGATAATCTTAAAACCATGTTTTAGATAAATTGAGCGGCTCCAATCATTCGTGTGGGGTTTAAAAAAAAGAATTTGTGTCAAATGTTGTGTTATTCGTTGTGTTAACGGAACCGCCCCCTATATATATATATATATATATATATATATATATATATATATATATATATATATATATATATATATATATATATATATATATATATATATATCTAATTTTGCATTTTCATATTCAATGTATCCCCCAACGTATCGTATCCAACTTTTTAGAAAAATCACGTATCTACGTATCCGCATTGTATTGTATCCGTATCCGTGTTTCATAGAGCAAAAGGACTAAACACACACTCCTTATTTTTGACATAAACACCAACGTTATGAATCCAGTGTAGGAAGTATCGAGATCCAAAAACAGAGATGATGGGGGAGAAGAGATAACCGACAAATCGCTGCCGGCGTGTGGGGGCGCTTCACCGAAATGACCGCCTTGGACGCCTGGAACAGTACCGTGGGGGTGGAGCTGGAGTGG
Organism: Vaccinium darrowii; assembly: GCA_020921065.1. NCBI lineage: Eukaryota > Viridiplantae > Streptophyta > Magnoliopsida > Ericales > Ericaceae > Vaccinium > Vaccinium darrowii. Next base: position 8,217,128 of record CM037157.1, read on the forward strand.
ACCGTTCTGGACCAGCTGGAAGCTCGTCGGAGAAAGTGGGTGATGCTTTTGGAGTACGCCGGAGAGGGACCTGCACAAGGGAACAACCACGTTAGCGCCTGACCCGGATGGTGGTGGTCCGGGGAGGCGCTCCGATGGCTAAGTAAGCAACGAGAGGAGTTTGTATAACGGAGATCTAGAGAGAGAAAGTGCAACTGAAAGCCAAATGTAGAGAGAGAGGGAGATTTTCTCGTCGTGTTATGGAGGTATAGAGAGGCGTATTTATAGGAGAGGGAGCGCGTGCCCCGTACGCTCCTCGGGGGGGCCTCACGCGCCCCGTCACTATCGCTGCACTTGAGTGCACAGATATTTGACTGTCAGACAAGTGGCAGTTCGGCCACTGTTCCTTCCCGAAGTAGTAACCTACTACTGACGTCCTCGCCGGCCTAGTCCTTTTTGCAGGCGTAGCCTGTGGGGTTAGTGGCCTGCCACCTGCGCAGAGCACGTGGGGTGACGGAGATCATTAATGGGCCACCCAGGCCGTCAAATGTGTCTCCACCGAGCACTCATGATACCTGGCGAGGCCATCCCCGGCACCGAGGTCAATCGACTCGGTCCAGGGGGGCGCCCGGGGGCCATTCCCGAGCGCTCCTGAGGCTTCCCTCTGCCACGCCGTTACCGTGAAGCCGAGCTCGGGGACCCAGGGCATACCGAGCCCCTAGGCCCACCGAGCACACCTCCCGGTCGGAGGTCCCGCAGAACACCCGCGGAGACGTGGTCCCTCACGAGTGAGGAGGACCCTTTGTACCCCGGTCCACCCGGCCGCTACACGGCGATATAGCTGGTTGGAGAGTGCTAAATTAAGATCCATTTTTGCTTTTGGGGCTACATCCATTGCTGCTGTTGCTTCTGTGAAAACGGTCAGGAGTCACATACGATTGGAACACCTATTTAAGGCCCTTAACCAGATTTTTAGGATTAGAACATCATATTCTTTTGTGAGAAAGCTACTGTACTTGTAGAGAAAAACTTTCAGAGTTTTCACCATTGATTCATAGTGAACTGGTGTGGCTCCCAAGGAGTAGGCAGTTGCCGAATCTCGTATATCTATGTGTTCAGTGTTTCTTTCTCTTCCCCTTTTTCTCTAGTTTGAGTGTTGGTGATTTTGAACGCGTTGTTCAGATTTCTAACACTTATGTCAAGGTAGCAGGTACCTATTCCTAATATTTTTCTCAGTACTTGGACGGCTTTCCACTCCAAATACTGAACACATTTGATACTTCAATTTTCTTTATGCGGGAAACAGATGTTGCCTTTTCTGTCTATGAACATCAAAATGCTCGAGTTCGACAATACATATTACAGGCTTGAGTACAATATAGGCTGCTTGTACGTTATTATTCTATCATAGTATCATAGCAACATAAACTGCCTAGAAAGCAGCATTTTTTTTGCGTACCTAACTTTTACTGCAAATAAAATTGAAATACAACCTGCTCACAGCTCTGATAACACATTAATCATTCTTTCACGCGCTCTGCACATAGCCTGTAATGGCTTAGCCTTAGGGACAGTGATCCCTTGCCCTTCGGACATGTCCACGAACTCTTCACCGATCCTCTCCCACTCGAAGCACTGAATCAACGTCGCCAAAGCTAGCCCCACCACCCGATTGGCGAATCCTGCCCCAGGGCAGCTCCTCCTCCCAATCCCAAACGGTAGCAACTTGTATGCCTCGTTTTCCCTACCTTCAAACCTCTCCGGCTTAAAACTTGTGGGGTCATCCCACACATTCGGGTCTCTGTGAATGGCCCATGCATTGACGAGCAACATCGTTCCACGTTCAATGTGGAATCCTCCAATGGTGCAGTCTTTGGACGACTCGAGTGGCAGTAAGAGGGGTGCCGGTGGGAACAATCGGAGAGTTTCGTTTATGATGTTTTGGAGGTAGGGCAACTTGGAGAGATCTGGTTCATCTGCCAAATGGTCTTTGCCAACCATAGCGTCAATTTCAGCTCTAGCCTTTTTTAGAATGTCGGGGTGGTTGAGCAGGAGTGATAGGGCCCACTCAATTGCCGTCGCCGATGTTTCGGTCCCCGCGATTAAAAACTACACACACGGGTGAAGGTTGTTATTGATACTTCTCATTGGAAGAATTAACTCCATAAGTCCATATATGTTGGTGCATGATATATAAGTGCATATGTTTAAAAAAACTTGGTTAAGCATTCATGGGACAGGAGATCTATTTATGACATTAACACCACTCTTTTTCTAAACTTGTGTAACAATTATTTTCTTTACATATTTGGTAGAAAAATGGGGCTAAAAAAATCTACATTTAATGAATGCAATTAAAATGAGTTTGACAAATTGTGGCACAAGCCTTTGTCTAAAATTTATACCTTCGTAACCTGACATTGAGTTCGAATTTATCATCCTTAAAGCAATTTTCTGAGACAACGAATTTAGCTTTTGAAAATATTCGTTTGTTAAAAGATCTCTTATTTTATCTTATTTTATTTTATTTTGAACGGCCAAAAATGGATTTTATTAATTTTTGAAAAGAAATTAGTGCAAAGATTAAAAGGACCTAAGCATTTCGGCATCACAACGGAACGAATATCCCAACTAAGTTGCGAGCTCCGCTCTCCGACAATCATATCCCACAAAGGACCCAAAGAGGAAAAATAATACCATTTTGTTGGCAAGATACTCGCATAAATGGATTAAAAAGATTCTCACTGTCTCTGTCTACCGTTCAGCAAAACCACAGCCAAGGGAACGGGCTTGGCAGAATCAGCGGGGAAAGAAAACCCTGTTGAGCTTGACTCTAGTCCGACTTTGTGAAATGACTTGGGAGATACAGGATAAGTAGGAGCTCAAAATGCAAAATTGAAATACCACTACTTTTTAGCACGGACTTGGAGTGCACTGGAAACTAGGGAAAGGATTTGGGGAACTATTATCACTCCATGTATGTTTGGTAACTGTCAAGCAAATGCAAAAGAAGAAAAAAGTGGACACAGATTTGCATACCAGTATGATGCCTTTGATTATATCGTCAGAATACTACTGAGGATCTGAGTCCTGTAAACACAGCACAGAGTTGATCATTGACTTAGTTTTCCCTCCATTTGAATATGAACCTTTTTATCTTCACTCCGATTCTCATCGATCACTCCCTGGAAAATCTCGTCTATTTTCTTCTTGGTTCTCAGCATCCTCTTCTCCATATTCCCAAAATCAATCCACCTCAAAAAAGGTAAAAAAATCCCCAGGATTCAACACTCCGCTTAACTCACTCAAACTCCTAATAATTTGCCGGAACTCCCTAGCCTCCTCAGAATCTTCTTCATCATCCCAATAGTACCGTCTCCCCATGATCATCCTCATAGTTATATTGTTTGACATGTTTAAGATTCTCGATTTCATCTCGATTTTCGCAAAACCATTGAGTGAATTGCGAAATAGATTTTTCAACAGCGACCGGACTTCTTCCTGTCGAATACCCAGAAAGAAGTTAAGTTTAGTTGGAGAAGATTTCTAGTGTTGTAAGGCGGCGGAGATTTCGCCAGTGGTCCCCATACACGGACGACCCTACTGCTGTGTGGTTGTAGCTGAAATGTTTTCCAGCTATACGTTGCGGCCTATTCGCAAAAATAACGTCGTTTTTGGAAAATAACTCCTCGATTGCGGATGGGGATTGGGGAGGACAGGATGAGTACAGGACGAGACCCAAAGCGGAGGGTGAAAATTGGGCCATATTGTTTGGAAAGGTTTTCGAGCGTTCGGTGAACTGGTTGTTTTATTAGATGGAGATGGCCGATTACAGGAAGTGAAGGTGGCGTTGGGGGTGTGTTTTTTTGTGGAGAGAGTTTCTGTTGGAGGAGTTTTAGGAAAATGAGACACAGAGAGGAGGCTATGGAAATCAAGTAAAACCAAATTTGCTCCATGGATGTGTTGTAATGGGAGGCCTAGAAACTTGAAGTTCAATTCATGTGCATTGATATCAATGGTGTTTGGTCACTTTATAGAAAGATATGGGGCTAGAATGGTCAAATAACTGAAAAAAATATTTGTGGAGAATATATATGACAACCAATTTGGTCCAAGACTCTCTTATACCATATTCGGTCACGTAATCTGCGATCCTAGGTTTATCCTAGGTTTCGAAGAAGAACCTTATATGGTAAATACTACTAATGTTTGTTAGTCACTTAGTCAAACTCTATGTGAGATGGAACATTATATACTCCATCGAACTTTTAAGTACAATTCATGCGACTTTATAGAAAGATATGGCTATAGATAGATAGTCAAATAACTGAAAAAAATATTTGTGTTACTCGTCAAGGCCTAGGTCACACTGCATGCAATTTTGAGGGTCGAAGCGAATCTTGGCTGGTTTCCGTACTACATTCAGAGCCTGAGAAAATCCTGATATGAGAGAATCCTGATATGACACCCTCCAAATATATTCAATAAACATTTTGAAAAAGTACTTAAAATATAATTCGAAGAAGAAATTTACTAAATACGAATGCTCGTAATCACTCAGTCAAACTCTATGTGATATGGTACATTATATATATATTACTCATTTAAACAAGATCAACGGTTCAGAACATCACAGTAGGGCCCGGAACAAAATCGTGTGTTTTTATGTATATATATATATATCCAATAAGGGCTCCCTTACTTTCTACGGTTCTGGATTTTTTGTTCAGGATCTAATTTCGACTATCCGAACCGTTAGATGTGTTTAAAACGTGTTTTTAAGGTCTAAGTACTCTAGGATTAGTAAAAAACAATACTCGGAAAGGCTTGATCAGAGCCGTTTTAGATAAAATGTGTATATGTACATTTTTATCAAAAACTGCTTGGATCAAGCCCTTCTGGTTTTTTTTTTTTTTGACGAATCCTTGCGTTGGACCTTAAAAATGCATTTTGAACACATCTAACGGTTTGGATAGTCGAAATTCGATCTCAAACGAAAAATCTTGCACCGTAACTTATATAAGGGAGCCCTTACTAGAAATGCCTATATGGAACTATTTTTCTTTTTCTTTTTCTTTTTTGTTAAGTAGAGAAATCTGGAGAGTGAAAAGGATTTAACTCATGGTTTATAAAAATCTTGTTTAATTAAGAATTCACGCACATAATTTTAATCATCGGATGCCTGCTTTTGTATTTATGAAAAGATACTCGCTACAAAAAAATATATGGAGTAGCCATCCCATCTGCATCAAGACAGAAGCATTGCGCTATAAAATCTATTTATAACGTATTTTAAGCACTTGATTCCACTCGTCACCCCTCGATTTTAAAAAAAAGAAGAAAATCATAGCAAGAATTCATGTTAATGGATTTCGAAACTCCATTAAAAAAATTTCGATTAAATAAATAAAGAACCACAATAAACTGTCATTTCTATTAATTTTGGTAACGTATTAATGACATATTCAATGATTAATGATTCAGAAAAGGAAACTTTCCAGTGAAAACTTTAAGTATTTCGTGTGTTTTTTAAAATTTTAACTCTTTGAAGAAATATTATTTTCAAATAACATATTAGCGAAATCAGGGCATCCACAGTGGGCTCCCTAAAAATTGCTCCTAAGTTGTATTCTAAGGTGTACACATAAGCATAATTGGGGTCCACTTTTCACTCCTAGAGCTTGTCAAATTTAGAGAGGATGTGTGCACTCAATGGGCTAGCAATAACATTCTCTATTTTGTGAAAATAAATAAATTATGAGCAACTTTTTCAAAGATTTCACATTTAAAAAAAAATTAAAGACTTTGACCCCACTTGGAGTTAGCTAGAAGGCTATCTAAATTTAACTATTGTGCTAGGAGCCAAGTTTAGGAGTCACCCTTAGGAGTTTGCATGGGGAGCCCATTAAAGGCAATACTTGAGCATATGACTAAGTAAATGTTAAGAGCCTCACTTAGGATCCATTTTAAGAGTCCACTATGGATGCCCTTATTGATGTTTAATTGTCAAGAAGACATAAAAGAACTCAAAGAAGCATGTATATATATAGAAAGAAAAAATTGGACACAGGGGTAAGCTGCTGTGCGCCCTCTCTACAGGCTCGTCTTAAGCTCAAACATATGGTCGAAACTAATTTACACTGTATTGCTCGACGAGCTTTGTTTGTAAAAAAATCACGTTGATTAGACATCTGCTACTTACTAAGGGAATCTTTTTGTGCATTAAATGAACAACAAATAGGATATAAAAATAAATAAACAACCGAATATTTTGAGCTCTACAAAGGGATCATGTTTTCCAGCTTGGGACGTGGTCCGCAAGATCGGGACACCAAGCTTCTGTGCCAGGGTCCCCATCTTCGGAAAATTTTAAATCAATCTCATTCTCTGTTTTCCAGGAATATTATAAAAGAATATTCAAATGCCAAGCAGAAGCTAAATATAAGTCGTGGACCCCACTCTATGTATGAGTATGAGGTGTCAATGACGTTTACAAAATCAGATTTTTACCTTTAGGTGTAGAAAAGAGATATCTAATTCTTACTAAGATAAGTCATTTTTTTTTAATTACCACTAAATTAAGATAAGTCATTTTTTTATTTAGGTTTTGAGTGCACTTTCTTATTATAGGGCTTTAGTGGTTTAGGCACTTTCATAGGGTATCTTATAGGGGTGCTCACGGTCCGGATCGGTCCGGATTGGCATGAATCCAATCCTAATCCGCGAGTCACGGTTTTTTGAAAATACAATCCGTGTCCGATCCAAAAGTCTCACGGTTCGGTTTCAATCCGAACCGCGAGTTACGGATCGGTTCCGGATTAATCCACGGATTTTCAACTTATTTGGAAAAAACAACAAACAAAGGCAGTAAGCCACTAGCAAGTAGCAAATGTAAATGCACTAAATAGAAAGTTCAAAGTTGGAAACATTTCCAGATTAAGACAATAGCAAGACTAGCAACAGAGGCAAGACAATAGCAGATTAAGACAATAGCAAGACATTTCCAGAAAGTTCAAAGTTCAAACTAGCAACACAATAGCAGATTAACACTTCCAGTTCACTCACAAACAGAGGCACTACCACATAGTTCTAGTTCACAAAGACAAAAGCAGACACAGACAAAGGTAGTTATTGAGATAACAATATCACACCATAACTGATAACTCCTACAAAATACGAACCGTAAGTCTACCAAATTAACAATATCTATACAATTATAAAAGTGAAAAAATTATATATAATAAAAATCTCACGGTTCGGATTGGTTAATCCACGGTTTCAAAATCAAAATCCGTGTCCAATCCAAAAGTCACGGTTTTTTATTTTTTGAATCCGTGTCCGGACCATTAATCCACGGTTAAAATCCAAAAGGTACGGATCAGTTCGGTCCGGACCGGATTCACGGTTCACCGGTTTTTTTGAGCAGCCCTAGTATCTTAGGATTTTAGGCACTTTCATAATGTACCCTAGAGTTTAAGTTTATGCACTTTCATAGGTTACCCTAGTCATACTGTACTCTAGGATTTAGGTTTAGGGTGCACTTTTCTATTATAGGGTTTTGGTTTAGGCACTCTCATACGATAGGATTTTTAAGCACTTTCATATAATACACTAGGATTTAGGTTTAGACACTTTCATTGGGTTTTCTATGATTTAGGTTTTAGGGTCCTATTATAGGGTTTTAGTGGTTTAAGCACTTTCATAAAGTACCCAAGGGTCTTGGTTAAGACACTTTCATACGTTTTGGGGAGTTGAGGAAAGAGAGAAACTGTGCCCGTGTGAGGAGAGAGAGAGAGAGAGAGAGAGAGAGAGAGAGAGAGACCTAACGCCCCGTTTGGCGACCGGAGATGATTTTGGGTGGATTTGTAATGAGGGTGGATTTGAAGGTGGATTTGTAATGATGGTGAATTTGTAATGAGGGTGGCCCCACCTCGTAATGAGGGTGGATTTATTAGTGAGATGTTTAGATGGTATTTTGAGAAGGTGGATTTGGAAGGTGGATTTGATAGAATAAGAGAGAAAATGACCTATTTACCCCCAATTTTTTAATTTAATAAATAAATGGATTAATTTTATTATAATAACAATAAATACATAATAAAAATAACAATAAATACACCTTATATACATAAATATATTTAAATTATATTAGATGTTTAAAAAATATTTCCGTACAAAAATCCATAAAGTAAAATAAAATGTTATAATTTACCCCCCAAAAAATAAAATGTTATTATCCATTTTAACATTAAAAAAAAAAAAACAATATCACAACATTGTTTGCTTTCAATGTAAGGGTTTGTTTGGAACATGTGAAAGAGAAAGGAAAATAAGAGAAAATAAAATGAGAGGAAGGTGAGTGAAAAGTGGGAGGAAAATTACACTATTTAAAATACTTAGATTTTTTATTCTCTCTCTTCTTTCTCTCCAAATCAAACAATAGGAGAGAGAAAATTTTAACTTTCCTTTCCTTTCCCTCACTTTCCTCAAATTCCAAACACACCCTAAATGTTAATAATCTCCAGGGGCTTCCAGCGTAATTTTGCAGAAGGTAAAAAGACAGCTGTCTGTGTCTTCTTCTTCTTCTTCAGAGAATTTGGTTTCAATTTCTTAGAACACACAGGCGACGACTACGCGACTCGGCTACGACAACTCCTCCAGATCCCGCGACGACTACGGCGACTCCTCCGCCGTGGTTTTCAAGTACTCTCTCTCTCTCTCTCTCTCTCAGTCTCTCTCTCTCAGTATTTTTTTTATTCAAAACCCTCCAAATCACCCGGATTTGGAGGGGTAAAATAGATAGAAAAACCTCAAATCCATCCTTGTTAGCCAACGACAGGGTCAGGGCTGTCGTTGGCAAATCTGGGTGAAGCCGGATTTGCACTGCAAACAGTGAAAATAGTCCGGGTGGAGTTGGGGACGAAAATTATGCGCCAAATGCCGCCTGGAGGTGGGCCCTGGATTACAAATCCGGGGCTGAGTCAAATTCGGGTGCAAATCCGGTCGCCAAACAGGGCGTAAATTGTACTTGGAGGTGTATTTGTGAAAGTGCATGCCGCTAGTGTACCTGGACGTAATTAAATCACTCATAAGGGCTGGACCGGCCGGTAGTTCTCTCTAGCAAAATAACGGTCATTGGGCCGATCAAAATAAATAAATAACGGTCATTGGTACACATCACAAAATACAAAAATGATTGTGACACAAACTTTGTGTCACAACCAACCACAACCCCACTCACATAGGGTGTGGGTCCCACATGGGCCTCACGTGCGGGCTCCACACCCCATGTGAGTGGGGTTGTGGTTGGTTGTGGCACAAAGTTTGTGTCACTATCATTATTCCACAAAATAAGAGGTCATTTACAAATAAAGAGACAATAGCATTTTAATAGAACGTAACTCATTAGTCCTATTGATCATGCATTACGCCCATGATCTTCAAGTACAATATTATTAATACAGACTTTTGACTAGCTTAACTCCCATTACACCATTATTTCAAAATATCTACCATTAATTAAGTCCCACTAGCAAATATGGAAAGATTCGATCTAGCAAAATGTAACTTTCAATTGCCAAATAAAATAAAAGTTTAGTATTTCCGATACCACCTTAAACTTGATTTCTTGTCGCTCCGAGCACTTCTTAATTTGTGAAAAATATCTTCTTTGAGATTCTAGGTGAAAATATACGCAACTTGATCTTGTGACTTCACAAATTTGAGTTCCACCTCCTTCGATATTGGTTGCACATTCTCGAATAAAATGGTACCTTGTGTCGATGTACTTGCTGCAATCATGGAACACCATATTCTTGGCCATGCTAGTACCGATTGGTTGACTATGTAAACCTCCGTTGACTCCTCTTGAGGCATGTGGAGTTCCTTCAACAAATTTCTAAGCCAAAGTGCTTGACAGACACAAAAGGCGCTGCGACATATTCGGCTTCACAAGAAGAGGGTGTAACAGTAGGTTGCTCCTTTGAATTCTACGCAAATGCTGTCTCTCCCATGAAAAAAACTGTTAGAAATATTATTTTCATACGTCATGTTTTGCACAAGAGCTAAAAAAGATTTGCAGATTGTCAAAACGCAGCATATAAAATAAGTGAGAACACAAATAACAAAGCTTGGGAAAGACCTAGCTTGCATGTGAGAATGGCTGGTAAGAGCATTGTCTTAAAGGTAATATTCTCCTCTAGCGTGCGCAGGTTCAATACAGAAGTGTACAAACCTCGAGATATGATTCAACCCAAGCCCTCCTCGTTGATTTTCATGACCACCAGGAGAATTTGAACGATTAACGAAACCGAGTTGCACATTCCAGTATTGTTAACTGCATTTTGAATTTAAAAATTCTTTCAAAATTCAAACAAATGACCATTCTGAAGAAAGAACATGATGGTCTTTTGTCCATATATGCTTGCGTAGGGTTTATGTTTGTTTTTTCAATGTGTGAATGTGTGTTCTTGAGCTCCATGCGTTGAGCTAAAATTGGCTCACCGGAAAGGCCATATCACATACCTTTTGTTGTGTTGATGGGAAGGACAGAGCAGCGAGGATTAAGGTCTCCAACAAAATTAAAGTCGCAGACCAAAAATAATACTAGAAGAAAATTATGCTTCTTCATACTATATTAGTGTGATATATACTTTTTTTTTTTCTTTTGAACTGGGTGATTTATACTTTTACTTAGGTATAGCTGTATTAGTTCTTCCTTTTTATCCAAGTTATTTGATTTTTACACCATGCATCAGTCTTTAGTTTAATGAATTTGAGCTAAATGAGGTCACTGGAGTCGTAAGAAGATTAGGTTTTGAGGTGATATGGAAAACTTCCTTTTTCCTTATTTAAGCCTATTTTGATGGGATTTAGAATTGTTAAATATTGTAAAAGACAGTACAAACTTGACGTAGTTCTGCTTTTGGTAAGGAACTCATGAGGGCCCTTCATTGCAGATATTTTCGATACTTAGAGCATCCCGAATGGGATAATCAAAACATCTAAATAACCAAAGTTAGTAATATTGTTTGTCCAAAAATTGGCTCACTTGGCATAATCATAGTTAACAACCTTTTAGCAAATAACCAATTTTTGGCATTTGGATAATCAAAAGTAACAACATTTTCTCAATACCCAAAACTCAATAACCAAATTTTGGGGACCACACCCTATTTATAAGTCTTTTTTGATAGAATGAATTCAAAAGCAACAACATTCTCTCTCAATTTTTCAAATACGTACTTCAAAACTCAATTTTTTGAACTTTCCCTAAAAAATTGGAAATTATCAATAATAATAACAAATTGAAAATGTGTTCAAGATTGGTCTCATTTTAAAGGTATTGTGAATATCTTTTAAATTGTACTAATATTATAAAAAGTATATGAACAAATTTAAAGTTGTGCCTATTTTATGAATAAAAATAGAGTGAGTAGTACTTTTTTTTATTATGGACACAAAATACCATTGTGACACTCCACATTGCTAACTTTATAAATGTCTTGTATGGATAATCAAAGTCTGATGTGGCAACTTTTGATTATCCAATTTTAGTTATACCACTAGTGATGCTCTTATATATATATATATATATATATATATATATATATATATATATATATATATATATATATATATATATATATATTTAAAACAAATCCACACCTCATAGATCCCAATTGAATTTCAACAATCCGAACCGTCCAATGTGTTTAAAAGGTGTTTTTAAGGGCCCCCGCGAGAAATCCACAAAAACAAATACCGGGAAGGGCTTGATCCGAGCAATTTTCATAAAAACTGTACATGTTCGTTTTTATGAAAAACTGCTCAGATCAAGCCCTTCCTGGTATTTTGTTTTGTTGATTTCTCGCGGGGACTCTTAAAAACACCTTCTAAACACATTGGACGGTTCGGATCGTCGAAAATCGATCCAGAAAGTGGAGGTTCGGATTTTAAAAAAATGCGGGAGCCCTTTTTTTTTTGAACGGCAAAAAAGATTTTATTAATCTTCGCAAACGGATTACAAAGATTAAAGAGAACCGAGGAAAAAAGCAGCATCACAACGCAAAGGAGAAATCCCAACTAGGTTGGCACCTCACCAAGCGACAATCATATGCCACCTCGGCCCAAAAAGGGAAATAACAAGATTGACCAGAGGTCAACCAAACAGATCAGTCACTAATACAAGCTACTGGAGAAAGTGAAACAAACTCCTAACATCAAAATACAGCTTGAAGGATTTAATTGAAGCCCAGGAAGAGTACTCCTCACAATCAAGATGCAAACAACTCCTCAATATCACCAGCAGATAGCACCATCAGTATTCGAGTCATTTCGATATGCAACGACACCAATATCAGCAGTAACAGAACATTAGCCAACAACAAATAAAGAGAAATTAAACTTCGAAGTACCCAAATTTGATAATCCACAACTGTAACTCATCAATTGTGTGAAGTGATTATAGAGATTGAAGGATACTTTGTAGTCTATACACAAAGTCATCCACAGTGTAATCTCCCCCTCCCAACTTTGTTTTGACCCATAAAGCTACCCTGACCTTGATAAGCTCAGAAATGTTCTCCCAATTTGGTTGTGATTCTTCAAAAACTAGCTTATTTCTTATATTCCAAATAGTCCACATTAAAGCCACTGGAATGCAGTCCCAAATGATCTTCTTTGCTAGCTTCAATTTCCAGTCATTCCAACAAATAAGTAAGTCCACCAAAGATCTTGGTGTTACCCAGATTACTCCCCACCAAGACAGCACTTTTGACCAAACAGCCCATACCAAATCTCAGTGCAACAGAAGATGATCCAGAGATTTTAAACAAGTATCACAGAATTTGCATATTGCATTCTCAGGATTTTGGATGATGCCAATGTTTAAAAGGTACTCAGCTGTTTTGACTCTTCCCAAATGAACAAGCCATCCAAAACATTGGACTCTATATGGGGCCGCATTTCTCCACATTAGGTCATAGGCATTGTTTGTTAAGATTGCTTGAGGTCTGGCAAGATCATAAATGGATTTGACTGTGAAATTTGTTGAATTTGAACCATGCCATATCAATCTATCAGTAGCCCCAATGTTTTCTACCACACCAGAATCATCCAATAATTGACATAGATCGTCCTTCATTTCTTCCTCCCAATCAAACAATCTTCTTCTAAAGTTAAAGTCCCAGTGATTGGACTCAGCTTTCCTGGCTAGTACATTACTCAGTAGCTCGTCTTTAGAATTTGCAATTATGAACAAAGATGGGTAAGCTTCTGCCAAACAAGGTACACCTAGCCAGATATCACTCTAGAACAGGATGGTACTCCCATCACCAACCTTAATTCTAGCATTTTCAAGAAATATTGAATGCATCGCAGGCTTTCTATCTTTGACCTGCATAATATCCTTCCAAATGGTAGAAACTTTTCTCTGAATCTCTATCTTTGGAATCCAATTACTATCCCTCATTTTGTACTTAGCTTTTATTACATTTCTCCACAAGGCCTCCTTTTCCATTCCAAACCTCCACCACCATTTTATTAGAAGTGCATCATTCATGTCTTTAATGTTTCTAATGCCTAATCCCCCACATTCTTTTTTCTGAGTGATTTTTACCCAAGATACCATGTGTAACTTCCTTTTCAAATCTGACCGTCCCCACAAAAAATTAGCTTGAATAGATTCAATAGTTTTAACTACCCCCTCAGGCATTTTGAACAGTGACATAAAGAAAATAGGCAAGCTACATAAGACAGATTTAATGAGTACAATTCTACCACCAAATGAAAGATACCTCCTCTTCCATGTTGCAAGCCTGGCTCTGATTCTGTCTATAACTGGTTTCCAGGTGAATTTGAGCTTTGGACTGACACCCAATGGCATGCCTAAATACTTGATTGGCAGGTTTTGAGTTTGGCAATTGAACACTTGTGCAAAATGTTGAGTGACCTCATCAGTTAGCCCCACACCACATAGAACAGTTTTGTGGTAATTGATCTTTAACCCAGACATTTCCTCAAAAAATGCGGGAGCCCTGACTGGAAGTGGACCGGATTTTAAGAGCAATAGTTGAAGATTATCGTTTCGTTCTCGATAGTTGATATACATATGATATGATGTAATTTTATGAGCTAATAAGTTAGTCCAAATTATAGAGAAAGAAAGAGGAGATAGAAACAGGAGAGAGGGGGCGGGGAGAGAGAGAGAGAGAGAGAGAGAGAGAGAGAGAGAGAGAGAGAGAGAGAGAGAGAGAGAGAGAGAGAGAGAGAGAGAGATGGAGAAATATGGACCATTTAAAATACTTTTAGACGACTGAGATGCATGCTCGGACACCAGATTTGCGGTACCCTGTTTGCACCCAAAATGTTCTCCTTGATGACTCCCTTAGGGTTGGTTAAAAGAATATCTTCAAAATCACATCCTTTACATGTTAACAGTTTAGTTTTTAAATCATTACCCTATTTCTCTCTCCAATCATTACTTCACTTTTCAATTTTTATTCTCATTTCTCTCTCTATCTCTTTCCACTCACTACCCTTGTCTCAAATTATTATTCTATTTCTCTCTCCACTCATTATCTCTACAAACAAAACTACACTAGATGAACATGTGTATTGTTTTTTGTTTTTGTTTTTTTTTTTTCTTTAAGGAACCTACAGTTCGATCAAATGCGCTTATGAGTGTAAACACAAAAGCTGACGAAGGATTACAAACAAGATTCTGAAAAAAAAATCCCAAGTGATGAGGGCTCTGTTGGGAAATAGTATCTGATTTCACCCATGAAACACATTGCCTAGCTTGTCATTGTCTTGTTTTGTTTGCCATTGTTGGTTGATGACTGATAGTGAGCTGGTGATGGATGTCTCTTACCTACTGGACTCATACTGCATATAAAAATGATAACTTGTGGCACCATAATCCATATCCTGTCTGTTCTTTCATTGATTTACCCGGTCACGTTACTAAAGGGTTTAAGCTTCTGTTTTTACGTTTCCAAATCTGGAAGATTCTTGCCCTATCCCTGCATATAAAAAATGATAAAATGTTCGTTTTCGAGTTTAATACCACTCTCTCCATGGATATTTAGCAAAACATTCTCAACTCCGAAGTTTCACAGAATCGCAACTCGGGCCGAACTTTGGGTTCGGCAAATAATATGTTGAAAATTGTACTGAATTTCTAAATTTCATCATCGTTTGCACTTTAACTGCTGTCCAAGTCCAACGTCATTGTGACCCATATTGCTCATGCTTGAACGTGCATAAAACATTTACTTGAAGGTCCGACCCTTTGTGAGTGTTGTATTCGGATGTTGTGTCTGTAGCATTATTACAAGCAAAGAACCATCAGAATTAATTATCAAAACAATAGATCGAGCTTGTTGTTAGGAACCAGTAGACAAGACCATTATACATGCAAAATTTGGACAAGGAATGTGTAAGCGAATCGAAAGAAAAAAAGGAGAGACTATACATATGCACGAAGTTTAAAAAATGGTTGGACCTACCAACACCATTATCAGAAAGGGCACCAATTGTGTGGCTTCGCTATTTATGAAGCTTAACCACGCCAAAATTCATGTTAATTTATTAGGTGCCGACATAGACAAAATGGGACTGAATACTGGTCCAACATAGACAAAGTGGGCAGGAAATAAGAAAAGGAAGATGCTCAAGAGATTGGAATGCATCTCCATGACAGGAAATATGATCTCCATAATGGCTATTTTCCCAGATTTTGGCTCCCACCTCTCAGTGATGAAGAGAATCCAGCAGCGCCATCCGAAAAAAGAGAGTTGAGCTACTAAGCTAAGCTGCTTTTGGAGAACACGGTAGAAGCAATTTTTTCGCTTCCGCCTCTGAGCTAGGGACGCTAAATTCAAAGAAAATGCACGAGTTAAGCTAATCATACAGGTAGCTTAAAAGGGTACTAGAACTATGAAAGTTCCAGGACGATAACATCAATTGCAATTGATTCATGAAATTCAAACATCAATTAAACTTCATTACAAAGGTAAAAAAATCAAAGTACAAGCCTTCTTACAGCTCCGAGAGGACATTAAACATGGTTTCGCGCGCTCTGCACATAGCTTCCAATGGCTTAGACTTGGGCATAGTGATACCTCTCCCTTCAGACATGTCAACCAACTCTTCACCAATCCTCTCCCATTCAAAGCACTGAATCAAGGCCGCCAAAGCCAACCCCACCACCCGATAGGCAAGTCCCATCCCCGGGCAACTCCTCCTTCCCATTCCAAACGGTATTAATGCGTACGCATTGATTTCCCCACATTCAAACCTCTCTGGCTTAAAACTTGTCGGATCCTCCCACACCTTTGGGTCCCTATGAATAGCCCACGCATTCACCATTAACATCGTGCCACGTGCGATGTCGTACCCTCCAATGGTGCAGTCATCGGATGACTCATGTGGCGCGAGGAGCGGTGCAGGTGGAAACAATCGAAGGGTCTCGTTGACAATGTTCTGGAGGTATGGTAGCTTGGAGAGATCCGGTTCGTCTACCAAATGGTTATCGCCGACTATTGTGTCTAATTCAGCTCTAGCTTTTTCTAAAACTTTTGGATGGTTGAGCAAAAGCGACATGGCCCACTCGATAGTCACTATTGACGTATCAGTCCCGGCAATCAGCATCATCTGTACATATCAATGAAGACTTTCGGTAAAAATTCTTCGTCAAAAAATTAGAATAAAATGCTCTATGGCATTAATTCTACTGTTCTTGAATTAGTTTAGTAAAATCATCTACCGTTTAGAATCCATGTGTTGGACTTGGAAAAAATTAAAACCCCAAATTATGTACCACAAAAATCTCAGCTCAATTCAAACAGGCTTACCATTCCCCCAGCTTGCAATTACTCAATTTCTGAATCTAACCTTGCCATATCATAATACAGAGCAAGATGTAGATTGACATACCAATATGTTGCCTTTGATTATTTCATCAGAGTAGTATTGAGGATCGGAATTTTGTAACTCCAGCATAGAGTCGATCATTGACTTTGTTTTTTCTCCATTTTGATCCGAAAATTCCACATTTTTACTCCGTTTTTCGTCGATCAGACCCTGCAAAAACGCATCCATCTTCTTCTGGATCTTCAACATCCTATTCTGCACTCTTCCAAAATCAATCCACCACAAAGAAGGCAAAAAATCACCCGGATTCGACAATCCACATGATTCCGTAAAACCCCTGATAGCATCCTGAAATCCGGCAGCCTCCACAGAATCCTCCGCTTCATACCCAAAAAACCTTTTCCTTGCAACTATCTGCGTAGTGATATTGAACGACAATTCTTCGAGTTTCGATCTCATTTCCACCCTAACGAAACTCTTTTGCGAATCTCTATATATATTTTTCAACAGCGACCGAACTTCCTCTTGTCGGATACTCAAAAAGGAGTTCAGTTTACCCGTGGAGAAGATTTCTAGCGTTGAAATTCTGCGGAGGTTGCGCCAGTGGTCACCGTACGAGGCAGACCCCATTGTTGTGTAGTTGTAGTTGAGGAGCTTTCCAACGAGAAGCCGTGGCCTATTTGCAAAAACAAGATCGTTTTTGGAATATAAGTCTTCGATTGCAGACAAGGAGGATAGGATGAGTACAGGACGAGACCCCAATCGGAGGGCGAGGATTGGGCCGTATTTTTTCGAAAGGATTTCGAATGTTCGGTGAATTGGTTGTCTCGTCAAATGGAGATGGCCTATTATGGGAAGCGATGGGGGGCTTGGTGGTGAGTTTTTTTGTGGGGATTGGTTTTGTAGGAGTTTCAGCAGTAGGAAGAGAACGAACAAGGAGGCTATAGAGGAGATGAAGTAAAACCAAGTTGATTCCATGATTGTGCTGCAGGGGAAGCTGTGGAATCATAAGGTTTAGAGATGTTTGATCAGTTTAAAAAAGCTTAATAATTGTATTGTTTACAGCAGTTGTCCGTTTTGGCAATCAATTTGTGATTGAGACTGCAAGTTATTGCCATCGCCAGGTCAAGGACATTAATATAATGGAACTACTTAGTGAGGCTTTTCCGTCTCCTTCACTATGAGATTATGTCGTTTTCTCAATAATCTCCATGTCCTCCTCCGAGCTACCCTCATCCACCATGCCGCCTCTTCAGCCCGCCGCCCTCTTCCACAACCACCTTCCAATGCCTAGCTGTTGTGTTGGACCCGGAGAGCCCCATAGATTTGGTTACACAATGTCACTCCCTGTGACCGCTCTAAAAACAAACTTGAGGGTGCGATGTCGAATGCCATCAAAGACTTAATTGAAGCCCTTCCTAACGCCAATTGGCTTTAGGGGAGATGGTGGAAAAGCGGTCCGACTAGTGGTATCAGAGCCAGGAGATCATGGGTTCGAGTCGCGGGAGCGTCATTGTGAGGGAGGGATTGTTGGGCCCAGCGTGTCCCCATAGATTTGGTTACACAATGCCACTCTCTATGACCGCTGTAAAAACAAACTTGCGGGTGTGATGTCGAATGCCATAAAAGACTTAATTGAAACCCTTTCCAACACCAATTGGTTTTAGGAGAGATGGTAGAAAAGCGGTCCGACAAGATGAAAAATCCTATTTTGCTAGCAATCGAATAAACAAGCAATAATAGGAATTAAAAAAAAAAATAAACGATGAACACACGATATATGCGGAAAACTCCAAATAGGGTAAAAACCACGGGAAGGAATCAAAACGGTAAAAATAACATTGTGCACTTACAATTGACCTATACTTACAATTGAAAATCCTCTCAATTGACCCACGACCAGATTGCCGAATCCACGTTCACCGCACCAAGTGTTTGATTGCTGCACTCCTTGACTCACTCAAGCCCTCCGAGTTACTTCCAGAAAGCCATTGGAAGAGTGTTCAAAAGATTGTAGAAAACCTCTTGGAGTTGATTGCGTTGATCAACGATGCATTAATTGTACTCCAAGACTCAAAGGAACAACCCCTCTCTTTTCTCTTAATTTCTCACATCCATATGGTGGCTGTAAAAAGACATTATTTGAAACCCTAGCTGCTGCCTTTTATAAGCTTGTAGTAGCGCTTGCTCGAGCACATTTGGAGTTGCTCAAGCATTTTTGTAATCAGACCATATGCTGGACCCATGGCTTGAAAATGCTTGAGCACTTTGCTAAAACTTCTTTTCTCCAACAATTACCATCTAAAACTTGACTAAGCCTATCAATCGACCTCTCAATTACATTGACACATTGATTCCATTCCACAACCTAGACAAACACTCTAAAATTATAAGAAAAAGAAAAGACAACTCGATAAAAAAGGAATACACATAAATGTGTGTTTTGACATGAAATTGCCAACCACAAGAGAGCTCGGCTTATGGAGCTTACGATCTCCCCCTTTGGGACACAATCCGTGATAAAACACACCAACATTGAAAAAACCTATTCCTTAACAGAATGTAATCACCTGCAAAGCTGCAATCAACACTAAAGGACACAATCCGTTAGAACCAAAACTGAATATTACTCCCCCTTTTTGTCACGGAAGGACAAAGGTATAAGAAGCCAATACGAGAATATGAACAAACATGTGCCATAAACAATAAAAGCCAAAATCTACTATAACCAACAATAAAAGATAAATTAAGGAGCATAACATAATAAATAAGGATCAATAACAAACTTGGCGAATTCATAAATCTAAAACCCAATAATCCGAACCATAAATGCTGGTACCTAGTCCCTTTTTTTTTTTATTACCGTAGTCTAGGAAGATGTCAAGCCAAGGAGGAAAGAAAATCTTTTATTAATACCCAAAGCAAAGCAATACTGAGATAAATCGCAATCTTAGTGAGAGAATTGGGAAATTAGAGAAATATACTTCAAATAGAAAAGGAAAGAACAAGAATCTTTAAACCCTTTTGGTTGTTTCCAACTTAAAAGAAAATTGGAAAAGAAAATAACAATGAAATCCTAAGTAATAACAAGGAAAGAAACCAAGGAGTTTACAGACCCTCTTTTTGTTAATATTTTACTCAACATAAAGAGTGAAAGATGCATGGAAAGACAGTGAATATGCCCGCAAACATGCTTAAGCATTTTTTAAGTAACGCACGCAGTGTGGAGGCAGTTGAGTAGCTTTACAAAATGCTCAAGCCATTTTTGAAGGTAACTAAGCAACTCGCTGAAAAAATTGTAAATTCAATAAAATAAGATCCAACAAAGCCTCGAAACAAAAAATGAACACAAAAGTTCGCAACACAGCATCAAACCGACTAAGGTACAAGTTTTTGGTTATAAGACTTGAGTAGCAAAACATCATTAACGTGTGCGAACAAATCAAATAAGACCAATCGAGGATATATTGAAGAGGTAAATGCACCATGACATATGAAACTTGTGACAACGGTGAGTGTGTGAAACACGTCATAGAAAATTAAGATCACCATCCAAGCATCCGAAAAATTCTCATGTACCATTGGACTGTCATGCACTCTCCCCCTCACGAAGTCAAACCAGGCACTCATCGATACAAAATTTTGTGCCACTGAAAATAGACAAATCCCCCTCAACTTAATATTTAATATTTGCTAGAATTTCATAGTTGTGTTTTCGCTTTTACCCCATTGCTGTTTGACGCGAATATTGGGAGTAAGAGTACCTCATACCCAATGCCCAGTTACTAAGCGAATGGTCCAATCACTAATGCTTTCACAAAGCCTATCCATCTTTTGACGCGAACACTCAGAGGGAGAGTACCTCACCCCGATTGCCCGGTTACTCAATGAACGCTCGGATAAACATATATAGATATATATATATTTTTTTCAACTGTACTACCTTTTTTTTTTTAATTGCGCTTAATGGACCATTGTATCCAAAAAAAAAAAAATGATGCCAAAAAAATGGTCAATCGCTGAGAGAAAGGACAAGACATACCCAAGTGCATGAGAATCAAACTTGCCTCGTTAAGTAATCTCTCAAATTCTGACGTGTAGATGTGGTAGTCACAGAGACATGTGGCTTGATACATTTAACTACCAAATACATCGCAAAAAAGAACCAAATAGGATGCTCATACACTATCAAGACGTTAAGATGCTCAAATCTCATATCATCAAACTCAAACCTCAAGGCATCCACATTGCAGGAAAAAAAGATTTTTTGAGGATTTTAAAATAATCGAATATTTTTTAATAAGAACATATAAAATCAATGACAATAAAGAAATAAACATAGTGTTCCAAACTAGAGAAAATATAAATGACTAAACTCATAGAACTAGGTACAAGATAAGCAACGAAGATCAACCTAGACCATGGTACCAAGATCAAGCTTCAAAAAGCAAGGTCATCTCCTCTGGATGATCCAATGTCATCTAGAGGTTTTGTAGAAATATTCGCTTGAGGTCTCAAGTCTAACCTCCTCACCCAAATAGCTCTGGTTTTAATAGGGACTACTTTACTCTGATTGTTAGGCATAGGTTTATGTGTCATATCCCTAAATGTCGTATTTCCAACATTACCACAATTAGTATACTTGGCCCAAGATTTTTCAATGTTGTCATGCTTTATAACTGTTTTAAAATAATCAATTTTATTTCAACTACCAAAGCTACAAGCCGTGGAGGGATATCCGTGCAGTTGGAAGCAATTCAGTCTAATGTGTCCTTTGACATTACAATAATGACATATAGGAATGAACTTGACATAATCATGTGAATGTGACACATGTATGTGTGAAGTACATGAAGTGCGAGATGCATGCAGTTTCCTACATTGAGGTTTGATGTGACCCTTAACACCACAATTATGACAAGTAAGAATAAACTTAATCAAATTTACCTCACCACGTTTGGTGGTGGCATTCCTCATTGTTGTCACTTGCCTCTTTGCATTTGTAAAAATAGGCTGCTTCAACCTATTAGTGTGATTGTTCACCTTGACGATTGGCTTCACTTTATTGTCCACCAGAGGAATGGCAGCACTGCTATTTGGTTTGGTAAAGACAATATTTCCTTTCGCCTTTGAAGATGATGCACCCTCTATATAACCAAGTCCTCCTTTATTTGAAGCCGCCTTCTGAACACTTAATAAATCATCAAGGGCTTGTGACCCTTTGTTCAATTTCTCGAATGTAGCATTAGCATTGTCTAGTTCCCCTTGTAACTTGACTATTTCCATTTCCATGGACACCTTATACTTAACACACCCCTGTATTTCATCTTGAAGAGCTATGAGTTTTATTTTCGTATCATCAACCTATTTGTTGAGCAATTAATATTTCTCTTCTAGTTCCCTAGCATAATCTTGGGATTTTAACAATTCTCAATCATGATCATCTTTGGCTTTCTCGGCTAACTTCAATTTTTGGACAAGCTTCGTATTCATTTTAGACATCTTGAGGCTTGTTGTGTATAGATTGTTATACTCTACCTTCAAGTTATCTAAGTCATCAACATACTCTTCTTTTTTGTCACACTTTCACTACACTCCAAACTCTCTCCTGAATTTAAAGAAGCAGCTAAAACCATATAGTTCCCTTTGTCTTTGCTATTACCCTCATCTTCATTTGATTTATTTGACTCACTATCATCCAGAGTTTTCACATTGTAAGCCTTCCTCTTAAACATCTTGTTAGCACAATTTTGGGCTATATGACCATACCCATGACATTCAAAATTTTGGTTCCCCATTTTTCTCCCTTTTTCTTCTTAATCCTCAGCTTCCAACAGTTATAGTTTTCATTATCCAATAGAGTCGTACGATTTGAGGGGTGATTTGTGTTCATTGTAAAAATAAAGGATCCGCTCAAGAAAAAAAAAAAAACTTTCTTATCAGAAGAGCGACATGCTCTGAAACTAAATGAAAAATCCTATTTTGCTAGCAATCGAATAAACAAGCAATAATAGGGATTAAAAAAAATAAACGATGAACACAGGATATACGTGGAAAACCCCGAATAGGGT
Organism: Vaccinium darrowii; assembly: GCA_020921065.1. Lineage (NCBI taxonomy): Eukaryota > Viridiplantae > Streptophyta > Magnoliopsida > Ericales > Ericaceae > Vaccinium > Vaccinium darrowii. Next base: position 8,240,053 of record CM037157.1, read on the forward strand.
AAAAACCACGGGAGTGAATCAAAACAGTAAAAATAACATTGTGTAGTTACAATCGACCTATACTTACAATTGAATCAAAACAGTAAAAATAACATTGTGCAGTTACAATCGACCTATACTTACAATTGAAAATCCTCTTAATTGACCCAAGACCCGATTGCCGAATCCATGTTCACCGCACCAAGTGTTTGATTGTTGCACGCCTTGACGCACTCAAGCGCTCCGAGTTACTTCCAGAAATCCACCGGAAGAGTGTTCAAAAGATTGAATACAGATTGCAGAAAACTTCTTGGAGTTGATTGCGTTGATCAACGATGCATTAGTACTTGTACTCCAAGACTCAAAGGAACAGCCCCTCTCTTTTCTCTTAATTTCTCACGTCCATATGGTGGTTGTAAAAAGACATTATTTGAAACCCTAGCTGTTGCCTTTTATAAGCTTGTAGTAGCGCTTGCTCGAGCACATTTGGAGTTGCTCGAGCATTTTTGTAATCAGACCATATGCTGGACCCATGGCTTGAAAATGCTTGAGCACTTTGCTAAAACTTCTTTTCTCCAACAATTACCATCTAAAACTTGACTAAACCTATAAATCAACCTCTCAATTACATTGACACATTGATTCCATTCCACAACCAAGACAAACACTCTAAAACTATAAGAAAAAGAAAAGACAACTCGATAAAAAAGGAATACACATAAATGTGTGTTTTGACATGAAATTGCCAACCACGAGAGAGCTCGGCCTATGGAGCTTACAGTGTTGGATCCGGAAAGCCCCATGGATTTGGTTACACAATGTCACTCCCTGCGAGCGCTATAAAAATAGACTTGCGGTTGCGATATTGAATGTCATAAAAGGTTTAATTGAAGCCCTTCCTAACGCCAATTGGCTTTAAGGGAGATGGTGGAAAAGCGGTCCAACATATTGTAATGTCGGAAAGCTTATGAATTCAAGAACAAAGTGTCGTTGTGCGGGGATTGATCAAACTAAACACCCACACATGAATTGAAATCAAACACGAGGAAAGAAAGAGACAATTGTACGTAGTTCCCCACGGGGGCAACAGATTCACTATATGTGCGGGAAGATTACAATCACACTCAACAGTTGCTCTCTCTCAATCTCAGCGATGTCTGCCACACCGAGGGCAAGGGAACAAATACAAATATGTAGACCAATATATGAAAGTTGAGCAACGGCTAGGAGATGATAAAGCAAGCATCTCAAGGCAACTTCAATACATTGTGAGCTGCTTCATATTCCTGATTTCGGTTGCTGAAATAGCAGCTCATAAACCCATCTTCTAGAAGGCTAATTTTGGTCCAATTGGATTAAGCCAAAAAAAAAAAAAACCCACAAATCTTCACCTTGGCGATCAATCTATGAATCAACGCTACCCCAATTGCAAACCAGAAGCAGAAGCTAGAACAAACTGGACTCTCCACAAGCTCGAGCCAAACGAGAGTCAATAAAGCAGAAACCAATCGGAGGAACCAAAACAAGCGCTCTCTCCAAACAAACCAATAGCTAACTGATTGCAGACGTCCAAGCTCTTACGAAGTACTACAGATTAAAGGTTACGGGAACAATCCAAACCAGAGAGCCAAATTCCAAAGTCTCAGAAAGCTTCAGAATCAAATTCTTCAAATTATGACAACTCCAATACCATGTTCCGATAACAATTCCAAATACCAAACGATGTGATCGAACTGAGACTTGCCATGTCTCCAAGCTGCCACCAATGGCCCAAACACATGCACCCTAAGGTACTTAAATCATCTTCGAATGGATCAAATCCGAATTAGGTTCAAACTCAATCCTAGTGACCGAAATCAACAAATCAGTAGTGCCAAGTATTGCATCAAAACCTTCATTTTTTCCAGCAACAACTGCTTCACATGTAGTTAAATCCCTCTAAGGACACATGTTGTTGCATCGAGTGACTCTCATCACCACCGAGTTGCCTGAAACAATCTCTAGAGCTCCAACAGTAATTGCCAAACATGTGGATTCTAAAGCTCCCAAAGAGATGAGATTGTGTTTCAAACTAAGAACATATCGAATGTTATATAGTACATATATAGTTTTGTCAGGCAAACATAAGCTGATGTTACCTATCCAAGAAGTCTTATTGTATGGCCATCACCTATAAAGACAGAATCACCGTCCAACTCCTCGAAGCTGGGAAACAAATCCCTATTGGAACACATATGATAGGAAGCACCAGAACCCAATATCCATCATCCGAATGAATAACGACTGACAAACCCATAAGAGCAAAAATCAAGATCGTCCTCATCTTCTCTTGCAACATAGGCATTGGACTCTTTGTCAACCGTGTTCTTCAACTCTTAAGAATCCTTCTTCCAATTGATGCCCTTTCTTGGGACAGTAGGCACATTCATCCTTCACAATTAGATCAGACGAAGAGTGTTAGAGAAATCACCACACACACAATAACGGAATACGAAAACAGTAAAGAAATCAATACAGGAATTTACGTGGTTACCTTAAACCGGGTACGTCCACAGGAGCGAGCGAGTCTGCTATTATAATAAAGTTGGCCAGGGTTTTTACAATAGAAAGTATTTATACGTCCTACTCTATCCCAACCCTAATTATTTCGTACCGTACCGCGAGGGGCTACACCCCCCGTACCCCCCAAATTATTCGGCCTTACGGCCCCACTGTGACAACAGTTAAACCCATGGCCTTCATTAGAACTTCTCGGTACCTCTCCATATGAGCCACAAGTTCCAACAAAGAGAGAGTCCCTTTGTTTGCGATAGAGCCTTGCCTTTCGCAAACAAAACTTTAGTAGTCATGTCCATGTATGTCTGCTTATCTTTCTTGTGATATTCGTTATTGATAAACACATTTCTCAAGACCTCAAATGCAATCTCTCCCTTTCCTATAGCGAAGTAGTGATCAGAAAGATGATCATGACACTCATTAGGAAGAGAATTCAATAACAAGAAAGACTTGTCGTCGTCGAGGATTTTGGCACCCAAATTTCAAAGAGTAGCAAGTATTTTTTTGTACTCATTCAAATGCTCTTGCATAGTACTACATGCCCGATATTTAAAACGGAAGAGCTTTTTCTTCAAGTAGAGGCAGTTCTCTACACTCTTTGTCATGAATTTGTCCTCTAGCATGATGCTTCACGTTTGTCTCTTTCATCAACAAGTACTTCTGATCTTTCGCAAGATACAACTGGATTGTGCAACAAGCTTGCCAATTAAGCTTGTCCCAATCCTTGTCCGACATATTCTCGGGCTTGTCCTCCATTGTTATATCCAACTCTTGCTAGTATAGAACGTCCAAAACCTCCACACCTTGTTAATCGTTCCGTCAAACTTCTCCACCTCGAAAATGTTTTTTGAAACCGTGTTTCTTTGCCCATAACTGCTCAAAGTGACCTTGGGCTCCGGGCTATTCTTCTCATTGCAAATCCAAAATACCTATCCTCATTAACATCCACCATTACCTCCTCTAAAAAATTAGTTGTTCCACAAAGAGAATCCATATACTCCTACTCCTTTTTCTCTTAGATTTACACACAAACTCAACCACCTTGGAACGAAAAAAAAGCTCCTGGCTACAAAAATGATTCCTCCATGGAAAATTCACCTGCATAGAATCAACAAAAAGAAAAACTCAATCCTCTGACCAAATTGGTGAGAGAAAAAGAGGTTCTTAGCTCCAGGAAAAAAAATAAAAAAAGGTTCAGCGAAAGGGAAAAAAGGGACTTACCTTTGACTAAAAGTCCAGTACATTGATTTGTTTGTTTGTTGACATTTACCCAAGCCTATTCTTGAATTTTAGTGGAGAAATCAAGAGCTTTTGGACAGTAGCAGCCGAAAGAAACAGGAACAGGGGAGGAGAGATGTTGGGTACTGTAACTCTGTTTTTTTCAAATGGGGCAACTGACTCACCCTTTTTCATTCAACAAGCCCTTTAAGTACTAGGGCAAGACTAACTTAAACAAAAGAGACTTGGGCTTAGCTTGAACATTTGGCCCAATAACAAAAGAAAACATAAAATAGCCCAAATACGAGCATAAAAATGGGCTCAATTACAAAATGAAATAGGAAAATGCATTAACTTTTTTTTTTTTTTTCCACGGGAAAATGCGTTAACTTTAAGGGTTAAATATTGAATAAATCACCTAGACACCTCCTGATCTATACCTCTTTTACCTAGACATTCCCTAAACTAATTTAACCTACGACGACACCCCCTCAACTATTTAAAACTTAATCAAAGCCCTAACTCCGTTAAAAAAAAACGAGTGGATGACCTTTATGCGCTTGATTACATATGAAAACCATACTCTAGACCTCTCTCTCTCTCTCTCTCTCTCTCTCTCTCTCTCTCTCAAAGCCACGGTGATTCCATAGCCACCCCGACACCCCCCTCTCCGGTCGACCACAACTCCGGCCTGCCTTTTCTTCGGCGAAAACTCCGGCGAACCCCATTGAAGGAAAAAAAATGATTGATTACGATGGACATGCAGCGACTGTCGAGTTCCAATCGACGATAATGGCGGGTTCCGATCAACAATAATGGCGGGTTCCGGTTGACAGCGGCCTGCTCTAATGGGACTACAACTGGGTTTGTTTACTGGTTCCTCTATACGTACATACATATGTGTATTATTTGGGTAATTTTTATGTATTATTCAAATCACAATTGACCTCATGCACTGGATTTTGTTTCCGATTAAACTCATGAAACAAAAGCCCCAAACTTGATTGTTGTATCTATACATTTGGGATTGAACCCACATCCATTAAACCCACCACATGGGCATATTTACAGCCCCATTGGAGCAAGTCCCACCACATGGGCATACAAAAAGTTACAGCCCCATTGGAGCACGGTGACAGTTCGTAGCCTTGAGATTGTGGTTCCTAAACTGAATTTAATCATTCCTTTTTTTCCCCTTCTTCATTGGCAAAAAAAGGCAGCCACAGGGGAGGTGGGAGATGCTCAGAAATGGGTCGCCGGAGTTTGAGTCACCGGAGCAGGAAAGGGGAAAGTTGGTGGGTCATGCTTGATGTTAGGGAGAGAGAATTAGGTAGGATGGAGAAGAGGAAGAGAGAGAGTGTGGAGGAGGGTAAATGATAAGTACCCAATATTGTAGATATCCGAGCTTATCTAACTCATTTAGTCCACACACACATGCGATTTCGCGCTTTATTTGGTTGATATGCGCGTAGTGGTGTTTTTGATAGTTACAGGTTTAACACGCTAAATAAGCGCATTTTGGAGCGCATTGGGAACCATCACAAGTTACCGAGGGCCACGTGCCCCATGACACGCCAACACCGGGCCTCAAGAGCCACAAAACGATGATTCGGCTAAGGCCCGGAAATGCGAAAAGTCACAAGTCACGCCGTTGGCTTTGAAGCCTTGCTTGACACTCACGAAAACTCCCAGTGGAGTCCGGGAGTGAACGAGCACTCAAGTGACCAAGGAACACCTCCGCCGAGGGTCGCACAACTCATTTAAGTGTTTTGGAGGAAGTCCGGAGGCACGCAATTCAATGAGAATGATCAAAGAAGTCAAATTCAAGTCCAGACCAATCTGGAATTATTCTGGACCGATCTAAATTCATCAAGGCAGCAGCAGACCAATCCGGACCGATCCACTTTGCTCTGAATTTCAGCAGATCAATCCGGACCGATCCGGAATTATTCTGGACCGGTCCAAAAATGCTCTGAACCACTTTGTTGAGCACTTTATGCACTTTCTATTAATGGCAAGTTTTTGGTTATTGTGAGAGCTTTATGGATATTTGTAAGAGAGAGAAGTGGAAGACTATATTGGGCTCTCTACTCTCTCCTTCTCTCACACCCTTCTCTTTTATTTTTCTTAGTTAGTTTTTGCTCTCACCTCTCTCCTCCATTGGAGAGAGTTTAAGGTCTCTCTTTCTAGAATACTCAAGTAAGTACTAAGTTCCCGTTAATTTGTCGTTTATTAATATTGTAGCCACTCGTTGTATCTCTATATAAATCAAGTTTGTTTTCGTTTTTATCGGTTAAATTGTATTCTCCATGTTGTAGTCCTTTCCTTCTTAAACCTTAGATTTTACTTGTTGGTTGTGATTTTCTTAAGGCTTAAAGTTGTAGGCAAGCTTAAGAATTTTGCTAAAAATCAGTTTATTAAGTCACATGTTATGTTCTTTATTTCCTTTGTAAAATTAGTCATGTTTTTCTTGGTTATATTTGAGTAGTCTAAATAGGCTCGGTCATGGGGTGATTAGCACTCCATGACTTAGGTTTAATTCGTTCTTCTCGCTAAATTGCAAACACTTCTTGTTTAATAAAGTCACGGGTTCATCTTTATGAATCAAAATTTGGGTTTGTTAATCTCATTGATCTCACGTGGCCTAGGGTTAATTCACCTAGGTACGAGTGACGCTTTGGGCGATGTCAATCTAAAAGTTTGTCTAATTGGCTCAAGAACCCTAAACTTTATCGAACATCATTTCTAGTTCAAAGAGTTAGGATCGATTTTATGTACCAAAGTCTAGGTTTGTTAATCTTTTTGATCTCTCGAAGTTAAGGGTTGATTCTCCTTTTCACGTGTGATGCTTAGAGCGATGTCAACCTAGATGTTTGCGAAATGGTTACAAGAATCCTAATCTCAACAAGAGAGGAACGAATTAGCCTAAGTTATGGTTGTTAAAATCCTCTAGACTTTGCCTTAGTTTAATTAGTTGATTTTTAATTTCGAGTCGCTCTCGAAGTTGAGAGAATTTCACCAAATAAACTACCAAACTACAGTTTGCTGCTTCAAGGCCGAAAACCTACACTTGCAAGACAACTCTCACACCGGGTGTGTTCGGTCCCGGTGGATTCGACCCGGTCTTATCGGTTATTATGCTACCGCCAACCTAGCCCTACGCTTGGGGCGACACCATCTACGATACAATCTAAGGTCGCAAGCAGTAAATTTGGAAAAAAAAGATTCATTTCGCCAAATTGGCGTTAGTTTATTAACGGAATTGGACGGAATGCTAACAGAAGGGTTGTAGGGGAAAAATTTAAATAATGGAGGGGGTGTCGTCATAGGTTAAATTAGTTTAGGAGGTGTCTGGGTAAAAGAGGTATAATTCAGAGGGTGTCTAGGTGATTCACCCTTAAATATCTACTTGCCCCTTAAACTATCAAATGTTTTTTTACTTTCCCCTTCAACTACTAATCGAACTCACTTCCCCCCTTTAACTACTACTAGTATAAGAACACGTGCTTTGCACGTGATATTTTTCCTTAAGCCTATGAGATACTAAGATGTCTAAATCAAATTATTCAGAAGATCTCATGTGAGATACTAAAATTTCTAAATCAAGTTAGAAGTGATAGTAAATGTAGGTCAATTCCGTGGAAAGTAATTCTTGGGAAAAAGGGTTCTAAAAAAAGTTTATGAAGACTTTGCTAGCTTCTTTGGTGATAGGCTAATAATTTGGAAGATTCTCGTCTTTGCTTTTTATTTTGAAGAGCCTAAAGAAATTATTAATCAATGTAAAGATTAAAAAGATTAAAAGGAACAGGTGCACATGATGGCATCACAATGCAAGACTAACATTCCAAAAAAGTTGACACCCTAGACCCATGACTATCATAAAACATACCCGACCCCCAAAAAAAGCTAATAAGAGATTAACCAAAGCAAACCCAAATAAGAACCCAGGGTGCTCAAAACAGGAGCATCAAACCCCACATGGGATGGACCAGGCGGTCGTACATAGAACTGGCATGAGATTTGACCACTGTATAAAATTCATTCCAAGACAGCCCCTTAGCGCCACAATCATTTCTACAGCATTGAGACCATTCTAGTAGCAATTGAATTTCAGTATAACTACTGAAGCAATAGTAACAGAACTTCCCAAACATTTTCCAGCCACCTACCAAGCAGATTTCTTATTAAATTGCTCTCACACAAAGCCAAACAGATTTGCAGCATCTTCAAGCAATTGTAACCACATACCAGATTTCCATCAAAGACACAAAAACATTTCAATTCTTAAGATTCCAAATAATCAATCCCCCATCTGAAAGTACCAAAAATCCATGGAGAAAGCAACCACCTAATTAAGAAACAACTGATTTTGGTAATAGTTTCCAAATCAGCACAGATTCATCGAATCCAAATAAGCCCCTAAATGATTATGCAAAACAGCAGGACACCACTACCGGCTCAAAAACCCTCATATGATAGACACCCTACAAGTCTCCAAGCTCCATCTTTGCCTGGACTTTTAAAGCTTCCTCCAACAATTAACTTCTTTATTATTCTGAATACAGCCCATCTTTCATCCACATTTACACTCCTCGCCTCTTCCATAATTTTCAAACATTTTGAATTGGAAAACCATGCATTGAAAAATCTGAGAGGTTTTGTCTCCCAAACTCTGTCATCTTCCATCAAAAGTAAAGGGCAATCGTCTGACATGGTTATAGATAAGCCCCATTATTTGAACTTGAATTTTTCCCACACAGTTTTCTTCAATTAGTTACTCCAAAAGGTCACATTGACAATAATGCAAAACAAGGTCAGGTTTGATAGTACATTTCACCAGAAGAAAATTTATGCCTATTCCACCAGCTTTGCCTTCAGCATCCACCTCTGTGAATTCATTTCCTGAATGCCCCCATATAGAGTTGATGAACTCCTTGAATTAGCATTATATCCACTTCCGTTGGTAAGTTTCTCAAGCTTCCAACTTTTGCCTATTTCCCCAATCCTCTTACATTTCATGAGAGTAACTCCCTCATTTAAACACCGTACTTATCACTCCCTAAAACCACCTTATTTTCCCCAAAACTCCGTCCATGCAACATCATTAATCATACGGCCAGCTCTCTCTTCATGTTGTTCTTCCATGACAATAAGCTTGCTTATGACGTCATCATCATTTCCCATCTAATCTTCCCTCATGATTTTTGTGACTATCCAAACAGTTTGGGCCTCATTCAACAGAATTTTATTTTTGTTGCTTATACCTGCAGTTCCTATAGACAGTGCAGCTGCAGCAACTGCCGTACAAAACACCACACTTTTGTTTGTTTCTCTTACCACTCCTCACACCATTTGTTTTTGGAATGCCTAGAGTTTCTTCAATGGATTTTAGTTTCCTCTTTCTTCAATTTTTATACCAATCAAGAATGTTGCCTTCAATAAATGCTAAGAATAGAGACACTAACAAGTAAGTTTATGGCAACCACCACCAACCCCATTTCATAGAAGAGAAAGATGGAAACTAAACAAAGAAAAGCCATCTGACCCTCGAAAATGAATCCACGTCATAAGGCTTTATTGGGCTATGGACGCTATGAACCTGGGTTGCGGTTCAGGGATTTCGGCTATACATGAATACTGTGTCTTCATGCCTCGATTCAAAGGAAAAACCCTCAAAATGTAAGCAAGCAGGAGAGAGGGAATTGTTTTTCCCTTGATATCGGTCCCACATGTAAGACATTTAAAAGAAGAGGGATTACATGCTGCCGATTGGTTGGATTTTCACAAGTGATTTTGGCCATCACGCCAATTTGGATCATTTAAAGAACCATGCTCCAAGGAAGTGCATGCTGGGTTTTCAGTAGCAGATGGCGGAGTTTTCGAAAATAAGAAGTACAGCAAACTACACCTGTTGAAGAAAAATGGTCCACCACGAACACGGAGGGTTACAATTAGAGCTATCAAACTCTAGCTCATAAAGTGAAAAACAACATCAAACTCATGACTTATGAGTCCGTTCTCTTTATTTTTTCCATTAACAAACAAACGAATAGATAGACCCAAAAAAAAGTTGATTCTTGAAAACTATCAAATTAACCCATACATCCGTGTATACTTTTATATTTGTGTATATATAATATTAGTTTCTACATGCTAAGTTTTTTGAGATCCACACGCCCCAAACCCAATGCCCTTAGTTCACCCTTCAGGCAACTCAGAGGCTATAAATCTTTTCACCTTTATGAATGCAATGTCACCCCTTTCAAGTTTAGCCAAAGCATGGATTTATTTTGGCACATTCATAGCCCAATCACCAATGAAAATAAAAACAAGAAACTCACTTCAATGAGTCAACAAACATCTCAACACGGCAACATACCGCAACTCTAAAAAGTATGGCATGAACGTTGTCTTCAATTAATAATTTGAGTAGAAAAATTAGACTTGTGTCTACAAGACATGGAGGTGATCCGAAGAATAAGTTTAACCCTCGATCAAATTTGTAGGATACAAATATAACAAGGTAAATACCAAATAGTGAACAAGACACCTATGATAATAGCACGACGAATAACTGATTAAATCTTCGTTTGGTGGCAATGCACCAAACACGCAAAAGAAAGGACACAAAAAAAAAGCTGAACATGAGCAATTTTATGGGGTCACAATGTCTTTGCACAAGTACTTCAGGAAGGGGAGTTTACTTAGGTGAAATAGGAGCCCAATGAATTATGGGCTTACAAAAACAAATTAAAACCCACTCTTGCTGTTCAGCTATAAACTTCGATTTCGGGAATTGTAGTGGTCGTAATCAGATGAATTTTTTTTCCAAGAAGAAAACTAATTCTAGTGAAATCCACAAGTGAGCAAAACTCCTATTTAATTCCGTAGAAGAAAGCAAAAAACTCTCTCATACTCTGCTAAAGAAACAGAAAAGAATCATACGTTATAGACTGGTACTCATAATCTGAGATGCAAAAAACTGTTGAATGATCTAGTAGGAAAACTCCTTTGATTAAATGGGTGACCAAAGAGAGGAGCTTACAATCACCTTGGTTGTCGGTGCCATTGAGGTTGAAATTGATGTAGCCAGCTTCACAAGTACCTCATCAACAAGTGCCACAAACAATAACAAGCCATTTCTAAACTAAGTAAGTTAGTAGTTTCATAATGCCAAAATGCTGACGATGCCTTCTCAATTTTATCAATCGCATCCTACATGGAAAGGCAGGAGAATGGAAAGGAAAACTTGAAGGTAAATAATCGAATTCTTTTTCCGAACAACCAATCCTAGCCTGGGTTCCTGTCCACTTCGCCCTTTCAGAGAAACTTTGATGCTCCCCCCCTCACAAAAATATATCCATTTCAAAATTCAAAGAAGTTGAACCAACAAAAAAATAGGTGTCAATATGATGGAATATTTAGCTTGCATTGTTCTAGCTTATTTATGGGAGGCCAATTAATGAAACTAAATTTTCCATATAAAAGGTGACAACACAAACTGAAAAGTGGCTAAACTACTGAAAACTTCATTTGCATGAAAGAAAAATGCTTTATTGGTTACAACATTCACAAGGCAATGGAAAAAACTTATGGACAAAATGGACATGGAGAAGGATGAATCACACCTAGGGGGATAATTGAATAATGAATATGATAAAACGGCAATACATACTAAAGAGAACAATGATTCAACGAACTTAGGGGCCATATATACCGAGGGAAAATTCAAAACTCTTTAACATGTGGGTTTGTGATTTGACATTGGAACATTGTATCAAACACATAGTAGGCAAACCAAAGGGAAGCACTCTGCTTTACGTTTCCAAAAGTTTCAAACTGTCACTGGAACATTCTATTGAACAGTTAGTAGGCAAATAAGAACTCCATTTAGAAATTTTGCATTAAGAGTCTGTAATTTGCACGGTAAGCAGTAAAGGGAAATCAAAAAATTGGAGTAATGGTGACATGTTAGGAAAACCCACCGTTTACCAAACCGGCTGCCTCCGTTCAGTATGCAAAATCTCTGTGTAGTTTACAGAATTGGACTTCCAGATGTATGGTCGAATGAGATGAGATGTATGATTAATCATCAGCGAGGAGGAGGGGAGGGCGTGCGTGCGTGTGTGTGTGTGTGTGAGAGAGAGAGAGAGAGAGTCTGGGAGGGGGTCGCCGTTTGATTGTGTCTTGTGAGTTTGGGAGACGTCGTTTGGGGAGATTTGGAAGAGGCAGGGGAATAACATAGAAGGGAAGGGTAATTCTGGAAACAAAAAGTAGACAAATCTTCAGACTTTTACAAGGAGTATAGATTTTCTTCTTTACTAAGGACAAATCACGTTTTCCATCCACTTGATGGATGAAAAACTTAACCCCAAGGCTATGTTAGTCTTTAAGCTAGCATCCTCTATATGTATATGTATATATGTATCATCTTCTTCATCTTTTCATCAATTTTGTAAGTCTCCTCCCTCCCTCCCTCCCCCCTCTCCCTCTCTCTCTACAAACTACCCACCAACCCACGTACAAAGGCAGTTACCATAATCTGCGACATGTGACTGTACTCTGGAATTGTACATCAATTTGGAGAAACTCTTCCATGGCTACAAAACCTGCTTTCTTATAACAGACGAATGTTTTTACACAAGTTTGGAGACATCAGATTTTGAAATGGAACTTTTTTTTTCCTGAAAAGAGAAATGATACTTTTCTACTCTGTTTATATATACTACTTCAGACCATTGCAGAAAAGAAGGGAAAAAAAAAAAAAAGGAAAAAGAAAACCTCAAATTCAATTTCCACCAAACCAGTTCTTCTTCCATTGTTTCCTTTCCTTCCTTCGGAGCTTGGCACTTAAAAAATAGATAGGGTTAGGTTAACAATTTCTATCACATATTATGGATGAAAAACGTGATTTGTCCTTAGTAAAGGAGAAAATGATAGTTGAAGGGAAAACTGAGTTCAATTGGTAGTTGGAGAGGGAAGTGAAAAAAAAAATCAATAGTTTAAGGGACAAGTAGATATTTAATCATAACTTGAACATGGTTGTAGATTTTTTTTTTGTTGATAGCCGGATGTCCAGGCTACATGCGCGCACCTCAACTAACTCTAGGGCCCTGGAGGTAACGACTGGGCATAACCCCCAGTGGCCCCAAGAGATTGCTCGCAAGGAAAATCCAACTTGAGACCTTAGATGGGATCATACACCTAATTATAAGTCTCAAGGTAAGACCACTTTACTAGCCCCATGGAGTTCTGATTTGTTGTAGATGCTTCATTGTTTTTTCCATAAAGTCACGGTCACATTGGAGTCAGAGTAGGAAGATTCCCATTTCTCATTTAAAAATGATACGTTTACAACATGAGTTTCCAAACCAGCTCCAACAGCTGATGTGGCAGTGGGACCCACCCTGGGTCCCACTTATTTAACCCAGCAGAAAAAAAAAAAAAACTGAATTTTTTTGAAAACCCAGTTCACCTCCCTCCCCTGCCCCATTTCGTTCCACCGGAGAGAGAGAGAGAGAGAGAGAGAGAGAGAGAGAGAGACCCGCCACCATCGAGCACCTGCTCCGGCCACCCAGATCTCCGGCCTCTCTCCACCTCCGCCGAGCGTCGCCGACGCCAACACGGTCTGAACAGAAGACAGAAAACGGATCAAACATCACCCCACAAAACCCTAGAACTCGATTTCTCCTCTCTCCAAATTGCGAGCTCAAATTCAACTCCTTCCATCCTTCCCGCTGCTCCTCTCTCCTCCGTAAGTCTTCTCTCTCGCTACATCTTCTGATTCACACATGATTACATATATTTGGAGACATCTGTGTTTCGAAAATTAGGCTTTAGATTGAGATTGAAACTGTGATCGTTTGCTGTTGATTTGCACACATGATTATATATATGTGTGTGTTAGATAATTGTAATTTGATATTTGGGTTTTAGGTTCAGATTGAATCTGTAGGATAGGTCAGCGCGTCTGGTGACGTGGTAATTGACCAACCTGTAATGAGCAGCCCCGTGGCTTGAGTGAGATTACAAGAGACACGTCAGACAGCAGCCGAACTTAGCAATCAGTAAATAGACACCGCGAAGAGCAAGTCTCGCGGTATAATATGCCCAAAACTTCTATTACTCCCAGAGAGGGAGGCCCTCAATAAGGGAAACATCACCAGAAAGAGATTCACCCCTCGCGAGACCCTCGGCGAAGGGGATTGACGCGACGGGAAAGAGTGAACACTCCCGCGAACATGCGAACTAGGCTCGCGACGGCACCTGACCAAAAGGCAGGGAAAGGGAAGTCGATATGAGCTCGAAAAAGGTCTTGGCGCGAGCCAAAGGGCTCGCGACCAGGACAAACACAGCGGGAACAGGGGAGATACAAGTGGTTTGGTGGCTTTGAGGGATTAAGGGTGGCCGCGAGGGAAAACGATGCACTGGAATGACCTAAAGGAAGCTTCCTAACGGCCAGTGACATCACCCACGTCGCCCAGGTATACGGAGAGAGCACGTGTCACCATATTATTGGGGAAAACGTCTGCTGCCCCATGATTGGGTGCAGACCCTTATAAATATGGGACATTCCTTCACAAATTCAAGAGAGATCTTCTGATTCATCTTTAAGCACGGAAATTCTAGAGAGAGAAATTGACTCTAAGCTTTGGAAACAAGAGCATTGGTTCTTGCTAGAGCTCGCGAGCTCATATTTTAATCTAGAACTGTGATTGGGAGGATGATGACGATCTTAAGGAGAATGAACTGAACGTTGCTGCCTTCTCTCTCTGTGTACTTGGCTTAATCCTTCACCCCTACTCTTCCTCTCTTATTCTCGTTTGATCACTTGTTATTAATTCAGTCATTAGCTATTGTTTGCCTCTCCGAAGTTGATTTTATTTTGACTTGAACAAAGAACCTATCCTACATAAGGCGACTCCGCTGGGGAGGCTTTCATAGCTGATGGTTGATACAAGAAGCCGCTTGAATACTCAACGAAGCGGTCCCCCAATACAGGGTTCTTCATCCCAAAATCTTTTGAGTGCAATCGAGACTCTCCGCAAACGAGCAATGGAGAACCAACCTCCAATAATAGAAGACGTTCAGGAAGCGGATACTACCCAACTGTTGGCTGCTAACGCTGACACGCTTCAGGCCATTCGAGATGGTCAGCAGCAGATGCAGCAGGGCCAAACTCAACTACTCATGGCTATAACCCAACTTACTCAGGCTGTGTTGGCTGCGACAGCACAAGCGGCCCCACCAGTGCCCCCACCAAATGATGTGGAGGGAAACCTGGTGGGCCAGCCCCCACAAGTGATAAATCCACCCATCGCACCACCAGCTCTGCCACAAAATGGCCACAATCCTAACCCAGTGATACCTCCTGTCTTCGCACCGGGAACACCAGCAGCAGGGGGTGTGGTCCAGCAACCACAGCCACAAGCATTTCTCACTTTGGCTGATGTCCAGGCTTTGCTACAGCAAGAAAAGGCTAGAGCCACACTCCCAACACTCCCTAGTCCTGAAATACAGCCGCCGTACCCTGCCGTAATCACGGCTATGCCATACCCAGACGGTTATGTACCCCCCAAGTTTATCAAATTCGACGGTAAAGAAGGAAGTGCCCAAGAGCATGTCCACCGTTTCATTGAAACCTTAGGGGTTCATTCACAAGACACCAATCTTCGTTTGAGGGAATTTTCTAAGTCCCTCACAGCTCGCGCCTATACTTGGTATGTCAATCTCGAGCCACACTCTGTAAACACTTGGGAAGAAATGGTGAATTTGTTTTACACCAAATTCTTCCAAGTGACGGAGAAAATAACATCATTAAATTTGGTGAACGAGAAGCAAAAATTGACTGAAGATATCGTTGATTTTATCAAACGATTCCAAGACAAAGCTGTCCAGTGTCACGAACCAGTCCCCGAGAAACGCTTGGTGGAAATCTGCCTCCTCGGCATGATCAAAGAATACAAGAAGCACTTGATCAATGGCAAGTATCAAACGTTCTCAGCCTTGATGGAGGCAGCGTTTAACATTCGCGGTACTGTCGATGTAGAGATACCAAAGACTATGTGGAAGAAGAGTGGAGGGATTGCTACTGCGGCCTCCGCGCAAGCCTCGCGGAAGCCACAGGGGGGTGATGGCAACCCCAAGAGAAGGAATGGCAAGCCATTCAAAGATTACAAGGAGAGAGCAAAGGATGCACCTCCATATCCCTGCAGCATGGAAGAGGTTGTGGACCTCGTTAATGCGTGGGTCGCGGATGGATGTCTGAAGTTACCAGAGGTTGAAGTTCAACCAACCCCCCATGACTGTGTGAACCCGAGGTACTGTATCTTTCACAGGAGAGTCCAGCACCCAACGAGTGATTGTTGGACACTCAAAGAAATTTTCAAGAAAAAGCAAGACAATAACGAATTGAGGATTGGCATAAATAGAGATGTCCGCGACAGGCCATACCCCCAGCACGGGGAAGGGGTCGCGATGGCGGAATGCCACAATGGTGGGTATTATGATTTTATGTACGAAATGGAAGATGAAGATGAAGAAGTGTATATGACCTCCTTCTATGATCACATTGAAGAGATCGCGAGCTATGATCAACCAACGGTGGAAGTAAGTGAGGAAGAAAGGCATAAGATCTTGTCCTGCAGCCATAAATTCAAAACCTTTTATGATGGGTTGGGCTTTTCCCCCAGCTCGCGAGTACAGATGACCAAGGCCATTTTGGGGATAGCTAACCAGAGCCAAGAGGCGTGTGTGGTGGAGGGAGGCTCCGTCGCGAGGACCATCCGCGAGGACTCCAACACCATAGCATTCTCGGATGCAGACAAGAAGGTCCCATTTTCTCACAACAGGCCTTTGTTTGTCACTGCTTACATCAATGGTATGGAGTTTAAACGGGCATTTCTGGATGGAGGGGCATCAATCAACATTATGCCCCTCGAGACGTTGAAGAAGCTGGACATCCCAGAGCCACGAATTGTTAAGTCATTGGTAGGGATAGTTGGTTTTGGTGGAGAGAAAAAACCTTCCCTAGGATACATCGTGCTCGATCTCGCTGTTGGACCTATTCGCTCACCAACAAAGTTCCACATAATCGAAGGGCCAACCAATTACCATGTAATCTTGGGACGGTCATGGATGCACAAGTACGCGGTGGTCCCATCGAGCTATCATCAGTGCCTCAAGGGCATTTGGGCTGGAAAGAAGGTAACTGTACCTGCCACCGAGAGGCCCTTTGAGGCCTGTGAAGCTCACCTTTCAGACGCTGTGTACTTTTCTGAGGTGGAAGAAGCTTGCGAGGCTATCACCGCGAGGCCCGTTGGGATAAAAATCCCAAAATGGGAAGACATCAAAGATGAATCATCAGAGCCAAGCCCCGCGAAGCGTTCCACGGTGTTTGACAGATTGACCCCTCGCAAAATCATAAAGACTAGCGAAGGGGGGAAGACTGTGTACCACTTATGACGGTCACAGGGGTCAGAAAGCATTTGTGAGGCTTCTGACCCCCGCGACGTAGAAGGAGAGGGCGAAGAGCTCGAGATTGTTGACAAACCTGAGCCAGCCCCTGAGTACATGCAAGACGAACCAAAACCCCAGTTGGAACAGCTCGAGGAGATAAACTTGAGAGAGGGAGTGGGCGCCGCGAGGCCTGTGTTTGTTAGTAAGTCGATGGAGCCCACTGCTCGAGCTAATCTGGTCGCTTTGCTTCGCAAGTACAGCGATGTATTTGCTTGGCACTACGACGAGATGCCTGGTTTGGATCCAGAGCTCGTGACTCACCACCTCGACGTATTCCCAAACTCTAAGCCAGTGAAGCAGCCACAGAGGAAGTACCACCCAGATTTGGAGGAAAAGATTAAAGAAGAGGTAGAGAAGCTCAGAAGTGCAGGGTTCATCCGACCTATCCAATACCCAACTTGGTTGTGCAACATCGTACCAGTAAAGAAGAAGAATGGTCAAATCAGGGTCTGCGAGGACTTCCGCGACCTCAACAAAGCTTGCCCAAAGGATGAAATGCCATTGCCTCACATTGACACATTGGTTGATACCACTGCCGGCCATGAAATGTTCTCTTTCATGGATGGATTCAGTGGATACAATCAAATCAAAATGGCACCTGAGGACGCAGAAAAGACTGCTTTCAGAACCCCTTTGGGAAATTTCTACTATACCGTGATGCCATTTGGGCTTAAGAACGCTGGCGCGACGTATCAAAGGGCTATGACAGCAATTTTCCACGATATGATTCATCACTCGGTGGAGGTCTACGTTGATGACCTCGTCGCGAAGTCAAAGTATAAAACGGAACACCTGCGAGACCTTGAAGGAGTGTTCAAGAGATGCAGAAGATTCAACATGAAGATGAACCCACTCAAGTGTGCCTTTGGAGTCACAGCAGGAAAGTTTCTGGGATTCTTGGTGCACAGACACGGCATTGATGCTGATGAATCCAAGATTCACTCTATCTCAAGCATGCCTCCACCCCATTCTCAGCGATCCCTTAAAGGATTCTTGGGGAAGGTGTCCTACCTAAGAAGATTTATCCCCGCCCTAGCAGAAATCACTGCACCGTTAGGTGATTTGTTGAAGGGAAAAGTCAAATTTGAATGGAAAGATAAGCACCAGCTGGCCTTCGAGCAGGTAAAAAATGTTTTAACCTCACCTCAGACGATGGTTTCGCCGCAGAAGGGGAAGCCATTGATTTTATACCTCACCTCCACCGCGAGGTCAATTGGGGCATTGTTGGCTCAAGAAGTTGAAGGAACTGAAAGACCAGTGTATTACATCAGTCGCAAGGTGCAGGGGGCAGAAGAACGCTATACTCCAATCGAACGTCACTGTCTAGCACTTGTTTTTACA
This sequence comes from Vaccinium darrowii, assembly GCA_020921065.1. Taxonomy (NCBI): domain Eukaryota; kingdom Viridiplantae; phylum Streptophyta; class Magnoliopsida; order Ericales; family Ericaceae; genus Vaccinium; species Vaccinium darrowii. The sequence continues at coordinate 8,258,665 of CM037157.1, forward strand.
GCACAGAAGCTCAGGCACTACTTTCTTTCATTTAAGGTGCAGCTCGTGACCAAAAATGACCCCATGAGGTATCTTCTTTCTCGCCCTGTGCTTAATGGAAGGGCCGCGAAGTGGCTGTTGGCTCTCGCGGAGTTCGATATAGAGTGTACAGCCCCGCGAGCGATCAAATGTCAGGCTCTCGCAGACCTGTTGGCCCAATTTCCTAGTGGAGAATGTGAGCCTTTAAACGACTCGTTGCCAGGAGATGATTTCGAAGCATTAGCAGCCAGCTCTGAGCAAGAAAGCTGGACTCTAAGCTTCGATGGGGCAACAGGAGGACATTCAGCTGGTGCAGGAGTCACACTTCAAAGCGATAGCGGCGCAAAGCAGTACTTATCATACAAGTTAGCATTCCAATGCTCCAACAACGAAGCAGAATATGAGGCACTCATCCTAGGACTGCTCGCGGCCAGGGAAAAGGGAATTAAAAGACTCAGAATCGTAGGGGACTCAAAGCTGATAATCTTGCAAAGTGAGGGTGTCTATGCCCTAAAAGAAACTAACCTCGCGCCGTATAGGGCAACCGTTCAAAGGCTCAGGAAAGACTTTGACGATGTTAGCATTGTTCATAAGCCAAGGTCTGAGAACAGGTTCCCTGACGCTTTGGCTACTTTGGGGGCCAAGACAGAGTTTGAAGGGGACGCGGTGGCCATCAAAATCACGAAGAGGACTGAACCATCATTCGTTGAAGAATGTAAGAGTCCCGAAGGTCGGGACTGGCGCGAACCCATCAAAACGCAGATCGCGACGGGCAGTGGAGAAATCCCTATGATGGCTCTATCACCATTCACCATTCTGAAAGGAGAACTGTACTTTCGCGGCCCACAAGGATGGCTCGCGAGGTGTATTGACAGCACGGAGGCTGAAGAGCTGCTGAGCCAGGTTCATGAAGAAACATGTGGTGAGAACGACATCGCTCTGTACAGGAGGGTTCAGCGGCAAGGTTACTATTGGCCTACGATGAAGGACGATGCCGCGACCACACTTAGAGGGTGCCCCAACTGCTCACTTCACGATATCGAGCACGAGTGCAACTTTTCGAGTGAGGAAACAGATTGGAGGCAAAAATATGTTGATTATCTGAAAGAAGGGGCTCTGCCCATGGACCGCAGCGGAATCCGAGAGGTGCAACGCTGCGAGAAGAGGTTTTTCATTAAAGACAATCAGCTTTACAGAAGGGCCCTTGACCACATCCCTCTCAAATGCTTATCAAACAATGAGGCAGAGGAGGTTTTGGCTAAGGTACACGAGATGGAACACCCTGGGGGAAGGAAGTTGTACGAACAGATCACACATCTTGGTTACTACTGGCCTAGAATGGAGGGAGACTGCAAAAGTTATGTTCGCAGATGCCACGCATGCCAGAAACACGGAGACAGGGTGAATGCACCCTCCGTTGAGCTCCATCACATTCGAGCGCCCTACCCTTTCCATACGTGGGCGATGGACCTGATTGGCCCTATCCATCCCTCCTCGCGAGGAAATCAATGGATTTTAGTGGCAACAGAAATCACCACGAAATGGGTAGAGGCAGTTCCCTTAAAACGTGCAACGGGTGATGTGGTGGCCAACTTCATCAAAGAGCACATAATCTGCAGATTTGGAATTCCCAAGGTGATCCTCTCTGATAACGGAACCCCCTTTGTAAACAGACAAGTAAAGCAACTGCTCGCATCCTATGGCATAAAGCAGAAAACTTCAACTCCCCATTACCCTCAAGGAAATGGGCAGGCAGAAGCTACCAACAAGTCTATTGTCAGGATTCTGAGCAAACACCTGGACGAGAAAGGAGGATCTTGGGCGGAGCACCTCCCAATCGCTCTATGGGCCTACAGAACGGCTAAGAGGAAGCCTACGCGTATGAGTCCCTTCAGTTTGGTTTATGGGGCTGAAACAGTGTTGCCCGCAGAGATAAGCGTGCCATCTGCACGTCTCGCGCTATCCACTGAGGTAACTGAAGGAGAAAGAAGAGCTGACCTCGAAGCATTGGAAGAGAGAAGGGAGGTCGCGGCTGAAAACCAAGAGAAGTACTGGCAGTCTGTCGCCAAGTACTATAATAAGAGTGTGCTCGCGAGAAAATTCAAGGTGGGAGACCTAGTATGGAAGTCAGTCCCTGGGGTCATGCAGAACCTGAAGTTACCAAAGTTCACACCAAAGTGGGAAGGTCCCTACGAGGTGATCAAAGCTGCAGAAAGTGGGTACTACAGGCTCGCAAGGGTCAGCGACGGATTTCTCACAGGACCAATCAACGCGAAGTACATCAAGAAGTATTACCCTTAGCTTATGCAAAGTTTTAGGTTGTCTTTTAATGTCTTGTCTTTGATTACTTATTCACGATCAGATGTAACCCAGGGACGATGATTTGACACGTCCCTTGGGAAGAACTATATCGATTGAAATGATGAATGAGAAATACTATCCCTTTGTTTCAAAAAACTTATGCTTCATTAATTATTTGAACATGTTAGAAGCAGAGGAAGGTGATAGAATAAAGTGGTGACCTCGCGGCATAAATTTATGTTAGCACAAGGGGAAAATTCACCATTCGCGAAGAGAAAAAGGAGTACAAAGATGTTGTGCCTACTCATACGCGAGGCCTTTAAATGTTGCGAAGTAAATGGGAACCAAAAGTGATTCTGCACTTTGGAATACTAACTTAATTGTTGGAATGCCCTCGCGACGGCCATAAATTTTAGGCTTTTATGTGTTGCGAAATAAATGGGAGCCACAAGTGATTCTTCACTTTGGAATACTAACTTAATTGTTGGAATACCCTCGCGACGGCCATCCCCCACAAATGAATGGGAACCAAAGTGAAAATATCTCTTTGGAATAACTAACGTTGAAGGTTGAAAACACCCTCGAGTCTGTGAAGCGTTGCAGATGAAAGGGAAACACAAAGCAAATAAAAAGCATACAAGAGGAGACTTGTTATTTGCTACCCTTTATGACCATACAACGAGTTGTAACAGCAGTGAATTCATAGACAAATTGCTAAAAGGGATTCTATTGATATCAATGTTACGAGTACAAAGTTTGCTGCCCCAGGAAAGGGGCTTAAAAAAAAAAGAGGAACGACTATGTCAGGAGTTCCTGCGAGAACGAATCCAAGGGTGGGAGAACAGGTGCTACGTCACTTAGCGTGGTCTTTGATTGAGCCTCCAAAGCTTGGTGATGCTGGACCAGCACTTTGTGGTTTGCCTCCAGGACAGCAGCCTTTTCCTCAGCCTCCGCGAGCAGTTGCCTATGCTTCTCGCACGTCTCTTTCGCCTCGGCGATCTGAGCTGCACTGGCCTGGACTTTGAAAAGGCTCGAGAATAACATCTTCGTGGTACGAACTTTGCTCAGGTAATCACGAAGCCACTTGAGGTCAAGGCCAAACCTTTCCATGTCTATGATCGAAGAAGCCATGTCCTCATACTCTTCGTCAGAAAAGTCCCTCACCCTTATCCTCTGCAGAGACAACACCATCTCGCCAAGGATGTCAAGAAGTGATCCACCTACGACACGGCTGGCAGAAAAGTTTGTGAAGGTAAAGGGGAATTGCTTCTCCAGAACGTAAAGGACTGGGGCATTTGATGCTTTAACATTCCATCGAGAGCTGCCTAGTGTATCAGAAAAAAGAGAATGATGGGGAAGTCCAGGGCCAGATGCCTCTGCTTCAGTCTGGGAACCACTTAAGTCCTTTTGTTTCTCTGACAGCTGCTCTCCCTGGTCTTCACCTTCTGAAGCCTTCTCTTTCAAGGGCTGCTCTCTCTGATCTTCACCTTCCGAAGCCTTCTCTTTCAAGAGCTGCTTTCCCTGATCATCTTCTTCGCGAGTGGGCTCTGAGCGATAAGAATGGCTTGGCGTTAGCAATTTAGAAGGGGTAAAAGAGGGAAGATGAAAAATGTCCTCCATCCCTGCAAAAATGTCACTGCTGCACTTACCTTGGGAGTCTCCAGAGACCTCCTCACAATCATCCCCACTCTCGCCGAGATCGTCCATGTCTGAGCTCTCACTGATAACTGACCCGGGGACGGGTTTGGAGCCAACTGTGCTCTTCTCTGTAGAAGAAGGAATCTGCACCACGTCCTCATCATGAGGCGGCGAAGGAGTTCTATCTCGCGAAGGAGAAGAAGGAGGTTTGACTATCTTCTTCCTCAACTTCTTCTTCTTTTTCATCGAGACTGAGTCACCCGCGACCGGACTTTGATTTAGAAGGAAAGGATCAGCCCCATGGGAGCTCGCTGGTGATTCAGTTTCTTGTGCAGGCTCTGCTTTTGTGATCGCAGTCCCTTCCCCAGAGCCTCCAGCTTCCTCTGTTCGCATCGCTACCTCCAATTTATCACTCGGCCCACCAACCTCCTGCACGATCACCTTCGCGATGTTACTCGCGATGTCCATAGCATTGAATTCATCAACCTCTGGAGTGCCCTGACCTCGCCCCTCAGTAAGCTGCGAGGTGCCCCCCTCCTTCTCAGGAACGTCCTCTTTTGAAACCCCCTCCTGAGGGGGAGCAGTGGAAGAAGTTGATTGAGCAACATCGCGAGCGGGAGAGTTCGCGAGAGGCACGTTCTTGGCATCTGTAGTGACCTTGGGCGATTGAGCCTTCTCATCTGAAAGATAATACGCAAATATCGTAAGTACACAAAAAGGAGAGAGTTGCAGAAAGCTGGGGAAGCACCATTCAGGGATGTTACCTTGATCGATTAGAATCATTGGCCCGGCCTGGGATGGGGGCTCCGCGGTCGAGAAGGAGGACCCCACCATTGTTCGACCCTTCCGCGAAGGGCCCTGAAAGATTGAGGAACAGTAATAAGTCAGTAAGAGCGTGAAGGGCTCTCTAAGGAAAGCAGGGACAAAGAAAGGAGTAAAAGGTCTTACCCTTGCCCTCTTTGGGGCATGCTCTAGCTGCAGAGGGGATCGCTTCTTGGTCTTCCTCTGGTCTTGAACAGTGAGGTGCTGTGGTGTAGGAACTACCATGTGCTCCGCAGGGCGGATCTTCTGAAGGGGGATGGCATTAATCACGTCCAGAGGAATCATGGTGCCTTTTACCCAACAGGAATAGGGACCGCGCCAGTCAGAATCTTTCCCGGGCTTGAAAGTCCGGAGAGTTAAGTCCTTCTTCGAAATGGGCTCCGCAGAAGGCACCACCGCCGGAGTCAACACAAAGTCCATAAAGGACTGCAGGTTTCTTGCCCAATAAACCCTATTCTCGGGGGTAAATGCTGCTTTACGTTTGGAGCTGGGAATAATCCTATCTCCTCCATAATCCGCAGTAAGCTCGTGGTTGAACGGCTTGAGAAGGCGACGAATCCCAGTAAAGAAATCCTTGGGTGGGGAAGGAGGCCCGCGAGGAACGCCTTGGTCATACCCAAATTGTATTTGGAGCCTATCAGCCCTGTACAGCACCAGAACAGGACCCTCGGCGGATAAAGTCGGTAGATAGCCGGGAGTGACCCACGCGAGGAGATCCAGCTTATGAGAGCGGATGTTTTTGCTCTGGAAATCCACGACGGTGTCCTCCAAAAAGACAGCTGGGCCTAGCGCGCCATCGGCAGGTTGCTCGTAGGGACGAGGGTTAAAAGAGGTTATCTCGTCGCACCAGTCCTCGAACAGGCGGTTTGGGGAGGTCTTGCTCCACCTCATGATCCTTGGCACCCTTTCGCTCAGTCGCAGGATGGGCTTTCCCTTGCCATCACGAATGATCTCTCCGGCGGCATTCCTCTCCTGGACAGACTTCAAAGGAGGGAGATCGTGGGGAGAAGGGGCAGCCTTTGGAAAATATTCATAAAAGAAGGCAAGAAGGAAGGGGATGTGAACCATGGAAGTAATCTCATACCTCCCCATCGATCGCTCAAAATCTTGTACGGTACGATCCAGCTGACGATAGAAGTGGCCCAAGAACATGGGACCCATGGGGAGCTTCTTCCCTGACGCGAGGACCGCCGCGAGAGGAATCATCTCACGACGGGGACCTTCGTGTGGGAGGTCAGGAAAGAGGAAGAGGGATAGGAATTGAACCAGAAAAACCGCCAGGGACAACGGACCTCCATGATAGGTGCTCACCGTCATCGCGAGCTGCCCATCCACCTCGACAGGGGCAACATCGCGGAACCAGTACCGCTGCCAAGAACCCCAGGTTGTCTTGTTAGCTTTTGGAGGAGCTCGGAGTTTCCCCGCGTTGTCATAACGCGAACCATACTCGCCAGCAGCTTTGAACTCATTTTCTATGAATTCAATCGCCGTCTCAGCGTCGGAGGGATATTTGGAGGGATCGTAGTGGTATTCGCCGCGAGTGGGGAGGCCCATTAGGGTTTCTGTGTCTAGAAGAGTTGGGCTGGCCTCTCCAAAAGGGAATATGAAGGAATGACTGGTGGGGCTCCAGCGAGACACCGCGAAATCAAGGTCGCGTTGAGGGCGGCTCGCGACGAGGTACCGCGAGAGTTGTACGGTCTTCAGTAAACCCACTCTGTCTAAAATTACTCTGTATTCAAAATTTTCAAGGATGGTGGCCACCCAGTCGCCCCAATCCCTTGGGGGTTGAATACTGGCCTTATACTGAACCTGCGAGAAAGGGTAGTCACCCCTCTCGATCCTCAGCCTCACCAGCGAAGATGGGTCGACCATGTCTGCCTCTGAAGCACTAACCTCATCAGAAAGCAACAGGCGCTGAGCATTAGGGTTACCTCGAAGGGGAACGTAGTTCTGGATGTTGGCCCAGAAAGTGTCACCCTCTGACTTCAGATATGGAGCCCTCCTCCATTCACTAGCAGGAGGGAGCGATGTTTTTGCCAGAAGAGCCTCAGTATCGGATTCGTACCTTCTCGATCGAGACATGATCAATGTAGGGAAGGGAGATTAGGGTTTCGAAGAAGGTCCGGAACAGGAATAAAGATGGGGGATTTGCTTTCTTTTAGTTAATCGGCACAGGTGAGTTTGGAGGAGATAAGAAGGAAAAAAACTCGATCTTGCCTTGTAAAGGGTATTTATAGACCTAGCCCCTCTGTCATCAACGGTAAGTAAGCGGTCGAAACGACGCCAGCAGTCCAGTCGGCCTGCAAAACTTCGAAACTCGGAATAATCACCTTTTGGGGGGAAATGCTAAAACGACAGACTCTGCTGACATCGCACGCGCGCGATTCAACGCGTTAAGAGACACGCGCCGCGAAATCACGCTCGCACGAGGGGCTTATGTAGGATAGGTCAGCGCGTCTGGTGACGTGGTAATTGACCAACCTGTAATGAGCAGCCCCGTGGCTTGAGTGAGATTACAAGAGACACGTCAGACAGCAGCCGAACTTAGCAATCAGTAAATAGACACCGCGAAGAGCAAGTCTCGCGGTATAATATGCCCAAAACTTCTATTACTCCCAGAGAGGGAGGCCCTCAATAAGGGAAACATCACCAGAAAGAGATTCACCCCTCGCGAGACCCTCGGCGAAGGGGATTGACGCGACGGGAAAGAGTGAACACTCCCGCGAACATGCGAACTAGGCTCGCGACGGCACCTGACCAAAAGGCAGGGAAAGGGAAGTCGATATGAGCTCGAAAAAGGTCTTGGCGCGAGCCAAAGGGCTCGCGACCAGGACAAACACAGCGGGAACAGGGGAGATACAAGTGGTTTGGTGGCTTTGAGGGATTAAGGGTGGCCGCGAGGGAAAACGATGCACTGGAATGACCTAAAGGAAGCTTCCTAACGGCCAGTGACATCACCCACGTCGCCCAGGTATACGGAGAGAGCACGTGTCACCATATTATTGGGGAAAACGTCTGCTGCCCCATGATTGGGTGCAGACCCTTATAAATATGGGACATTCCTTCACAAATTCAAGAGAGATCTTCTGATTCATCTTTAAGCACGGAAATTCTAGAGAGAGAAATTGACTCTAAGCTTTGGAAACAAGAGCATTGGTTCTTGCTAGAGCTCGCGAGCTCATATTTTAATCTAGAACTGTGATTGGGAGGATGATGACGATCTTAAGGAGAATGAACTGAACGTTGCTGCTTTCTCTCTCTGTGTACTTGGCTTAATCCTTCACCCCTACTCTTCCTCTCTTATTCTCGTTTGATCACTTGTTATTAATTCAGTCATTAGCTATTGTTTGCCTCTCCGAAGTTGATTTTATTTTGACTTGAACAAAGAACCTATCCTACAGAATCTATGCTTGTTTGCTGCTGATTTGGGTCTATTTTTTGGGTCTCTGTTGATCTACCAAAGGAGGAGAACATAGTGCCTACGAATTCAAAAATCGCTGTAATTTGAGATGTTTTAGGTTTTGCGTGTTGAAATGTTCAGATGTTTGTTTGATGTTTAGGACCTACAAAGTTGGAGGTCAAAGTTAAATGCTTGTTTCTTTCCTCACTACGTAGCTCTTCATTTGTGGGTTATTTCCTTTGATTATTACTGGCTTTATCACTCTTGTTGGCATAGCACCAATTTAGCACAAGAAGTTTACATGCTTGTTTCCTTTTCCAATTCAGTTTTTAGCCATATTACAGAACAACCCATACCCTTTTCCAATTCCATCTGATATGCTTTTACTGATTTTTCTAGAAGAATGTAATTGCTCATAGTTCTTGTACCAGATTTATTCACTCCGACAATTTGGAAACAACATTTTAACGGTTTCCCGACAATGGGTACTTGATTTTGAAAATTAGACTAGGTTTCAAAGACCAATAAGTATTCATTTTTTTAAAACTCTAAACAAAGAACAAAATTTAGCATTGTTTTCGTATCTTTAAATGATTTTTGAGAATTTGACTATCTTTAAAGTATCTTAAAAAATATCTTTTAAAATGGGAGTTTTCTAAAGATTTCCTTAATATACCAATTTTCCAAATCCATACACCAAAAATGTTTACTGGATAATATTCTGGAAAAAACTTGCTCTGAAACAACATTTCAAATAGGAGTACTTAATCTGTTTTCGAATTCGATGGATCAATTATCTAATTAGTTTATTTTTTTATTTTTTTCTCCTTGTCCATAGCATGGACCTGCTTTCATATTCCCCTTGCAGCAAGCAGCAACAGCAGCAGAAGCTGCGACTGCTTCTGTTCGACCTGGATCTGTTAAGCCTCCTACTGCTTCAGGAAATGTTGCCTCAACCACTGCATCAACTTCTGCTTCTGCGAGTGGATCAACAATAGCACCCGCAGCTGCCACTGCAGTAACCTTCAATTACCCCAATATGCCCGCAAATGAAACTCAGTTTTTAGCCATATTACAGAACAACCCATACCCTTTGCCAATTGTCAATGTGCCAATAGAAGCAGCTTAGTTCATTTTTTGTTAGGTAGGTTAATAAACTACATGGTTAGTTGGGACAATGTGGTGAAGTGCTTCAATTCTTTTTTTTTTTGGTTTCATCATCTATCATCTACTCCTTACATTGCTTGAATGCATGATGTGATTCAATTATCACTTGATCCTTAATGCTGGGGTAGTTCTTACTCTCAAATAACGGTTGATCTTTGCTCCCATTGCAGGCTTTAGTGATGACTGCTCAAAGACTTTTGAACATTTTGAGACAACCAGTACTTTTGAACATTCTAAGACACTTGCTATTAGCAGTTTGCTGTGAGGGATGATGAAGTTCTCAACAAGCTTCTCAGAGATGTCACCATTGCCAAAGTGGGCGAGTTCACCATTGGTTTTTTCCATGGCCTTGACCAAATGCTAAAGATGTGGGAAACTGTTGAGGCCAAAACAGTGAGAGTCACACAGAAAAAAGATGATGCGCCAGAGGAGACCAACCGATTCTTCTACGATGTTGCTTCTTGTGGAAACCTAGGATTCTTCTCTTTCTTTTTGTTTGTACATGGAGGATTCTTCTAAAATTTGTTGTTGCTTGTAAGAATTTATTTTTTAAATGAAGTTTCGACTTTGAACAGCTACAAAACTTTTGTTCCGGTTGTAATGGATAATTGAGATGACCATGGTTTGGATATATATTGTGAGTATGATGAATTGTGTTTGTTGTTGTTGTTGACTGTCTGATGAGACGCCGAGACGTCGGGCTAGGCAAGAAAACAGGGGAGATGCTGTCAAAATTTTCCCAAAACGGCTTACTTTCCAAACACGCATAACCCAAGACACGATATTGATGAAAGGACATAGACATAAATATAGATTCAAAGGTTCCAAATGGTATTAAATTGCCACATTCATAGTAACAAATTTAACAAAAATGGAGTCAGATACTATCAAACATGGACATATACCATAACAAAAATGGAGTGTTATACTATCAAACCTGGATTCATGTATTTTTTGTTGTTCAAGTAATGAATGCCTTAACTTGCCCAATTTTTTCCGGAATTAGCACTTATACACAATTCATCCCTTCATAGGCCGAAAAAGATAGGGGAAATGCTGTCAAATTTTTGCCGGAATTAGCACTTATACACAATTCAGCCCTTCATAGGCCGAAAAAAATAGGGGATATGCTGTCCAATTTTTTCCAGAATTAGCACTTATACACAATTCAACCCTCCAAAACCTGTTTCATCCACTTTTATACATATTCCAAAGATAGAGATGGACACAAAAATGACCCAAAAATGCAAGCTATATGACTATGACTATACAAACATTACTACTACTATCTTCCGAAGTACCAAAAAACATTAATAATAGTCTAACAATACGGACTCATGAATGCGATATTGATCAAAGGACACAGACATAAATATAGATTCAAAGGTTCCAATTGGCATTAAATTGCCACATTCACATTAACATTTCCATTAAGAATTTCATGATTCCAAAAGAGTTCAACATTACTACTACTAGCTTCCGAAGAACCAAAAAACATTACTAATACTACAAAAATACCGATTCATCAATGTCATAAGCAACAAAAATAACTATACAAATTCATCATCATCCATAGGAAGCAAGCAACTATTCTAAAAAACTTCATTGTCCTCGCCAACCTTGCCCTTGACTTTGCAACGAACTTGATTGTCCTCCCCAATCTTCACTATTTTCTTTTGCCTCCTTCCCATTCTCATTAGCATCTACCTCAACACCTTCTTCGTTTGAAGGACCACTCCCCTCTACTTCATCTTCACTGTCTCCATTCCATACCTCTTCTTCTACTACATGAGAAGGCATTGCCGATGAAACAGACTCCGGCGACATCATCTACTGGTTCAAGAGCAAATAGAAAAACAATTAGTTATACCACTAAAACCAGGCTTTGCATGAAAAATAAGTCGTATATACATGTTCATATGTGGTAAAAAATTAAGTGAATTAAATGTCATATATGGGACTTGTAATACAAAAGCAGCTAAGGAAAATATCTACAAAGCTACTAAATTTGGTGTGAACAGGGTCTCATATGAGTGATCTGACCCATTTATTCATCTTAAAATAATTTTCCGTGTGGCCCCGTGAGAAATTAGCTCAATCCAACATGCATATGTGGTTGATCCAAAATTCTACCGTTTCATTCAAAATCACTTGTGCGGGATCCACTAGCGGTTGGTAAATTTTCTGGACCTTTCAATCTGTACTCATAATCGGGTCCTGAAATGAATAGTCTTTGTGTCATCAGAATTGCCTTCATTTTTTTCATACCAAATATGATGGAATCAGTTGTGCAGGTTACCGAATTGACCCAAATGTTTGATCAATTATAATTTACGTACACGAGTTTTACAAGATGAATGATTTTTGGATTACTGAAATGAGAATCGTGATGGGTGGCGAAGGTTCAAACTAAGTTATAGATAGAAGAGTCCTATATCCCTACTATCTTTTGCTTTTACAGTATTAGTGACTCGCACTGTGCACATAATCTGTATGCTTGCTAAATCCTAGTATCATAGGTCCATTGAAATGAACTGAAACCAGCTGTGTGTGAGCATTTGAGCGGCATTCCCACATGTTCTATTTGTCTTTGAGGAACAAGACTTGCACGGCTATATTGAAAGAAGCTTACTGTGATAAGTCAGCTATAGAGGCTCATCCTCTGTCAATGGTAAGAAAAAGTATATTAATCTAATGATGGAATCAGAGGTGATTCTAAAGAGGAGGAGGATGAAGAATCGCGCTGTTGAAAGTCAAATTGTGCGCCCAAAATTAGACCTGGATCATGTAGACGAGGACAGAGAGAGAGAGAGAGAGAGGGAGGGAGGGAGAGAGAGAGAGATAGACCTGCGTAGAGTTTTTTGAGCCTTTGAAGCCGGTACCGGTCGTCTGTTTCAGAGGGCTTTTGGCAGTGGCGGTGGTCGCCGGTGGTGGAGAGGGAGGCCGGAGATCTGGATTGCCGGTGGGGTCGCCGGTGGTGGTGCGTGGTGGTGGCGCCCTCTCTCTCTCTCTCTCTGTCTCTGGTGGAACGAAATGGGGCGGGGGAGGGAGACGATCTGGGCATTTCAAAAAATTTCAGTTTTTTTATTTTTCCTGCTGGGTTAAATGAGTGGGACCCAGGGTGGGTCCCACTGCCACATCAGCCGTTGGAGCTGGTTTGGAAACCTGTGTTGTAAACGTATCATTTTTGTTTCTCATTAGTTTGTTTTTGTATTTTCAATAGAACACATTTGTGGGGAGAAAAAGTGGGAAGAGAGAGAGAAACTGGAGAATATGTAGGAGTATGATTGAGAGATGGGATATATATAAATGCATTACCGTAATGTTTTGATTTTTTTTGGTTATGATGCCTAATTTTAAGGTCGGAAGCAACTAAACCAATTTCGGTTATCCGTCTAATCAGTTTTAGTTAGATTCAATTTCATGCTAAATTTTTTTGGAGAAACTTTCTCTATAAATTTTGAACATTGATATGGCGCCTTATTTTTAGGTGAAAATTTTGGCAGCAACTAAAGCAATTTTCGTTATTCGTCTAATCAGTTTTAGTGAAATTTAACTTCATGCCAATTTTTAGGAGAAACTTTCTCAACCAATTTTCGTTATTCGTCTAATCAGTCTTGGTGAAAGTTAACTTCATGCCAAATTTTTAGGAGAAACTTTCTCACTCAATTTCTAACACTGATATGACGCCTAATTTTTAGGAGAAAATTTAGGTGGCAACTAAAACAATTTTGGTTATCCGCCTAATCAGCTTTTATCAAAACTCAATTTCATGCCAAATTTTTAGGTGCAACTTTCTCTCTCAAATTTTAACATTGATATGGAGACCAACTTTAAGGATAAAATTTTGATGGCATCCAAGCCGTCGGAGGTGTTTTCAACAGTCTTAATTTCATCTCGTCACTTTAAAGATCCGAGCCATTTATTGCCAAGACGAAATCTAATCCATTGATTGCCGAGATGAAGAGGTCGGATGCACAATTGGGCCACACACCAACAACTAATTCACGTTTATGGCAGTAACTAATTCAACTTGTTGAACTGTGTAAGTTAAAGGTGGGGCAATTTGGGGAGGGCAATACAAATTATTATGGAATGCATTTACTCCTTAAAAAGTTGGATTCCCCAAAAAGGACGAGTAATTTGGAACGGAGGGAGTAGATACTCTCTTATTATCTGAAAAAAAATAAGGTTAATCTGTCGCGTTTGGTGGATACTTAGAGCATCTCCAATTTTGACCCATTTTAAGACCCAAATCCAAATATTGGGTAAAATCATAAAAAAAAATCCATCTCCAATCTTTACCCAAGCACTTACCATTTTTGGTGTTTTACCCATTTCTTTCCCCATTTTGGAGACACCCCAAACCTTTACCCATTTTTCGATGTCTACCTTGCTTCGCCGGTCGTCTCAATAGGATGTTGGATCTTTGCCGGAGCTTCGTGGTCGTCTCAATTGAGGCAGAAGCTTGTCTGGAGTTGCTGGAGGGTTGCCTGACCATTGTCGAACCTACTGAGCCTCGCTAGAGCATTGCAGGAGTTGATTCTATCATCTCACTTATTTACATATATGCCACTCGTAATTTAAAAAAAAAAAAATTGGGATGAAAAATGGGATTTTCCATTTGAGATTAGCCTACCCAAATAGTCATTTCAGACATCTTTTTGCCTCAAATTAGGATTAAAAAAAAAAAAGGTGAAGACCGGAGATACTCTTACGAAACACAAATTAAATGCTCATTGTTATACCTTATTCATTAACAAACATAGAAAATGTTTGAAGATCAATTAAATAAACATTTAAAACAAAGTACAACTGAAGGCTGTATGGCTCAGACGAAGTCTTTCTGACATGGAGCATAAAGAGGAAGGCCCTACAATCATCTACTGCGGTAATATGTCAGCCATTGCAATGAGCAAAAATCCAGTTTTTCATGGCAGGACAAAGCACATTGAGTTCCGACATCATTTTATCAGAGACATGGTGCAAAATGGAGAAATAAAGCTTGAATTTGTCAATATGAAGGAGCAGCTTATGACCAAAGCAATGGCAGCAGAAAAATTATCTCAATTTCATGAAGTTATGAAGATTACAAATTAAGGAGGAGTGTTAAAAAGATAATTTGTAATATTTCAATTAAAATTTTAAAAAAATCTAGAATGTCTAGAAAGTCTAGAACCTAAATAAAATAATGATCCAAGGGAGATTTGTTGTAATTCACATGTGCAAAATCAGAGTCTTCGGGAAGGGTAGTGGTCGGCAACATTAAGTCGGTTTAGAGCTCTATAAATAGAGCTAGTTGTCTTCAATAGGTGTAGGTCTTGTACACCTCCCCATACAACTTGAAAAGCAATAAAGGAAGCATTCAACAAGCCTTCTACTCTCCCCGACCAAACAATCTGCAATTAGTGATTGATCAGTTTATAAAGCTTAAAAATTGTACTGTTTCGGCAAACAATTAGTGATTGTGACCGCAAGTCCTGGCCGCTGCCAAGGTCAAGGAAATCACTTTATCTTTACTTAGTTTTCCTATAAAAATCACAATCTCTGGATTTGACCTCGCTAGTTCTTGCCATACTATATTACAATTCGATTTGTATGCGTTAGAGTTAAAATTTCACAACATTCAGATAAGGTGAATTGTTTCATTTGGTGTATTTATATTTATAAAAGACAGTGCTCATTGGACAACATTAAACACCATATTCATTGACAAAAACATGAAATACCTGAAGATCAACAAACTGAACATCTGAAATGACCCTTAGAGAAATTAAAGGTGGGGAGGAAGAAGAAACTCAATCTTCAAACGCTATTATACTAGTAAAACAACAAAGTGAAACCTTCTTAAAGTTCCAAGAGGACATTAACCATCATGTCTCGTGGTCGGCACACAGCCTCCAATGGCTTAGACTTAGGCACAGTGAGCCCTTGGCCTTCAGACATGTCCACCAAATCATCACCGATCCTTACCCAATCAAAGCACTGAATTAAGGCCGCCAAAGCTAGCGCCACCACCCGATTGGCGAGTCCTGCCCCCGGACAACTCCTCCTTCCAATGCCAAATGGTATCAACCTGTATGCTTGGTTTTCCCCACCTTCAAACCTCTCCGGCCAAAAACTTGTGGGGTCCTCCCACACCTTTGGATCCCTGTGAATGGCCCATGCATTTACCAATAGCATCGTACCACGGGCCACGTCATACCCTTTGATGGTGCTGTCATCAGATGACTCGTGTGGCACGAGGAGCGGTGCTGCTGGAAATAATCGAAGGGTCTCGTTGATGATGTTTTGGAGGTAGGATAACTTGGAGAGATCCGGTTCGTCTGCCAGACGGTTGTCACCAACGATCGTGTCTATTTCGGCTCTTGCTTTGTCTAAAACTTTTGGGTGGTTGAGAAGAAGCGACATCGCCCACTCAATAGTCACTGATGATGTGTCAGTCCCAGCGCCTAGCATTGTCTACACACATGTACGGAGATTTCTTAGTCAAAGATTTGGAAAGAAATCTGTCCGTGGCATAAGCACTAACATTCTTGAAATTTTAATAAGATCATCTTCCATTTAGAATCCCCGGGTCGGACTCAGGTTTTAAAATTATAGGACCACATGATAAATTTGGAAAAAGCATGTTGGTGGTGGGGAGCTAAGCCTATTATGAAATGGAAATGCTACAGTATGCTCCCCTTAAAAAGGGATGTACGGTATGCTCTATTACGAATTTTTTGCACTTGTTACATATAGTTTTGGTCAAACTATAGATTTTTACAGATTACTATTGACGTATTGTTCACGGTAACCTTGTTACGTATGATTTTGATACTTGTTACGTATGACCCGTTATGGGTTTAAGAGAATTCACTATTTATGTTAGTTCACGTTAATCTACCAAAAAATATGTAACAAAACCAAAAACATAAGTAATGGGGCGTACGCCGCGTACCATAAATTTTTCCTTATGTAATGTGATATTAGATGTAGATTCACATACCAGTATACTTCCTTTGATTATTTCATCAGAGTAATACACAGGATCGGAGTCTTGTAACCCAAGCATGGAATCGATCATTGACTTGGTTTTTCCTCCATTTTGCTCAGAAGCCTGCTTATCTTCATTCCGTTTCTCATCGATTAAACCCTGCAGAAATGCATCCATCTTTTTCTGAATTCTCAACATCCTCTTCTCTACTTTCCCAAAATCAATCCACCTCAGAAAAGGCACGAAATCCCCTGGATTCGACGCTCCACTTAACTCAAAAATGTCCCGAATTAGAAGTCGAAACTCCCTAGCCTCCTTAGAATCCTCCACCTCAGCTCCAAAGTACCGTTTCCCTGAAACCATCCGCATAACGATATTGAACGAAAATTCAGAGAGTCTCGACTTCATTTCCACCTTAGCAAAACCGTTTCGCGAATTCCGAAATAGGTTTTTCAACAGCGACCGGACTTCTTCCTGTCGAATACCCAAAAACGCGTTTAGTTTAGTTGTGGAGAAGATTTCTAGTGTGCTAATGCGGCGGAGGTTACGCCAGTGGTCTCCATATGGAGTAGTCCCCAGTGTTGTGTAGTTGTAGCTGAGGTGTTTTCCGGCTGAAAACTGTGGCTTGTTTGCAAAAATGATATCATTTTTGGAAAATAAGTCTTCGACTGCAGACGGAGAGGATAGTACGAGTACTGGACGGGACCCGAATTGGAGAGTGAAAATTGGACCGTATTTTTTGGAAAGGTTTTCGAGTGCCCGGTGAATTGGGTGTTTCATTAGATGGAGATGGCCAAGTATGGGAAGTGAAGGTGGGGTTGGTGGTGGGTTCTTTTGTGGAGATCGTCTTTGTTGGAGTTTTAGTAGGAAGAGAGAGAGAAAAAAGGCTAGGGAGATGAAGTAGAACCATGTTTGCTCCATGGATGTGTGTTGCATGCAGTGGAAGATGTGGGAATTTCTTGTGTTAATTGGAGTCCATGGTGGGAGATGGTTGTGGTTGCTCAGTTTATAAAAAGCTTGGAAGGTTAGGCCATACCCAACAACAAAAGACCTGTGAAAATTTGTGTTTTTTCCTTGTAGATAATCGTTTTTGGCTTGAAAGGTAAGGCCATACCCAAAAGTCAGAAAGGGTCAAGTAAAAAATTGAGTTTTTTCCCTTTAGATAATCGTTTTTGCCAAGAAATGGGTAACAAATGAGAGTGGAATTAACCGTGCTCGTCATTGATGACGGCTGCGATCAAAGTGTTTTTTGATTCGTTGGACAAGGTTGAGCCTAATATATATACCTAATACAATCCCCACTTTAAACTGGCGCTTGCATACATTATTGTATATTTGTATACTACTTTAAAAAATCTCTCCCTCTCTTCGTCTCTCTCTTGAAGCTCCTTCTGTTCTGAGAATTCCACTTGGTCATATTTTATAGTCATTCTCTCTCTAAACCTGAGAGCTACAGTGTTCACTGTGTTTTCCATCTTCTTCGTTGTTTGGTCTGTCTCTTAATCCTTATGTCCACTATTCTCGGTCTCTTTTCTCTGTTTTTTCCACTTACTTCTTCCTTGTTTTGGGCCTGTGTCCAGTCGTTTTCAGTTTCTCTGTTTGTCTGTGGTCCTATTGGACCATTGTTTCTTTTATCCTCTGTCCTTGTCTGGGTTGTCTTTTGCTAGTTTGTGTAGGGTCCTTTGTGCTTGTTTATTGTCGTTGTTGTGGTCCCTGGGCCATTATGTCGGATTTCTCTAAGCAAGAAGAAATTGGGTTCGAAAGTAGTGAGCCGGAAGAAATTGGGTTAGAAAGTAGTGGTTCCTTTTTAGGTAGTGAGTTTGCAGAAGAACGGGTGGATTTTCCTCCTCATGATTTACCAGAGCTCCATCCTGTGAGGAATAGAAGTAGTCCTATTGAGCATTTTCCTACCAGAGTCAGGATGTCGAGTGAACGAAGAATGGAGAGATTGCTGGTGGGTCATTTCTTAGATCGTCGTCATTTTCGTACTCGCACCATGCAACTGTTTGTTAACGAACTGTGGCATACTCGCCAACATGTGCTAGTTGTGGCTCGTTGTCAAAACTCTTCTATATTCAGATTTTACTCGGAGGAGGATATAGAGCATGCTATCTCCAGAGGGCCTTGGCTTATTCCGGGAGGTGTTCTTGTGTTAGATTATTTGCATTTTTACGACCATTTGGCCTGATCCGGGTGCTGCGGTTTCATATATGGGTGCAGCTCCACAATCTACCTTTTGAGGCATTTACTAGAGAGGCGGGAGAGATTATGGGCTTGGCCTTGGGTGGAGATGTTACCGTGGATGTAGATGATGTGTTCCCACGTCAGTTCCATTATTTGCGAGTTTGTGTGTCTATCACTTCAGATTCTACGTTGGTGCCTAGCTTTTTTCTTGATATTCCTAGTGGAGAACCCCGTTGGATCAAGTGCAGGTATGAATGTGTGTATAAGGTGTGTCGTGCTTGTGGTCACATCGGTCACACTTATCCGCAATGTGATCTTTCAAGGGAGGATGCTAACAGACGTGTCGATGACATGCTCAATGGGCTTTGTGAAAGGTTTGGGTCCGTCTTGCATACTGATGTGAATGAACCTTTGTATACAAATCGTATTCGTGCCTTTGCTCGCAGTAATGCATGCTGCAATATGCATATATGGGCTGTCCGGGGTGAATCCACTGCCAATGCCCATGCGCATATCAAATGGTAGGACATGAGCTCAACCATGGTGGTCGACATTTTGGGCTTGAGTTTGAGGATCATGTTGAAGGGGCCGGGTACTCAAACAGATGTGGCAAGTGAACATTTGGAGCTTACACCAGTTGGAGTGGATTTGGATTAGTTTCTAGAAGATTATGAAGCAGCGTGGGAATGGGGGTTACAGCGGTCTAGTTCTGGATTTTTTCAACAAGGAGATTTGGTGGTTTTCCCAACGTCCATGGATGAAAATTATCAAAACCCTACTGAAGATTCACCCTCTCGGCCGGAGGAGTCGATCAGAAGTTCATCCAAATTCTGAATAAGTTTGGTGCTTTTGCAAGGGCGGTCAGCCAGCTAGCCTGGGTCTAGGAGGAGGAAGTTCCGACGGCAAGCGACATGGATCTCCGATGGTCGGAATGGGAAGGTGCGGCAAGGCAGCTTGGAGTTAATGTTGCTAGTTGGATGAGTTATGATTTGGCAGTGGATTTGGTGGGGGCTGAATGGACGAGTAATGAAGGAACTTTCTCTGTTGATTTGATTGCCGAAGGTGGCATATTAAAGGAAGAGGATTCTTGAGGAGAGGGAGATGAGAGTATCTTGGGTCGGGTTGCTGGGTTGAGGTTGGATGAGTTTGGGTTGGGGCATAGGCCCACTTCTAATAGGCCCATTTTTAATAGCCCTCTTTTAATTAATGAACCGTGTGATGATGGGCTGGTATATAGGTGATCGTGTCGTTCCGAGTCAAAAATACATTTATAAAAACAAGGAATTAACTACTACTCCAGAGAATAGTGGCTAAGTCCGAGTATCGATCCACGGAGACAGATTGGCTAAATTACGTTAATTTCGATTGGCTTCTAATTTAATTCAGAAAAGATTGATTGGTTGATTTTGTTTCTCAAATTAATTTAAATTAAAGAAAAACAGTAATTGAATTGAGTGAAACTGGTGGAGAAAAATATCCAGGGTTCCGAATCCACTCCGACCGCGTAACAAGGTTATGTGTAGGCTAAGTTTATTATTTGAATCATAATTTTCAAGAAAATAATTGTGTTGTTAACAGGCATGGACTATCCCATAGCACGGACCGTCTCGCTAGCACAACCCGTCTCTTTCACGGGTTGTCTAGTGGCACGATCCGTCTTACGAGTATAACCCATCTCAGTTACCCAAGCACAAACACAGAAAGCCATTGCATAACTCGTATTTGTGAAGCATGCGTACAAATACTCAATTGATTGAAAGCATAAAAATCAATTCATTTGATCATAATGAAAAGGGTTCTTAGTTACACAATCAATTCGAATAAATAAACATAAGCCTACGCACAAAAATGTTACTTGGTACGGAGTTTCATCTTCCCCCTAGATGAGGGGTTTAGCCGAGCATGGTGATTGGAATACTCTCAGCCGTGAGCCTCTGTGACTGCATGAAAACTTCTGTGCTTGATTCCCCAAAGAGCCTCTCCTCTGCTCTCTGTCCGAAATAACTCCAAAAGGGAATCTCTCCTCTTGTGCGAAATTCCTCTCCAAGGGGTCTCCCTTGTCTGTCCGAAATTCTCCCTTTTATGGTTATTCCTCCTGGATCTCCTCATGCACTGATGACCCACTAATCAGCCATCACGTTCTCTGACTTGATTCCATCAATTCCATCTTTCCAGCATGGTACCCCATGTTTTTATAATAAAGCCCATGAATTGTCTTGAATAAACTTGAATAAACTAAGTGGCCTTGATGGGAGAATTCATTTTCATGGTTGTTGTTTGCAAAGTTAGAAGTATTTTTTATTGATTTGCTAGCCTCCCACTTTCCGTAGTGCATCCCTCCAGCCACCAAAAAGCCAACCAACATTTGGATTGTGAGCCCATTTCCTTTCTGCGATGCTCTCGACTGGTGTTCAAAACGGAGTCCGATTCGAGCGCCGGAACAGTCGACTTTCATATTTTAATTATGGGAACAAAACGGTATAAATCTTGTAATTTATGTGCTTGGCATGTGTTTCGTGGGGCGAAACAAGATATCATCCGGACTCCGCAATTAAATCTCCATTTCAATTCATTTCCCCAGCACATGCTTCCCCATTTGCCCAATTCCCCAATGGTCTTCCACCAATCTTTCTTTTTCTTCTTTATTGCCTCCACTCAAATAAACAATTGAATTGCTTATTTGGAAATTGAGAAATTCGGTCAGAGGTCGGCAGTTGTGATCCAGAAAATGATATGGTACTTTGCGCTCACACGTGACACGTAATTCGCTCGATTTAAGGCCAAATGCGGTATCCTGTCCTCGGCACCTAAAATCACAAAAACACAATAAAAGACATTAAATAATAATAATAAAGGACATAACAAATGTATGTTAGGTGGCCTAAATGTATACATTTCGGCACTTATCAATAGGCCAAACTCTTCTAGATCTCTAATAATAAGAGAACCCAATGGAGATGGGTCGGGGAGATTGGCGTCAAGAATTAATAACCATAGTGTTGGGCATGCTTCTGATTTAAAAGGAAAGAGGCATGTTGATGATAGTGATGAAGACTCTGATTCTTCCTCAAATTCGAGAGCTAGTAAGAGATTTAAAAATTGTAGTGGGTTGGGTCAGGATGGGGTTGGATGTTCTCATTGGGCCACAGCTGAACCATCTAATAATGAGGTGGGTTTGGGTTTCAATCCAAGACCCAACTCTATATCTCTTTTTAAGAGATTGAGGTATAAGAAGTTAGTTCGAAGTGCTGTGAATCGGAGGAGAGTTAAAAAGATTGGGCGCTTTAATGTGAGGAAACCTAAATTGAATATGGGTAACGATTTTATGCAAAATAAAAAAAAATTACCCGAAATACTTATCAGTTATGAATCCTGAAGCATTCTACTTGTAAAATAAAAAATTAGGGAAATACTAGAAGAATTTCACCCAACAAATTCTCATATACGAAAAAAAGAAGGGGACAATACCTGAAATATATTAAGCAACAAGGTGGTGGGTGGGTCTTTAAATATTGAATCCACTACGCCACCTCGAATCCATGACCTCCTTAACTCACAAGTTTGGCCACTAAGCAAACCCTAGTGATAACAATTTTATTTATTTATGGCATTCTGTTAGTAATTTGTGGCATTAATAGCTGTGTTTACACTCAAATTTGACAAAATTTGCCACAAGCCATGAGTAATGGCAAAATGGGTAAATTGGGTCTTGTAGGCCTGATAACAAGTAATTATGGACCGAATTAATGTTAATTGCCATTGGGCCATGTTGATAGTAAAGGCCCAATTGGTTTTATTTTTCGGGAAATTCCAAACCGCCCCTACTTTTTGTGGGGGCCTTTCGTCCAAATCCCATTTTGTCTTTCACTCCTAAATAAGCCCTATGCGCGCATGGGAAGATTTTTCCATTGGTTAAAGGCTGCCGCGTGTCACACTTCCACTCTGACTTTCTATCTCTTTTCTCACTCTCTATGCACGGCATTTACTTTTCCTGCACATTGAGTTTCTCTCTCTGTCCTTCTCTCTCTCTTTCTCTCTCTCTCTCTCTCTCTCTCTCTCTCTCTCTCTCTCTATCTAAATTTAAAATGAAATAACTTTTATTATACACATTTATTTTTTATAAAAATTATATATTTGAAATCTACTTAATGAGATCTTTTAAACAAGATCCATTGTTAATAGGAAATTGTATACGTGTAAAAAAAAGTTTTTACGAAATTCACACCCAAATAGAAAGTGTGCTATTAAGGGTGTGAATTGTTGCAAGAACGTTAATTGTGTGCTATTGGAGGTGTGAATTGTTACAAGGGGTGTGAATTATGTGCTATTTGGAGCTATGAATTGTTGCATGGGTGTTACTTGTGTGCTATTGGGGGTGTGAATTGTGTGCTATTTGGAGGTGTGAATTGTTGCATGGGTGTGAATTGTGTACATTTATGGGTTGTGAATTATTTAGAAGGGGTGTGAATTCTGCATTTGAGAGTGTGAATTCGTTCTTTTTGGGGTGTGCATTGTTTATTTTGAAGAGTGAGTTATGATGTATGTGAATTCTGCATTTCAAATCTGTGAATCTTTCATTTGGAAAGGTGTGAATTGTTTAGAAGGGGTGTAAATTAGTATTAATTAATGGGTATAAAATAACTTTTTTTTACATGTACACAATTTTATATTCAAATGGGATCTTATTTGAAAGAGCTAATCAACTAGATTTCAAATACTATATAATTTTTATAAAAAATAATTGTGTATAAAAAAAAGTTATTTTATTTTAAAATATAAAATGAGAGAGAGAGAGAGAGAGAGAGGGAGAGAGAGAGAGAGAGAGAGAGTATAAAAAGAAGAGAGTATTAAAGTTATTTTACACCTGACCATTTGTACCAAAAAGAAGGGGGGAGAGAGAGAGAGAGAGAGAAATAGAGAGACATTAATGATGAGTGACATTGGGGAGTGAAATCCTATGCGCGCGTAGACAGAAAGAAAAAAGGGTTTGGGCGGAAAGTGTATGACGCACGTAGGGCCTAAACATCCACTTGATGTTCAAATGGGACCGGCTTGTAAGAAGCCCTTTATTTTTTAGGGATTTACGAGCTGGTACAAAAATTGAGGGTGTCTTCCCTCCCGCTCCAGTCTAATGTTGAAAAGCACCAATAAGGATGCCTACTAATTTTATACCCAAAATACCCGTTTCAGCTTTAATGCGCGTCTATATTGTCGAGCCTACAAAAAAGAATGACGGCGGAGGAGTGACTTGTGCTACCCATCTTTATCAGACCTAACCCATCTTTATCAAAGTTGGCCCATCCTAAGGCATATTACACATGCCTACAATCAATTCCACATGCCTACATCAATTCAACCATCTCTCTTGACCCATCTTGTAATGCCCCGATTTTTGGAAGCATTATTTAAAGTACTTTTAATAGATTTATTCAAAAGAGTTACATTGATTAGCAACAAAAATAACATAAGTGTCTTAACTTGATTACAACAATAACATAGTACTTTATTGGGAAATTATATTACAGCTTTCCAACACAAAAATAAGGGAGATTGGCTGTACATGTCAAGGTTGAGATCTTGATCCCAATGCTCTTCTTGAGCCTGATCCACTGGAAAACCTTCTGTTCCAAAATAAGCGTCGCCCTCAACACCTACACCTCCTGTTTGATCACAATCTTGCATAATACATCCGAGTCGCGAAGCAACATCATGGTATTATACCAGGGTCACACGAAGTGTAACACCATGAGTAATAAATCACTCAACAGCTACTCTAACCCCGAACCCTTACATAACATACAAGAACAACATATATGATTGAAAAACAGCATGTAAAAGAGTAAACACATAACTGATTTCATTACTAGCATTAACTTACATTTTCATCTAAGTTCTCAATCTAGAGAACTTTCCTCCCAAATAACCACTAAGGACTATGACCAATCCGTGATTAAACTCCCCCCTTGCTTGCCCTGACTGGGAGCCCGGACGGAAGGCATAAGTTACGTACTTAATCCAACTGTCAACCGCCTCACAAGGATGAATTTCCCAGGGACTGACTGTACCACTAGGCTACGAGTGACAACTATCAGCTCCTGCACGTATATAGCCGTAACTCGGTCTATAATACATTCACCCTTTTAACACCTCAGAATTCAAATGAAGTAATCACAGATTGTCATATCCTAGGGTTTCGAAATCCTAGCAAGCTGCCAAATAATCCTCCAAACCGAAATCACTTGGTTGTCTGTCATTCAACAAATCTCCGGGTGACTCCCCATAAATCAATTCATTTCCAATTTCCATTAACCTCAACGTCTATGTGAAATCTGCGTACGATCACCAAATCCGGGAACCTAAGTGTCCATTCTTACATTCAACAATTTCATGATAAGTGCACACAACAGAAGAAACAAAGCAATAACGATATTCTAAGGGTCACAAAGTCAAACAACACGATTCACAAGTTCACAAGTCATCACAGACCAAAGTAATTGAAAACAAGGGGTCTTAACGTAATTAAATAAAGTATAGGGTCATAACTGTAATTTATAGAAATAAGGGGTCGCCCTCGAAATTTTAAGTAAGTATAAGGGTAACAAAAGTAATTTCACGGTTCTAGGGTCCTTCGCAAATTTTTACTAACTTAGGGGGCCTTTTGTAAATAAAACTTTATACAAGGGTAAAATTGTAATTTTGCAACAACAAAGGGTAAACACGTAAAATACCTTATTAAAACCCACGTGATAATATAAGAAATGTATACCTTATTAAAGCCCAGGATCGGTTTCGTAGCCTGAAATGGTTCTGGATATGACATAGGGGTATTTTGGTGATTTTGACATGGAGCTGACTTTGGAAACGAAGGAAACTCGAAACGGACCCTAGTACACTTCCTAACTAACTCTTCTGGGGAAGTTAGTCAAAGAGACTAAAGAGGACACTTCGGTAATTTGAGAGAGAAATTGATTTCGAGACCAGAACAATGTCAAGACGGGCCCTACGACTTTTGGGTAAGTATGACATAATCCAAAAATGCACGCAGAATACAGTATAAGTAATACCGTAGATATAATATGAAAGGTTGTCCAGATCCTACGCGGGAACTCGGATAGCATAACCTAGTGCCCGAAGGCTGATATATAAAAACTATCCGAATATCATTGTGATAATATGATATTGCCATGTTAGGAGAAAATATTTTGTTTTTGTTGTGACCGAACCCTCATCGGGTTGCCTAAGTATCCCTTGCATATAAGAGGAATCAGGTTACTTCGTAGTTTGGGACTTCGTCGGGTTTTTGAAAATTTATCTCAATTCATCACATTAATCTTAATACTTTTATTTTCAGGATTTTGTACGAACTGTTCGGACGGCTAGCCAAGTCAAGGTAAGCAATCTCAGAAAGTATCGGAAAAGACCCAGTAGAGAGGCAACGGTATATGGAGACCTCTGCTAAGGCTTGCTTCAGCGCGCACGCTGTTTTGTCAATCTTTCTGATATTCCTCGCCTCAAATCTCAATGAGACTGACGCGGTGCACTGCAGTGTACAACTATATTAATGTGAATTTTACTGACTCACAAATTGGTTGAATATAAATATGCAATATTACGGCATCCAAAACTAGATGAGAGCCCGACCCATGAGTAGTAGCCGGGCCGACACAGTTCTAAATATTTCTACTACATGGTAAAAATAAGCAGGTAGTTATTGGTATTTGAAAACGATTCACTTACAGACTCCCGGCTCGAACCCCAGGTAGAGAATCAAACAGAGCTTCCACAGGATTTCCAACAAAATCGTCCCAAAAAATCGGCTATAGCCTCTGGCAGAAAGTGGTTGATTTTGACCCTGTTCTTAGACAGAGTAACTACAGAACTAGATGATTTTGAGTCGGTACTCGGACAGAGTAAGGGCTGTGGTTATGATCCAGATTTCTTTTGGATGAAATTCAATAGCGCTTCCACGTAGCTCTGACCATCAGTATTTCTTCTCGGAGAAATCCGACAGAGCTTCCGCATAGTGCTTGACCGTTCGGGTGATTAAAAATTAACTAAGATTTCGTCCCAAGCGTAGGACTATCGACCGGTGCAGCACAATAAATCCGGAAGTACCGGAGTTGAACCACAGAGACGGTCTACGGTGTTGATCTCAAATAATGCTAGCTCTATGTTTGAAACTGGCTCTCAGGTAGCCACCCCTTGCTCAGTTGGTTCACCTAATTATCTAAATTGGACTAATTTAATTATTGAACTCTGAATTTAAAAAAAGAGAGCACAGCCGTGGGCACTACAGTGCCCGCAACTAGTCTAATTCACATTCACTCGGGCCACAATGATTCAATTAATTGATTTAAAAATATGAAAACAGTTTCCAACAAGTGCACACCACTTGTCACCAATTCCTGCGCGCATTTGGAATGGGCGATGCCTGAGCTTGTTTGCTAGAAAAATTTCCGTACCCAAAAACTGCGTATTAATCGAAGTAATTCGGCACCGAGGTAAAATATGAATTAGCCTAGCCACGGGACACCTTGGTCCCGCGGCCGCACTCAGAACGACTACTCACACATGATTTTAACAGGAAATAAGAATAAAACTTTAATTAAAAACATGCTTATAATGCGAATAAGAATTAAACAGTTTAAACAGAAGGAACCACGAACAAACTTGAACAATTAAACATTATGATTAAATGCAAAACCTGAAATATGATCCGGAACAGCAGCGAAAGTAAAAAGAGCTCTAATGAAAACACTGTAACCGGCTCTCTGGAACATAAAAACTACAAGTGAAAAATCTCTCTTCTGGGGACTCTCTCCAGTTCTTTCGAAGCCCCCTTTCTTCTTTTATAAATGAAAAAGCTACTTAGTTTTATATAATAAATCCCATGCCATCATTTATAAATGATTAAGCCCATCATTCTTTTTTTCTATTCCCTTAGTTTTGCCGACATCCTCATCACCCATATTCCCTTTGCTTCTTTTGACAATAATAGATTAATTTCAGAGCTCCAGTGAGATTCGAATAATCAGCTCCATTGGGTCTACGATCATCTCAACTAATTCTCGAAACGGAGTCCGATCAGGATGCAGGAACAGTCGACCTTCTTCTTTTGACGCCGGGAATAAAACGGTACGGTGCACGTAATTTATGCACTTGACATGTGAATCGTGGGGCAAAAATCTGAAATCAACAGGACTCCGCAGAACTTTTCTTTTAAAATTCCCCACCACACTTTCCAACCTCACACCTCATTAAAATAATCAAAGAATTGATTTTAATAAACAATGGAATTGTTTATTGCCTTGGCAAAGTTCGGTCAGGAGAATGTGGTGGCTGGAAAATTATTCAGTGTGGCGCGCTCATGCACGATCCCCGCGGCTTGACACTAAAACCGTCTTATTTCCTGAAAATTAACAAAAACACAAACACATACCAAAACAACGCATCAAGTGGAAAATAGGGAATAAATTAGATAACAACGTGTTAAAACTACCCTATTAAGGCACTTATATCTACGATATTGCGTGCCAATCACACCCCCCAACTTGAAGATTGCTAGTCCCTAGCAATGAAAATAATAAGACACACAAATAAAAGGATAGATCTTTTAAACCCCCGGGCGGCCCCGGTAGGACGAGTAAAGTCTCGTGAGGGTTTTCAGCAGTGATCACCCACAAAACACAAAGGACTCAGACACTTCGAATGCAACTCAACCCAATCAATAACCTCTAAAAACACTACCATAACTGTCAAGCAAATCAAAGGCAAGATATTTCATTCATGGATAAAGTTAAACAAGCGAACTCCGTTCCAAACTTAGCACAAAAATTAATCCTCTCACCTACGATCGGATAGAGAATTTTCAAATGGCATGCGTGAATGAAAAACCACATAAAGAAATTTACCAATCTCGAGAACAGTTCACACACCGTTGATAACCCAATATTTCTTAAGCGCACTCCTTCCCTTTTTGTATTTTTCCTCTTTCTATTTTTTTTTTCTTTTTGTTCTTTTTTTTTTTTTTTTTTATGGTCGTGCAATGCCGGATCTCTCGGGCTTTCTAGTTGACTCTTTAGCGAGCTTTGGGTCGGCAATCCCCAAGCCAAACGGCCTTAGAGCACCAGGTTTTAAGAGACCCCTACGGACTTAATTGCTCAAGTCAAAAAGGCTTTATATTGAGATCCAAGCTAACCACTTTTAACAATACTTTCACAAGGTCAATCCATCTTTTGACGCGGACAACACGGTGGGAGCATACCCCGATTGCCCGGCTACTACTCAATGGACGCCCGGATAAGCATTAACAATATAGCACACATATAGAATTTTTTTTATTTTTATTTTTATTTTTTATTTTATTTTATTTTTTTTTAGGGAAGGAGTTTCCAAAAATTCCATCAAACGAATTAACACATACCAGATTACCAACGACATATGAACTGAATTCGAGACCGGCAAATACGCATGTAGGACAGTGTGTGTGTGAAAGCATGCTTTCAAGTGACCAAACGCTATCCAACTATAGATGATACGGGCTAATCCAAGTACTTCCTCAACATCATGTTCACGAGCTTAAATCTATCCATGAAATCATATCCAGACTCTGACTTACACAACAACCACTTAAGCACTAATTAGCAGTCAACAACCAAGAATCGTTACTCCCAAGCATCCGAATCCTCGATTTTTTTAGATTTTTTTTTTTTTTTTTGAAAAACATGTACGAAGTACACCCTCCCCCCAACTTAAAATATGCTATGTCCTCAGAGCATGAAGACAATAAGAAAATAAAGAACAAGGGAAAGGAAATGGACCGTCGGATGGCAGCCAACCATCGTGACCCCGGCCGAAGTATGGGGAATTTCCTGTCACCATTGCTTTTCGTCATCAGATCTGCTCCCAGGCGGGTGTGGTAGCATGCTTGCCCTGCAAAAGACTTAAGAACCAAATACCTACTAGGCAACAAATGACATTAGTACAGCCCGCTTGCTTGAAAGCCGGGCCATAACAAATGCAATAAAGGAAATAATAAACACCACCACTTCCGTCACGTGAAAGATACGGGTACTACTTTTCTCCCTAATTGGCTCACGTAAACATGCATAGAGAAGGTCATCATAACAACCCCGGGTAAGTCATGACTCAACAGGTTAAATTTCTCAAGGTTTTTCCTTAAAGAAATCAGAGCCAATCGTCTTTTATGACTATCCGAGACACGGCAATAAGATTGTTAGAAACCCAGATATGCAGATTTAAGGATAGCAATTAGGTGGCTATACCGGACCAAAATTTTGTTTTTTTTTTTTTTTTTTTTTAACAGTAACAAGCAAGAATAAACACATACGAAAAATGAAGTAAAACTAAAGAAAATCAGAATTTGCCCTTACTAACCGGAGCTGGGTACACGATCCTTATTTAAACAGCGGCGTGCAAAGCTATGAGAAACCCAAGTCAATGATGGGTACCCCTATCGCTAGGGGCCGGGTCCACACTCAATTAAGAGCATCGTACGCGTGAGCTACCCGTCAAAACCTGGCTGAAAAAGCCTAAGTAACAGGGTCGTCTGAATAAACAGGATCGACCAACTCCTCATCAGGTTCTCCCACTTCTAACAATTCCAAAAACGGTTTCAGACGCTGCCCATTAACTTTGAACACATTATCATCCTTAGAATCACGGACATCAACTGACCCATTCGGATGCACTTGCACCACGACATAGGGACCTTCCCAACGGGACCTCAACTTTCCGGGAAACAAAGGGAGACGCGAATTATAGAGTAATACTTTCTGACCAACTCTAAAGGTTTTGCGCTGAATATTCCTATCATGATACGCCTTAACCTTAGCCTTATAAATACTCGCATTCTCATATGCGTCATTCCTAAGCTCCTCGAGCTCACACAACTGTAATTTCCTATGCGCACCCACCACATCTAGACTCGAATTAATTTCCTGGAGGGCCCAATAGGCCTTCTTCTCTAACTCAACTGGCAGGTGGCAGGCCTTACCGAAAACAAGCCGATAGGGTGAAGCACCCAACACAGTCTTATAAGCAGTGCAATAGGCCCACAACGCATTATTCAACCTGGTGGACCAATCCTTCCTAGTCACACCTACTGTTTTCTCCAAAATCCGCTTAATCTCTCTATTAGCTAATTCGGCCTGCCCATTAGTTTGGGGGTGGTACGAAGTGGACACCTTGTGAGTGACTCTATACTCCCCCATTAGCTTTTCGAATGACCGACTTGTGAAATGCGTGCCCTGATCAGAGATAATGGCGCGTGGCACGCCAAACCTCGACAAAATATGAGACTTAAGAAACTCTAGCACGACTCGTGACTCCATAGACTTAGTGGGTATCGCCTCCACCCACTTGGACACATAGTCCACCGCTACCAAAATGTACTCGTAACCATGGGACATAGGTAATGGACCCATAAAGTCAATGCCCCAACAATCGAAAACCTCTAGCACAAGAATGGGTCGGAGGGGCATCTCCTGACGTGAAGACAATTTGCCAAGCCTTTGGCAACGGTCACATGACCTACAGAATGCATGCACGAGCTTAAACATATCAGGCCACCAAAATCCACACTGTAAAATCTTGGCAGTGGTTTTCTTCGCAGAGAAGTGACCACCGCTCGCCTCGCTATGACAAAATCCTATAATCCCCTTCTGATCAGACTCGGGGACACACCTACGCACGATCTGGTCCGCACAATACTTAAACAAATATGGGTCATCGAATATATACTGTCAGACACTCCTCAAAAATCGCTGCTTCTCTTGGGTAGACCAATGGGGAGGAATCTG
This sequence comes from Vaccinium darrowii, assembly GCA_020921065.1. Classification (NCBI taxonomy): domain Eukaryota; kingdom Viridiplantae; phylum Streptophyta; class Magnoliopsida; order Ericales; family Ericaceae; genus Vaccinium; species Vaccinium darrowii. Next base: position 8,289,995 of record CM037157.1, read on the forward strand.
CCCAGTGACCAAATAATTGGCAATATCAGCGTACCACGGGCACTCATTAGCAGCAAACAACTGCTCATCCGGAAAAGAATCTCTAATGGGAAGATTCGAGGTGGGGTCCTCGAATTCCAGACGAGACAGATGGTCAGCCACTACATTCTCTACCCCTTTCTTATCCTTGATAACCAGGTGGAATTCTTGCAGCAGCAGAATCCACCGAATGAGGCGAGATTTCGCATCCTGCTTAGTCATTAAATACTTAAGGGCCGCATGGTCAGTGAAAACCGTGATCGGTGAGCCTACCAGGTAGGACCGAAACTTCTCTAAAGCAAACACCACCGCTAACAACTCCTTCTCGGTGGTGGTGTAATTCATCTGCGCCTCATTCAATGTCTTACTAGCGTAGTAGATCACACATGGGTCTTTCCCTCTCCTCTGCCCTAAAACAGCTCCGACTGCATAGTCAGAAGCATCACACATCAGCTCAAAGGGAAGACTCCAATCCGGGGACTGCACAATAGGCGAAGTCGTAAGATTCTGCTTTAACATCTGAAATACCCCCTCACAAGCATCGGACCACACAAAGGGTGTGTCTTTTGCCAACAACTGACACAACGGACGGGAGATAGCACTGAAGTCTTTAATGAACCGCCGATAGAAACCAGCGTGTCCCAGAAATGAACGCACATCCTTAACAGACTTAGGTGTTGGGAGATTTCGGATTAAATCTATTTTGGCCTTGTCCACTTCAATACCCTTAGAGGACACAATGTGTCCTAACACGATCCCTTGGGTAACCATGAAGTGGCACTTCTCCCAATTAAGCACCAAGTGCTTCTCCTCACACCTCTGCAAAACCTTTCCCAAATTTTCGAGGCATCCGTCGAATGAATCTCCGAAGACCGAAAAATCATCCATGAACACCTCTACTATCCTTTCCACCATATCACTAAAGATCCCCATCATGCACCTGGAAAAGGTACCAGGCGCATTGCACAACCCAAAGGGCATGCGACGGTAAGCATAGGTTCCATATGGACAGGTGAAAGTGGTCTTTTCCTGGTCCTCTAATGCGACCTCAATCTGGTTATACCCCGAATAACCATCCAAGAAACAATAAAAGGCCCGACCCGCTACCCTCTTTAAAATCTGATCAATGAACGGAAGAGGGAAGTGGTCTTTCCGGGTGCTCGCATTGAGCTTCCGGTAGTCTATGCAAACTCTCCATCCTGTAGGAACTCGGGTCGGAACTAACACTCCCTCGTCGTTGGTCACAACGGTCACTCCTGCCTTCTTAGGCACCACTTGCACAGGGCTCACCCACTCACTATGGGCAACTGGGTATATGATCCCCGCATCTAACAACTTAAGTACCTCAGCCCGAACCACGTCTTTCATGTTGGGGTTAAGACGCCGCTGAGGTTGCCTGGAAGGCTTGACACTCTCCTCAAGAATAATGCGGTGTGTACACACCGTTGGGCTTATACCATGCAAATCCACTATGGTCCAGCCAATCGCGCCCATATGCTCTCTCAACAAACTAAGCAGTTTCCTCTCTTGATCTTCCTCGAGGGATGAGGAGATCACAACCGGATAGGTATCATTGCCTTTCAAAAAGGCATACTTAAGCGTGTCCGGTAAAGGCTTTAACTCTGGTTTAGGCGGCTGGACAGTTGACGGAAGAACCTTGGGCGGAGGGTCGCCCAATGGCTCAAACATAAGGTCATGAGTGACCCCATAAATCTCCTCACATGACTCTTTGACATCTAGCAATTCTAACAAGCTCACCACTTCTGCTGAGTCCAAAAATGATGTTTCCTCGGAGGTAAGAGCAACCTCCAAGGGGTCCTTATACAGGACTGTATCGATATGCTCCTGGACTAATGTGTCAATCAGACACAACTTCTCAAACTCCTCACCATCATCCTCTAATGTACCTACAGTGAACACATCCACCTCCATTCTCTCCTCACCTACAGATAACTGGACTTTGCCAGTTTTGCAATTCATAACAGCATTGGAGGTGGCTAGAAAAGGACGCCCCAAGATGATGGGAGCCTTCTCTAAAGCCTCACGATCGGGACTAATGTCTAGAACAATGAAATCAGCGGGGAATTGAAACTCCCCTACCCGGATCAACACATCCTCTACCACTCCCTTGGGCACTCTAATACTCCGATCAGCCAACTGTAGCGTGACTGGAGTCTCACTGAGGTCGCCTAGGCCCAATCTCAAGTATGCCGAATAAGGGAGCAAATTAACACTAGCTCCCAAATCCAACAATGCCTTGTCAAAGTTCTGACCTGCTATGGCTATGGGAATGGTGGGACACCCTAGATCCTTGCACTTGGTAGGAATCTCAGTCTGCAGAATGGAGCTCACTTGCTCCGTCAGAACCACGTTGTTCTGAATCTTGCGCTTTGGTGTGCAAAGGTCCTTTAACACCTTAGCACACTGGGGAAAGGACTCTATAGCCTCCATTAGAGTAATAGGGAATTGCACCCTCTTAAAAAGGTCTAACATCTTATGGTTCATACTCTGCTTAGGCTTCACCGCCAGCCTTTGGGGAAATGGAGCTAACGGTCGTGCTGGCAGTGGTGGAGTCGTGGGGTCTGCAGCTGCAGGCACTACCACTTCAGGTGACTCCACCCTCTCATCGACTTCCTCTCGAGGCACCCTAGTAGTATCAAAAACAACCTCAGGCTCAATAACTGGCTCCGGGGTTGGAGCCTGCTTTAGTGTTGGCTGAATGGTCTTATCAATGGTTTTCCCACTCCTCAGAATGGTAACTGCTTTAGCCTCTTCCTGATTCTGCCCTTGAACATTAGGACCTGAAGGATTTCCCAAATAATGGGCACCCGCCTGACTACCCTGGGCCGGAAACCTACCCTTTTCCTGTTGCATCTGACTAATTACCGCAGTGAGTTGTGTCATTTGGGCCGTAAGGGCCCCAATTTGCTGCCTGGTATCAGTCTGGAATGTCAGCTAAGACTGCATTAAGGAATTCATGGAATCCTCAAAACGGGGTGGTGCAGTCTGCGCATAACCTGGGGGTGGCCCACGAGTGGATGGGCCTCCCCCCCTGCCTTGCTGTGACTGGTAGTTGTACGGAATGACCTGGCCTTGCGGAGGCCTGGGTGCTTGGGACTAATGAAACTGTTGCGACGGAGGTGGCACAAGGAGTTGCACTTGACCTCCACCTGTGGGTCTATGGTCTGACCACCCAAAGTTGGGGTGATCTCTCCACCCTTGGTTATATGTATTGGAATATGGGTCCCAATTCCTCACAGCATTTACCTCTTCCTGAGTACTCTGACTCGCTCCCTTAGCAGCTAAAAATCCGGGGCATGCAGTTGCAATGTGCCCCTTACACTCACACCACACGCAGACTTCCTCTATACTGACCTCATGCACTGGGCGAGTCTGCCTAACCTCTAATTCCTCTAGCTTTTGCGCGATCTTTTCGACCTGGGTCTGGAGTCGCTGGTCTCGTATGGTAACGGGGATAACGTTGGACCCAGAAGGTCCGGACCGATCAAAATCAGAGGGTTCTAACGCCCTCTGCCTATCTGCTAGGTCATCCAGAAAATCCCAACCCTCATTCGCAGTTTTGGACAAGAAGTCGCCCCCTTTACATGAATACTCTATGTGCTGGATTGTCTCAGCGTTGAGACCCAGGTGAAAGAATTCAACTAACTGTATCTTTTCAAAACTAGGGTGTGGCATTCTTAGGAGTAAATCTTTGAAACGCTCTCACGCCTTCACGAAAGTCTCTCCCCTCTCTTGCCTAAAGCCTTGTATCTGACGCCTTAAACTATTAGTTTTAGCCTCAGAAAAATACTTTCTATAAAACGCATCACGCACATGTGCCCATGTGGTGAAGGACTGAGGCTTCTGCATTCTGAACCATCTAAGTGCGCCATCTCTTAAAGTTGCCTCAAACAGCTTGAGGCAGGCATTGTCGTATTGGGTAGTAGATGCCAGGTTGCGCACTAACCCCTCAAACGTCCGCACATGTTCGTACGGATCATCAGACTCTCTCTCATAGAAGTTAGGGAGACTATTCAGAACACCAGGCTTTACGGTGAAGGCATTGCGTGCCTCCTGTGTCTCTCGAGGGAACACAATTGGCCCGGGAGGAGTGGTCCTCTCGGGATTCAAATGCTGCCTCAACGACGGTTGTTGAACTACCTGCTGGTCTCCCATTTCAAAAGATTCTGGTTCGGAAACTAACTCTGACTCTGACTCTGACTGATAAATCGGATTGTTGAAATTGACTGACTCGATAGGTAAATCTATGTAGAGTCCACTAATGGGAATGGACTCCGACCGACTCTCTACTGACGCTGACGAAAAATTTGAAGACTCTGACTGACTCGACCTGTCCTCTATCCTAACCAAGCGGTTAGTACGATCACGGTAAAAGAGAGGGTCAGGCTTACGTACGACTTGCTTATCTCTACCTATGATGACTCAACTAAACATTTAACAAACACTTAAACTAACACCGTTTGAACACACGTCACCGTCCCCGGCAACGGCGCCAAGAATGCTTGACCGTTCGGGTGATTAAAAATTAACTAAGATTTCGTCCCAAGCGTAGGACTATCGACCGGTGCAGCACAATAAATCCGGAAGTACCGGAGTCGAACCACAGAGACGGTCTACGGTGTTGATCTCAAATAATGCTAGCTCTATGTTTGAAACTGGCTCTCAGGTAGCCACCCCTTGCTCAGTTGGTTCACTTAATTATCTAAATTGGACTAATTTAATTATTGAACTCTGAATTTAAAAAAAGAGAGCACAGCCGTGGGCACTACGGTGCCCGCAACTAGTCTAATTCACATTCACTCGGGCCACAATGATTCAATTAATTGATTTAAAAATATGAAAACAGTTTCCAACAAGTGCACACCACTTGTCACCAATTCCTGCGCGCATTTGGAATGGGCGATGCCCGAGCTTGTTTGCTAGAAAAATTTCCGTACCCAAAAACTGCGTATTAATCGAAGTAATTCGGCACCGAGGTAAAATATGAATTAGCCTAGCCACGGGACACCTTGGTCCCGCGGCCGCACTCAGAACGACTACTCACACATGATTTTAACAGGAAATAAGAATAAAACTTTAATTAAAAACATGCTTATAATGCGAATAAGAATTAAACAGTTTAAACAGAAGGAACCACGAACAAACTTGAACAATTAAACATTATGATTAAATGCAAAACCTGAAATATGATCCGGAACAGCAGCGAAAGTAAAAAGAGCTCTAATGAAAACACTGTAACCGGCTCTCTGGAACATAAAAACTACAAGTGAAAAATCTCTCTTCTGGGGACTCTCTCCAGTTCTTTCGAAGCCCCCTTTCTTCTTTTATAAATGAAAAAGCTACTTAGTTTTATATAATAAATCCCATGCCATCATTTATAAATGATTAAGCCCATCATTCTTTTTTTCTATTCCCTTAGTTTTGCCGACATCCTCATCACCCATATTCCCTTTGCTTCTTTTGACAATAATAGATTAATTTCAGAGCTCCAGTGAGATTCGAATAATCAGCTCCATTGGGTCTGCGATCATCTCAACTAATTCTCGAAACGGAGTCCGATCAGGATGCAGGAACAGTCGACCTTCTTCTTTTGACGCCGGGAATAAAACGGTACGGTGCACGTAATTTATGCACTTGACATGTGAATCGTGGGGCAAAAATCTGAAATCAACAGGACTCCGCAGAACTTTTCTTTTAAAATTCCCCACCACACTTTCCAACCTCACACCTCATTAAAATAATCAAAGAATTGATTTTAATAAACAATGGAATTGTTTATTGCCTTGGCAAAGTTCGGTCAGGAGAATGTGGTGGCTGGAAAATTATTCAGTGTGGCGCGCTCGTGCACGATCCCCGCGGCTTGACACTAAAACCGTCTTATTTCCTGAAAATTAACAAAAACACAAACACATACCAAAACAACGCATCAAGTGGAAAATAGGGAATAAATTAGATAACAACGTGTTAAAACTACCCTATTAAGGCACTTATATCTACGATATTGCGTGCCAATCACATAGTATTTCCGTATATAGCCGCAAACTCGGATAGTATTTCTTCTCGAGATTCCACCTGGGGAATCCGACAGAGCTTCCGCGTAGTTCTAGCTACTAAGGTTTTTCTTTGAGAAACCCGACAGAGTTACTGCATAGCCTAGTGATCACCGAGTCCAATTTCCCACTATGACAAATGCTAGCTTCGAGAGGAATAGAACTCTGAGGTGTGTGAGTGTGTGCGTATGAAATGTATGGAAGCTGAGAAATGAAGGAGAAATGGGGGCTATTTATAGGAAAAGTGCCACCCCAAACTTTGGGTGGCAAAGCTGCCACGCAGCAGCCTCCCATAGGTGCCTAGAAAGTGCCACCCTAATATGTGGGCGGCAAAGGGTTTTGCTCGCTTCATGCGATGTTGTCCTGGCTCGGTCGTTCTTGCACAGGATTCTTTGATCCAAGAATGTCCATGGAGGTCTCCCAAGGATTTTAAGGTGCTCTGGACATTGTGGCAGCATCCGTTTTTCCAAATTATGCTCCAAAGACAGAGAAATGTGATTGTTCGGCTCTTTTTTGAATTGGAGCATTGTAAGCAATTGGCTGACCAAATGAAGTCCGATTCACCTGAAATTTTACGAGGAACTTCAATATGGTTAAAATAGAATTATCTATGGTTTAGATCTCAAAATTTTGGTTTGATGTCCATGATCATGGAATCGGCTGTCTCAAGAAGCACAATGTCCCTGAAAGTAGCAAACGGGGTTGAAATCGGCTAAAACTTGATGTGAGACTTAATTTCATCATATGAAACTTAAATATAAATTTTGGTATGATTTGGAGTAGTACAGACAAAACCTAGGTCTTTTGGCTTTGTTGGCCCATTTTTACAAGGTAATTGTTAAAGTGGGGTGATTGTCGGTCAAACGTCCTCTGATCTTGATGTTTAATTGCATGTCTCGAAGATATAGCTAGCCGATTGGCCCAGAAATGAGCTTCTTAGAGCTAATTTCTATCAAAATAAAGGAGGGAGGGCTATGGCCTCCTGATAAATGGCATGCTTGTCATCCAAGCTATGCACATGCAAATGTTAGATATTTTTTGATATTTCAAAATTGATATTTGACTTGCGGCATCAGTACCGTGTACCGTGCCACTTTACCTTCACCGGAAATCGCGTGTTCTATACGGTAAGGTTGCTTTTTTATGTCTGATGATTCGATTTCTCTTTCCTGTGAGCGTTGACGTCATGGATTTATTTTGATATAAGGGGTGGAGTAAAAATGGTGTCAACACCCTTCCCTCCTATTTTTTTGTATAGCGTGAAAGAGGTAGAGTTAGCCAAGGTCTGGGCTCTTCAGCCATTGGCCATCCATGTTTCAAGGAAAAGAGGTTACATGGATAATCCAACTAGGAGGCCTGAGGAGTTTGGACCCCTCAGCTTAATCTTTGTTTCATTCTAAAGATTAATGATTTTCTTTTGCTGGTCAAAAAAAAAAACAAAAGATTTGCATGAAATAAAGGAAGGGTTATCAGGAAGGCGGCCACGTGATTTCCATTCCTTTATATTTTATCTTTATCAATCGGTGTTCTAGGTCAGAACAGAATTTAAGGAAAAGAGAGAACTGAGAAAGTGCAATAGAGAAAGTGAAAAAAGTCAGTCCATTTTGGGGAACTTTTTTTTATATTCTTGTTTTAATCCCTTGATATATCATAACAGAACTCTCATTTGGTTGTGGAGTAGGTAGTGGAGCCGAAACCATGTTAATTCTTTGTGTTCTCATTTTTCTTTGTATGTGTTTTTAATTGAGTGGGGCTATAAAGCCCAACACAGTTTCGAATATACTCCAATTGAAAATTTAACCACGAAAATCTATAATCCAGAATTTAAAATAACTCCCAGAGACCCTCTCCCGAACACCGTTTGTGTAGAGTTGCATACTTGTGATATCTTTCAAGGGTGTAAGCCCAAAATAAATTACGCAATTAGGATCACGTCCCCTGGGACATGATCCCAATCATGCGACTCCACACAAAAGCTGAAGACTTGAGAGTCTCCAAAATAGCAAAACAAAACATTGAGCAAAAAGACCACATTACAGCCACTGAAAGCTGAAGGCGGCAACTCTGCCTTATCGCCACTGCACATTAACAAAAAAAACCAAGCCAAAGCATTTACAGCACAAAATCCATCTGGAAGAATACAATCATCCCTAGAATTCAATATAGAACGCTCAGTACCAAAAAAATTAGAAGGCCGGCCGGAGAAAATTGAATGCATGACATTCAGGATTTATTGAAATCGTGCTTCTGACTATGGACTGTCGGTTACAATGAAAATCTCATTCCCATTTTCTACAACCACATTGGAGATGCATCTTCCACTAGAAAGGCTTAAGCAATTAAAATTTACATGGATTCTTAGAACAGAAAAAAGTAAACCATTATAACAAAATAGTATTACAGGAGTAAAGCAACAAAGTGCATCCTTCTCAAAGCTCCAAGAGAACATTAACCATCATCTCTCGTGGTTGACACATAGCCTCCAGTGGTTTAGATTTAGGCATAGTAAGCCCTTGCCCTTCAGACAAGTCCACCAATTCATCACCAATCCTTTCCCAATCAAAGCACTGAATCAAGGCCCCCAAAGCCAGCCCCACCACCCGATTGGCGAGTCCTGCCCCTGGACAACTCCTCCTTCCAATGCCAAAGGGTATCAACCTATATGCTTGGTTTTCCCCACCTTCAAACCTCTCTGGCCTAAAACTTGTGGGGTCCTCCCACACCTTTGGATCCCTATGAATGGCCCATGCATTTACCAATAGCATCGTACCACGGGCCACATCATATCCTTCGATGGTGCAGTCGTCAGATGACTCGTGTGGCACGAGGAGCGGTGCTGCTGGAAAGATTCGGAGGGTCTCATTGACGATGTTTTGGAGGTAGGGTAGCTTGGAGAGATCTGGTTCATCTACCAGACGGTTACCGCCAACAATCACATCCAGTTCAGCTCTTGCTTTGTCTAACACTTTTGGGTTGTTGAGTAGAAGCGACATGGCCCACTCGATAGTCACTGATGATGTATCAGTCCCGGCGCTTAGCATTGTCTACACACATTTTATGAAGATTTTTTAGTTAAAGATTTAGATAGAAATCTGTCTGTGGCATTAACTCTAACATTAAAACTTATTTGTGAATGTGTTGTAACCAAAACCTTTGCAGGGAGTACCAAAATAATTTCCTTTTTATGAACTGAACGCAAAATTTGATGAACATATAAATGTACTGCCTGATGAATAGTATGATAGAAATGGCACTGTTGTAATTGTGGTCATAAATAAGCCTACTCTTATATGTTAGTAGAGAACGTGTTCTTGACCATAGTTAAGTAGGAAGAGTGTCTATGTAGTGTGATGCAGAGTTTTTTGGGTCTCACGTGGGTAGGGTCATTACGTGTGAAAATGTGATTAGTGTTCTGCAAAGTTTTGTTTACGACACATCCGTAAATAAGTTTTTCTCTTCTTGAAATTGTTTAATAAGATCATCTTCCATTTAAAATCTCTAGGTCGGACTCAGGTTTTAAAACTATAGGATCACTAATAAATTTGGAAAAAACATGTGGGTGGTGGGGAGCTAAAGCCTATTTTTTTGTACTCGTTACGTATGGTTTTGGTAAATCTATATATTTTTTTCAAATTCACTATTCAGATACTGTTCACCGTCTGTAACCATGTTACGTATGGTTTTTGTCGTTTTTACGACCAATTATGAGTTTTAAAAAAATTCACTATTTATGTTACTGTTCACAATAATATACCAAAAAATACATGACAATCACAAAAAAAAAAAAAAAAAAACATACGGAATTGGGCGTAGCATAGATTTTTCCTTATGAAAGTGATAATACTTAATAGATGTAGGTTCACATACCAGTACACTGCCTTTGATTATTTCATCAGAGTAGTACTCAGGATCGGAGTCTTGTAACTCGAGCATAGAGTCGATCATTGACTTGGTTTTTCCTGCTTTCTGCTCAGAAACCTGGTTATCCGTACTCCGTTTCTCATCGATCAAACCCTGCAGAAACGCATCCGCCTTTTTCTTAGTTCTCAACATCCTCTTCTCTACTTTCCCGTAATCAATCCACCTCAGAAAAGGCACAAAGTCCCCTGGATTCGACGATCCACTTAACTCAAAAATGTCCCGGATTAAAAGTCGAAACTCCCTAGCCTCCTTAGAATCCTCCACCTCAACTCCAAAGTACCGTTTCCCAGAAACCATCCGCATAACAATATTGAAGGACAATTCAGAGAGTCTCGACTTCATCTCCACCTTACCAAAACCGTTTTGGGAATTCTGAAACAGGTTTTTCAACAGCGACCGGACTTCTTCGTGTCGAATACCCAAAAATGAGTTTAACTTAGTTGTGGAGAAGAGTTCTAGTGTGCTAAGGCGGCGGAGGTTACGCCAGTGGTCTCCATATGAGGAAGCCCCCATTGTTGTGTAGTTGTAGTTGAGGTGTTTTCCGACTAGAAACCGTGGCCTATTTGCAAAAATGAGATCATTTTTGGAAAATAAGTCTTCGACGGCGGATGGAGAGGATAGGATGAGTACTGGCTGGGACCCGAATCTGAGAGTGAAAATTGGACCGTATTTCTTGGAAAGGTTTTCGAGTGTTCGGTGAACTGGTTCTTTAATTAGATGGAGATGGCCTAGTATGGGGAGTGAAGGTGGGGTTGGTGGTGGGTTTCTTTGTGGGGATTTTCTTTGCTGGAGTTTTAGTAGGAAGAGAAAGAGAAAAAAGGCTATAGAGCTGAAGTAGAACCATGTTTGCTCCATGAATGTGTTGCAGTGGAAGATGTGAAACTGAAAGTTGTGGTTGCTCAGTTTATAAAGGTTGGAGGATGAGGCCATACCCAAAATGGTCAACAAAAAACACCCAAAAAAAAAAGTTGTGTTTATTTTCAATAGACACCGTTTTTGGCAAGCAAATGTTGGCAAAGATATGCCCCACGTTCTGGATTAGAATTTATTGTTTGTTTATTTCTTGCTTGCCACGGCCATGGTTCATGACATCATATATTCATAGACATTTAAAATGGATCCGGCTTCTGTGTAGTTTGGGATGGCTAGGTTGAGTTTGCTCTAACGTGGGTGCTTTATGGGCTAGCGTCACTGATTACAAAAGTACCATTTGGTCGAATACGTTGAGCTAATTATTTATGTTGTCATATAGAATAAGTGGCGGCCCAATTCAATGATCAACTGGACCGGTCAAAGTTTTGGAGGCCTAAGTAGTTTTTAATTGACACCTGCCTAAATTGACAGTTTATCGACATGCCCGGTATCGGCCCAAACTGGGTGAACTGAGGCAAAATCGCGTCGCGGTCAAGACTGATCATCACCCTAAAGTCGTGACTGATGGTGTATTTCGGCATAATTCCTTTGTTTAGGCCTTCAATTAGAATTTTTTTTCATTTTAGGAAATATTTAGAAATTCAATTACTCTTAGCATATAATTCCATTTTAGTTCATTGCAGTTGAGAAAGTCTTATTTTCTTTCCAGTTTTCAATTTTAGTAATTTCTCTAGATTTTGGGATGCTTTAATTTAAGCAGTTTTTTTTTTTTTTTGGCCATTCGTTAATCCTAATCTACTCTATTCCTAGGGGACTTGGGGAGGGGGATGAGTGCTTACGGGAATCGAACTCTGCCCATATGCATGAGAGTATAAGGGAGGCACCAATTGCACTCCACTCCACTTGCTAGGGCTGAGCATGGATCCGCGGAACCCGGCCGACCCGAAGGCCATCAGGCAGTTCAATCAGAGTAATCGAGCAGTTTGTGGGTCAAAATGTTGTTTTTTTGTCGATTTTTGGGTTAGGTTTTTTGGGTTAGGGTCAGGTTGGGAAGTCCACAATCTGGTGAACCCGACCCACCTGACCTATATGTACAAACACATGCATCTAGAAATATCTACTACCAACTGTACCCAGCTTGGCATCCCCACCTTACGCGTGTTTACATCCCCTCATGCCTCAGCCAATATTCTAACTCTAATCGGCTCTCTCGTTTTCCTATTAGGGCTCCTTTGGGAAAAAAAAACCAAAAACGGATTATTAGTTTTTTCATTGTCCTTATTCAATTTTTTTTTTTGCATTTGTTACTTTTGCGTCAAGATTTTGTGGTTTCTGGATTCCTCTAGACGAAACGAATCTAACAAGTATAAATTTATGGGCAAATCAAATATTTTTTAATGAAGCCAAAATTAATCCAATAATCCAAGTATTTCGGCTTTATTCAAAAAAATATTTGGTTTAACCATAAATTTATACTTGTTAGATTCGTCTTGTCGAGAGAAATCCAGAAACCACAAAATCTTGATGCAAAACTAATAAATGCAAAAAAAAAAAAAAATTTGAATAAAGACAAAATGAAAAAACGAATAATCCGTTTTTGTTTTTTTTTTCCCCAAGGAGCCCTTAGTTTATTACAAACGCACTGCTCAAGAACCTTTTTACTCTCTTGTCATTTTCAGTACCTGTCCAGCTGTCCTCTTTACTTTTGTTTAGAGCAATGCTAGGTACACAACAAAAATGAACAACAAGGTGGACAACACACTCACATAGTGTATGGGCTCTGCACACACTTCACACTCAACTGTGTGTGGAGCCCACACACTATATGAGTGTGTTATCTACCTTATTGTCCATTTTTGTTGTGTATCTAGCATTTTTGTTATTCCTTCTCTTGCATGACTATTGAATACTCCAAAAGTCTTCTCATGTAAAGACGGAAAGTACCATCTCTTCCCCTTTTATCTCGAAACTGAATAATTACTCTACCCACTGAATAATTACTTACTTCCACAGTTCCATATCATGTTGGAAAACTATCCAAGATTACCGCAAGATATTGAAGAGAAGGGAAGAAGAATACTTTGAACTCAACTCAATTCCACTTACTTCAAACCATGAAATACATCAAGTATTTATATGCCCTAATAGATAAGCTAAAATTAAATGAACTCCTAAATAAATACATGAACCTACATAGATACATTCACCTAAGAATACATGAACCAACATAATGAGCGCAACTAACGAAAAGACATAGAACTCTAAAAGACATTCTAGAACTGTGTAGAGAATTCAAAAAGACACAAAGACAAGTTATCTTTCAACACCCCCCTTTAAACTTGACTTTCTTCGTAACTCCAAGTAGTGCACGAAGCCTCCCGAAGTCCTCGTACTTGAGCGGCTTTGTAAAAATGTCTGCAATCTGATCATGGGACTTTACAAACTTGAGCTCCACCTCCTTGTTTGTGATGCACTCTCTGAGGTAATGATACCTAGTATCAATGTGTTTACTCCTATCATGGAAAACGGGATTCCTTGCCAAAGCAATTGCAGACTTGTTGTCAACAAAAATCTCTATTGCTTCCTCTTGCACAAAATGCAAATCTTTTAATAAGTTTCAGAGCCAGATTGCATGACACGTGCATGATGTAGCAGCAACGTACTCTTCTTCACAACTAGAGAGCGCTACAATTGATTGTTTCTTTGAATTCCATGTAAAAGCAGCATTTCCCAAGAAAAATACAAAACCTGTAGTGCTTTTTCTGTCATCTAAATTTCCAGCCCAGTCACTATCACAATATCCCACGAGCTTCAAATCTTTAGAAGATGAATAAAACAACCTAGAATCTACGGTGCCTCTAACATAACGGAGAATTCTTTTTGCGGCTTTGAGGTGAACAGTGGAAGGTGCTTCCATAAAACGACTAATGAGCCCAACTCCAAACAAAATATCTGGCCTTGTACATGTCAAATATCTCAAACTTCCAACCAAACTTTTAAAAACTGTTGCATTTACCTTTTCTCCATCTTCATGCTTTGACAACTTAATTCCACATTGCATGGGGGTGTTAACAGGATTACAATTAGCCATCTCAAACTTCCTGAGTATTTCTTGTGCATATCCTTCTTGAGAAATAAAAATGCCATCCTCTTGTTGCTTCACTTCAATCCCGGGATAATAGGCCATAAGTCATATATCAGTCATCTCAAATTCTCGAACCATTGCCGTCTTGAATTCTTCAAACATTTCTGGATTATTTCCTGTAAAAATGAGATCGTCGACATACAAACAAACAACCAGAATGTCCCCTTTTCCATTCACCTTAGCATAAAGAGCATGCTCGTGTGGGCATTTGGTGAAGCCATTAGAAATGAAATACTTATCAATCCTAGTATTCCACGCTCTCGGTGCTTGTTTCAATCCATATAATGTCTTCTTAAGCATGAGAACTTTACTTTCATGGCCTTTGATCACATGCCCCATTGGTTGTTCAATGCACACCTCCTCCTCGAGCAATCCATTCAAAAACGCAGATTTAACATCCATTTGATAAATCTTCCAATTATTATAAGCAGCAAGAGAAATCAATAGCCTTATAATCTCTAAACGGACAACTAGAGCAAATACCTCTTCGTAGTCAATTCCAGCACGTTGACTATACCCCTTAGCCACCAATCTTACTTTATACCTTTCAACTTCTCCTTTTTCGTTCTTCTTTTCTTTGTACACTCATTTTACGCCAATAGTTTTTTGCCCTTTTGGAAGAGTTGCAAGTTCCCATGTGTCATTCTTCTTTATGGCATTGATCTCTTCATACATAGCACTTCTCCACTTTTCATCTTGCATAGCTTCTTTGAAATTCAAAGGCTCACTTTCTACAAGAAGACAAAACAAGTCCAGTTATTCGGTTACCTTATAAAGCTCAATTAGACTCTGCATCCGTGGCATTCTTTCAGTTGAGCTTTCCTTTGATGATGATGGCTCAATATGAGGAGAAACTGGAGGTGTTATTGGCTTTTGTGGTTCTTCACAAACTAATTGCTCTTCCTTAAAATAGGGAAAGAAATCATAATTTTTTCCTTCTGAAGTATCCCACTCCCAGGTGTTTTCTTCGTCAAACTCCACATCTCTACTAATCACAATCTTCTAAGTAATTGTATTGTAAAGCTTGTAACCTTTCGAGCTTGAATCATAACCAATAAAAACATACTTCTCACTCTTTGAATCAAGCTCTGACCTTCTTTCATTTTGGACATGAACATATGCAATGCTTCCAAAAACTCGCAGATGTGATATGTTAGGCTTTCTTCCCCTCCACGCTTCTTGTGGTGTCATGTTTTCTACACTCCTTGTAGGACACCAATTTGACAAATACACTGCACAGTCAATAGCTTCTGCCCAAAATTCCTTTGGCATTCTACCACTCCTTAATATGTTTCGCGCCATATCCAAAATCGATCTATTTTTTCTCTCAGCAACACCATTTTGCTGTGGCGGTCTTTGAACCGTTAAAGGACGACGAATTCTATTCATTTCACAAAAAATCTTAAATTCATTGGATGTGAATTTGCCTCCTCTATCGGATCTCAAAGCTTTAACTTCATAGCCACTTTGCTTCTCAACCAAAGCTTTAAAATTCTTAAAAACTCCAAAAGCTTCTGATTTTTCTTTCAAAAAATAAACCCAACTTTTCTTGCTAAAGTCATCAATGAAAAGCAGAAAATACTTGTTCTTACCAAAAGATGCTGGTTTGATTGAACCACAGATGTCAGTATGAACAAGTTGAAGCGGCTCCATAACTCTCGAAATGGAATCTTTTGGAAAAGGCTTCCGGGATTGCTTACCAAGTTGACATCCCTCACATAACTGATCTGGATGGTTGATAGAAGGCCAGCCATGTACCATCTTCTTTTGAGCCATCAATTTTAGTCCTCCAAAGTTCACGTGTCCAAGCCTCATGTGCCAACGCCATGACATATCTTTCACACTTGATTTTAAGCACTTGGCCACATCAGTTTGAAGATTTAACAGAAACATCCGATTCTTCGTCATGGAAACCTTTGCAACCAAATTATTCCTTTCATATTTTAATGAGAGACACCGATCTCTCATGAGAATTTCATAACCTCTTTCCAGAAGTTGTCCCAAACTCAAAATAGTATTCTTCATTTTTTGCACAAAATACACATTTGACATGATTCGATGATCACCATTCTTCAAGCGGATTAAAATAGTACCTTTTCCCATGATTGGGACTTTTGAGGAGTCTCCAAAAGTGACATGTCCTTTCCACGTCTCATCAAGCTCTAGAAATTTGGGTTTTGTCACCACACATGTGATTACTTGCACCATTGTCAAGGTACCACAAATTTTCTCCCAACTCCTCATTTTCTTTGACCGCAAGCAACAAAGTTGGTCCTGCTTCAACCTCCTTTTCTTCAACAAGATGAGCTTGTTCTTCAACATGGTTACTGGCATCTTCACATTCCCATGTAAAATGCCCATATTTGTGACAACTGTAACATTCTACTTGAGACTTGTCATACCTCCTTTGATTCAAATGGATATCTCTTCCTTGACCTCGACTTCGACCTCGACCTCAACCTCAACTTCGACCTCTTCCTCCTCCATGGGACCTTGATGATGAAGATTGATTTCTTTCTGCGAAGACATTATTGAAAGAGTCATTATTGCCTCTTCCTCTTTCTCCTTCTCCGTGTCCACGACCATGTCCATATCCATGTCCTTGTGCTTGTCCTCATCCTCGACCTTGTCCTCGTCCTTGTCCTCGGCCTCTTTGGGTGCTTCTGCCTCTATCATATCTTTCTCCATTTCCTTTGAAGGAGAGTTTTGCTTGCAAAGTATATTCTAGTGTTTCATTTTCAGTTCTCTTAAGCCTTTCCTCATGAGCTTGTAAAGATCCCAAAAGTTGATCAATCGTCAAAGACTCCAAGTCTTTTGACTCTGCAATAGCAACCACAATATGTGCAAACTTTGGTCGTAATGAGCGAAGAATTTTCTCCATCACGCGAGCATCTGCAACATTTTCGCCATATCGTTTCATCTGATTCACAATAACCAACATTCTTATATATGAAATAATCCGAAATAGACTCCGACTTTTTCTTGCGAAGGGCTTCAAAATCTCTTCTAAGAGTTTGAAGATGCACTTTCTTCACTTTATCAACTCCTTTAAAACAATTCTGTAGAATCTCCCATGTCTTTTTCACGGTGGTATCACTGGCCACCTTTTCGAACATCGAATCATCCAACCCCTGATGGATGAGAGTAAGAGCGCTTCTTTCCTTCTTTCTTAACTTCTGCAAGGCATCCTTTTCAGTAGCATTCAAGGTCGAATCGTCTTGTGGCTCTACATATCCTTTCTCTACAATCTCCCAAACATCTTGCGAACCAAGAAGTGCCTTCATTCGAATCGACCAATTGTCAAAGTTGTCTTTGGTAAGCCGAGGATATTGAAATCCTATCAAACCATTCACCATTTTGGCTCTGATACCACTTTGTTGGAAAAATATCCAATATTACCGCAAGATATTGAAGAGAAGGGAAGAGGAATACTTAGAACTCAACTCAATTCCACTTACTTCAAACCATGAAATACATCAAGTATTTATAGGCCCAAATAGATAAGCTAAAAGTAAATGAACTCCAAAATAAATACATGAACCTACCTAGATACATTCACCTAAGAATACATGAACCAACATAATGAGCACAACTAACGAAAAGACATAGAACTCTAAAAGAAATTCTAGAACTGTGTAGAGAATTCAAAAAGACACAAAGACAAGTTTATCTTTTCAACATATCTTCCCCTTTTATCTCTCTCTCTCTCTCTCTCTCTCACACACACCGAGTTTCACAAAACCCACCCCATTGTTTCAGTTTTCAGATATGATCTAGGCTCAAGAAAATAGAAAAAATGTTGAAGGGCTCAAGAATAAACCTACTGGCCGCTGCGATTCAAGCGTTCAAGATTCAAAATTTGTTCGTATGGAAGTAGGTTTTTCTTTATAAATGATATTGTTCATTGGGGATTATAAGATAAGTTTGGGGGTCTGGATTTGAAAACATTTCATTGATTTGTATTTTTTTGAAGTGCGATTAGACCAATCAAGCTTAATTTGCACGTTTGTTCTTCTTTTGGGTTTTTTGTTTTTTTTTTTTTTTTTGACAAGGAACCGTTTCTTACCAGTTTTTTTTTTTTTTTTTTTTTCGGACCAGCATATCAAACGGTTTCAAATGGTTGGTTGATCGGTTGCGGGTCCAGTTTTTCCAAACCTGAATATTTCGGTTCAGGTGGCGGATGGGCACGAAACCCGACCCGATCCGACTCGTGCACACCCCTACCACTCTCATGTTTGTTTGCTAGGGTTTAACGGAGAAATCGTTATGGGATTGTGTGTTTGACTCGGATACGAATATTGAATTGGACTATCAATCGAAATATCCATCTAATATTTAGTTGGAATATATTTACATTCAAAGATCAAATGGCAACCGGATTTGTAATCTTAAAAAATATGGGATGTGTAATAATATCATGAGGGTTTAATGTTGTTAAGCTCACCTAATTCATTTGATGGAATTTTTATAACCTGTCACTATTAATCTCATAATGGAAATAATATGGGTACATTATTTGTGCACCCGAAATGCACACCATCTAATGTGGCAAATGAGGAGAAGCCCATTTCTTGGAGCCCCACATTGGACTTCTCTTTATTTGTCACATCAAAATAGGTGGTGTGCGTTTGGGGTAGCATTGTTCTTCTCATGATACAAATAAGCCTATAGTTAGAACTCGGGTTCTCTCCAGTCAGGTTTTAGACCGCAGAGGTCAGTTACGTTGCCGACCAATAGTGTTCTAATAGTTTAAAAATAGATTCTTACCGATAAGGGGGTGTGCTGTCCCCAAAGCGACATGCATGTTAGGACGATCACGGTCGTCTGTGGTCAGTCACAGACAATTCAGATATGTTTAGTAATGAACGGTTTAAATTTGTTTAAACAGGATGTAATCTGAGCTGTCCGTGACCGATCACGGACAACTGTGATCGACCCAACATGCATATTGTTCCCCAAGGGACAACACGCCTCCTGGATACCAAGAAGAGTATAATGCGCAAATCAGGACCTTAACAATCAAGATGGAAGGCCAGAGCAATTCCTGCATTAGGACATTGGTCAAAGACATATACGCCATTGCTGACGCCTGGGTTTATGTTTTTCTTGCTTGTTGGACAAGAACAAAGGATTTTTGTCCATTTCGATTAATCTGTCCTTGTTAGGCGGCTGACGAGGCATCCTTAAGCATTTCTTATCTTTTCACCGCTAGTTCAGCCCCATTTGTCAAACAGATTAACAAATTGAGGGTTGAGCCTTAAAGTAGAGAAAATTTTGTGCGCCCGGCCGTCGGCGCATCCGAATAGTCCAAACATGCTTTAGACAGTCAGATTTGAAAGTGGCATTTTTTAAAATTCTAGAAGCAAACTTACTCCAACAAATCTGGGCCATCCAATATTTGGATGGCTCGGATGTGCCGACAGGTACCACTTGGTAGCAGGGCAGGCTCATGGTGTAAGCCAATGAAGCCACCGCTTCGGGCCTCCCAAAAATGTAAACAAAAAGGGCCCCCAAACATGTAGGCCTCATATATATATTGTAATGGTTATTTATTTTTGAATGACTATATATGTTTAAATTTGTGCAATGATAAATATTTTATAATGATTCTTAATGAAGATATGTGTTGAAAATTTTTATTGAGCAAAATACATGGTGGACCTCATCTAATGAATCCGTTTCAGGCCTCCAAAACCAATGAGCCGACACTACTTGGTGGAGGCGTCATCTTACTAACGACCTTATACATAAGTTGTCTCCCACTATGGTTATCAATGATATATAACTGGCATCCAAAATCGTAACCAGTGGCTGATACAGGAATTTCGTATGAAAGGTCACCTCTCGAGCATAACCTTCAAAAAATCTTCACAATTCAATATAATGAGAATAACATGTTTAAACGTTCTTAATTAAGCACCAAAGTTCGAACTTAAAACTTTCCAAACATAAGCACCAAAAATCGCAGACTCCTTCCTAACAGTTTTTACATTTGAAC
The DNA here is from genome assembly GCA_020921065.1 of Vaccinium darrowii. Classification (NCBI taxonomy): domain Eukaryota; kingdom Viridiplantae; phylum Streptophyta; class Magnoliopsida; order Ericales; family Ericaceae; genus Vaccinium; species Vaccinium darrowii. The sequence continues at coordinate 8,310,021 of CM037157.1, forward strand.
CCGACCGGATATCGTGCAAAGTCGCACGATTGTATCGTTATCAATTTCTTCAAGAACATCACTTTCTACATATATGTTCACCACCATCTCTTTCTGAAAGTGGCACCATAGCATATTACACAAGGACTTCACCTCAAACATCACTTTTTCCATACGTCCAACTTCGGTATCAATCTCTGTTTTTACCTTGTGGAATGCTTCGGGGTGAATTAGAACCAGTGAAATCGCCAGTTAATTCCATAATGCTTGTGGATGTTTGTAACGACCCGGATCCACAAGCACCACGAAAATAACATAAAATCAACCAAATAACCAATCCCACTTCCTTCCATACTTACAAAAAAAATTCGTATACATTGCTCTTTTACTTGTTGACCATCACCGTTAAACATATAGACCTCGCCACCGTGAATGACATAATAAAATCTCATTTGCATCGGACACCATCTCGCCGTTAATTGATCGGCCCATCACCTCTTAACTCCGGCCTAACTCGTGTGTCTCCATCTCTTTGTGTAAAAACCTCCCCAGAAGATCATTTTCCTGTAGATGTATATCTCCCCACATTTGAAGAGCACCTTGGTATCTATGACACCAAGCCATCCTACAAACTGCCATGTGGCATCTAGCTCTACACTTTAGGAACACATGCACACACCCACGTTACCTTTTCTTTATCTGCCTTTCAATTTCTTTTTCCACAGGTAGGACAAAAGCAAATAAAGACAACTTTGTATTAGGTTGGGGTATTACAATGTTCCTACAGCACATCATAATGGTCATGGCACAAATACTTTGACTCGGACAAAATTAGAAACATAAATTTGGAACAATGGAAAGTGAAATTCAGGATTCACACATCTACGCCTCACTCGGATTAAACCCTGTTGCATAGTATTTTCCAAATATCTAACGAACAGTTTAGATTACAATTGAAAATTTAACCACAAAATCTATAATCCACAGTTCTAAGATGATCAACGCCCCATATCTTGACTCGGACAAAATTTGTAACATAAATTTGGAACATCAGGGAAAAGAAACTAGAAAGAGGAATTTGCAGAGAAAGTAAAAGCAAGAACAAGAACTCTTTTCATTATGTCAAAAGTTAATGCAACAGTGTTCCCTCCACTATATGTACAACTCAGAAAAACTAGAGAGTAAAGAAACACAAAAGCTTCTGATTGGTTCCCAAGAGATCACTCGGATTGATGAGTCAGCACCCTTGTTGAGCTGTCATGAATGGTAGTTTCAACAGAACTAACTGCATACTTAGTGAGTATACTTAACAGTCCCCCTCAGACTAATGGGTGGAGGACCAACCATTAGTTTGGCTTTGAGCAAAAGAAATCGAGCCAAAGGTAAACCCTTAGTGAAAATGTCTGCAATCTGAGCTGTGGAACCAATGAAATATAACACAAGTTTCTTAGCTAACACCTGTTCGCGGATAAAATGGTAGTCGATCTCAATGTGTTTGGTTCTAGCATGATAGACAGGATTGGATGCATGCCATGGCCATAGCAGACCTGTTGTCACACCACAACACATGAGGAGGATGAACAGGGACATGAAGCTCAGTAAGAAGGGTCTGTAACCAAACAAGATCTGTGGCATACTTAGTGAGTATACTTAACAGTCCCCCTCAAACATCACTTTCTCCATACGTTTTTACTTTGTGGAATGCTTCGGGGTGAATTAGAACCAGTGAAATCGCCAGTTAATTCCATAATGCTTGTGGATGGTCCTACAGCACATCATAATTGTCATGGCACAAATACTTTGACTCGGACAAAATTAGAAACATAAATTTGGAACATTGGAAAGTGAAATTCAGGATTCACACATCTACGCCTCACTCGGATTAAACCCCGTTGCATTTCCAAATATCTAATGAACAGTTTAGATTACAATTGAAAATTTAACCACAAAATCTATAATCCACAGTAGGGCTCTGGCCACACGTGACGTATGTGCACGTCAAACGTTAATAAAATGTTGGTGACAGTTAAAAGGGCAATGGGTAATTGTGCGACAGTTAAAAAGGCAATTTGGGAATTCAAAATTGTGAGCCAGCCTCAAAAACCAATCCGTATCAAAGTGTTGCTCCCCCAACGTTGCAATCTTCAGATAAATAATGTGGTACTAAAAAGTGGCACCGGAGGATATAAACTAAGGATTTCACTGATGGCGCACTGGAGAAATTGAAGCGTGGGAAGGTCCATTTCATCTAGTAAGCGACTGTGTCCAACTTGGGTATCAATCACTGTCTGACCTTGTGGAGTGCTTCTTCCATAATGCTTGTGGGTGTTCCTACTTCCTAGTCCTCCCAAAAACAGTGCCTGGAGCACATCATAATTGTCATGGTACCATAGTTCTAAGATGATCAACGCCCCATATCTTGACTCGGACAAAATTTGTAACATAAATTTGGAACATCAGAAAGTGAAATTCAGGATTCCAATTCACACTTCTAAGCCGCACTCAGATTAAACTCTTGACCCCATTTGCTGCATAATAGTTTCCAAATACTATCTCACAAACAGTTTAGATAATAATTGGAATTTGACCACAAAATCTGTAATCCATAATTTAAAATCACTTTAAAAACCCTATCCAAAGCACCCTTACATAAACTAGACACGGAGTTGCATGTAGAGTTGCATGTAAGCCCAAAACGAATATGCAAATCTGCATTTGGGGAGAATAATTTCTCACTTGTATCTAATATAATATTGCAAGATGGCTTTCCGTGAGAAGGCCTCTCATCACGATAAGTGGCTGCAATTGATTGGCTAACCAATTATTTAGTAATATTATTTTGAATGTTTGAAAGAATTCTTTTAGGTTAGCAAATCCATATTTGTGGCATAGTTTTTTCAAACACGGAAACATTTAAATTACCTCTACTATCTTACCCATTAAATATATCATCTCAATTACCTTACCCATTAAACTAATTATAGAAACATTATTTTGAATGTTTGAAAGAATTCTTTTAGGTTAGCAAATCCATATTTGTGGCATAGTTTTTTCAAACACGGAAACATTTAAATTACCTCAACTATCTTACCCATTAAATATATTATCTCAATTACCTTACCCATTAAACTAATTATAGAAAGATTAAAGCTCTTTAGAATGATGCAAATGATCTATACATGTGTCTTTCTATCTTTTTTAATGAACTTTGAAATTCAAAGTTACCATGACAGGATTAGCTACGTCATTTAAATATTAAAGTTGTCATTTCAAGTTGAAAGTCAATGGAACAATTGTGCTAATTCCTTACCCCCAATTTATTCGTTTCAAATCCCTTGTTCCTCTATTGCAGGGGGGTTTGGACCGTTGGATGGTGAATTTTGTTTTTATGTTTTAAAAATTTGTGTGTGATCCAACGGCTCAAACCCCTCTGCAACAGAGGAATAGGAGGAATTTAGAACAGGGAATCTGGTTCCCAATTTATTATTCAACTTTCATATTTGTCAAGGAAAGTTTTTTTTCATCGCCATTTCCCATCATTGAAAAAAGAAGATCTCGGCGTGAAATTAACATAGATTAAAGTGAAATCCATCTTTGTGACTGATATGAGTATCACCAAGCTGAAGATTAAAATAATGAGATGAGATTCAAATCCAAGCTCATGGCTGAAAATTTTATCTTATATAATATTGCAAAATGACTTTTCATGACGAGTCATCTCATTGCTACAAGTGGTTGCAATTGACTGGCTAACCAATTATGTAGCAATATTATGTTGAATGTTTGCAAGAATTCTTTTTAGGTTTGCAAATCCATATTTGTAGGATAGTTTTTTCAAACACGAAACATTTAAATTATACCTGAATTGCCTTACCTATTAAACTAATTATCTCAATTACGTTACGCCTTCTAATTATAGAAAGATTAAAACTCTTTAAAAGGATGTAAATCTATGCATGTGTCTTTGTATCTTTTTTAATGAACTTTGAAATTCAAAGTTACCATGACAAGATTAGCTACATCATTTAAAATTTTAAATATTAAAGTTGTCATAAAGTCAACAGAACAATTGTGCTAATTCATTGCTCCCAATTTATTATTTAGCTTTCATATTTGTATAGGTAGGTTTTTCTTCATCTCCATTTTCCATCATCCAAAAAAGAAAATTTCGGTGTGAAATTATTATAGATTGAAGTGATATCCATCTTTCTCGCTGATATGAATATCACCAATTGTTGGAATTTATCCCACATCGGTTAATTATAACCTCGAAACCTAGTATATGAGCCTGGGCGGCCTCTCCACTCATTGCCAATTGGTTTTGAGTTGGATGCTTTAACATGGTATCAAAGCTAGGTTTTCGGAGGCTTTTCCCCTTTGTTTGTGCCATAGTTGCACTTTGTTTCGTTGTGATCCGTATGTTTCCGATCCTTTGTTGACCTCTCCACGTGCGAGTCAGGGGTCGCACGTGCGGGGGAGTGTTGGAATTTATCCCACATCGGTTAATTATAACCTCGAAACCTAGTATATGAGCCTGGGCGGCCTCTCCACTCGTTGCCAATTGGTTTTGAGTTGGATGCTTTAACACTGAAGATTAACATGATGATGAGATTCAAATCCACGTTCATGGCTGAAAATTTTATTTATAAGTATAGCGAAGTAGTCCAGTTATATCATTTAACCTTATTTTATGCATTTTTGTAATCTGCAATCATGGTATTAAATACATAACTAACTTTTCTATTGGATAACACAAAGCGTCCGGACTAGATCAAAATGCACGCATCTCAACTGATAAGATTGATAAGGATGAGATATTTGAGCCCAATGTGTATGAGTGGGAGATGTTAGTATTTATGGGTCGGTTCAACCGGACCCAATACACACGGATCATCCACATGGGTCAAGTGATTGGGTTAGTTAGAAGGATGATAAGAGATGGACTCTTATCTCTTCTAGGACTTAATTTGTCTACAAATATAGTCCTGCAGATACATGAGAGATACACACAAGAAAATAATCAGACTTCTAGTTCTCTCCTTCTCCCCAAAAATATTCTCATATCAATATCTTCTCTCTCTAGGGTTTCCATCTACAACCCTAGGATTTGCGGTGTGGATTAGCAAGAGTAGGCTCTGGTAGTCTTCTCTACGCGACGAGGATTTAAGACTGCGTTCGGGTTCTTGTTCGTGGTTACGGATTGTGCTTGTAGAGCGGGTCTCGGTTCGTCGATCTCCGAAAGCTCGAAGTATTCCGTTGCGCTTCATTATGTAAGTCTTGTATGATTTACACGCTTTCGACAAGATTTAACATCTAATCTTTGGGGACCAATTCCACTGACTGTGTTCGACTAAAACTAGAGCAAAGTTTTGTATGAACTGACCCTCTAAGAGTTGATAGCACCTAAAAAATTCATGACACGTACAAGTTCTACTACTATCCTTCTTCTACATAGAAGATAGAGCAATAGCAATTTTCGATCAAAATTAACATATATTGTTGTGTAAGTACATAGTAGTTCTCCCTATGTTGGTAAACAATTAGTGCCCCGTCAGGAGGTTTGTTCTTTTTCAAAGACACCCTCCTACAGTATCCTCCAACATTGTCTCAGTACTGTGAATGCGTAGTGGAAAGATTGGGTAAAGCAAGCCCTAAGAAACGTGTGAACGGTTCGGTCTGGACCGGTTTCATGATTCGCCGAATTTTTTGTATAGCCTAATGATATCTGATCTTTTTGTTTTACTTTGTGATCACAAATTCGGACTGTGTTCATTATGGAACCTGGGGAGGTGCTGTGCATCCCCATGCACAGCACCGTGCTGTGCAGCCCCGTTGCGGCGGCGCGGCGGCATTTTTTCGACGATCGAAGACGTTCACCGCGTAGACCTCGTCGAATACTATAAGTGTGCCAAAAATCAACTTGATCGGATATTTTTTAGTGCCTCATCGGAACACAAATATCATGAAAAAGTGGTTTTTTTATCCAGTGTGTGTGTCCATTTGTGTTCCATTTGTTTTCAAAATATTTGTGTTCCGATAACCTACTTAAAGATATCCAATCAAGTTAATTTTTTGCACACTTGTAGTACTCGACGAGGTCTACGCGGTGAACATCTCCGATCGTCGAAAAAATGCCGGCGCGGCGGCGCCACGGGGCTGCACAGCACGGTGCTGTGCATGGGATGCACAGCACGCCCCCTCAGTCCGTTCATTATGTTCTTATTGAATGCACCAGATGCTACAAATAATTTGCACTATTAAACAGAGCTGAATCTTCTATTGGAAAATTGATTTTGCCATTTTATTTCAATTATGAATAGATTGTCTAGAATTAAATGTCTATATGACAACGATCTTAATCAACAATCTTCAACGAAAAGTTTGATTTCTATAAAAGAAAAATAAATAAATAAGAAGAAGAAGGTAAGAAAGAAAATGAACAGCTCATCCACCAAAATAATTCCTTAATCTGTAATACGCAATTTAATCTTTTGTGCAATATTGTTCTAGATCTTTTTATTTGTCAAATTTTCCCCCCACGCTCCCCCCAATTCGCATGAATATATGTCGTCTTCCTCCATCATCTTCCTTCCTAAGCTCCTCTATTCTTTTTTATTCTCTTTTTCTCCGGCTGTGCATTAATTAGGAATTTTTGTATCCCTTTGATGGACACAAAAAACCAGTTTCGCAATGACTTAAACATCCGCTACCATACAATTGACCAGCGGTCTTTTGCTGTAAGATCATTAATAATTAACTTTACCGACAATTTTAGATTGTCGCCGTTGATAGTCAACTTTACCAGCGGTTTTATTTCAGCCATTAATAATCAGCTTTCGTCGACGGTTTGTGATTACTGCAAGTTATAGGACCCATTAACGGTGATTTCAGTATCATCAATTAAAAAAACCGCCGATAAAGGCTATATTTGGCATAGTGTCCCAGTCATCTTTTATTGTTTGAGAAATTGATTTTTGTGCTTTTGTTGTGGAGAACACTCTTACTAATGTACATATTGTTTCTGAAGTACTTAAAATAATGAACTTTTTCTAAGAAAGTTAATAACTAAAAAGAATGGAGATAAAATAGATTTCTTTTTTGAAATTCGTGCACGGCATGGGTCCGCACTAGGATTTTTTTTTTTTTCCATATTGCAACATTGAGTTTTAGAAGGTAACTGATTCAAGAGGCATTTTTCTATTCTCCTTCATGTTACTAGACCGCAATATTTATAGTACTTAGGGCTTTTATTATTATTTTTTGCTTTTTTTTGGCGTGGCATAAACTATAATGCTAATCATTTTAAACGATGCAAGTTATGTACATAGCACGGGTCGTCGATAGCAATAAAACACGGGGATATTTATCTATCTAATATTTTATTGTAGAGTTACCTAAAATTATTCAGTATATAGCACGGTTCATGCTAGTATATTTTACTGCACAATAAGGATCACAGTCATTGGAGCATGATCCCAATCACACCGGATGATATTCTTTTTCCGGTAAGTTGTTTTTTTATTGACACAGCAGAATTCACGAGAAAATAGTTAGCGTACTATTCCAAACAAAGATAGTGCTCAAATCCACGATTTGTTCTTGAATTCATAAGAGAATGAGAGAAAAATCTCCAAGTTGTATTGATTGAATAAAAGTTACTGAATGAATAATAGAGGTTACACGCCCTTTTATAGGGAAAACTAACAAACCCTAGCTAAAACTTACTAAAAAAATAAAGTATCCCGAAAATTGGGGAAACTCCCAAAATTGAAAACTAGAAAGAAAAATAAGAAATTCTCCATTGGAAACAACGAAAACGGAATTACACGCTAAGAGTAGTTCGTAATCTAATTATTACCTAAAATAGCAAAATTACTAAATTGAAGGCCTAAACGAATGAATTTGGCCGAATTCCACCATCAGTCACAATTAGGGTGGTGAGTATTGATCACAGCGCGATTCTGCTTCAGCCCACCAAGTTTGGGCCTATTCCGAGCTTGTCGATAAATTGCCGAAATTGACAATTTTCAATTAGAAGTTGTTTGAGCCTCTTAGGATTTGGCCGGTCCAATTGATCATAAAACTAGACCACCACTTGTTCTGCATCATTTATGGGCAAAAGTTTTGTTGATTACTCGACATGGGTACATCGAGAAAAACAAAGAAAAACGGAGAAAACACAAGCTACATGTTGTTTTTCTTTATCGGTCAAACAAGATATATATTAGAAACTCAAAAGAGTGTACATGGAGAAGAAAGAAAGAGTCAAAACAAACCACTTGACATGCCAAGGGCCCTGTGAGAAACTGAAAAACTTCCAATGAAATATTGAAAGAGAAAAAAAAAAAAAGGAAAGAAAGTAGCCAAAATAGTAACAATGCTCCAAAAGCTCAAGGTGAGAGAACTTTAGATACAACAAAACCATCCATCGGCTACTTCATACTTCACCCATCAAGAACAGAAAATTATCAGTAGATCTAGAAAATCAATCATTAATTTCCACTAAGGATACACTCAATTTTTAATTACCTCTAAGTACAATCTCATTATTAAGATTACCGTTCTACCTTTGAAATACATATTTACACTTTACTCCACCTCCCACTCCCCAACTCCACCCACCATCCACTTCCGGCAGACGAACTTTTCCGGCCGACGAACTTTTCTGGTCGGTTACTTTTTCCAGCCAGTAACTTTTTCCAGCGGGCAAAATTTACTGCGAATTTATAAAACTTCCGACCGGCGACTTTTTCCAGCCGGCAAAATCCACTTGCTAAGTGTTATTACTTGAAATAAGTGGATAGGTGTGTACCTACCAAAAGCAAAAGAGTCGCAGGTGTGTAGCCGTTGAGATTTATTAATGATTTACAAAAACATAGTTGATTCCCATCAGGTTCAGATGATGAAAAATTGCGAATTTGTAAAAAAAAAATGTGAATTTGTAAAAAAGCACTGCAAATTTTGTATAAAAAAATTGCGAATTTGTAAAAAAACAATGTATGTTGGTACAGCTCCCAAGTGCGAATTTGTAAAAAATTGCGAATTTGGGATTTCACGCTCTAAATCAATAGTGGGACCACCAATTTTGGAGCGAATACACGCCATGTATGTTGGTACAACTCCCAAGTGCTTTCTTGGGCCCATGGAACAGCCATACAACCTGGAAAATCACGTGTACAAGTTCAGCTCTAGTCAGTCCACTTGATAGCAAAAGTATTAAACCCCTGCAACTTTTTATTTCCCAGTCCAACATGAAGGCCAGTCGCAACTAGGGCGTGAGCCCCACTCTCTTCTCCTTCAGACTCATCTCTCCATGAGTGGACAGCTAAGTTTGAACACAAATTCACAACATCAAAATACAAATTCGCAGGCACCGGTGGCGGAGGCAATGACAATGTCTGAAATTATTTGTTTCGAGCATGGATCAGATACCGTACAACTGTATATCGGTGATTCAGATCAGCAAGATCTTGACATCAAGCAGCTGCAAAGTCTTCGCCGAGACTCTGCTGGGCTCCAACGCCGAGAAAAAGTACGACGGCGGATTGACGGTGTTCTGCCCCGACGACGACTCCTTCAAAAGTGGAATCGACGCATGGTAAAAGAGGCGTGGATTGGGAGGCTAGGTTTGATAACTGAGACGCTTGGGGTAATTTGAGAAGAAACTGGTGTAGTTACCTTACTGGGAAATTTTAGGAATGGGGCTGGACCCGGAGGGAACTCACTCCTGTCTTTGGTACCGGCCCGTCAATCCCTCCATCAAGAACTGTGCCCAGCCCAAACTGATGAGAGAAGACATGCAACCAAGCAAAAGTTAGGCCCAGCCCATCGACTAATTAACATCTTCCAAGAGATTCGACAACACGGTCACCAAAACTGTGAAAACATCTTAAAAGCCTACTGTAATTAGTGATTGATCAGTTTATTAAAGGTTAAAAATGGGATTGTTTACAGTAGTTATCAGTTTCAGCATGCAATTAGTGATTGCAATTAGTGCAAGTTCTGGTCGTTGCAAGATGAAGGAAATCACTTTAGCTTTACTTAGTTTTCTCATAAAAATCACAAGCTCCTTTGGATTCGACCTCACTCTTGCCATATTATATTACAATCTGATTCGTGTGCGTTCAAGTTAAAATTTCACAACAGATAAGGTTAATTTGGTGCATTTTGGTTGATTTCTATTTATAAAAGACAAAGTACTCATTCGGCAACATTTAATATAGAATCGAATCTCGAATACCTTTTTTGTTAACAAAAACATGAAATACCAGAAGATCAACAAACTAAGCATCTTAAATGGCCTGTACAAAAATTGAAGGCGGAGGAGGAAGAAGAAACTCAATCTTCAAACGCTATTATGCTAGTAAAACAACAAAGTGCAACCTTCTTAAGCTACGAGAGGACATTAACCATCGTTTCTCATGGTCGGCACATAGCCTCCAATGGCTTAGACTTAGGCATAGTGAGCCCTTTCCCTTCAGACATGCCCACTAACTCATCACCAATCTTCATCCAATCAAAGCATTGAATCAAGGCCGCCAAAGCCAAGCCCACAACCCGATTGGCAAGTCCTGCCCCCGGGCAACTCCTCCTTCCAATGCCAAATGGTATTAGACCATACGCTTGGTTTTCCCCAACTTCAAACCTCTCTGGCCAAAAACTTGTGGAGTTCACCCACACCTTTGGATCCTATGAATGGCCCATGCATTTACCAATAGCATCGTACCACGGGCCACGTCAGACCTTTTCATGGTGCAGTTATCAGAAGACTCGTGTGGCGCGAGGAGCGGTGCTGCTGGAAACAATCGGAGGGTCTCATTGATGATGTTTTGGGGGTAGGGTAGCTTGGAGAGATCCAGTTCGTCTACTAGACGCTTGTCGCCTACGATCGCGTCTAGTTCGGCTCTAGCTTTGTCTAACACTTTGGCGTGGTTGAGCAGAAGTAACATGGCCCACTCAATAGTCACTGATGATGTGTTAGTCCCGGCGCCTATCATTGTCTACACACATTTATGAAGATTTCTTAGTCAAAGATTTAGAAAAAAAAATTGTCTGAGGCATTAACACAAACATTGTTGAAATTGTGCATAGCAAAAAAAACATTGTTGAAATTGTTTAATAAGATCATCTTCCATTTATAATCTCTGGGTCGGACTTAGGAATTAAGATCAAAGGACCACAGATAAATTTGGATAAAGCATGTGGGTGGTGGCCTGGTGGGGAGCTAAATCCTAGTATGAAATGGAAACACTATAGTATAGTATGCCCCTTGAAAAGGGGTGTACGGTACGCCCTATTACAAATATTTTTTTTCAAGGGGCATACGGTACGCCCTATTACAAATATTTTTTGTACTTGTTACGTATGGTTTTGGTCAAATTACAAATTTTTACAAATTCACTATTCACGTATTGCTCACGGTAACCTTGTTACATATGATTTTGTTACTTGTTGATGGGTTTTAAAAAAATTCACTAATAGAACCAAACATACATAATGGAGAGTACCATATATTTTTCCTTATGAAATGTGATAATAGATGTAGATTCACATACCATTACAATGCCTTTGATTATTTCATCAGAGTAGTACTCTGGATCTGAGTCTTGTAACCCAAGCATAGAATCGATCATTGAATTGGTTTTTCCTCCTTTTTGCTCAGAAACCTGCTTATCTTCACTCTGTGTCTCATCGATCAAACCCTGCAGAAATGCATCCATCTTTTTCTGAATTCTCAACGCCTTCTTCTCTACTTTCGCAAAATCAATCCACCTCAGAAAAGGCACAAAATCCCCGGAATTCGACGCTGCACTTAAATAAAAAATGACCCGAATAATAAGTCGAAACTCCCTAGCCTCCTTAGAATCCTCCAACTCAGCTCCAAAGTACCGTTTCCCCGAAACAATCCGCACAACAATATTGAACGCCAATTCAGAGAGTCTCAACTTCATCTCCACCTTAGTAAAATTGTTTTGCGAATTCCGAAGTAGGTTTTTCAACAGTGACCGGACTTCTTCCTGTCGAATACCCAAAAACGCCTTTAGTTTAGTTGTGGAGAAGATTTCTAGTGTGACAAGGCAGCGGAGGCCGGTTACGCCAGTGGTCTCCATATGAAGAAGCCCCCAGTGTTGTGTAGTTGTAGGTGAGGTGTTTTCCGACTAGAAACCGTGGCTTGTTTGCAAAAATGAGATCATTTTCAGAAAATAACTCTACGACTGCAGATGGAGAGGATAGGGTGAGTACTGGACGGGACCCGAATCGGAGAGTGAAAATTGGACCCCACGTATTTTTTGGGAAGGTTTTCGAGTGCACGGTGAATTGGTTCTTTCATTAGATGGAGATGACCTAGTATGGGAAGGGAAGGTGGGGGTGGTGGTGGGTTCTTTTGTGGAGAATATTGTCTTTGTTGGAGTTTTACTAGGAAGAGAAAGAGAAAAAAGGCTAGGGAGAGGAAGTAGAACCATGTTTGCTCCATGAATGTGTTGCATGCAGTGGACGATGTGCAAATTTGGTGTGTCGCTCAGTTTATAAAAGCTTGGAAGGTAAGGCCATTCCCAAAATAGTCAACAAAAGACAAGTAAAAATTAAGTGTCTTTTCCTTTTAGAAAATCGTTTTTCGCAAGAAGTGGGTGACTGATGAGACTGTCATGCACCGTGTACGCCATTCATGACGCCTGCGTTCAAAGTTTTTGTGACTTGTTGGATAAGGTTTTAGACTAATATACGGATGACCGTTAATAAAATCCCAACTTTAAACATTACACTTACTCGTCAAATTTAATTTACACATAGCATTGGTTGCAATTTTTAGCAGCTTTCCACCCATATAATGAACACCTACGATCTTGTTAAAAGAAGGGACTGAGGCCTTGTTGATTGTCCGAATGGCCTGAGTTTCATTAAAGAAGAATATGGTTTCTGTTTGCGATACCATTTGATGAGACAAAAGTAGAAAGAGCAGCAGCAGCCACGGCAGACCTCAAAACCACACATTTTTTATTTTTTCTCCCACCCTTATAATTTCCTGGATAAGCCTTAGAGAACCCCATGATCTCATCAATTGTTTTCCTCTTCTTTTTCCCTTTGGTTCCTTTTAAAGCTGCCTTTACTGGAGAGAGGTGATTGGCATCTGGTTGATCAAAAGGAATATCATCGGTTGGCTCTACAGTATTATTATTTATCACTTCCCCTGAGCCTAGACTAATGCATAGTTGAATCCGCTCTTGCTCAATCCCCTCAACACTATCCATACCAACTCCAACCGCCGCCAAGCAATTCGATTCCCCAATTGAATTATCCAGTGAAGGATAACCATCTCTACTGTTCCTAAACAAATTCAGCTGCCTCTCACCTGCAATATCCTTGAAAGAATCAATAGCCTCTCTCGATTTGCCCACCAAAGAATCACAGGTAGAAAGAGAATCCATTGATCTGCTCCCAATTGAATTCGGCTCCAAGGGAGAGACATAATTGGCCAGAGTCTCCCCCTCCAAGAAAAATCCATCAAGAATTGATGCAGCTGGGTCAACCTCCTTCAAACATTGATGGATCTCTTTATCCATAATTGGGGCAGACTCCTCAACAACGGATCCAATTGAAGCATCAGGATCCTGAGATTAGGCCAAATTATTGGCAACTTTCAACTCCAAACTCCCATCATCAGACTCGACTTCCACAGCTGCATCACCCTTATTCTCCCCCATTCTTAACTTTAATAGATGAATAAACATGCTTTTCCCATGTTGTCTTAGCCAGGGGATCTTCAATAACTTTAACCTAGAAAAAAAACTCCAGTAACCTTAATGTGGATCACCTCATTGATACAGTCTAAGAAGTCAGTAACAATGAAAATTCTCCCTTTGTCAAACGCGATCAATTGCTCAGTTAACTCGTCCAATTTTACTACTTTGCCCCACAAGTTCCCAATACTAAAGAAAAAAGTCTGAGAATTCCATGCATTGACAGAAACACCATAACAAGATATCCAAGTACTACGGGAAACTTTAATATCTGGTTTTGCCAAATCTCAACGGAAGAAAACCATTGCGGCAAACATCGATTCTTGTCAAGCATAAATTCCTCTAACGAATTAACGGTATCAAACGAAAGGAGAACATCGAGACCACCCAAAGGCCAAATATGAGCATGAGCAACTTGCCAATTTGATCGTAAAAATATTGCAACATTTAAAAAAAGATACAGTGCCTAAAAGTGAGCTGAGAGAGGGTAGATTTATTAGGAAAATATTCTCTATATCTCTTTAGAAAGAAATGATCCGACGGCTATAATTTTAGCCTGATAATATGATTGGATGGTTGTGTGTGATAATTTGTTTGGAGGGAGAACATTCTTTACACTGGCTGTATAAACCAAAATTTCCTCCAAATTTATTACATTGCATCATATGTCCAAACAGTGATGGTATGTAAACCGCTCTGTTTGATTATTAGTGATGAGGAACATGAGAGCGATAAGTGAGAGGAAATGAGTAGATTGTTATTACAAATTTTGAAGGATATATGTGAATTATTGATGTTCCCAATTTTTCAAATATAACCATAAATATTTCAAATTTAATAACTCATTGCTTATATATCCAGCACTATATATATAGTGCGTCAATGTTAAATAAATCTTTTTTTATCGGCAAAAGAAGAATTTTATAAAACTCGATAAGGGTACATGGAGTAGAAAGAGAAGAAGAGCTAAAGATAGTGCCAACAAGACACACAAACAAGAAACCATAGAAAAGGAAGATATCAGAAAATAAAATAAAAAAATTGAATCCCATCAAAAGTTGGAGGCCGGTAGCAATCACAATAAAAAGGGTTGAATAAATCAAATCCTTTCACGTCTATTGCCATCTGGGCAGCCTTTAAAGTCCTCAACTGAGTAATCAGTGATGTTGTTCAAACCTTTCCCACATAATTCAACTCATGTTTTGGACAAGTCTGCAACCTCTTCCATAGAGACCATAGGACAAAATAGAAACAGGTATCCCATATTTTGTTCTCCAAATTTTTCAATGGTTGAGAAAACCAGAGGATGGAAAGGGAGAGGGTAGACTGAGGAAGCCCACTGCAATTAGTGATTGATCAGTTTATAAAGCTTAAAAATTGTACTGTTCATTGGTCTCGGCAAGCAATTAGTGATTGTGACCGCAAGTCCTGGCCGTTGCTAAGGTCAAGGAAATCACTTTAGCTGTACTTAGTTTTCCTGTAAAAGTCACAAGTTTTTGTGGATTCAACCTCGCTAGCTCATGCCATACTGTATTACAATCCGATTGGTGTGCGTTTGAGTTAAAATTTCACAACATTCAGATAAGGTGAATTGTTTCATTTGGTGTATTATATTTATAAAAGACAAAGGTGCTCGTTGGACAACATTAAATTCCATATTCATTGACAAAAACATGAAATACGTGCAGATCAACAAACTAAACATCTGAAATGGCACTTAGAAAAATTAAATGCGGGGAAGGAAGAAGAAACCCAATCTTCAAACGTTATTATACTAGTAAAACAACGAAGTGAAACCTTCTTAAAGTTCCGAGAGTACATTAACCATCATCTCTCGTGGTCGGCACATAGCCTCCAATGGCTTAGACTTAGGCATAGTGAGCCCTTGCCCTTCAGACATGTCCACCAATTCATCACCGATCCTTACCCAATCAAAGCACTGAATCAAGGCCGCCAAAGCTAGCGCCACCACCGATTGGCGAGTCCTGCCCCCGGACAACTCCTCCTTCCAATGCCAAATGGTATCAACCTGTATGCTTGGTTTTCCCCACCTTCAAACCTCTCTGGCCTAAAACTTGTGGGGTCCTCCCACACCTTTGGATCCCTATGAATGGCCCATGCATTTACCAATAGCATCGTACCACGGGCCACGTCATACCCTTCAATGGTGCTGTCATCAGATGACTCGTGTGGCAAGAGGAGCGGTGCTGCTGGAAATAATCGGAGGGTCTCGTTTGTATCACACAAATTTCGAGTCTGCGAAAAAGACGGAAATATGTTGACCAAAGTAGATGATTTTATTGATTTGAGAAATTAGGGTTACAATCTCTGTAGTAATTTCTGATGAAAGAAATAATCCTCTGATTCTTCTCTTCGAATGTTGAAACGAGGGCTTGAGAGCTTGATCTCGAATCAAAAGGCGAAATCTTCTCCGAAATTTGTAGAAAAGATTGATGATGTGGCTTGAATGTTCTTCAGAGCTTTTGAGCTTTGATTTGAAGAACCTCCTTGCTTGATGAAGACTTGAAGCGTTCTGAAGGGCTTTGGATGCTTGAATCTTCAGAGCTCTGCTTGCTGATGGAAGCTTGGATCTCTCGATGTGTAAAATATGAGAGAGGGCACCTCTATTTATAGGGATGGGGAGATGAAGAGTTATGGCAAGATTACAATTCTTTCCATATCTTTCTCTTTAATTATTTCCTTGTTTGATTTAAAGGAAAATAATTAAAACATAATAAATATCTTTCTTTTATTTATTTTGAGAAAGATAATTATATATAAAATTTATTTCACCAAGTGGCATAATTTAATTGGCCAAACTTGATAAATAAATTACTGTGTCATTTTGACATGTGGCGCCTTCTGATTGGTCCTTTCACATGTCTTTGACTTTTGACTTGTAAACACGTGGTATTATTTGATTGGCCAGTTATCGTGCTTGGTCTTTTAATCTACGGACACTTGGCAACATTTAATTGGCTCGTCCGTGAAAATTTGACTTTGACTTATAACACTTGGCAACATTTAATTGGCTAATTTGCGTGCCCTAAGAACACGTGGCGATCCGTGATAGGCTAGAAATTTTACGTGCCTACAGATGCCCCCTCGAGAGTTGCTCATGCTTGAGGATGAGTGATTCTCGACTTGCTGACTTGATTTGATACCGAAAATTTGTGTATTCGGCATTTAATATTTTTGCTCGACATTTGGTGTCAATTTAATTTGCAAAATTTTAACTCGTGGACCGAGTTAAAAAATTTTCACTTCAAGCTTCCGGTGTAGTGGAATTTGATGGCCCAAATGACTGAAAGCCTCAACTTTTCTTCGTTGAATAAACTTGACTTGATCTGCTTATCAGAAACACTGGACTTGATTGGATGCCGAAATCTTGTGCATTTGGCGATTTTTGCCTTGAGATTTCTGGATGTCAACTTGACTTTGGATTTTAACCCATAGACCAAGCTAAAAATTATGCAAAGGAATAAGATGGCCCAATCTTTGAAACCAATGTCAAGTGAACACATAACCAAAGTAATTTTTTTTTCGTCACTAAATTCGACCTTGGCCCAAAGAAATTTATTCTTGCCAACCCGTAGCCCAGTTCCCGCTTACTTTTTGCTTGAAGAGGAAGTAGATTGAATTAGGACACTAAATTTTCACCGCTTGAGAATCACCGCTTGAAGCTGTGAGGTGTATTTGAATTAGGAAATGCGTCAGACTTCCTTTTCCTACTTGAATTCTAATTGCTCTTGCCTTATAATGCATTATAAATTAAGAGCAATACATGAGCCTCAGCAAAGCAACTGGGTGTATTCCGAAATCTCAAAAAGTGGGGTAATTCCTCTTCTTCTTTTTTTTGTCCTTTAGCTCCTTATTTTGGCTGTCTTTTTCCTTGTATCAAGTACACGTCATGTACTAATTATTTTCCAAGTATTGCCTATAGCAAACAAAGCAATGTGCTCTTGTTTGGTTCTTTTTTTAATATATATTTGCATGGTCACTCCTCGTACTCCATGTTTGTTTGTCGTCAAAAAATTACTGGACCGAAACCTCTCTTTTTTTTTCTTCTTTTATTATTGTTTCAATCTTGAACATGCGTACATGAACCATGTAATATTAAAGAAAATTTAGATGCCTCTTTGACGAAACATTGAACTGATCGCCCCCTTTTTTTTTTGATGTACAGATTTCGGTGATTTGCAATTGGTCGCGTCTTTGGGTTGAATTCTTTTTTTTTGCGGCTTCCGGTTTGTCCTTTGAGCTTTTGGGCTCCACCGTTTCTTCGAGCTCTAAGGCTCCGCCAGATCTTCGAGCTTAAGGCTCCGCCGTATCTTCGAGCTTAAAGGCTCCGCCGGGTCTTCGAGCTTTTAAGGCTCTGCCGGATCTTCGAGCTTAAAAGCCCCGCCGTTTCTTCGAGCTTAAAGGCTCCGCCGTTTCTTCGAGCTTAAAAGCTCCGCCGTATCTTCGAGCTTTAAGGCTCCGCCGGATCTTCGAGCTTAAAAGCTCCGCCGTTTCTTCGAGCTTTAAGGCTCCGCCGGATCTTCGAGCTTAAAAGCTCCGCCGGGTCTTCAAGCTTTTAAGGCTCCGCCGGGTCTTCAAGCTTAAAAGCCCCGCTATTTCTTCGAGCTAAAGGCTCCGCCGGATCCACTTTTCTTCTTTGGTGAGTTTTCATGTTTTACCCGTTGCTTTTGTTGATTGCATTCAACATTTGTTTCAAGCAGTACCCCATGCCTAGGCAAAGCAAGGCTATTTTGTTTGCTACCTTGAAGCACCACAACCTATGCATGAACTTGAGGCATCCAATTTACATTCCTTAGGTTGTTGTCTGATCCACTAAAGAAATTTGCAGAAACTCGCACTCTGAATACTGGATAATTTTCCTTTTGTAATATCGGGAAGTTTTTTACTTTCTCTGAAACAGAGACAATCGTCTTTCAAATCGATGCGGCGCTTTTTCTTTAAAACCGTGTTTAAAATCGTCTAGATAATTTTCCTTTTGCTACTCAAGTTTGATGTTCTTAGCACCCGAGCCCAAGCCACGTTGAAACCATGGCTCGATTCAATCAATTCAAGTTAATTTGAGAGCATTGATTAGCACTGACATTGGCTTAACCAATTGTGATGAAGCCTCCTAATAAATCAAACTTAGCTTATTGTTTGACCCATCTAGGAAACTTGTACTGTGAACGCCTCCGTGCTTGAATTTGCCGCACACACTATATACGAGCCCGCATAATTTTATGATCTTTTGAAAAAAACTTGGTGCAGTACCGTTTCCTCTGACATCACGTTTTGAAAATATGCAAGCTCTTCTTCTCTTAATAGTGCTCTGAATGCTTCATGATATTTTGTGAACCTGTGAACCCATAAATTGACGGCTGCTTTTCATTTCTTTTCTTTCTTTCTTTTACGTGCAGATTCAGGTGCTTCATAAATAAAATGGCCTTGTTCAGCGATCACTTGATAGAGGGTCGACAAATTCTGTCCATCGGCTATGAAGGTGATGAATCGGTGACACAAGTTGATGTTTTGGTTTATGATCCAGCTATTGGGGCTCTTTCGCCAAGGTGGCGTCTTTCTGATGACTCATCCCATCCTGAAGAGTGGTATAGTGAATCAACCAAAGAATTATTTGATCAAGAGAAGTCTGTAACTATCTCTGCTACTGCACTATTATTGCGATCGTCTCTACACAGAAAAGACAATAGTTCTGAGCACTTTCTTTTGCTTGGTGACCGAATAGTCAATGGAGATGCAAAGTGGGGAAGCTCAACTCCTCAATTTGGGGAAATTTCCTTCATTGGAGGATATTGGGAGTGGTTGGAGGATGTGCTCGCGAGGAATAAAGGCACATTAACTGATGCAAAAATATATGATGCTGTCTTTGCTTCCTTATTCACATATGACCGAAACACAAACCTCATTCGCTCATTTTGTGAGCACTGGTGTCCTTCAACAAATAGCCTTCACATTCCAATTGGGGAAGTATCCATCTCCCTATGGGACATGCGTCTAATTGGTGGGTTATCCGCAGACGGAACTTTCTATGATGAGGTTGTGCCTTCTGCAAGAGAACTGAATGGTTCTGACAAAAGGGGTGAGCCACTCCTTCCCTCAAGCTGCAAGTACCTCTTTTTGGCTTACCACCAAATTTATTGTGCAAGTGGGACTTCTAATGTTACGACCCATGAATGGGTAAAGTTTTGGTTTAAAGCTCCATCACGTTACAAAGAGCCCCCTCATAGGGTGCAGAAGAAACGATCGGGTGAGCCACGGACATCCAACAACCCAACTGGATTTATTAGTGCACCGAATCCCCGTTCCAGAGATGGTGAAAAGGTCTTCGACGATTTGGGTATCGAGAAAAACATGAGAGAAGAAACCAATTTGGCTGCTTTCCTCTCTTGCTGGCTATGTGTGTTTGTGCTACCTAACAAAGAAGTGGGTCAAATTCGTCCAGGCGTCTTCAAAGTAGCAAGTATGATGGCTCGAGGAGAGAGGTTCTCTTTAGCAGTACCAGTCCTTGCCAGTATATATCATGGCTTGAGGGAGATCACATCGTCGCCCAGTCCAAGTAAATGTGGCGCAACATTTCCAATTCATTATCTTTATGGATGGCTTGGTCAGTACTACGATAGCTATTTCCTGCCTTCTTCATTAAAGTTCAAATGTAGCGCTCTGATGGTGAGGCTTGCGGGGGAAAAGAAAGCTAAGCATTTCACTGCTCAAGAGGCTTGCGATCTTTTGAAGAGCATTTCACCATCGAAACTGTCGGTCCTGGCCTTGAATAAACCGAAACAATTGACCATCTGTGATAATGGGGTTCAGTTAGACTCTTGGAGTAATTACCTCATCAGTCTCCGCTCAAGCTTCTTAACTCTTCGTCGTGGTGGTGAACGTATTATCGAGCCATACAGCCCTCATAGGTTTGCTAGACAATTTCAATATTGTCAAGACATTCCAGGAAAGCTAAAAGAAGAACTCTCCACAGGCAGTTTGGAGAAGATATTTCAACTCTGGAAATCTTGCACAAGGCTAGGAACAAATGCTGAATTTACCATCCCATTACAAACATCCAAGGGTCTTGCCACCAAACAGTATGTTGAGTGGTGGAACAAATCCTCGAGTCAATTTTGCAAAGATAAGCTCCCAAGTGCAAAGATGAACTCTCCTCGTGGGACTCCAAAAGGGAATCATATCATCACAATACGCTCTGCGAAATCAAAGATGGCCAAAGACATTACCCCACCTCACTCTAAACCCAAAGAGAAGGAACCAAGGAAAGCAACGACACAGGAAGGTGAAAAGGATACAGCAGTCAAGGAAAAAAACTCATTTGGTCATTCCAGCTTCCAAACCAAAGCCTATCACCATCAAGCCTTCAGGACCTAAGGGTGAAAGTAAGAAGAGGATTGATATAGCCACCTCAGAAGAAAGTAGCTCAGACAAAGGCGAGCGCCATTGGAAGCGGTTGAAAAAGGCTAAGGTGACAGTTTCTGATCTACAAAACTTGAACTTTGACCTTGAGGGTGTCCTTGATGATTTGCCAGACACTTCAAACCATTTAGAGGTATTGGGTGAACGAGTAAGCTCACCCATTGTCCTTGTTTCTATCATCTTTAATTTTTATTTTTATTTTTTTTAGATTTTGCTATTATATTCTCTTCCTAATTACAATTGATTTCCTTATGCAGTTAGGAAACCAGTTTGCATCTGATGATAGTCTTGGTTCTGTAGATGGCCCCAACTCTTTTGACTTGCTTTCTAAGCAAAAAGCATTTGCTGATGAAACATCTTGTCAAGTAGCTATTGAAGAGGCTCCCAGCAAGTTTGCTATGCCAATGAAGGAACTGAGACAGTCTTTGGCGAAATCTTTAGGTCCTGCACCTTCCATGGTTACAGTTTTTCGAGGAGAGGACGTGATTTCTGAATGTCAACGTGCTTATGTCTCCACATTGTGGACTAAGCTTGCATACAAGATTGGGAAACAAAGTTTTGATCGTCTCAACACAATCGAAGATGAGGCTAAGAAGCTTTTTGAAGAGATGAGGAAGGTAGATGCGATGGATATTTCTCCTTTGGAACGCATTATTGAAAGCTTCTTCAAGAATATTCGAGCATACAACTCTGCCCGTTCTGCATCTACGGAGGTGCACAAAGATACGCGTGCAAGGCAACTTGCCGATGCTTCTCAACGCCTTTCTCAAGCTGAATTCAACGAAAGTGAGCAAGTCAAGATGACTCAACTTCATCAATGCGAATTTGAAACCCTTGAAGCAAAGGAGGCTCAATTGAAGAAAGAGTTAGAAAGCATATGCATCAAGAGGAAAGAAATGGAAGAATTGCTTGTCTCTGACGAAGAAAAGTTATCCAAGTTGCAAGTTGACGTCTCTAGCCTTAAAGATGAAATCTCTACCATTGAAAATGTCGCAGCACAAAGTGATGAAGACACTCAAAAGTTAGAAAAGATGAAGACATATATAGAAGCGAGTCAGAAGGAGCTAGCAGACTTCAAACTTTTCTAGCAAATTCTTGTTCTTTTATTCAGCACTAGGAAAGATTGCCTTTATTTTGTAGACAACTCTTTGCCATGTGGGAAAGATTGGCTAGAATTTTTTTTTTCTTGCATCTTCTTTTTAGACTATTCCTTGATGTGTAGGAATGATTGCCTTTTATTTTGATGAATAAAATTGCCTTTCTGTTTACTTATCCCTTAAAGAATAAAGTAAATGCAACTTGTGCGTTTTTTTTTTTTTTGTTATGACTGTGCTTGAAATGAAATTCCAAAGCTGCCTACGTACCCAAGATAGGATCAAGTCAAACGTAGTTCAAATGAAAGATTTTTTTTTTTTTGTTTGGATGACTGGGCTTGAAATGAAATTCCAAGCTGCCTACGTACCCAAGATGGGATCAAGTCAAACGTAGTTCATATTTTTTTTTATTTTTTTTTATTTTTTTTATTTTGGTTTACCGTCCACAGTTTAAACTCATGCGGGCCAGGAGTAACATGCAGTTTAGTCTCTTGCGTCATGGAGTGTGCTTGCTCTTTAAGGGTAGAACTTCTTCAAGAATTTGCCGTTGATGGGGCCAACTTTCAAGCCATCTTCGGCGACCAATTTGTAAGCACCACTGGAGTATACTTCTTGTACTATGTATGGTCCATCCCACTTGGAGGTGAACTTGCCTTTTACTTTTTGGTTCGTATTGATGGGTCTTCTCACAGCAAGAACCAAGTCCCCTTTCTGAAAAGAACGAAGACGAACCTTCTTGTTGAAGGATTTTGACATGCGGGCTTGATAACATTCAAGACGCTGTTGTGCCTCAAGCCTCTTTTCATCAAGTGCTTCTAATTCTTCAAGGCGCAGGCGAACGTTATCTTCATGAGTGAGCCCTTCTTGAATGGCCATTCTTAAAGATGGAATTTGACGTTCAAGGGGCAAAACAGCTTCCACGCCATATACTAGCGAATAAGGAGTGGCTTGCGTAGGTGTTCGATATGTGGTTCGATACGCCCAAAGAGCTTCCTCCATTCTTTCCGGCCAATCCCTCTTTGCTTTGGAAACCACCTTCTTCAACAGGTTCCCAAGAGTTTTGTTGAATGCTTCCGCCAGGCCATTGGCAGGTGGATTGTACATAGTAGAGGTATGCTGCTTGAAGCCAAATTTTTGACAAAGTCTTGTCATGGCGCTGTTGTAGAAAGACTTTCCATTATCGGTGATGATGTAGCGTGGTACACCATATCTGAAGATGAGGTGGGTGCGGATGAAGTTGACAACATTTTCCTTCTTTACCTCTTTCAGTGGGATGGCTTCAGCCCATTTGGAGAAGTAATCGGTTGCAGCCAAGATGTACAAATGGCCACCAGAAGACTTTGGCAGAGGCCCCACGACATCCAGCCCCCATGCATCAAAAGGCCATGAAGCGACAGTCGGATGGAGCAGTTCTGGCGGTTGATGTATATAGTTGGCGTGGATTTGGCAAGCATGGCATCTTTTAGCATACTCCATGCAATCTTTGACCATGGTCAACCAATAGTAGCCCATTCTTTTGATTCGAAAATGAAGCTTGGGGCCAGACTGATGGGCACCACATATTCCAGAATGAGCCTCTTCAAGGGCCTGCTTTGCCTCACTCTCTCCAAGGCAACGAAGGAGCAATCCTTCAAAAGATCGACGGTAAAGCGTGTCCTTATAGTAAATGAATCGAGGGGCTCGACGCTTCACATCTGTTCTCCTATGCGGATCATCTGGTAGTAACCCATGTTGTAGATAGTCAATAAGTGGTTGGCGCCAATCCTCCACATCAATTTCCAAAACTGAGATGGCGTTTACTTCATCTTCACCATTGTCTTCATCGTCAAAGGCTGGGGGTATGACCCAACTTCGGCATACTGGGACTTGCGCCTCTTTGTCGGGTAAAGTAAGGGCAGAAGCAAGCTTGGCAAGCGCATCTGCTTGTCTATTTTCACCTCTCGGCACGTGCTCTAGAGTGACACCACCAAGCCGCGCTATCAAGCGACGTGCGTAGCTATTGAAAGGCATGAGTTCAGGCTTCCGTACTTCGTAGATGTCAAGGAGTTGGTTGATTATCAATTTTGAGTCTCCGTACACCTTGAGTTGTAAGTGTTTCGCTTCGACGGCCATCTCCAAACCAAGAATGAGCGCTTGGTACTCAGCCTCGTTATTTGAACAGCTTTGTGTAAGAGTGAAAGCATAAGGCAAGACGTCTCCCTCTGGTGAAATAAACACTACGCCAGCGCCTGCGCCATTGCGATGAGATGCTCCATCGAAGTACATTGTCCAGGGTGGACGAACTTTTACTACCATGACATCCTCATCGGGCAAGTCTTCGGACAACTTCCATTCGGCTGGTATAGGATGGTCAGCTAGGAAATCGGCTAGAGCTTGCCCTTTAACGGCTTTTTGGGGAACATAGATGATTTCAAACTCTTGGAAAAGAAGTGACCATCTTGCCAATCGATCAGAGAGTACTGCCTTTGACATGACGTACTTGACTACGTTCGCCCTGGAGATGAGATGAACAGTGTGAGCTTGAAAATAGTGTCGCATCTTCTGAATGACAAAGGCAAGTGCTAAACACATCTTCTCGATTGCAGAGTAGTTTAACTCATGAGGCAACATCATTCTGCTCAAGTAATATAAGGCACATTCTTTCCCTTGATCATTTTCTTGAGCGAGAAGGGCTCCAATCGAACGCTCTTGTGCTGTGATATACAAGATTAGCGGTCGTCCGTGTATGGGCGCAGTGAGAACTGGAGGGCTCATCAGATATGACTTGATGCTTTTGAAAGCATTGTTGCAAGCTTCATCCCATTCAAATGGAGTTCCTTTTTTCATGAGGCGGCTGAATGGCTGACAACGACCAGCCAAATTTGATATGAACCGGCGGAGGTAAGCCAATCGTCCTTGTAGACTTTTTAGCTCATGTATATTTCGAGGTTCAGGCATCTTCAAGATAGCGTCAATTTTAGATTGATCAATCTCTATGCCACGGTGACGCACGATGAACCCAAGAAATTTTCCCGATGTGACGCCAAAAGCACACTTCAAGGGATTCATCCTAAGTTGGTACCTTCGCAGACGTTCGAACACTTGCCTCAAATCTTGAAGATGATCAGCTCGTTGTTTTGTCTTCACAACTAGGTCATCAACGTAGCACTCAACGTTTTTGTGGAGCACGTCGTCAAAAATCTTTTGCATTGCCCTTTGGTACGTGGCACCTGCATTCTTCAAGCCAAAAGGCATAACCTTGTAGCAGTAAATACCTTTTGGTGTGCGAAAAGCTGTGAGCTCTTCATCTTGTGGAGCCATGCGGATTTGATTATAGCCAGATGATCCATCCATGAAAGATAGGACCTCATGTCCAGTGGTGGCATCGACCATGAGCTCGGGTATAGGAAGTGGAAAATCATCTTTTGGACAAGCATTGTTCAAGTCGCGAAAGTCGACACAGATCCGGATCTCCCCATTTTTCTTTTTAACTGGGACAATACTTGAAATCCAAGTAGGGTACTTGACTTCTCGGATGAATCCAGCTTCAATGAGCTCGTTAACCTTTGCTTCGATTTTGGGAACCAACTCTGGTCGGTAGCGACGCTGAGATTGTTTGATAGGTCGAACTCCGTGTTTCACCGCTAGATGATGAACAGCGACTCTTGGGTCTAAGCCTGGCATCTCTTTGTAACTCCAAGCAAAAATGTCTCTGTACTCGCGCAGAAGCTCAATATAAGCAACTTCCTCCTCAGGAGTGAGTGAAGCAGAGATGTAGGTTGGCCGTGGGTCGTCTTGTGTCCCTAGGTTGACCTCTTTTAGATCATCGACAGTGGACTTCACTCCTTCTTCTAATTCTGGAGGAGCATCTTCGGCATCTTCCTCGACTTGAACATCATTACAGGATGCTGTGATATGGAATGACGAAGCAAGGCTCTCTTCTTTAAAGTGATCGTCCAATTCCTTGGAAGGCAATTTGGTTGAAACCACAGTTTGACGCTTTACCTTTAGCATGTCATCATCAGCTGTCACGACTAAAGTAGTATGGCGCTTCATGCGAGAAGGAATTTTGCTCTTTAACTTCTTATCATCTTCGGATAAGAGGACTGTCTTTTGCTTTGAAGCCTTAACAATAGTAGTGCTTGAAACGCCTAGTCGGCTATGTACAGGCTTCCTGAGAACATTTGGGGAGAGTTCATTTGGCGACCCCAATCTGCTTTGAATCGATCTATACGAGTTTTCCTTTGGTGTAGAGCTTTCACTTGGTTGCCCTAATCTGCTTTGAATAGACTTCCTCGTGTTGGAAGATGAAGCAACTTCACTTGGGGGTGCTAACCTATCAAAGACCGATGCTCGTGATTTTGGAGCACTCAAGCGATCAAAGACAGATACTTTCGGTGACGTTGACGAATCCACTTCTTCCGCCGTAATGTGATTGTTGCTTGACCTTCTTATGAAGATGCGTGCAGGGGTAGGGGCAGTATATCCAAGGCCTACTTTAGAATCCTTGACGGCATACCCATGTTGCTTAAGCATCTTCTGAGTGGAGTTCAGACCATGTACCTTGTCACCAGTCACCTCGGGCAAAAGCTTCCCTAGAGTGGTTGAGTCTTTAGAATTATGACCAGCCTTTGCAAGAAGTTTATAAGCATTTGGATCAAAGCCATTTGTCCGTTGTGAAGGCAAGTTGTCATCGCCTACCATAGGGCTATTTGTAGCTCGAACGAATCCTTTCAAGGGCAGAGCAACCTTTGTCTTGCTAAGGTCTGTGATCGGAAATGTTAATCCCTTCAAAGCTGACTCTTCACAGTTTTGCAACTTTGGCACATAACGAAGCGTTGGTGCTCCTTTCTTGACACTCTGGCTATTTTTCTCCTTCTCCTTAATAGGAACGTCGCTCTTACTAATTTGAAAATCACTGCCCTTGGAGTGCTTGTAGCTTGATGAAGAGGCAGTTGGCTCCAATTCTGTCAGTGTAATATTTGCCAAGTAGAATTTGGCATCGGCAAAATGGGATTCGGCTTCACTGAATGGTTTGTCATCAGCTACCACTTTCTTTATCACGCCATCTTTACAGTACTTGAAGCATTGGTGGAGGGTCGATGGGACAACGCCATTCTCGTGCAGCCACGGCCGTCCTAACAACATGTTGTAAGAAGTCTTGGCATCAATCACATGGAGCAATGCGCTTGAAACCATGTCATCAATGAGCAAGTCTAGGCGGATCATGCCAATGGCCCTTTGCCCCCCTTGATTGAATCCTTGGATCATTAGACGGCTAGGTGCTAATTCGTCAGTAGTGATGCCAAGATCCTTCATGGTTCGCAATGGCAAGATGTTGACTGCAGATCCTCCGTCTAGAAGTATCCTATTGACTCTCTGTTCACAAATGTATCCAGTGACAAAAAGCGGGCGGTTATATGGAATGGCACCAAGTAACAAATCTTCATCGGACAGTGTAATGGTTCCCATGCAAGCAAGACAGTTGTTGGCACAAGTTGATGAACCAAGCTTGATTGGAGTGTGTTTTGATGCAAGAGGCAATTCAGGTTCCAGATCTTCAGTCTCTTCTGCGCTCACAGTGTTGCAAGAAATCGTAAGAAGACTGGAGTTGCGGATTGATTCTGGAAGGAAGTCCCATAAAGTGAAAGGAGTGCGAAGTTTTTGGACAAGCACGTCTTCCGGTAGATGGAAAGTTGTTTTCTTCACCTTCCTCTTCCTTTGTTTCCTTCTCGCTTTGATTTTCTTGGGACTTGGCTTGAGTTCCTTATCTCTAGGATGCTTTGCGCTTGTTGCCCTCTTCTTTTTGCGAGTGACCAAAGTCCATCCTTCATCATTATTTTCAATCACCTCTTCCCTGTTGCAGCTGTTGCCCCCATGCTGCTGAGTAGAATGACGTAACACCACTTCAATTGGATCGAACGACCCAAATTGAATCCTCACAGTTTGTAGTTTTTCAAGCTGTTGAATTTCGTCTTGTAGAGTAGCCACGGTTTGATTTGCAGCCACAATTTCCTCTTCCAAGACAATCTTTCCTTGGCTTGCTAGCTCCACTATCTTTTCCTTCAGAACAAAGCAGCGCGAGGTTGGGTGACTAACCAAGCGGTGGAACTTGCAGTAGTTTGGATCGTTGACTTTATTAGCTTCCTCGGGTCGCTTCATTTCTGGAAGCTCAATGAGCTTTAAGTCCAACAATTGATCAAACATTGAAGGGACTTCTGAGTCGGGAAAGGGATACACCTTTTCTTGCATCTCCTTCAATGTAAGCCTCTTCCTTTCCTTCATCTGGGGAGGAGCAAACTTCTCTACTTGCCTTCCCTTGGGTTTAGTCGAGATTTTGAATGGTTCAACATTCGTAGCCATGGACTCTTTCTTTTCTCCTGAAAACTTGCCCCCTTTGGAAAAATTTGGCTTGTTCCCTATGTTGCGGGAATCTTGCACCTTGCGATACTCTTGCGTAGGTAGACCTCGCCTTCCGTTGGTTGCAATGCTGAGCTCCATGTCATGAGCTCGGGTGGCCAATTCTTCAAAGGTTTTTGGCTGGATTCCTTGCAGAATGTAGTGTAGATCCCATTGCATGCCTTTGATGCACATCTCGATTCCGGAGGATTCAGACAACCTATCCTTGCAGTTTAGACTCAGGTGCCGCCATCTGTTGATGTAGTCGACGACAGGTTCATCCTTCCATTGGCAAGCATTTGTAAGTTCAACCATGCTGACAGTACGACGAGTGCTATAGAATCTATTGAGAAATTCTTGTTCTAGTTGTTCCCAAGTGTCGAGTGTGCCAGGCTCAAGGTCACAATACCAATCGAAGGCGTTGCCTTTGAGTGTTCGAACGAACTGCTTAACCAGAAGATCTCCATCAGTTCCAGCGTTGTTGCATGTCTCAACAAAATGGGCAATGTGCTGTTTCGGATTGCCCTTTCCATCAAATTGCTGAAACTTTGGTGGTTGATAACCAACAGGCATCTTCATAAGATCAATCCTTCGAGTGTAAGGCTTAATATAAGTAGATGAAGATTTTGGTGCCTCCTCATACTTGTCTTTGATAGTGCCCAGAATGAAGTCTCTCAGCTGGTCCATGGGGATCAGACCACCAGAAGAAAGCGCAAATTCTTTAGGTTCCTCTGGCTTCTTGTTGGAAGAATCAGCTTCTTCCTTGTTTTCCAGTTGGTTCTTGAGAGATTGAATTTCAGAATCCTTTTCTTCCACAGACTTCGCTAATCCTTCAACCAATTTGGTCAAGGCAGCAACTTGTTCCTCCAAAGTTGTAGCGCCTGTCGCCATAACATCCATGGCTGAAGGGCTGCCAGGCCTAGTTAAAGAATTGAGCCTTGAACGTGGAGTGCCTTGAGTATAGGTAGAATCAGAACAGCTTGAATAGTCCTCTTCTTGGTGGACTTCTGAAGCAAATTCTTGTTGCATGGAAAGATGTGACGAAGGCTTCTCGGTATCGTCGTCTTTCTTTGCCTCAAATGTAAGAGCGCCATCCTTTTCTTCCAATGCGGGTGGAAGAGTTGACGAAGCTTTCGGTAGATCAACACCAAAAGCTGGATTTGATTTGGGGAAAAGCAAGGCTTGAGCAGATCTTTGTGATGCAGCCTTTGACATGCTTCGAGTTGTCGGACCAACGCTGTGAGATCCAAAACTGGTTTTTGCAGTGGTTGAGGGTTTGGAGCCTGCAACCTTTGGAGCCTTTGAACTGTCGTTCTTAGGAGCCATTGAGGAGTTGTTGTTTGTTTGTTGAAGTGAAGAGATGAGAGGCAGAGATTGTCCCACTGGGCGTGCCAAAATTTGTATCACACAAATTTCGAGTCTGCGAAAAAGACGGAAATATGTTGACCAAAGTAGATGATTTTATTGATTTGAGAAATTAGGGTTACAATCTCTGTAATAATTTCTGATGAAAGAAATAATCCTCTGATTCTTCTCTTCGAATGTTGAAACGAGGGCTTGAGAGCTTGATCTCGAATCAAAAGGCGAAATCTTCTCCGAAATTTGTAGAAAAGATTGATGATGTGGCTTGAATGTTCTTCAGAGCTTTTGAGCTTTGATTTGAAGAACCTCCTTGCTTGATGAAGACTTGAAGCGTTCTGAAGGGCTTTGGATGCTTGAATCTTCAGAGCTCTGCTTGCTGATGGAAGCTTGGATCTCTCGATGTGTAAAATATGAGAGAGGGCACCTCTATTTATAGGGATGGGGAGATGAAGAGTTATGGCAAGATTACAATTCTTTCCATATCTTTCTCTTTAATTATTTCCTTGTTTGATTTAAAGGAAAATAATTAAAACATAATAAATATCTTTCTTTTATTTATTTTGAGAAAGATAATTATATATAAAATTTATTTCACCAAGTGGCATAATTTAATTGGCCAAACTTGATAAATAAATTACTGTGTCATTTTGACATGTGGCGCCTTCTGATTGGTCCTTTCACATGTCTTTGACTTTTGACTTGTAAACACGTGGTATTATTTGATTGGCCAGTTATCGTGCTTGGTCTTTTAATCTACGGACACTTGGCAACATTTAATTGGCTCGTCCGTGAAAATTTGACTTTGACTTATAACACTTGGCAACATTTAATTGGCCAATTTGCGTGCCCTAAGAACACGTGGCGATCCGTGATAGGCTAGAAATTTTACGTGCCTACATCGTTGATGATGTTTTGGAGGTAGGGTAACTTGGAGATATCCGGTTCGTCTGCCAGACGGTTGTCGCCAACAATCGTGTCTATTTCGGCTCTTGCTTTGTCTAAAACTTTTGGGTGGTTGAGAAGAAGCGACATTGTCCACTCGATAGTCACTGATGTGTCAGTCCCAGCACCTAGCATTGTCTACACACATGTACGAAGATTTCTTAGTCAAAGATTTAGAAAGAAATCTGTCCGTGGCATAAACGCTTACATTCTTGAAATTTTAATAAGATCATCTTCCATTTAATTAGAATCCTAGGGTCGGACTCAGGTTTTAAAATTATAGCACCACATGATAAATTTGGAAAAAAGCATGTTGGTGGTGGGGAGCTAAGCTTATTATGAAATGGAAACGCTACATTATGCTCCCCTTAAAAAGGGATGTACGGTACGCTCTATTACGAATATTTTTTGCACTTGTTACATACAGTTTTGGTCAAACTATAGATTTTTACAAATTACTATCGACGTATTGTTGACGGTAACCTTGTTACGTATGATTTTGATATTTGTTACGTGCGACCCGTTATGGGTTTTAAGAGAATTCAATATTTATGTTAGTTCACGTTAATCTACCAAAAAAATATGTAACAAAACCAAAAACATACATAATGGAGCGTACGCTGCGTATCATAAATTTTTCCTTATGAAATGTGATAGTAGATGTAGATTCACATACCAGTATACTTCCTTTGATTATTTCATCAGAGTAGTAGACAGGATCCGAGTCTTGTAACCCGAGCATGGAATCGATCATTGACTTGGTTTTTCCTCCATTTTGCTCAGAAGCCTGCTTATCTTGATCACTCCGTTTCTCATCGATCAAACCCTGCAGAAATGCATCCATCTTTTTCTGAATTCTAGACATCTTCTTCTCTACTTTCCCAACATCAATCCACCTCAGAAAAGGCACAAAATTCGCCGGATTCGATGCTCCACTTAACTCAAAAATGCCCCGAATTAGAAGTCGAAACTCCCTAGCCTCCTTAGAATCCTCCACCTCAGCTCCAAAGTACCGTTTCCCTGAAACCATCCGCATAACGATACTGAACGACAATTCAAAGAGTCTCGACTTCATTTCCACCTTAACAAAACTGTTTTGCGAATTCCGAAATAGGTTTTTCAACAACGACCAGACTTCTTCCTGTCAAATACCCAAAAACGCGTTTAATTTAGTTGTGGAGAAGATTTCTAGTGTGCTAAGGCGGCGAAGGTTACGCCAGTGGTCTCCATATGGAGTAGCCCCCAGAGTTGTGTAGTTGTAGCTGAGGTGTTTTCCGGCTGGAAACCGTGGCCTGTTTGCAAAAATGAGATCATTCTTGGAAAATAACTCTTCAACTGCAGATGGAGAGGATAGTACGAGTACTGGACGGGACCCGAATCGGAGAGTGAAAATTGGACCGTATTTTTTGGAAAGGTTTTCGAGTGACCGGTGAATTGGGTGTTTCATTAGATGGAGATGGCCAAGTACGGGAAGTGAAGGTGGGGTTGGTGGTGGGTTCTTTTGTGGAGATCGTCTTTGTTGGAGTTTTAGTAGGAAGAGAAAGAGAAAAAAGGCTAGGGAGATGAAGTAGAACCATGTTTGCTCCCGGAATGTGTGCTGCATGCAGTGGAAGATGTGGGAATTTCTTGTGTTAATTGGAGTCCATGGTAGGAGATGGTTGTGGTTGCTCAGTTTATAAAAAGCTTGGAAGGTTAGGCCATACCCAACATAGTCAACAAAAGACCGGTGAAAATTTGTGTTACCCAAAAGTCAGAAAGGGTCAAGTAAAAAATTGAGTTTTTTTCCTTTTAGATAATCGTTTTTGCCAAGAAATGGGTAACTAATGAGAGTGGAATTAACCGTGCACATCATTGATGACGGCTGCGATCAAAGTTTTTTGGGACACTTAAATAATCATCCTTTTACTCTCTTGATATTAGAAAATCATCCTGAGCATTTTTAAGAGTTATGTTTTCATCCCGAGATTCAAATAAACCCTAAAATGCCCTTTATCTATGTATAAATATATAATTTATAACAAATTTGGGGATTGAGGACTAAATTAAAAGTTGCATATATGAGGCGGTAGGAAGTGGACTAATTTCAAAGTTTGGGGATCCTCCACTGCAATTACGGGATTGGGGATAAAACCCAATCCCTGATCTCTCGTTCATTCCCCCCATCCCTTATCTACTCCGCCATGCCAATCCCAAATACCAGTCGTCCACTCCAATTGTGGGGTTTTGGGGGGTTGAACAAAGCGGAAGCTGCTTACGGTGTTGTAACGGAAATGATAAGTACCCCGAAACAAAATACCCCGAAAATACCCAAACACACACACACAAGTGTGGCCCCCACACACACTGCACCTGCAGTGTGTGTGGGGGCCACACTTGTGTGTGTGTGTTTGGGTATTTTCGGGGTATTTTGTTTGGGTATGTAGTGTTGTTGCTGGTGTTGTAATTGGGTGGGCTCCAACTGATTGGTGGATTAAGGTGGGTGAGGGGTCAACATTGGGATGTCATAGTTTGTGGGGTACTGCCGACGAAGTATTCGGGGCAGCGCACAGAAACTGGGGACATCTAATCAGTCTTTTTGTTTATGGATTTGTTGGCATCTTGCCAACAATTTTGTGTCTTGTTTTGTTTTGTTTTGAACGGCCTAGAAGTAGGTTTAATTAGTTTTTACAAGTAGGAGCTTCAGAAGAGTAATTGTTTGTGGCTGGAAGGGTATAGAGAATACTCCTAAATGGAATAAAATAGGTGATCTGGAATGTTAGTAAATTTTACTTCAGTGCCTTGTATTTTCTAGTTTCAAGTAAAATGGATGGCCGGCTGACCGGGAGGTAGTCAGGCTGGCTGTCCGGTCAATTGATCAGGTGGTGCTTTCGTTTGGGTTTTGGCCTGAACACTCCATTTTTGACAAATCTATACAAAAAAGACAACTGGCCGGACTGCTATTTTATGTATATCTACACGTATATTTTACTTACCAAAATATGGAGTTTTCTGATCCAAACCAGTCGTTCCATTTTGGGGAAGAAAGGTTTCACAATGGAGAAATGGATCGATGTGATGATTTTTTTTAACCATGTTTTCTATAATTATTACCATGTTTACAAGTCATTAAGTATTTTTTACCATAAAAATGGAATTTGTTTTAATATTTTTACCATGATTTTTTATCATTTTTTATTTTTACCATGAGATGTCTTCATGTCGATTCTGTGGTTGATATGTTTTACCATGATTCAAGTTCTTAGTTTAACAATTATTACCATGTTTATAGGTGATTAATTATTTTTTTTTATCATAAAAACCGTGATACGTGATATTTTTTTTACCATGATTTGTGTTCTAAAAGAATATTTTTTTTTTTACCATGATTTGTGTTCTAAAAGAATATTATATTTACCATATTTTTTTACTAGTTATAAGTTTACCACATTACTTGGTCATTGGTTACATTTGCCATTTTTACCATGTTTATTCAAAATTTCTCCATCTTTAATGTGGTGGTATTTATTTTTAGCATAAACTTGGTGTTTGGCTCATGTATGCCATTTTTACCATATTTGCTGGTGCGAATTTAATTTTTTTTGCTTGGTTATTTATAATTTCACCAAACATTAGTAATAAATTTTTGAATTTGATATTTCTTTTGTTATCTCTCTTAGTGGATGTGATTGAATCTCATTAAATTAAAAAATTATTAAATCCCACTAAATTAGGAAGTTATTGAATCCCTCAAAATTAGGAACTTATTGAATCCCACAAAATTAGGATGTTATTGAATCTCACAAAATTAGGAAAAAATATAATCCTATAGATATTGATATCATAGTCAAAGGGTAGAAAAGGTATTTCACAATAGAAAAGGATGGAAACATAACTCCGTAAAACAAGGGGGATGAAAATCTAAATAGTGTCCAAAAAACGGATGATTATTTAATTACCTCAAGTTTTTTTTGACTCGTTGGACAAGGTTGAGCCTAATATATAATTATATATACCTAATACAATCCCAACTTTAAACTTGCGCTTACTCAACAAATGTAATTTACACATAGAATTAGTTACAATTTTTAGCAGCTTTTTTATTTGATCATAAATGCAACATTTAAATAAGAATACATTGCTTAAAAGTGAGGTGAGAGAGGATAGATTTATTAGGAGGATATTCTTTGTATCTCATTAGAAAGAAATGATCCAATGGCTACAATTTTAGCATGATAATATGATCGGACGGGGTTGGATGTCACTTTGTTCTTCCATTAAATCAAAACCCTGTTACAACCTATAAAAACGAAGAAGCAAAAAAAAAAAAAAAAAAGCAAAAAAAAAAATTGAAAATACAAGAAAAAATCGCCGAACCCATCGTCAGAGTTGTCACACCACCGCCCCCACTGCCGCCGATGTCGGAAGTCTGGATCTGGAATCCCCAGATCCGACTCTCTCCTTTGCCCGAAAATTGAGTTCCAGCTGCCCTTAGGCAAAGGAGAGAAGAGGAGGAGGAGGAGGAAGAAGGTGAAAGGGAGCGATGGGGGAGGGGGAGTGGCCGCTAGGAAATTAAAAACCCTAGGGAGAGCTTCTCTCTCTCTCTCTCTCTCTCTCTCTCTCTAACGTAATTAAACTGCTCTATTTGATTATTAGTGGGGAGGAACGTGAGAGGAACAAGTGACAGGAAATGAGTAGATTGTCATTACAAATTTTGAAGGATACATGTGACCAAGCCAGGCCCTGAGATTTTCGGGGTCCAAGACAAACTTATAAAATGGGGCCCAATGTATTTTACTAAGTAAATCATAAAAGTAAAGTAAACTTAAAATAATATTAAAAAAGATTACACTATGTAACATATATTTTTCTCATATTAATTAAGAGAATTAAAATAATAATTTATAATTGTAGAGGGTTTACCTTGAAATACATAAGTGAAATTGGGTCATTTCTTTCCCCATTTTGGAGACACCCCAAACCTTTATCCATTGTTCGATGTCTACCTTGCTTCGCCGGTCGTCTCAAATAGGATGCTAGATCTTTGCCGAAGCTTCGCCGGGCGTCTCAATTGAGGCAGAAGCTTGTCCGGAGTAGGGATGGGCATGGGGACGGATCGGGGCCGGAGACTACTATCTCCACCCCCAATCCCCAAACCCCTTACTCATATCCATCCCCTATCCAATCTTCAACACGGATTTATTTTTATCCTCCATCCCCGCTCCAAATGGGGAACGGGGATCCCCACAGGGATTTCGGGGATCCAATCATTTTCCTTAGAGTAACAAGTAAATAGTTATACAAGCCCAATGACAAATCATTTTTCCTAAAATCCAATCACTGGGCAACCCCTGGGCGTGTAAAACTTCATGTTTTTGTAGAACAACATAAAGAGTGCAGAAAAGTAGAAATTATGAAGAGTTCTTATGTATATTCATGACATTAATTAAAATTGATTAAATGCAACATGGGTTGTCTAGTGGATAGCATACATAATTGTTTCAAAGGAAAAGAGACTACAAGTCTACAATTCACTGTTGATATGCCGAGGAACCATTTGTAAAGATTGTACTACTATATATTTTTTGTGAAATCGATCACATGAATGGTCATTTTGATTGGAACATTTATGTTAAAACCATGCCATTGCAGTGGATAAAAATGCTTCAATTACCAAACCAACCCTATGCACGAGGAAGGAAATTTTGGTGTAACCCCATATATTTGGAGAAAATTCAGTGAGACCCCAAAATTTCATAATTCATGAATAGACTCCTATATTTCAGGGACGGAGCGGGGAACGGATTCGAAGCGGATTCGGGGCGGGGACATGCCTATCTCCACCCCCTATCTAATCCCCAAACATTTTCAAAAAAAATCTCCATATCCTATCCAATCTCCAAACAGATCTCCATATTGCTGATCCGTTCGAATCGGGGATCGGATCGGATTCGGACGGGGCGGATGAAATGGCCAACCCTAGTCCGGAGCTGGAGGGTTGTCTGACCATTGTCGAACCTGCTGAGCCTCGCTGGAGCTTTGCAAGAGTTGATTCTATCATCTCACTTATTTACATATATGCCATTCATAATTTAAAAATAAATAAATTTGGGATGAAAATAGGATTTTTCATTGGAGATCAACCTACCCAAATTGACATTTCAGACATTTTTTTGCCTCAAATTAGGATAAAAAAAAAAAAGGTGAAGACCGGAGATGCTCTTACGAAACACAAATTAAATGCTCATTGTTATACCTTATTCATTAACAAACATAGAAAATGCTTGAAGATCAACTAACTAAACATTTAAAACAAAGTACAACTAAAGGCAGAGGAAGAAAAAGAACCTCAATCTTCGAACATTATTATATTAGTTAAACAACAAAATGCATACATCTCAAAGCTCCGAGAGAACATTAATCATCATTTCTCGTGGTCGGCACATAGCCTCTAGTGGCTTAGATTTAGGCATAGTGAGCCCTTGCCCTTCAGACAAGTCCACCATGTCGTCACTAATCCTTACCCAATCAAAGCACTGAATCAAGGCCACCAAAGCTAGCCCCACCACCCGATTGGCAAGTCCTGCCCCCGGACAACTTCTCCTTCCAATGCCAAATGGCATAAATCTATATGCTTGGTTTTCCCCAACTTCAAACCTCTCTGGCCTAAAACTTGTGGGGTCCTCCCACACCTTCGGATCCCTATGAATAGCCCATGCATTTACCAATAGCATCGTACCACTAGCCACGTCATACCCTCCGACGATGCAATCATCAGATGACTCGTGTGGCACGAGAAGCGGTCCTGCTGGAAATAATCGGAGGGTCTCGTTGATGATGTTTTGAAGGTAGGGTAGCTTGGAGAGATCCGATTCGTCTGCCAGACGGTTTTCACCAACGATCGCGTCTAGTTCAGCTCTTGCTTTGTCTAAAACATTTGGGTGGTTGAGCAAAAGCGACATCGCCCACTCGATAGTCACTGATGATGTGTCAGTCCCGGCACTTAGCATTGTCTGCAAACATTTTATGAAGATTTCCTCGTCAAAGATTTAGAAAGAAATCTGTTTGTGGCATTAACACTAACATTCTTGAAATTGTTTCATAATATTATCTTTCATTTAGAATCTCTAGGTCGGACTTAGTTTTTAAAATTAAAGGACCACTGAGAAATTTGAAAAAAGCGTGTGGGTGGTGGGGAGCTAAAGCCTATTATATATAATAGAAACGCTATAGCACGACCCATTGAAAAGGGGCGTACGGTACGCCCTATTACGTTTGTCTTTGGTACTTGTTACGTATGGTTTTGGTCAAGTTATAGATTTGTAAAAATTCACTACTCGCATGTTATTCACGGTAATCTTCTTACGTACTCCCTCCGTCCATGTTCGTTAGTCCAGTTTTATTATGTCACCCGTTGAAAAATTGTACATAACTTTCAAAACAAATTTCTAAAAATGTGCAACATGATTTTTATTTGATAGATCTCAATTAGTTCTATTATACGAAATTTCCAATATTATGAAACCCATTTAAAATTGAAATATATAGATAATGTAAAACATGACACAAATGCGGACAGAGGGAGTATGATTTTGGTACTTTTTATGACCCGTTATGAGTTTTACAACAATTCACTATTTATGTTACTGTTCACATTAATCTACCAAAAAATAGTAACTATCACCGGAAAAAGCCGTAACAAAACCAAAAACATACCAGTACAGTGCCTTTGATTATTTCGTCAGAGTAGTACTCAGGATCCGAGTCTTGTAACCCAAGCATAGAATCGATCATTGACATTGTTTTTCCTCCATTTTGCCGAGAAGCCTGCTTATCTTCACTCCGTTTCTCATCGATTAAACCCTGCAGAACTGCATCCATCTTTTTCTGAATTCTCGACATCCTCTTCTCTACTTTCCCAAAATCAATCCACCTCAGAAAAGGCACGAAATCCCCTGGATTCGATGCTCCACTTAACTCAAAAATGTCCTGAATTAGAATTCGAAACTCCCTGGCCTCCTTAGAATCCTCCACCTCAGCTCCAAAGTACCGTTTCCCTGAAACCATCCGCATAATGATATTGAACGACAATTCAGAGAGTCTCGACTTCATTTCCACCTTAGCAAAACCGTTTCGCGAATTCTGAAATAGGTTTTTCAACAGCGACCGGGCTTCTTCCTGTCGAATACCCAACAACGCGTTTAGTTTAGTTGTGGAGAAGATTTCTAGTGTGCTAAGGCGGCGGAGGTTACGCCAGTGGTCTCCATATGGAGCAGCCCCCAGTGTCGTGTAGTTGTAGCTGAGGTGTTTTGCGGATGGAAACCGTGGCCTGTTTGCAAAAATGAGATCATTTTTGGAAAATAAGTCTTCGACTGCAGATGGAGAGGATAGTACGAGTACTGGACGGGACCCAAATCGGAGAGTGAAAATTGGACCGTATTTCTTGGAAAGGTTTTCGAGTGCACGGTGAATTGGGTGTTTCATTAGATGGAAATGGCCTAGTATGGGAAGTGAAGGTGGGGTTGGTGGTGGGTTCTTTTGTGGAGATTGTCTTTGTTGGAGTTTTAGTAGGAAGAGAGAGAGAAAAAAGGCTATAAAGCAGCTGAAGTAGAACCATGTTTGCTCCATGAATGTGTTGCAGGGGAAGATGTGAAACTGAAGGTTGTGGTAGCTCAGTTTATAAAGGTTGGAAGATGAGGCCATACCCAAAATGGTCAACAAAAAACACCCAAAATGGTCAACAAACCGTGCGCGTCATTGAAGACGGCTACGTTCAAAGTTTTTTTTAACTTGGTGGACAAGGTTGAGCCTAGTGCTGTAAATGAACGGGGTCATTCGCGAAATATTCGAGGCTCGGTTCGGTAAGAGGTTGTTTAAGTTCAATTCATCAACTAAACGAACTAAACTTAAACCTCAATATTAGGCTCGTTTCATAAGTGAGCCGAACTTGAACCTAAGTGGATTCGGCTCAATTAGGCTAGCGAATAATATGTAATTAATAATACTTTAGGGGTCTACACGTAAATATTTTATAGTTGAGAAACTCTTATGTAAGTTGCTATTTTTTTATCCCTAACTAGAGTAATCTGCTACAAACAGATGGGTTTTATCCCTAACTAGAGTACTCTATTTAGTTCTCAATATTATTTTTCTCGTGTTGTTTTTCTTTCGATTTCTTGATTGTTATGGTAGATTTGTTTATTTTCGTTTGATTTCTTAATTATTGTAGTAGATCTATATGTATCATTATTTTGAAGCATATTTCTTTCCCCTCTCAGTTTGTATTCTAAATTGCTAACGAGCTCTACCAAGCTGGATTCGAGCCTAAATTCGGCTCGGTTCGGCTAGGTTGAGTTTAACGAGCCCTACCGAGCCGAACCGAGCAGAGCCCGAGTTTTGAAATTTTTTCACGAGCCGAACCCGAGCTCACTTGTGTAGGCTCAAATCAAATCCAAGCCAAATTCGAGCCTGACTCATACCTTAACGAACTAATCCCGAACCTGATAGGGTTCGACTCAATTCAGCTCGTTTAGAGCCTTAGTTGAGCCTAATATACCTAATATATAGTACTAGCGGATGATCCTAATACAATCCCAACTTTAAACTTTGCGCTTACTCAACAAATGTAATTTGCACATAGAATTAGTTCTAATTTTTAGCAGCTTTCCAATTTGATCATAAAATGTAACATTTAAATAAGGATATATTGCCTAAAAGTGAGGCGAGAGAAGGTAGATTTATTAGGAGAATATTCTTTGTATCTCATTGAAAGAAATGATCCGATAGCTACAATTTTAGCATGATCATATGATCGGTCGGAGTTGGATGTTACTTTGTTTATATGCTAGACATTTTCAAAGTAAACCCCTGTGTTTGATAGTTATTGAGGAGGAATGTGAGAGTGATAGATGATAGAAAATGAGGTGATTGTAATTACAATTTTTGAAGGATACATGCGAGCATGAAATGCTTGAGAAATCTTATGGTATTCAAGTTAAAAAGATTCAAATTGAATAACTGAAAGAGGAGGATAGAATCATGACATTGGATACAAGTGGTATGACTCCAACGCTGCGAGAGCATTATCATCCGCGGCAATTGAAGTCATTGAGAGAGTCTGATGCAGTAAACATTATAAAAGTAGGGATGGCAATCTCGACCAAATCGATGGGTACCCAAACTGTAACCAGTTTTTTTTTCCCGAACCATAACCGAAAATTTCCCGTGGTTGCGGGTATGGTATGGGATGTGAGATAACCAAACAGGTTTGGTTCGGTTCTTGTTTGAGCTAATGACCGAACAGTTCCCCAAATGAACCAAACCGGTCCTCGAATGAACCGAACCAGATATGTGTAATTGCAAAATTACCCTTCATATGTAGAAGTTTAGCCTGTGTATATCTTCAATGCATTGAATTTCTACTTAGATGTATATTAGTTTTGTATTTAAAATATCTAGATGCATATCTGCATACCTTTATAATTGACGGACCTACGACATTTCTAGTTTAATTGGTTTTCATATTTGATTTTCTTTTGTAATTATTTCGTTTTTATTTTGTTTTCTAATTTAACGGGGAGCACCCGAACCGAACCGATCCCCGATTGCTTCAGTTATGGTTTCAATTTCCCCTACATGTTCGGGTTTTGATTCCGTTTTGGGTACCCATTTAGTTTCGGGTAATGAGTTCGGATGTGGCAATATCCGAACCAAACCGACCCATTGTCATCCCTAGGGCTGTAATCGAGCCAAACCCTATGAGGTTCGGGATCAGTTCGTTAAGGTATGAGTCAGGCTCGAGTTCAGCTCGGGTTAGATTTGAGCCTAGCTAAGTGGGCTCGAGTTCGGCTCATGAAAAAATTTCAAAGCTCGGGTTCGGCTTGGTAGGGCTTGTTAAACTCAAACGAGCCAAGCCGAGCTGAATGTAGGCTCGAATCAAGCTCAGTAGGGCTCGTTAGCAATTTAGAACACAAAATGATAGAGGAAAGAGATATGTTTCAAAACAATGTTACATGTAGATCTACCACAATAATCAAGAAATCAAACAAAAATAAACAAATCTACCACAATAATCAAGAAATCAAAAGAAAAAGAACACGATAAAAAAATTATTGAGAACTAAATAGAGTACTCTAGTTAGGGATAAAACCCATCTGTTCGTAGTAGAGTACTCTAGTTAGGGATAAAAGAACAACAAATTACATAAAAGTTTCTCAACTATAAAATATTTATATGTAGACCCCTAAAGTATTATTAATTACATCTTGACTTCAGGTTCACGAGCCTAACCGAGCCGAATCCACTTAGATTCAAGTTCGGCTCATTTATGAAACGAGCCTAGTATTGAGGTTCAAGTTCAATTCGTTTAGTAAACGAATCGAACTCAAACGAGCTCTTACCGAACAGAGCCTCGAATATTTTGCGAATGGCCCAGTTCATTTGCAGCTCTAACTCATCCCTATATAAAAGTGACTAGCTAAAGTAATAAAGAGGCTTTTTAAGGTTAATTTGGTCCAAAATGTAGAGAGTCTAATACGGATGCTCTAAATACAAATTCGACCTTGAATCATTTGAGTCATCAAAAGCATTCTCATTTTGCATTTGTTCATTATAAAGTGACACAATTTGAATCTCGGAACTTACTTGATTTCTTGATACAATTTGTTCATTTCATTGTATGTGTGCATATTTGGAGAGGAAGAGATGTCTAGTAGGGGAATTTGAAGAGAGAGAGAGAGAGTGCTGCCATCATCCCCAACTGGTTCGTTTCTTGGTGCTTTTAATTCATAAAAAGCCATGGAATCATCCTCATTGTTCTCCACAGAGCACTGAGGGATCAAGGTGGGATGATCCCGTAGCCCCCGTGGGGCTCGCCTTTTTGTTTTTGTCTTTAATTTCGTTGTATTTTTGCTAATATCGTAAACTGTTGTTTTTTGTGCAACAAGGAACAGCAAATGCTACACATTGTGGCAGCCGCTGGATTGTTGTATATGCATGTAGCGGCCAATAGGCCTTAAGTGCGGCCGGTAGTGTAGGCCCACAATTCTTCTGTCAGCCGCCAGTTAGTTTTGCATCAGAATCTACTGTTTTCTTTAATTTTCCTGTTTATTCATTGCCAGATCCTGATTCCAGCTCCCCCTTTGTTTCCTGTTTAACAACCAGTACTTGCGAAGTTAAAGAATAGGTTGAAACGTTTCAAGTCGAACAACTAGAGGTCGATCTTTTGGTTGGGCGAAAAGGGATGCCTAACACCTTCCTCTCATCATACCCTTGGCTCCCGAATATCGAAATCTCGATATGGTTTCTTAGTTCCTAAAATCAAGTGGCGACTCTTAAACAAGCAAAGTGCGCCAAAATGGGTGTCTAATGTTTCGATAATAAGTCGTCTTGTGTGCGAATCTTTGCCAAACTGGCGGGTATCCACACAACTCTGTTATTAGTATTACTAATTTGCAGATGACTGAACAACTGATGGTGATTAGTGATGAACTTTTTCAGTTACCGGTTTACCTGTCATGGAACTAATTTGTTGCTTTACCATTTTGCTACAAAAATGAGAACACAGTCGGTTCCTGGTTGAATGCTACTGTGATTATTTCGAAAATTATTCACAAACGTTGAAGGCATCAAAAGAGTCACAAGTCGTGCCAAAGTGTTCTTTTACCAGTAAGAGCGCTCTTTGACCGGTAAAAGAGAAGTTGGGCGGACGATAGAAGGACTGAAAGCAAAATAGCAAAGGGTACAAGAATACTAAAAAACATACTCCTATAAAAGCTCTAAATTTTATCATCATTTACACTTTAACCACTGCCCAGATGACTGTTACATACGTTGCGAAGACAATCCCAACACACTCGTGCATCAACATATATTGGATATTAACTCGTTTCTTGCCAAACTAATAAAGCTGCAAAAGAGCACTTCGGGTATTATATTACAAGAACAAGAGGGAGCAGGGACCTGTAGTGCCCCCAATCACAGCCGTCCGTTCGGCAATTAACGGTCTGGATTATCCAGAACAAGAGGGCTTCTTACTACAAGAAGCCATAACAATCAGCTTTACAATTTATTATGCCAATAAAATTACGAAAACACAAGATACCGTAGCTGGCTTACACACTTTAATTTTGAAATTGAGAGAGGAGTTGAAGCGCCTCCTGTCGTGGAAAGCACAAAACCTCTAAATCC
Source organism: Vaccinium darrowii (assembly GCA_020921065.1). Classification (NCBI taxonomy): domain Eukaryota; kingdom Viridiplantae; phylum Streptophyta; class Magnoliopsida; order Ericales; family Ericaceae; genus Vaccinium; species Vaccinium darrowii. The sequence continues at coordinate 8,354,116 of CM037157.1, forward strand.
TCGCTCTTGAGCGTAAAAAGTTCCTCATCAAGTTGGCTCGTGTCCCTCTTCTTATCGCCAACTTTTTCTAATTCAAAACATTGAACAAGTGAGCCAATTGCCAAGGAAATGGCTCGCATGGCCATGTTGTTTCCTGGACACGATCTCCTCCCCACTCCAAATGGAAGAAATTTGAACCCTTCTCTTCCCTTTTCAATCACTTCAAACCTTTCGGGTTTGAAATTGTTGGGCTCCTCCCAAACCTTGGGGTCCCTATGCATGGCCCAAACATTTACCAGTAGTGTTGTACCTCGGGGTACATCAAATCCCCCGACGGTGCAATCTTCGGATGAATAACGTGGTAGTAAAAGTGGCACCGGAGGATATAACCTAAGTGTTTCATTGATGACACATTGGAGAAATGGAAGCGCGGCAAGGTCCATTTCTTCTATGAAGCGACCGTGTCCAACTTGGGTATCAATCTCTGTTCTCACCTTGTGGAGTACTTCGGGGTGATTTAGAAGCAGCGAAATCGCCCGTTCCATAGTACTTGTGGATGTTCCTATTCCTCCCAAAAACAGTACCTGAAGTACATCATAATTGCCATTGAACGCCCTAGAAAATTGACTCAGATACAATAAGAAACATGAATTTCGAAATATTGGAAAGTGGAAATTCAGAATTCACACCTCTAGGCCTCTCTCATACTAAAGTCTCAATAAATCTTTCATAAGCATTTAAAATTCTAATTTAAAATCATATTGGGAAACCTCTCCCAAACATCCTTTCTGTATAAACCATACAGAGAGTTGCATAATCTTGATGTCTTTCAATGGTGTAAAACCAAATGGAGTATGCATATGTACAAATTGGGAAGAAGAATTTCTCTCTTTATCGATCTTGAAGTTTCTAAGGCTACAAGGGTAGACTAGAGTACACCAGACAATAATTCTTTTTTTTGGTAAGTTGTTATCACGAGAAAGAAAAAAATGTAAAAATTACTACCAAAAAAAAAAAGAGAGTTTCAACTGTTTCCCAAATTGAACCCTGAGTTTTTAATTTGTTCAAATAAAACCCCAGAGTTTCAAGTGCATCCCAATTCGACCTTCCGTATCTCCGTCCACAACTTAACAGGGAAAGCTGGCTTTAGGAGCCACAACCCTTCGCTGACCCTAGAGACAGAGGAGATGAGTAAGGGGCAGAGCAGAAACTACAACAGGCAGCTGATGTGCGTAAAAGCCGCGGCGCGGCGGCGGTGTTGGTCGCAGTAGTTTTTTTTTCGAAGGAAGAAAAGGAAGGGAAGAGGAGAAGGAAAAAGAGAGAAGGGGAGAAGGGGAAGGGAGGGTGATGAAGGTGGGGGCAGCCATGGCGGCTGCCTCTCCTAGTATTCTGTTGTCCATTTTTTTTTTCTCTCTTTGGTTCAACAAGCATGGGAGAGAGAGGGAGAGATTACCATGGAAGGGTGCAGAGGGTTGCCAGAATGGTGTGGTTGCCGGAATATTTAGGTTGGAAACATGCCAGAGAGAGAGAGAGAGCTTTTTGCCACTGCTGCCCTTCTCTCCCTCCTCTTTCTCATATCTTTCTCAGCCTCTCTTTCCCCCCTCTCCCCCTCACGGCACACCACCCCTTACACCCACACCACCATCTTACACCCACCTCACCACCGCCACTACAACCCACCAACGCTACCTAGGCCCACCTCCAGGCCGTCCCCCACCTCCCTGCACCTATCCCTCTCTCACTCATGACTGACCCCAACAACGCACCCCAACTCCAATTGCGCTCTCTCTCTCTCCCTCTTTCTCCTCTTTCCCTAGGGTGAGGGAAGGGTCGAATTGGGATGCACTTGAAACTCTGGGGTTTTATTCGAACAAATTGAAAACTCACGGTTCAATTCAGGAAACAGGTGAAACTATGTGGTTTAGTTTGTAATTTCCCGGAAAAAAAAGAAAGGGAACATCAAGCAAGGGCATAGCCTTTAGAGTCTCCCCAAAACAATACAAGAACACACTACCGCCACCTTAGAGCTTCTTTTTTTTTTTTTCTTTTGACAAGTACCGCCACCTAGAGCTGGAAGCAGCAATTCTCCCTAATGTCACTGAACACTACAACAAAAACCCAGCCAAAGCACCAACTGAATAAACTCAATTTTGATATCATCCTCAAAGTTCCTTTAGAGAGCTTCCATTCGTGGATCATCTGATTTTTCGCTAGGGGAGGGATCATTTTCTAGGAAAGGCTTGATTCTTGGACAATTAAAATTGGAAACACCCCATCCATAGGGAGAGCCTTTCTGAAAGAAAGCGATTTGGACACATAGTAAAAATATTTGTACACAGGGCCAGTCCAAAGGTAAGCCCCTCAAGACCCTGGGCTGGGACAACAACAAAAAAAAAAAAAAAACATTTTTTGTTAACCCATAACTATTTTCAGTAATAAGCTTATCCCAAAGTCTAGGGCAGTAAATGAACTGGGCCGTTCGCGAACTATTCGAGGCTCGTTTCGGTAAGACCAAGTTCGAGTTCGATTCGTCTACTAAACGAACTGAACTTGAACCTCAATATTAGGCTCGTTCCATAAATGAGCCGAACCTGAACCTAAGTGGATTCAGCTTGGTTAGGCTCGCGAACCTAGGGTCAAAATGTAATTAACAATACTTTAGGGGTCTACATGTAAATATTTTATAGTTGAGAAACTCATATGTAATTTGTTATTCTTTTATCCATAACTAGAGTACTCTACTACGAATAGATGGGTTTTATCCCTAACAAGAGTACTCTATTTAGTTCTCAATATTTTTTTTTTCTCGTTTTGTTTTTCTTTTCATTTCTTGATTATTGTGGTAGAATTGTTTATTTTTGTTTGATTTCTTAATTATTGTAGTAGATCTACATGTACCATTGTTTTGAAGCATATCGCTTTTCCCTCTTAGTTTGTATTCTAAATTGCTAACGAGCCCTACCGAGCTGAATTCGAGCCTAAATTCGGCTCGGTTAGGCTCGTTTGAGTTTAACGAGCCCTACCGAGCCGAGCCCGAGCTTTGAAATTTTTTCACGAGCCGAACTCGAGCTCACTTGTCTAGGCTCGAATCGAACCCGAGCCAAACTCGAGCCTGACTCATACCTTAACGAACTGATCCCGAGCCTCATAGGGTTCGGCTCGATTCGGCTCGTTTACAGCCCTATCCCGAACCTTAATTACCGTAGATAAACTTAAGTAAAGACCACATTCTTTTAACTTTTTTATTTTTATTAATTTAATGAAAATAAGAAAGTACCCCCTTTTGAATCTAATGGCAATGCCAAAAAAATCAAAATTCCAATCATATAAAAAACTAAATTTTCAGTTTTAGTACAAAACCCAAAACTGCACCCGTAAGTGAGTGTTTCAAACACAACATTGCTCTTCGCATAGAAACCATGCATAGGTGCAGTTGCTCTTGGCAAAATCCATGAATCAATTATCGGGACTTATCATTCCGTAAATCAATATTTTTTAAAAAGTCGTTTTTCTAAACTTAGCCAAATTTTTACAGATAGACGGAGACATTTTTCTTGGTTCCTCAGGCTCTCGGGTCCTGACCTTGATTTTTAGTCGAACAATGTGAAATCTGCCTCCGTCTCTATATACTTAAAGAGAACCGATTATCAAGACAAAGTAATGCGTAGCCTTCTCAGATATAGTAAAAACTAAAAAGAATTTGCTTCAAAAATTGCAAGGAGAAGTTTTTTGAATCGGATCGTGCTAATCATAAAGCACTATAACCGGCGTTACATGTTGGTTTTGATTTTTTTTTTTTCCCCTTTAATTCAAGCAAAAAGCACAATGTAACCTAGATTTTAATTTTTATTTTTTGACTTGTATGTCTTTTTATCTTCTAACTTAATAGTAAAGGGGCAACCAAGCTTGGGGTCAGACTTGTGAAACCAAAACATTGGGGCCAGCCCTGTTTTGTACACGAGTATCAAAAGGTAAAAGGAGAGTGATTCTACGTATAAACTCAAACAGAGCAGCACCGCCTTACACCACACCAAAAAAATAGGAGGCTGAAAAAATCGGAATGCATGACCATGACAGGGAGAATTGTGGATTTCATGAAATCCAGTTGTCCCGTATTTTGGCTATGGCCTTCCAGTTACAATGACAATCGCATTCTTATTTTCTAAAACACGTTGGAGATGCATTTTCCACTAGAAAGGCTTGAGCAATTAAAACTGACATAGAATTCTTCGAAGAGAAAAAAGCCATAATCTCACAATTAGACTTTCTAAACTTAATAATGAGAGCCCAACAATCTGAAAGAAGCTGATTACCGGTTGCATTATTTGCAGATATTATCGTAGACTTTATCTCTTTCAACACATACTCGGGGGGAGAAACAATTTTAGTAGCTACTCTCTGAAGGATATAAATAATCAAACTACTGTAGTACAAATGGAAGGCTATCTACCTAACCAGAAACCCAAAATTTGGAACCCTGACCCCTAGCCCTAGCTTGCAATAGCCCCCATAATGAAACTCAGGGAGGACAAAGGACTACTGGTATGGTGTATATGAAATCAAAATTCATTTTCACAGCCAAAGTTCCCATAAGCCCTGGTTTGATAGTGGTTGTAGAGGTTGGGATTGGACAATGAAACCCATCCACCTTTATAACTCTGTTTGGTTGGGCTTTCTGTGGGGTGTACTAACAGTTCAGCCGGATGAGCTTGGCCCCAAAATGGAGCATTAAGCAAACCCATGCGAGAGTGTTAATCCAATTATGTGCATGAACTAAACATCCAGGCGCTTTCATGACTGTGTGACCATCTATGAAGCCTGGATACTTCTAAAACCTCTCCTCTTTCATGACTGTGTGGCCACCTATGAAGCGTGGGTACTTCTATAACATCTCACTCGTACGTAACATACTTGGCTTTCTAAAAATGTACTGGGTACAGAACATGAATACAAAGATTTTTCCTTAAGATTTTCTCTGTACCCGAGAACTAGAAGTACCCCAATCTATATCAAGCCGTACCCAATAGAGAGATGAAGCAACGTCAATAAGACTTCATGTTTCTAGAATGATGGTCTCGGTCCATAGGTTCTCTAGTATAATGCCATTAAACTTTTATTTGCACCTTAAGGTTGGTGTTAACCAATTATTTAACATTCGATCCTCATTGCCCAAGTCATTTAGCTATATCATTTATTTGAGGTTAAATTCCTTAGAGACCCCTCATCTTTACTTATTTTCCACTTAGACCCCCTAACCTTTAAAAGCGTCCAAACTCACCCCCTCATCTTTCACCGTTAGCCATACAGACCCCTTCTCTTACATTACCGTTAAGTTTTAAGGTTAAATGTTACCAACTGGACAAAAATGCCCTAAATGAGATTAAAACTTAAAGGATTACACCCTCTCCCTTCTCCCACCCCATCTACAGTATTCTCTCTCTCTCTCTCTCTCTGGCTCTCTCCCTCCCCCCTCACCATGAGAGACCACAAAAAACCACTAGCAAAACCCATAAACTTTCAAATTCTCACTCCTCTCACCAAATTGAAGGTAGATAATCCTCCCACTTCTCTTCCTAAGTATATTGGAGTAGTTTAGAGTAGTTCTTAGGGATTAAAATGAGCGCGACTAGACAAACCGTAACTCAATTTTGAGTTCACTGCCAGATTCACCAAATCGATATTATTTATTAGATCGACTACTGACGTGATATTATTCTTGTTGAAGATGACTTCTCTAGTATTATTTGTGATGTCTGAATGATGTTATTGTTCTATAAAACCACTTATTTGATATTATTTTAATTCTGTTTAATATCAGTTCGGTCTTAAACGAAAAGGTTATAACAGTTTGATTTTATTGTTTAATAAAGTAGAAAGAAAAAAAAGGATTTGTTTTGATAGAAATTTAGATTAAATGGTATAAAAATTGGCTCTTTCTAAATAAACGAATATTTATCATATATCTATGAATAAGATTAATTTTTTGTAATATTTATAATACTAGGACTTCTTTTATTATTTTTTCCAAGAAAAGAAATATAAACCATGCAATGAAAGAATTGAGTTTTTTTAAAAAGAGTATAAATTTATCTAGTTGAATATTTACTCAATGTAACAATACATTTATATCATAATACTCCTATTAATCCCAAGTGGGTTTTCAATTCTGAAAGAGAAAGAGAGAGTGTATTGTTTCCTTTTTATTATGTAATTTGTTTTGTTTTCCACAAATTAGAAAAAGATATACACATCTTTCTTTTTTTTTTTTAGAGAAAAAAAATCAAATTTGAAAACAAAACATGAACACTCTAATTTTGAAATAAAAAAACAAATTCACTAAATTTTATTTTTGAAAACAGAAATTTTTGGTAAACAAACACACCAAAACAAATAAAAGAAAGAGAGAGGGGGTGACTGTGGATGATTTTCATAGATAAGGGGGTGAGTGTGGGTGTTTTTTAAGGGGTATTATAGTCATTTGTCGTCATTCCATTAACGGAGTAAGGGGTGTTGTGCATTTTGCATAGATGAGGGGGTGAGTATGGACACTTTTAAAGGTTAGGGGGTCTCCGTGGAAAATGAGTAAAGATGAGAGGGTCTCTAAGGAATTTAACCTTTATTTGACATGTAAAAATTACATGCAATGCTTTCCTCTATTTATAAAAATACATCTATTATAGTCATACCCATACTCTACATTTTTAGGTTTCACCGTACCACCATACCCATATGTACCAGTGCTCATACTAGTACCTGCACACGTGCCTCTTAGGTGGCCATCCTTGTTGGACAAGCGCCAAATTCGAAATTGTTGAATTTATCCCATCTCCTAATGCAAAACTATCTGATGTGAATGGATTCCACGTGTATTGAATAGGACTCATGTGTATCGAATGGCTCTATACACAACCGTGTCCGTAGGACTAATCTATTACCAATTACATTATTCAATCGGGTGTAAAATCAAACAAGACAAAGTCATTACTAATCTCTCCTCAATCCCAATCCCATTCCAATCTCTCCCTGCCCCGAATTCCCTACAAACTATAACACGCATAAAATAAAACCGTGGTGCACTCTCCATATCAATGGGAGATGTTTGCAACCTGAGCACAGCTGGTAGGGTAAAGCAAAGCATGGTTCAAGTTACAACTTACAAGCTTCAGATGAAGGCACAAATAAGGCAAAAACAAAGTGCAGAGAACAAATACTCACCAGAATCAAACTCTTGATGATATCCTCTGTGTAGAACTCAGGCTCAGACTCCTGTAACCCCAACAGAATCCCAATCAACGTCGACTTACAATTACCACCATCATCAAAACAATCCCCTTCTATCTTTCTTCGAAACTCATAGACCAAACCCTGCAGAAACTCATCTCTTTTCCCCTGCACAACCCTCAGACTCTTCTCCACCCCTTTATAATCAACCCACCTCAGAACTGGAAAGAAATCGCACAAATTCAACGGCGTACCCTTCATAAACGTCTCCTCAAACCCTTCAACCAACTTCTTCCCAGCTTCAATCCCTGCCACCTCATCCCCAACAAATCTCTCACCGTTAACCAACCTCATCACAATATTAACCGTCAAAACAAAGAACCAATACTTCAATTCCACTTTCGAATTGCTATTCGAAACCCTAAGCAGATGAGAGACGAAGTTCTTCGTCTCCTCTTCGCGAACAACGGAAGATTTCTGAAGGCTTGAAGTGGAGAAGAGCTTGACGAAGGTGAGGCGGCGGAGGGTCCGCCACAGGTGGCCGCGTGGGGCCCACACGATGGTGGTGTAGTTGTAGGATAAGTGGTCGGCCGATATGCTGGGCGGGCGGTTCGAGAAGGCGACGTCGTTTTTGGGGAAGCATTCTTCGACGGCGGAAGTGGAAGAGAGTACGAGAGTGGGCCGGGAGCCGAACCGGAGGAAGAGGATTGGACCGTGTTTGGATGATATCCGGAGTAGGGCTTGGTGGGGTGGGGTTTTTATGAGGTGCAGGTGGCCGATTATGGGGAGGGCGAATGGACCGGGCGGGAGGTGTTTTTTGTTGGGCCGGATGAAGTGTTTGAGGATGAAGAGAATGGGGAGGAGAAATGCACAGTAGTAGAAATAAATTTCCATGGTTTTAAGGAAATGAAGTTAAAGGTATACAGAAGTAGAAGTATGAATGTCATGCTTGATTTTTAGTTTTTGTTGACTACTATGCGGTCTTTTTCTATGGTTGCATAGATAATGTACCCAATTTTGACCGATTTGTTTTTATTATTTTTGAAAAGGACTTGTTGGAATTATGAATTGTAAATATTGTAAAATCCGCAATCCACGTCGACATGATAATTTTTTTTTTAAAAGGGGCTAAGCTTATCCTTAACTATTTAATTAGAGTAGTAATGTACTCTAGTCAAACCCTAGCGTCCCATTCCTCTGTTAGGTTTTTACCACCTTTTGCGGCAGAGGGTAAGGAGGATCTGTAACGATCCGCCCTAACTGGCCGACTAACTTTTAGCCTAACCACGTGACTCAAAAGATTAATGGTTGATTTGTTATATATTCTATTCCACTTTTCCAAATCCCACCGATGTAAGACTTATCTTGCCTAGGTGGGCTCTTACAGAATCTACCTCTCGATCATTAATTTTTCTTTTCCTTTTCCAGATTATTTACCTTTCCTCCCTCTATCACTCTCTTTCTCTTACGTATCATAACCGCTATTATAGATATCCACTGCCGCGGCTCCTGCAGTTTGCTATTGCCTCCAGTTTTTCATCCAGTGATTGGTGGTAGCTGGTGGATGTACGATCCCACATTGGATAGGTATAAAAAGATAGAATAATATGTTAACATAATGCCAACCAACTACTATTAACTCGAGGTTAACCTTTTGAGCCAAGTGATTAAACTAAGAGATAGCAGATCAGCTGGTGCGGGTCACTACAGGTGGTATCAGAGCTTGCACCAGCTGGAAATGTGAGGCGGGACGCGCGAAGAGACTTGTTTAGGTGGGCCCGACAAGAGAGGATCTTGAGGTGATTGTCGTGGTTGGGAAAGTCCCACATGAGACGAGCATGAAGAGCTTGATATGCTTAAAGCAAATCTTGTCTCACATCGCTTGGTGGGTGGAAGTGATGGACCATGGGGCGCAACAAGGATGTTGCAATCTTGAGTGAGGGAGATTGTAAGATTTCATATTGGATAGGTATAAAAAGATAGAGTAATATACAAGGTAATGCCCACCAGCTGCTATTTACTCGAGGTTAACCTTTAAGCCACGTGGTTAGGCTGAGGGTTACCAGGTCAACTGGCACAGGTCGTTACAACAACAGTATTCCAAGGTGAGGACACTAAAGGATTTTGATTTATCGGCGTGATTGGATAAATGTGGTTGTTGGTGTTTGGGAATAAAGAGGGTTTCGCAACGATAGAAAGTGATCGTTTTAGTTTGTTCTGTTTAGATTTTTTTGTTTTTTCGTGACTAGAGTTGATCGTTGTTTCCGGTGACTGGAGCCTTTCTTTTTTTTTTTTTTTTTTTTTTTTACTCTTTATGGGTATTCAAATCTATTACGTGAATTTCTTCTCATACCATATGGATAACTTGAACATTGTGTATCGTTCTTCCGAACAAGGACTCTGGAATTTAGATGATTATAGCCATTTTGGGGCTCAAAAAAAAAAAAGAAAAAGACTACATGTAATGCCCCAAATTTCGAAAGCATTACTTAAATCATTTAATGTAAAAAGAATTTAATTAATTAAAACGATCATCCTTGATTGCAATGGAATAATAAGTTCAACACCAAATTACTTAATTGATTACATCATTAGAGCATACTTAATATCAAATTCATGATTACGGTCATTCAAAAAGAATAGAGCATTCTAAAGGTTTGAATTCAGGTTCCGGGCTTCTTCTGGCACATGGTTAGTGAGTCCCTCTATCTAATTGTGTGACTCTTTTCCTTCACCTGTAGTACCTTGCATGATATGCTAGTGCTAAACCATGAGCGATAAATCACACACTAGCTCAATCATTACATTACAAGCAATGAACAATTCATAATGATGACCAGAGTATGACATTGAACACGTGAGTTTTTATTGTAGCACTTAACATTGTTATGAAATTTGATTAACTCTAAGTTGATAAGTCTCGTGCTCTCGTCCACTCTGATCCAATCCACTCTATTCCTATCTGCCATGCCTAACATGAGGACGTGACACAGCCCATGACATAGCACAGTTAAGGCATCCCCTAACAATCTAATCATATTCATCTGTCTATGTTCTCATCCACTCTGTTTCCATCCACCATGTACCCCTACTTGACAACGTGACACGTTCTATGACATAGTTCGGTTTAAGACATCCCGTTACAACCTCTCATATCCTCTCACTTTTCATTACCGTAAATAATCGGTTTAATCGTTTATGTGATCATCGAATTACCGTAAATAATGCCTAGTGATTCTAATGTCCATTTTAGTAATCCAATACTTCCATAATAATCGAAACACATAATAACAGATCAAAGCAATAACAATAATTTCAAGATTGTACAATGTTCACATAAATCACACCAATCGGTCCAAATGAATCTTCGTGATTTACATGAAATTTCATAATTTGAAGCTAGTATGTTATTTAAGGAAACATGAGGGTATTTACCAAAAAAAAAAAAAAAGAACACGAGGGTTAAAAGTGTAATTTTAAAAAATACAGGGTCGGTTGTGTAATTTCATAGAAGTATCATACTAGCGTATTAATTTAGTCAAGTCGAGGGTAGTTTAGTAATTAGAGTACGAGTAGGGGTATTTTGGCAACAAGACCGAGTAAGAGGGTAATTTGGTAATTATGCCACGGTGAAGGGTAATTCGGTAAAATGTCACGTTTTAAGGATATTTATTTGATTCTTGCAAGCACAATTTTAATTTTGTAATTTTGTTAACTATGGGTGTAATTTATACATTATAAATTTTCTAATGGCAAAATGGAATTTTTAACATGGTCAGGACATTTTGATAAGATGTCATATTTACCGAGTAAAAGGGTGATCCCATGATTATGCCACGGTGAAGGGTAATTTGGTAAAACGTCTTCTTTTAAGGGTATTTATTTGATTCTTGCAAACACAAGTTTAATTTGGTAATAACTATGGATGTAATTTATTCATTATAAATTTTCAAGGGCTAAATGGAATTTTTTACATGGCAATGACATTTTGATAAAATGCCATATCTAGGGTTAGGAATATTTAAGTAATTTTTTAAACATTTTATAACATTAGGGGTATAATGGTAAATGTGGTATAGTAAAGGGCATTTTGATCATTTTTATAAATTTTACCCGTCAAATCTTTGGTTATAATCATATTCTAGTTATTTAAGTATTATTTAAAAGATTATACTCACAAAAATTGAATTTCTTTTATGAAGAGTATTTATTACTATAAATGAACCATAAACATAATATCACACTAAACAAATAATAAGGATAAACCTTTAAGTCTACGTTCAAATACGCGGGAAAAAAATGACTTAATGTCAAAACCAAAGAAGTTAGCAAGTTAAGGGGGCTAACTATAATTTCAGGATTTAAAATTCGAGAGGGAGCTTGTTGGAACTTGGAACATTGGTCCAAACGAGGGTCTCTAAGGTCTGGACCAGAGAAACCGAAAACAGAGCTTTTATGCAATTTTGGTTCGGGATTTTCAAATCCCTTAGCATGAGAGCATTTCCTTTGGCCCATAAACTATATTTAGGCTACTCTAGCACATAGTGTACTTAGAATAAATGGACAAGAGGTTTCTACCTTGAATTAAAAAATTTGGCGAAATTTTGGGTTTTGGCGAAAATGGAGTGGGGGCGACTCTCCGGTTGGTTTTGGTTGCAATTTGTCACGCCCTCATTTTTAATAATCGTAATGCATTGAAATCCACGTAGGACAAATCATAAGCCATATATATCTAACCTATACATAAAAAGAGGGAAGGGCGGGCAGATTTTGGGGCAGTTTCGTCTGCCATTTCTACGCGTCAACCCAACAACGGGCAGCGGGCAGGTCCCTTGCCTCCGTTCTTCATTTTGTTGACGGCAAGCAGTGAGGGGATTCACCGTACGAGTGTGAATCCCCTGAAAATCGGGAAATAATCTGACGAGAAGACCTGGAAATCGGGTAAATGGCCAGAAGAGGACTGTCCGGAGCCGTATAAACAGTATTGGTTGAAATCAGAGGTCGACAAAGAAGAGGCGTTCGTTGTTCGGTACTGTTGAGGGGGCGTTCTACTGTTACAGCGGCGAACTATAAAAAGGGGCAGATGTGAAGGTTTACGCTTTACCAAAGTTACTTTATTTCCTCCATTTCTCCGTTCACCAGGTTTCTCTCTCCCTCCCTCACTCTTCCTCCCTGATTTCAGAATCTTTTGTTAATCTTTTCTCCATTTCTTTTATTAATCGTTGCTCCTCCGACAATATTCAGTTTCCATGTTAAACCAGTTCTTCACGTTCGTTGTTCGGTATTGATTTGGTTCTGAAGTTAGGGTTTTGTATAAGTGTATTAGATGTTGGGTAAATAAGACTCAAATCTACAATGCGGAGCCAAAAAAAAAGCTACGATTGAGGAGATTTCGACGCAGTTGCTATCACTTTCGTCAAATTCCCCTAAATCTTGAAAACCCTAATGTTGACAATCAGGGAAAATGATGAAATTGGGGTTTAAACCCTACTCTTTGATCTTCGCTTTGCTAAGAGTTTCCCCTTGAAAACCTTTCAAATAGCGCTTCCATTTTGTAAGGCTTATAATTTTTTGTTTCTCTCTTTAACCTAAGATATTTGCATGTAACACTAACAGTTATAGTAGGCAACAATCTAGAAGGCATTAAAGACTCTTATGTGCCTTGAGCTAACAGTTATCAAGGTTTTTTTTTTAGATGCATTTGCGAACGAAGTTGTAGTGCCCAAAATTCTCGAAAGAGTCAGAACACAGTAGAGAACTCAGTAGTAAATGCAACATCACTTGTAATGCTCAGGGATCACATTAGCATTACAAAGATGGTAATGCATAAAGCAAAGGAATTAGATATGCAGATTTGGCTAAAGTGTATATAGTCATTGTAGCTTTGCTTAAAATCGCAGCATCATCTCTCCTACGTTTAACAAAAAAGAAAAGGGCGTTTGGAGAGACATACTTAGATAGAGCTTTAATACTAATGGCAATCCTGCCTGGCAAAAGAGTAAAAGAGGGAAAGAATATGTGTCGATTGTCTTATCCACATAAGCTTAAATGTTTTTACACCCATTTTTTTTCTTGTCAAAGAACTTTAAATTGGTGTAAAAATTTTGGGAGAAAAAACTTATGCTAATACATTATTTTTTGTGTGAAAAAATACACTATTCCTCAAAAGGTCTCGCAATTTAGGACGGAGGGAGTATTTAATAGGTGAAATGTATGCTAATTTTCTACATGAAGATTTTAGCAAATGAAGTGGGGAGGAAATTTTAGCAACAATGAATCTGGAGGAATAGCATGGAACTACTTAAACTAACTTGGCTTTCTCGTTCAAAACCAATATTTTTGGGCAAAAAACAAAGAAAGTCCAAATTAGAGAATAACAAGAACCGGTATAAAGACCAACCAGTTACCTTATATAGTTTTCTTTTGGTCAAGGCAATATTGAAAATCGGGTGACTTCTTCCTCGGATGGTTTTGGTGGTGTGTCCAGGACAACTATGGTTTCCTAACCATTATGTAAACATTGAATAAAATTTGTGAGACAAGTATTTCAATTGATCTTAGGAGTAATCATTAGGGGCATTGGTGTTTGTGATATTTTGTGTATCTCCTCTCCAATGACCAATTTATACTTTATGATGAATCTGGATGTATTTAGGTTCATGCTTCTTTTTTCCAAGATACAACATGTGTTGGCGAAGCTTTGTCAATTGAAATAGGGCCGATCCCATACTCTTATTTAGTAAGTCAAAGCATGATTATACTCATTTCCAGCATGTTGTGCAGGTGTTGTAGTGATTGTGCTCTTGTTATTATGGCATTCAACGTTGAAGATCAATCAGAGGATTCTTTAAAATGCTTTCCGACTTTGCCTCGTTTGCAGCATGAAGCCTCTGGTTTGTTCTCTGCTGAAACAGCCTTTTAATTTGTTGCTTGATTTCAAAAATTATCTCTGTTGGGCTTAGGAATGGCATCGATACTAATTAGGAATAAGTACTATTTGTCAAAATATGCCCATGAATGTTGGGGACACATCCTATTTTACATCATCGTTACATTCCTCTTGCAAGTAAAGGTGACACCCATAACACTATTAAAAGGGCCCACCTCCCACCTTCACTTCTGATAGGGATGGAATGGAGGTAAAATTGGATGTTTCCCTACCATTGCTCGCATAGGTCACTCTAAAGGATGAAAAATCTTCCTTTTTGTTCTCTTTGCACGTGGTTAATGTTGCTTGCGATATAAATTTGAGAAAACAAAGGTGCTAAAAAGTTCTTTTGGTCCTCCCCCGTAGGCATGGTAGACTTCATGAGTGATCATTGGAATATCAGAAGAAGTACTAGCTCAACCATGTTTGTGATTATTGAACATATAGTCACCAGTTTGTGATTAAAAGCGCCAGTTGTGATTCTGTAGTGCTCCCTTAAAAATGTAGTTGGAACTATTATAATTTGCCTTTTATACATCGTGTAAAGAGGTTGAAGCTAGAATTCATTCACTGTGCAATATGTAACGTTGGAGGAACAATTGATTGGTTATACTTTATGATGCAGAGTATCAGCCCTGTTGGTTTGTATCTGTTATTAGACGTATTCATCAATACATGAAAGTGGTAAGTGGTATAAGCCTTCGTGTTATTTGCAAATAAAATTTGTCCTTCCAGATGGTGGTAGAGTTATGTACATGACTGGTTAAAAGGACAGTATTTTATATGTATGTGTAGGTGATTCCTGCAGAGTTCAGCCCATCTATATTTGCGCCATCTGAAATGATGGTGACAGTAAACAATGGAAAATGCAGTTACATTGTTGAGGTTGAAAATCAACAACTTACAAAAGGATGGTACACTGTTGCTCTTAACCATAAATTGGGAAAGAATTACACAATGCTCTTTGCTTCTGTTCGACCCCATGTGTTTGAGTTATTTATTTTCGATGAAGAAGGCTCGTGGGTGAAGCATGAATTGATCAACAATGGACTTGATAGTCAGATTCATGGCTCAGTTGCAGTAATTATGAACGCGGACGAACGTAAGTTTTCGTACTGAGGAAACATAATATGCAGGGCATAATAGAATTATTTACCATTATACAGACAATAATTCTGGGAATTTGATGTTTGCTGGCAGGTTCATTTGTTACATCTTATTTACCAGCACCATTCCAAGCTTCCAGTTCTGAGCATCAGTTCTGTAGGACTGTGCGGAAGGCAGATTTGAAAGAAATGGTAATCTTAGTTTCTCTTGTTTACTGTGATTTTTCATTATGTAAAAAAGTAATATGAACATCTATTCGTGTCTTAGCCATGCCCTTACTTAGAGGTTGTGTTTGTGCTCTTTAGGAGTTACCTAACATGTTCAAAGCAGTCGCGAATGTCAGTGATGTACAGCAAGTGACCCTCATAACAAAGGCAAGGACATGGAAGGTTAAGTGCGTTCATGGATACTTAAAGGGCGAGGGTTGGAGTAATTTTGTTGCGGCACATAGGTTAATATCTGGCAATCTCTTAATTTTCAGTTTTGAAATGAGGTTTGGGTGGCACGTGTTGATCTTTAGTAAGAGTGGCTGTGAGCGCATGTATTCATGGTATTGACAAAGATAGGTTCTTAATAATACCTATTATAGTAGCAAACCTTTCAGTTAGTACTATCAATGGAATTTTTGGGGTAATTTGCGTCCATCGTATTATCTATGCTTAATTACAATTATAGTTTGGATTGAGTTTTTAACGTAAATGGAATGTGCAAAATCAAAATCACATTGTTAATGCTCTTTGTTTGCCTCTACAATTATTTTCCTTGCAGTTTTGGCTGAATTTAGATGGGCAATCTAAATGCTCTGTATTAAATATGCATAGATGAATGGAAAAAATCAAAGTGGCTTTCCCTTTCAGCTTGTTGGCTTTTGTTTTTTTCTGGGAAATTAATTAATCTAGGCATTTGAGACAAAGTCAAGGCATATGTAATTGGTAACACATGAAGAGATAAAAAAAAAAAAAAAAAAACCAAGCTTACATATCCAAAGCTCCCTAGTAACCTTTAAAAAGTCAAAGTAAATTACATAAGCCCAAGTCAAGATTTTACCAAAATCTCAAGTCAAAGGGGTACCCGCATCCAAATACATGAGTGATGATCTAATTAAAGTTATTACAATACCAAATTTGTAAAAAAAAATTGAGGAAATAGAATTTACATAATCATTTCTCTAAAAAAAACTAAGTACAAAGATGATAAAATAACTTCGTGATTCATATATGTTTCAAATCATGCATTCACACTCCAAGCATCTGTCTCATGCTCCCTGCTGTTAACCTGAAAATGATAGGGTGAACTCTTGAGTATATACCCACCACTAATTGCACATACACCCATATGTTTCTAATGTGTTTTAAATGCACCCACATGTAATTACCAAGTTCACATTGACCCACTTTACATTTTGAACCATTCATCACACTTTCCTGACAATATATCCGAAAAATTATTTAAAAACACGGGTCCTTACATCCTACCCTCCTTAGGAAAATTTTGTCCTCAAAATTTTCAACAATAATGCCATCCAAACCAGTACGTGCTCATGCATGATATGCAATATGTACTCAATATCATAAGCTTATAAATGCGATATTTAAGACAAGAACTCACATAGATCAAGCAGAAAATAAACCCAGATACTTTTTTTTCATCTCATCCTCTCTTTCCCACGTCAACTCCTTACTATCTAAATTATCCCACAACACTTGTACTAGTCACATGGTTACACTCCTTAACACTTGTTGGTTCACATCTAAACTGCGTATCGGTTTCCAACTCAAACTCAGATCATTCTAAGATATGAAACGATTAGATTCAATTTGTCTCCAAATGCAAACAATAACCCTAGCATTCCATCATCTTCTAGTCATAGATTTACTAGACCCTCATAGATTCACTAGGCTCATTATGCATACTAGTTGTTTACTCAGTCTCTTCGCTATTGCATTCTACTCAAAATCACAATCAATTCATATTTCCCCAAACACTCTATCCCACAACCTTATCATTATCTTAAGTTCTTAAATGTAAAAATTTGCTTACAGAAGCCTAAATTTTTCAATCTTCTCCCATTAACACCAACCTGGAAAATCAACATTGTGCATTAGACCTAGATTCATCGACCTATAGCCGCTCTAACAATACCAAGGTAAATCAACCTCAAAAGACGACAGTAAAGCTAAGTTCTCCAAAGGCTGTGATACCGAGCAGGCTCTATTTGCATCCAAACGCTCTAACTGACCCGTACTATAACAGTAAATTTTGTCTCACCATACCATACCATCATCCGCCAATCATTCAAAATCTAATTAACCAAACATTCAAGCTTTCCTCTCCTAGGTTATGACATTAACACTTTCCCTTGGTCACATTAGTTACTAATATCTTTACAGCTCACTTCATTTAACTTCTTCTTATCTCTAGACAAGAAACATAAACTCCTCGAAACACCATAACCCTTTTCACCAAGCAACGCACCATCTCAACTCGTCAAGACACATTACTAAGAGTAACACTATAGGTTGACATAATCCATCATCATTCCCTTGATCTCCACTGACATCCTTGGCTAACATCATTATCTTTAAACATTTTCACTTTGTTCACTTCACATTTCCAAAAAATTTTCCAAAAAGATTCTTTCCCTATCTCTCATCTCTCCAATCATTAATCACTTTTCTCTCTCTACTTATACCCCTCTCTCCAATCATTATTCTCATTTCTCTCTCTATCTCTCTCCAATTATTACACCTATCTCTAATTATTACTTTTTTCAAAAACCCATTCAAACACTATCTGAAAAATGTTTCTCAAAAAATTCTTCTCAAAACTCTCAACCAAACACAGCGTTTATGTGTTCTAGTCCACCTCTATTTCCCACCATTTTATCATGACTCTCTTATTTTTAAGTACTGCCAAGTAACTGACCAGTTTCACTAAATATGAGAATAATTCCTCTCACCCATTCTCTCGTCCATCATCGCGATTAACCCAAGCAGAGCAAACACTCTATACCTCGCAACCGTCATCACCAAGGTCCAAAATTTAACTCAATCTTATTTTAGGTCTATATAGACTCACATTAGCATCAATTTCTCAGAGGTGTTGGAATTCCATCTACAATATCTACGGGCTAAGGAACTTAAACATCAAAGAACTATGACACAAAAATCTCACACAACACATAAAAGAAATAGCTTTCCCATAGGGTTAGAAATGAATCCTCAAGTATTCCGCAAGGCTGGCCCTGAGATTTCAGAGACTTACAGCGAAATTGAAAAAATGGGCCCTAGGTTATTGGGAAAAAAAATCACTACATGTGGATTGTGGGGTTGGTGGGAATATGAGGTTGTTCCAATTTGTGAGTGAAAATAAATTACTTTAGTGTATTTATTGCCAATACTTATTTATTTGTGAATTTGATTTTAAAGATAAAAGTAAGATTAAAGTAAACTAGAGAAAATTTTAAAAATCATCAAAATATTTATTGTGTGCAAAGGATTTGAACTTTGGACTTGAGTAGCATCTAAAACCACTTTAAGCATAAATTGTGTCATGCAAGAGTTTTGTTTTACACTAGATCTAATAAAAAAATATGGCAAAATAACATTTGGCCAAAATGGCCTCCAAAGAGTTGAACTTAGGACAACTAGCTCAAACATGCACCAATTAACCACTTCAACTAGCTCCCATCTTGAGTTAAATCACATAATAGTTTATGTATAATATATGTACGAGTTCTATGGAAAATGAGCCCCTAATTTTTGCTCAATTGTTTTGGCCTAAAGCCGCCGCACCTCCCGCTTTAGTTCAAGGTCGATACTAATCTCAAGCCTCCACCAACATCCTCCATCTCCATTTTCCTTCTCCTTTCCAGATCCAATCCACCTCACATCTTTTCGGCCATCAAAGTTTCGAGCTGAGGTAGATGTAAGGCAAGGAAGTTCAGTCGACCACCGCCAGAATATAATAAGTCAGCTCTAGTGCGGCGGCTCTCTGGCAAAACCCAATCTAGTTGGTTCTTTTACTTTTTTGCTTTTATTTTCAAGGTTTTATTGTTTTATTTTGATTGTTTCGTATATCACCTTCAATGGAGATTGTTGTTCCATGTGAGGAACTTTCCATACCCTTTATGG
Source organism: Vaccinium darrowii (assembly GCA_020921065.1). Lineage (NCBI taxonomy): Eukaryota > Viridiplantae > Streptophyta > Magnoliopsida > Ericales > Ericaceae > Vaccinium > Vaccinium darrowii. The sequence continues at coordinate 8,373,484 of CM037157.1, forward strand.
GTATTCAAATGTACTCGGTGTTTCCCATGCCATATAGATTAACCCGAATGTCATTTGTTCCCAACATAGGGCTATGGAATTTGTGAGTAAACGAAAACTAGTTTTGACTACCCAAAAAAAAAAAAAAATTGATGAAAACCAAAATCCATTTGAAAACCCAAGTTTGCCATTCGGTCGCACAAGGATTTCCTTCGCAATAGATATAGATCACCTCTGTCACTTCAGCAGTCCAACTGTTGCAAAAGATACATGCAATATCGTTCAATATAGCACTGAATTAATAAACAATTGAACCAACATTTCATCTATCAATTTATTTTGTTTGATTTTCTGGAGACGCATAGAGAGGAAAACAATGAAATAAGGGTAAGTTGCTGTAACACACGAATTCGTGTCCTGCAATAAAGACAAAAAAAGATGCACAAAATATTTTTTTTATTGATTTGATGAATGGATTCAACCTCTATTAAATTCTTTACAATAAAGAACAATTCCTCTGATTCGATCTCTGGAGTTGATGGTGCAACCTAACGACTAAAAAGGCTTGTCGTAGGATTGAACCGGTTGGTAGTTCTTTCAAATCTTCGAGTTGAGGAGCTTGAAGAACGAAGCTTGATCGAGGGCTTGAACAGCCTTATCTCGAGCAAGCGGTGAATTTGAGGACAATCTTCGCTAGCTGACGTGCAGACCGTTGTTGTTGTAGATGAGCCGGCACGCAACTTGAGTGCTTGTTGATTCTCCGCAAGAACTTGAGGAATTTGAGAAGAACTTGAAGAGAAGCCTTGAGAAATGCTTGAGAGTGCTCTGGAATTTCCTTGGTTGCAGATGTCTTTTCTTCTTAATAAGAGCCTCTATTTATAGGCTCAAGAACAGGGGCCTCTAATTTGGAAATTCTCCTTTGATTGATTTGCTTTCCAAATAAGAGTATATTAGCCTCCCATTTAAGAAATAAATCAGGTCAAATATATACATGTGTACATATAATTTCCCCTTGATTAATTTTCTTTCCATAAGAGTAAATTGACATTTCTTATGGAAATAAATCACCTCAGAGATATCTATATATATTAGGGAGTCCTTAGGAGCTCATGATTGTGTGTGTGTGTGTGTGTGGGTATGCTTTTGGACCCTTGATAATTTGCTTGGACCTGCGTTCATGGATTGGCCCAATTTCGTGGCTTGTTTGGCCAATTGAATAGGCGCATCTTCTTTTGGTCTAGCCCACATCTTTTGAACCGATACTTTGCCAAACCCAATAATTATTTGCAGGCTTTTGACCAATTTTGACTTCGATTAATTAAGATTATTTATTTCATCTCAATTAATCGGATGGTGCTTAAGCCATAATGAATTTAGTGTTCACAGTTGCACTAACCTTTTTGAGGTTATTTTTTAGAAAAATTCCAATAAAAAAATAAAATAAAAAAGAGTTTATTTTGTTATTCTGATAAAAAAAGATCGAATTTATTTTGTTTGATTTCCTGGAGACCCGGAGAGAGAAAAAAAAAACAATGAAATAAGGTTAAGTTACACCGACCTCCCCTAAGGTTTCTGACAATAACATAAACCTCCCTTCAAATTTCTGAAATAACACTAACCTCCCATGTTAGGTTTTTCTGGTCACGGCAAATGTTCTTTTACGTTTTTTCCTTTTACATATTTTCCCACAATGTTATCCTACCACTATAGCCAAAGAAGATAGAAGAAAATCATACTATTATTAAACCATATATCACCACCACCAATACCCATCATTGCCCCACCCATTATTCTCTTCTCCGTTGCCTTTCGCTAAATGGTTTCCCTACTTTTTATTTTACAAATGAATTGATTTCCATTCATTAGTTGTTATGCGCTAGTCATGATTATTTAGTGGAAGAATGGTTGCTTTCCTCTCATGAAATTAACCCCCCAATGTTATGATATAATCGGAAATACTACTTCTACTTGCATTTCATCTTCTCAATGTTTTTGGAGCTATGTTTCATAAAGTTTATGAAGATGAAGATTATGAAATAACAGGAACTTTATTTGATACTTTTTTTTTCTTTTTTCTGCGGCTTTCTTTATGGCAGGAAAATATAAAGTGTCTATATAAGGAGAGTGAAGATTTAATGGTTCGATCCCGTTGAAGGAGTTGTTGTTGTGCTGGATATGCTGGTGTGATTCCCTTTGGCACTACTTTTTGGCTTGGAATAGCTTATTTTGGTATTTTGCTTCTGGTGCTGCTGCTATGAAGCTGAGAATGAATGCTTACTGCTATTTCCATGTTTTGGCATTTTTTTAGGTTTGTGTTTTGTCCTAAGGACTGGTTTCTGAATGTTGCTCTGTATTTGTTTACATATAAAATTAACAAATCCAATAATTAATTGACACGTAATCGAAAATGCCAAACGTTGGCAATTACTTGTTGATAAAGACACACTGGATTAAAAGAATATATTTGAGTAAATACGATGTCGTATTGTGTTCAAATATGAAAAGCGGTTATTGGCAGTTACAAGCCATTGTTGCCGTAAAGGATTAACTTCGAAGTCATCATTTTAACTGCTAAACACATAAAAATCCACGTGTGAGCTTGGGAAACAAGGCAAATTAGCAGTTATAACACGTGGAGTACTTATCGAAAGGCAGTTATTCACCTTAACGTGTAATCATTTGAGTTTGATTAAGTAGCTGTATCAAAGCTTCTGAAGGAAGAATTTAAAGAGTTCAAATTTAGACGTGGAAGAAGGAAGAAACTGCCAACTCAAGGAGGTCGAAGTTAGAGTTCGAAGCAAGTCAAGGTTCAAATTTATTGAGCGGGAAGTTCAAACTGCAAGCAGCGTCTATAAATAGAAGAAATTGAAGAAGTGAAGCCCCCGGACAAATCTTCAACAAACAGCTATCAAAAAACTGATGCTTGGTTTGTTCATTGGCAAAGTAGTTTTAGGATTTCGAACCCAGTTCGAAGTAGTTTAGGATCTCGAACTCAGTTCGAAGTAGATTAGGAAGTAGATTAGGAAGTAGTTAGGATTAATCTCGATTGTTCCTGTAACAATCACCTGTTCGAAGTTCTTGTATCTGAAGTTGGAGACAATTTCGAAGTAAGTTTACCTTTGATTTATTAATCGAAGTATCTTGTTTCTTTTTGTTCTTCGATTTCCTAAGTTTGTTGGTTTACATTTCTTCACTTGTTGAGAAAATCCTCTTAGTTGAGGTAATTGAACCAATAAAACACAATCGCCTGATTAGATTTGGTTTTTCCAAAGTTAATCTGAGGGAGGAGATTGAAACTCTCTCTGGCACGCTCGCACACAATCATTTTCCATTACAAAGAAGTAAAAGAACCAAACAGTATTGTGAAATGTGGGTGTTTTCATAGCCATAGTCTCCTGTTTTGGCTATTGGCATTTCTTTATTTCCATCCAACTCTTTGTTGGATGTTTTGTTTTTTTCTTTTGGGGTCAAAAGACGCCACGCCGTGCCTTTACACATGGGTATTAGTTTACTTGGGAACACAAATTATCTTGACGGCTGAGATTAGTTTACTTGGGAACACAAATTTGGTCTACATGAATCAGGGCTTACTTGGGATCTCATTTTTCCATTTGTTTTGTGGAAAGTGACAAATGTGCCTGGAAGATTAATTGGACTCACACCCGAACTCTTTACAAATAGATTTCTCCCTTTGCCCAATTGGCTATACAAACAATTTTTTTCCTTTGTTAGTGTATCCCTATTTGGACTCTCATTGTGCTGAATTGCCTCTTCTTTTGTATATAGACTAGAACTAGAATTTGGGACCTTTTATATATAGGATTGCCTCCTTACCACGCACATGTTCAAAGGTTTTGTAGCCAAAAATATTTTTGGTGTTGTAACATAGGTTGAATTCTCCGTTAGTTAATCCAATTAATCTATTTGTATACAGTTCGGGTAACTCCAAAAATATGATTGGAGTTAAATATGATTTGTTGATACCCCCAATCTCTCATGGCAGTCTCAGTGGGAGCATCATAAACATGAAAATTTAGTGCCTCTGCTCCAAAAAGGAATGGACGAGCTGCACAAAATCATCTTTCATGGTCGTATGTTTTTCTAAATCAACTGGGTCCAAAGGTGTCAAAGGAAGTAAACATTGAGGTGTCCGAAATGAATTCCAATCTTTCGTCAAGTCAAATTACATGGCGCCGTGCCTTCAGGCACGGACATTCCCTAGTATATATATAAATGACAGATTTCATTCGTAGGGAAAAAAAAAAAAAAAAAAAAGGCCAAAACATGAAAACTTGCCAAATATATAGTTGAATTAGTAAAGGTTTTTGTCATATTCATTAGCAATTAGGGTAAAACTCAGTCATGCAGATTAATGGGGGCAAAGTAGGAATATCAGTAAAGAATAGTCGCTGATTCTATCGTTGCCGTTCGTCAACTGACGGTCAACACCAAGGAAGGGGGAATTTGTTATTGAAAAGGGAACCAGTGTGGAGTTTAGTGTTAAGTTTAGAAAAAATTGGAATGTTAGTGTAATAGTCAGATACCTTAGGGAAGATAAATGTAATTTACCCCTGATAGAAACAAAAAAGGGTTTTCCCTGCTCCTTGCTCAATTTTAGACTCAAACTCAAATTTGAGTAAAAAGCATAAAAAATCCTCCTCCACTCCTTATCTTAAACCTATACCAAATTATACCAAATTTGAGTTTTACTTAAATATTTCACCAAATCTAATGTGAACCAAAGTTTTAGCCAAATTTTCAAGACTCTTTTGTTACACTACTATTTATTACTCTTTGACATTCAATGCTGTGAACTAAATCTCCAACGTACAATTTGAGTAAGGATTGAAAGGAGCCATACCAAATCAAGTTTTTATACAAAATTTTACTCAAATTTAAGTAAAAATTTGGGTAAGAACCGGAGATGCTCTTATGTGCTCATAATAAACATACAAAAAATAGTAAAAAAAAGCAATTCAGTGCACCTTTTATACTTTTTAATATATTTACACCAACTTTTATATATATTTCAGATATTTCAACACACTTTTTCTTTATTTTTTTGGTGCGTCGGAAATGTATTTCAACACAATTTTTCAACCAACAAACAAATTAAGAAAAGACAGAAAAGAGATAATCTCTCTCTTTCTTTCTTTTTAGTAACGTCCAAACGCACCCTTAAGTAAAATTCCCCATCTCCATCTCCAGACAAAGGCATGGCCGGAGCTCGATAACTGAACGCCACCGACTCTCTCTCTCTCTCTCCAGTCAATTATTACATGTAGGCGAGTCTCAACAATGGTCTCCATAACTTCGGCCGAATTGAACTATCTAATCTTCCGTTACCTTCAAGAATCAGGTTCGTCTTCTTCTCCTTTCGATTTGTATCCCTTCTGACATTCCAAAAATGAAAAGAGATCATTTCCCTTCGTTTCCCCCCTCTTATAGTGATGTTGTTGGCTCCTATTTGGGTAGGACGATTGGAACTTTTCATTTAAGACATACTCGTAAATGCTATTTACGGGCCATTTTTCGGAGCTTACACGTTAGGTTTTCCGAAATCTGGGTGCGATAGTAAAGCAATTGATTTGTAAATGCGGAGTTAGGATTTAGGCGTTTGTCGAAATGTTTTTTCTTACTATTGTTTGCCATTTGATATAGTGGTAAATTGTGAGCATGTCATCTAAAAGGGTTTTTGCTTCTAATTGGGTAAAAATTCAGGGGGAAAAAAGAAGAAGCCGATGTTGTACAGTGTCAGAGATACTAAATTCCTCCTTCCCATTTATCAAATACAGTACTATGTTTTAGGGTTTTTACATGAGCTATTGAAGTGTACCCGTACAAGTTTTGCCAGAGGAGAAGATTTTAAAACTGCAATAATGTAGAAAATGTTTCTGGTGGAACTACATTCTTCCTCCACATTTGGAGCAGATTTTCTTCTAAATTATTTGCGACTGTGAATACCCATGGTGGGGATTAGGGTTGCTCTTTCCGGTGCTTATTAGCACCTATTGTTCATACAAACCAAATCAAGCCTCGAGTCCTATCATTTAGGGTTGATTGCATGAATCCAATTTTTCCATTGAGCTCTGTCAAAGGCTTGACATTGTGTTATGTGATATCCAAAAAAACTAAATGCTCCGCCTCTTGTCAAGTTTGGTTTACCCGTCCCTTAGTGCTACCATCTATCTTAATCATAACACTCATTCTAGCTAGTTCATCAACTGATCTGCATTAGACATGCACAAACCACCTTAATCTATGTTCTCTCATCTGATCTTCTATTAGTGCTACTCCTAGCTTTCCGCAAAGGTTTTCATTTCTATTTGTACTCGCATGTTGTTTCTTAGTAGCCCAACACTCGTGCTTTATAAAGTGGCTTATCTATGGCTGTATGATAGTAGAATTTTTCCTTTTGACTTTGCGGGTATGATGCTGTCGTACCACACTCCCACAGCATTCTACCACTTGACCATCCAACTTGTTATTTAGGTGTTACATCATCTGCAATCCCTCCATCTTCATACACTCGGTTCTTGGTAGTCCTTCACTTTAGAGGGTCATTCTATCAACACTAACACTTTGACTACCACAAAGTTTACCGCCTAACCTTAATACAAAAAGAAAAAATGCACTTGCAGTAACAGTCCCTATAGTATCAAATTGTGGCATTTGGAAACACTGACTCTTAGGTGCTATCTCATGGTCATTCATTCCCCCCCCCCCCCCCCCCCCCCCCCCCCCCCCGCCAAGTGGTATACCATGATATGGAGGGTTGACATTGACACTCTTTTAAAGATTTAACTCTTAACTCGTCTGTTTTGAAATCACGAGGACAAGACTTTCTATATGTAGGTATTTTGTGAAGAAACATCTGGTACTCCTTTCTATCATAAAAAGTGTGTCATGCTATGTTTTGGTTGTAACTATTTGTCAGGGTTTCCCCATACAAGTGGTATTCCTTCTGCCTTGTGTAATGTGTCACCTATTGTTATAGACTTATAGGAGTAGTTTTTCATATGCTAATGGAGCTTCTTGAGGGGCTTGTTTCTTAGCCGGATTACTATTTGTTTGGACTAGCTTATCTAGTGTTTGGTAGGCACACATACCTGGACTATTTAATCCCAGGCAGGCAGGCACTAAATAGTCTCTCTGCTGCTGGACTATTTAGGGGCACCCCCAAACCTGTCCATGATTGGCCCCTCCTTCTCCAAATACCCAATGAACCCTCCTCACCTCCAAACTTGGGTATTAAAAGCAACTTCGAAGGGAAGCAAAGTAATTTGTTACCTTTTTCATCATCCACCCAATTTTATCCACTCATACAAAGTAACGAACCAAACCAAGTGTAAACTAATCTCCTCTTCTTAGTTAATCCCCCTGGTAACAAATGGGCTCTCAGGGTTTTCATTTGAGGGGAGTTTAGAAGCCACATTTACCAACTTCACATGATTTTGTGTCCCCATGCATTGAGTTTATAAAGGACTCCTCTAACATTGTTCTGATGGTTCGTAATTGCTAATGAGTTTCTTTCAGGGTTTACCCATGCAGCTTTTGCCTTAGGATACGAGGCAGGGATAAACAAAAGCACAGTTGATGGGAACTTAGTTCCTCCTGGTGCTCTTGTCACATTTGTACAAAAAGGAATTCAGTATCTTGAGCTGGAAGCGAACTTGAGCTGTGTAAGTTCATCTCTGCTAATGTTTGACTTATATCTGCACTCTTGAGAACTATCAATTGATTAAGGTTTGTTAAGGTTTTCTCAGAGCGATACAGAAATGGAAGATGACTTCTCATTCCTCCAGCCTTTGGATCTTATAACAAAGGATGTTTATGAACTAAGAAAAATCATAAAAGAGAAGAAGGAAAACCTTCAACAGGATAAACAGAGAGAAATTGACAAAGATAGTAATGAACCTGACCGTGAACATGAAAGAGAACATGCACAAGCAAAGGAGAAGGAAAAACAACAAAAGGAGAAAGAAAGAGAACAAGATAGAGGAAGGGTAGAGAAACATAAAGAGCAGAAGGGGAAAGGAAAAGAAAAGCCACATGAGGCTCCTATTGATTCCAAACAAGGAGGAGATAAGGTCATCGTTAGACATGAAGAAAATGGACACAATGGAGGTAACTTGTGCAAATTTTTTAACTTTCTAAATGTTGTCGAGGAGATATATTTACACGAATTCATACTGAAAAATATGACTGTCATTCATAATGTATTTGGTTTATCCCCAAATTTGGCAGTGTATTTCGGATGGCATCATACCTATTCTCCAGTGTTCTGAAAGTCGCTAGTCGGTCCCAGGTCGGTAGGCTGCCGACTAGCGACTAGGGGATTAATTGGAGATTAATCGGGGATTAATCTGCTAGTCAGATTTTCATGTTTTTAATAAAATATATATATATTCTCCCTTCTCCTTCCTAAGTTTTGATTTTTAAGGAAAATATATAGGTCCAAAAAATTTTTTGAATTATTGTTTTCAATTTTTTAAAGTTGAATATACGAAATAATAAATGATTTATGAAGTAAATGGACATTGAATCTTTTGTTTTTGACATCAAAGAATAGTCCAGATGTACAAATTCATTAGTAGCCCAATAAAGGTGAATAGGCCCAGTAGATGTTTAAAATAAAGAGGCCATTATGAGCCCAGAGCCTAAAGAGTAAAGAAAGCCTAAGTAGCTGAATGAGTGTTCTCGTTCTTTCTTCTTCGAATTGCGCTGGAGCTGCAGCGATCGACGTCAAAGTCGATAAAGGTCAGATCTCTCTCTCTCTCTCCTCCTCCTCGTCCTCCTACTTCTTCTTCTTCCCCCGACTTGATCCGACTTGTTCCGATTTCATCCGACTGATCCGATTTTCCTGACTTGTTGCCGACTAGATGCCGACTAAGTCACTGAGTGACTTTTCGAAACGACTACCCCTACATCGGGTCGGTGAGGCCCCGACCCCGACCTAGTCGGCCGACTTTTAGAACACTGCTATTCTCTTATTTAGAGTGAGCTTTAGACATGTGGAAAAATGAAAAATATGGAAATGACCACAATTATCATTTCACTTCCCTTCTGTTGTTTGTTAGAAACAAGGACACAAATATCAATTTGACACATGTGACTTGGATCGCATCATAATTCTCTTTAACATCTCCTGAAAATGTTTTTCCATGGATCACAAAAATTTGGCATTGTACCACGGCTTGTAGTTCAGTAATATCCTTGAGTGGGTGGTCATGGTTTCAACTCCCACAGGATTCTGGGTGTACAATAGCTTAAAGAGTACCCTTGAGCAAAGAAACCAAAAACCCACTTAACTTCACTGCTCATATGCAGGCAGTTCCTTGTCAGTACTTACATTTTGATCTTAGTTTTTCAATTTGGTTGTTTAAGTTGTACCCTTGTTCTTACCATGAATGTAGTTGTTAAATCACTGAAATATTTGTCCCATTTGTTCCTTGCCAACGGAAATATGTGCAATATAGGACCAGAGCCAATGGAAATATGTGCAAGCTCAACATCCCTGCCTTGTGAAATTCCTAACAGTGATGTGACAGTACTGAGAGGGCATAACTCTGAGGTTTGGATGCTTATCTCTATTGTTCAATTTTGTTTCCTAATTTAATAGAGTTTTTGCTTGTTTGGCACTTGATCATTGTTTCCTGCAGGTCTTTGCATGTGCATGGAGTCCAGCGGGTTCGCTTCTTGCCTCAGGGTGAGTACGTTATCCTACGGAAATGGACTATTCCATGTAGTGAAAAATACCAATTTCCTTTCTTCTTTTCCAATGCATTTCTTTGGAAATATCATCGTTGTTGCACCAGCTTAGATCGTTTAGAAGGTATTTTGAAATGCACTTGGTCATGGTATTATCCATGAGCCCCTTTGATTCAGTGGACCATTCATCTGTGGTTAGCTGGGAAGAGAATCTGACTTGATAATTTGACTAAGTGACGGTAAACAAAAAGAAGAAAAAAAAAAAGGCAAACTGAGTACTGTGGTCATCTAAATATGCCAAAAAAAAAAAAGAAAGTCCAAATTCTAATTGAGAGGAGCGGCAATTGTTGGCTGATAAATTATTTAACCTTTTCTTTTGTCGAACTAAAAATAACTGATCAGATGAAAGATCTAGTTTTGACTTTTATGAGTCTGCGACCCTTCCCTGTCTGGCTGTCCTTCTTTGTATTGCATTCTATCTCATCGTATTTAGTTCTGCAGTAGTTGAGGCATCTGTTACTACCAGACCAAAAAATTCTCTTTTTTTTTCAATTCTTATGTGTGGCAAATGATACTCTAGGTCTGGAGATGCAACTGCAAGAATTTGGACCATTGGAGATGGGCCTTGCAGTTCAGGTATGCAGCCTGGTCCCGCAAGTGTTGTCTTGAAACATTGCAAAGGTAGAACCAATGAGAAGTGCAAGGATGTCACTACGCTTGATTGGAATGTGAGTTCTCTGCCTATCGTGGTTGCCAGTTGCCACTATCGATGTTTGACATGTGATATTTGATATGTGGTTGTTTGGATCTCTGTGCTGTAGTTTGGCAAGATGCAATTTGATTGAGTCATTGTCTCCTGTGTATGTTTTTGCTCAAATGTAGGGGGAGGGAACCCTGCTTGCAACAGGATCATATGATGGCCAAGCAAGAATATGGAATACAGATGGTACGTTGGTCTTGTTTCATTGTTTTCACGTGAGTTTTCAATTGAAGTTGGTTACATGGAGAAGATTAGGAATCTATATGGGTACCTTTTATTTGACCTGGACAATTTGTTTAGTTAGAAGAAATGGAAAAGTGGCTGATTAAAGGGATGTGATCGCAGGATCAATGTACAAGAATAAGAACTACAAGTAAATAAAATCAAACAATTTGGCCCATTCATACCAATGCATAGATAGAATACTTATCAATCCTTGTTTTGGTCCTCCCCAATTAGGGACTGCGCTAGATAATTGGTTAACCTTTTCAATTTGAGTAAATCAGCATGAGGGAAATTTAAGGAAGGAAAAGCTTCAGTTCACAGCCCTAAGACTTGACCCGGGCATTACATTTAACAGATGAGCAAACTCATTCACCAGGCTAACGTGGTCTTAGCTAACTTGATGTCTAGTATTACTTTCCTGGAATGATTCAACTATTACTCATACAGTACTTGCTAGCACTAAGAGTTACAACTTATCATTCCAAGTCATAAAATAATTGTCCAATGATTTTCAGTGATTCTGATACGAACATGGTGGGTAAAGACTCTAGACTAAAGAAGTATTGAACTGATTAAATTCACTTTTCGATAACAAAATACCATTTTTTTTCTCCAATAATTTTTCCAATAAAATTATACTCCCTCCGTCCCAAAATTTGGGTCCATTATTCTTTTTTGGGATGTCTCATAATCCTTGTCCATTTGAGCTAGTCAAGGGAAAAAGTTGAACCATTTGTTTTCCGTTCACCCCCATATTCAAATTCAAGCCCAAAGGTGGTGGGAACAAATACGTTGGAGTCTAAAAAGTAATCATTGCATTACAGAAGGATGGTAATTTTGGGACTCATATAATCCGAAGAGTAATGATGCTGTCCCCTTCAAATGTTGGGTGCTTTAAAAGGGAGAAAAAAATTGGGACGGAGGGAGTATTTTAACGTCATGTGACTCATTCGTCGAAATATAGGGATTGCACAAGGTGCTTGCACTGGAAACTGAAAAAGATTTTGTTATGTTTTTGCTCAGTTTACCTACTTTTGTTCTATCGGCTATTTAAGATTGAAAACTGTACTCATGTTTTGATTTTCGACATGGTAAGGTAAGCTATTTTGCTGTTTTTGGAATAGAAATTCTTAGAATTGTAGCTTATATGCATGAAGTAAACTATGGCACTCTCTTAGGACTCCAATAGAAAGCAGCTTTACTTTGTCAGATTAGTTCTATCGGGTTTTTTTTTTTTTTTTTTCTCAACAGCTGTGATTTTTTATTATTCCATTGTATGTTGTGGTGAATTTTTTTTAACATTACATTTTATGTGTTCTTGCACTATGGGTTGTAAAATGATGGTTGCATTGTGCACTTATATGAAATCTGCATGATAATGGTTTATTTACTTGTGGGAATGCCTTCCAGGAGAGTTGATGACTACCTTAAATAAACATAAAGGACCAATCTTTTCTTTGAAGTGGAACAAGAAGGGTGACTATCTTCTTAGCGGGAGTTTTGATGAAACTGCAATTGTGTGGGACATAAAGACGGGGGAATGGAAACAACAATTTGAATTTCATTCAGGTCCTCCAAGTCTCTGTGTAATCATTTACTTTCCTAGATGATATTTACTCTATTGCTCTTAGGAGTGTTGTCCAGTGTAAAGCCAGTTTTCTTTCTTATTATCATCCTTCTGGACCTTTTGATAACTTAAATGGTGTACTTCAGCTCCTACGCTTGATGTTGATTGGCGAACCAATGTTTCATTTGCGACATGCTCCACGGACCACATGATATATGTTTGCAAAGTTGGAGAGAACCGACCAGTCAAAACTTTCTCAGGACATCAGGTTGGTTCTGACACTTCCTGAGCAATCTTTTTTCGCTTCACTGCTTGAATTGATTAATTCAGTGGTCACTTACTAATTTTAAAGGCAATATTTGATTATTATATTGTCATGATTGCTCTGATAGTTGCCGACGAGTCAAGTATGTGAAGTTGATTCCAACATCTGCACAGTGCATTTGTGTATTGCCTCGGCAGTTGCCACATTACAAATCAACTAGGAAAGCCTGATTGCTGGCATTATGATATGCTGTGTGGATATTAAGATTTAAGACTGCTAATGTTTTTGGCTCCAGAATCTCTATAACAGCATACGGTTCACTTATACAAACACATGCCCTGAATTAGTGAAACTTTATGGGTTTTAGTAGATATTCACCATTAGGAAGAGTAGTCTCATCCTTAGGTGTGTTGGTCAGTGCTGACGGGAGATTGTGCCTGGACAGATTGTTAGTTGCTCTCACGTCATACTTTTATCATGCTTTTAGCTTGTCTATGTGATGGCTCTTGTTTCTATGTGTATCAATATAGACATTATAAATGCAGGTCCGTTAGGCATTTCAGTCACATGTTCGTTGATCTTTTTATATTACTGTTCATGGATTGAGTGCTGATCTAATGGTTCTTACTCAGAAACATCCCTTGCTTTAAATGTTGGACAAGTTTGCTAAGAAACCATTCGCTGATTCGTAAATCCATACATAGCACTTTCCATATCTTTATGTTAAATTACCCAATTGGTCAATCTGACATTTATAATGGGTGGCTCTGTAATTTTCTAAATAATTTTGCTTTTTCAGGGGGAAGTTAATGCTATCAAATGGGATCCTACAGGTTCATTGTTGGCTTCCTGCTCTGATGACTCCACCGCAAAGGTGAATTTTCCCCCTAATTAACTTGTCTCATCTGGTGTCACGGCAAGGCTCTCATTCACTACCAATACATTTAGTTATAGTTCACTGATGCATTGGTTTATAATGCGTTTTCCTTTGGCAGTCTCTTTATCATCTATATTCAATGTTGGCACATCCTATTTGTTCACTTACAAAACGCATTTGCAGACCTGGACTACTTCAAAATTATTAAATGCATTCTTCTTATGTGCACGCTTTTCATAGGATTTCTCAAATATTGTGCTTTCTAGTAGTTAGCATGTTCCTTTCAATTGGGTTGGCGACTGATGTGAAACAATGATTCAGATATGGAGCATGAAACAAGATACATATGTGCATGATTTGAAGGAACATTCCAAGGTACATAATAGCCTTTTCATCTCAGTTGTTGCTTTCAGGTAATTAACCCTGATTATTCCTACTGACAGAAATGCATTACCTTGTAGGAAATATACACCATCAGATGGAGTCCTACAGGGACTGGAACAAACAACCCTAATCAGCAATTAGTGCTGGCCAGGTAAACCTTCTGCTTCCCTGACAATCAATATTGGCAATGAGTTTGTCTAAGAATGTCTACCGTAATGGTATAGGTCAGACTGGATCTTGCACACAAAGTTTTAAAAACCGGACCAGACCTTGCTCCGGCCCGGATTAACCCCAAAACCTCTTCGATTACAAAACTGGCTTCTTTTGTCGAAACTGCTTAAAATCAGCAGTCGAACCTGCAATCCATGGAAACCGGGAGCAGGTCAGTCAAACTGTTAAAAAATTTGAACTGCAAACGGTGGTGGGGACTACTTCTATAGGCCTATGGTTTTAATTTCATTGCCACAAGGTGACATTTGGTTGGACCACTGCTTTGAGCCAGCTATACAAGCCTGATCAAAGGTTGAGTAACCTTTAAGGACTCTAGGACTTTATCAAAGTTTAGTTTCTACCGATGTGGGATCCTATCAAAAAAACCATGCGTGCAAAACTTGTGTATGGCCATCTCCTTCCATTTCAAATTGTGTAGGATGCATGCTATTCTTGCCTCATGTATCTCGTACTGTTTTCTGTGATACTTTTAGTAAATTATATTAGTAATATATTTTCTGTTTTCAGTGATACTTTTGGTAAATGTATATTAGTAATATATTTTGGACGTAATTATTTCGTCACTGTTCAATTCCGGTTCGATCGCGGTTGAACCAGTGACCCATCCACCCCAACTTCTTTTCCGGTTCGCTTGCCCGGCGGCCCTGGCCGGTTTTTAAAACATTGCTTGCACATATTAAAGGAAGTGGTATGGATGATCATGGATGATTTATGCAAAATGGGATAGTATTTTTGTTAAATATTGGTTTTCTGCCTATTTGCTGTTCGGAATATCCATTGTGTTGACGCCAGGATTTCTTGTGCCCAGTCTACCTCTTATCTGTTCTTCCATGTCATCACATATTTCACTATTGCTATTGCTTTTCATTGTAAATTTCAACCTTTATGGCTTATTCTGTATATCGAAAAGCATCTTGAGGGGTTTCGTTGCTTGATTTAGGCAGTTCCATTTCAGCTGTCCACATAAAACAAGTTTCCTCTGGAGTGGTTGTGGAATGATTGTGCGGCATGTTGGGTTCGGTCCATCATGATCTCTGAAGATGCTTGCTCTTTCATTTTTGATAATTTTATTTACTATGTAGCATGGGAGGGAACTTGTTGGTTCAAGTTTCAGATGAACCTTGTAAATCATAGTTCACACATCTATTTGATGGTTAAGGTTAACTCTTTTATGTGGCCTCAATAGAGCTGAATGGGCCATAATCTAGTATCAAATTGTTTAAGTGGCACTTCATGGGTTTCATCTGAACACCGAGATTGTATGGTAGGGCTTCCAACTCAAAACCCTGTAATGTAGAGTATGGATAGCTTCTCAAATTTTGCGAATTTTTTAGTATCGAGTTTAGCATGTCTCTAACATGAAGAAATATCTCCCGCAAACGAAATACGTTAAAAATTGCTAAAAGTGTTGTTTCTAAGACGTAAGAACAAATTTGGCTGCTGTTCTCTTGGCTGCACTCTCACGGCATTTGTATTTCTTCATTTCTTTTCTGAGCAGTGCCTCTTTTGACTCGACAATAAAGCTATGGGATGTGGAGTCAGGGGGGGTTCTCCACAGCTTAAAGGGCCACAGGTACCGCTCTGAAACCACATATGCTAATGTCGCATACATGATATGTTGATGTATCAAAAACTGTTTGGGTCCCCTGAAACCTATTTTCATCATCGCATCTCAGTATCACATGCTATGATTAGGATTTTATATTGTGCTTATTGTAATTTGGTCTCTTTTTCTTCCACTCAGGGATTCTGTATACTCTGTTGCATTCAGTCCCAACGGTGAGTATTTGGCTAGCGGATCATTAGACAGATGTCTGCACATATGGTCTGTGAAGCAAGGCAAGCTTGTGAAGACGTACACCGGTAATGGTGGCATATTTGAAGTTTGCTGGAACAAGGAAGGTGACAAGGTTGCTGCTTGTTTCTCGAACGAGGTAGTTTGTGTTTTCGATTTCCGTTTGTAGAGTTTGTCTATGTAATGACCTCCATGCTATTCTTCGAGTCCATCTCTGAAGCATTCTTTTGCAATACAGAAGATGTGTTGTTCAAAAAATAGTAGAAAGACTTCTTAGGTAACTACCTAAATTAGATACTGATAGAGTAGTCGGTTGTTTTTTTACAGCAACTATGGTCCTAAATTAGATTTTAGCTAATTCCGTTTTGTGTTAACCATTGAATAGTTATTGGTAGTGTGGTTATCTCATTATGTTAGCTTCAGTTGGATGTGCAAGTCACAGCCCAAGATAACTACATTGATATTGTTACTGTTATGGACAATGACCTTGCCATGGAGTGTATAAACTGCCTGTGTCGTTTTAATTGTACCGAACTCTTTGGAAACAAGCAGAAGGGATCAATTGCTCTTGAGCCTGGTTGTTTTCCCACCTCACAGGGCTGAGGAACCCTTGTTTTTTATGCAAGGAAATACACAAGCACTAAATCAGACTTGCAGAGAGGTTTCTCTGACCTGATTTTGTGATGCTGTAACCAAATTGTCGTCTGGACTAATATCATATGGTATATGGGCTTTGGAATAAAACCATTCTGCCTGTTGTAAGCTTTAGTTTGTTCACTCTTTTTTTGTTTGTCTTTTTTGTGCTGTGCTGTTTACAAACAGAGTTGTCCTGAGCTCGAAAATGTGATTAGAACCGTTTGAAAACTTGCCATATAATGTACTTTGTTCGCTGAGTTATTGATAGCCGCGACTTGATTTTTTACAGATTTGTACATGTCAAGCTCTACATAGTGAACGGTTCATATCACATTTTGGAGCTTGGGACAATATCTGTTTTCCTGTAAAAACAGCTTACAGGCACAAATAGAGCTCATGCCTCATAGGATATAGCTCCTCTGTATAATTTGCAAAAATTTCAAAATGCCACCCAAATTTACACTCAATGTTTTATCGCCCCCTAAACTTTACAACATATCAATTTTACTCTTGAACTTTCTCCCCATTATTCAAAATTATTCCTACCATCTCAATATGTTAACTAACAGGATTTGATGACTTGGATACTAGCAGTGCCAAAAAAAAAAAAAACGTCAAAGGAGAATGATGAGGCATCCTCTCTCTCTCTCTCTCTCTCTCTCCACACTAGTACTAGTGCTCAAACTGCAAATTGGAATATTCATCTCAATCTCTTTCTTTGTTCTGCTTTATTTCACTCAGTTTTCCATCCTTGCTCCTCCACCACCATCTCCAGTGCCGACAACCGTAAGGAGTTAACACTTATCTCGTGGGTCAACACCTCACCTCCACAACTTCATTCCTCTTTCTCAAATTTTAATCCCTGCAATTGGAACAAAGTATGGTATCCCAAATCAACATCCAGTCCGTTCCGCTCGAGAGGCCTTTAACCTTAAATCTCTCGTCCTTCACAAACCTTGAAAACCTCACCATCTCCGGAGCAAATCTCACCGGAACAATCTCCATTGTGTATAATACTATAAGGTACAGAACATGGCTGTTAAACATCAAGCACAGCCATATTTCTCCTCATTTATATTGCTATATTGTATGTCTCCCATGAGTTGGAGGTAACTACACTGGGCAATATAAAATGAAGCTAGAAAGAAACCAAGCCCCATCTTTCAAGTTTGTGGCAAATCCAGGGGAAGAAAATGCACAAATGGTGGAAATACGTGCCAAAATAGTCAGCAATTCGGATTAAATTAGTAAATACCCTGATGGAGAAACAGGTAAACTTGCAATGAGTTAAAGTCATTTTTCAAGTCTCACCCCGATTGGGCTTGAATTACGCATACCCAGATGGAAAAATTGCAAAGTAATAAGTCAATTCTCAAGTCCTGTGCACGAACTGGTAGGAGAATATGCGTGAATGTTGGAGTAAATGTCAAAACCATTCGAATTCCAGCTATTTTCTGCACATTGAGTTGAACCCAGATGGAAAGAAAGAGAACCTAAAATGAACCAAGTTCAAAAACCCAGAAGAAGAAAATCCAAAAAAGTCGGGAAATGTTTTTCAATTTTCTCTCACCTATTTTCATGCTTTTGGTATGCGTGAGAATCTTCACTTTGTCATATTGATGATGAATCCAATTGCCGTTCAAAAAAAAAAAGACGAACCCAATTTAACGTTGTTAGCATCCACCTCATCAAATGCTATTAGTGAGTTAACAAATTGAGTCAGTAGGAAATGTTTTTCAATTTTCTCACCTGTTTTCATGCTTTGGGTATGTGTGAGAATCTTCACTTTGTCATATTGATGATGAATCCAATTGCCGTTCAAAAAAAAAAAGAGGAACCCAATTCAACGTTGTTAGCATCCACCTCATCAAATGCTATTAGTGAGTTAACAAATTGAGTCAGTAGGAGTAATTTTGAATACTGGAGAGAAAGTTTGGAAGTAAAATTGACTTTCTAAAAAGTTCGGGGGGCGATGAGACATTGAGTGTGAAGTTTGGGGGCATTTTGAAATTTTCCCTTTTTGTTTTTTTTTTTTTTTGTTTTTTGTGTTTTGGTATATATAGAGTTGCCCAGAGTTCGAAAATGTAATCTAAAGTCTGATCTGCTACTGGATTTATTACATATTTGTACTACGAGTCAAGTTCTACACAATAAACGGTTCATATCAAATTTTCGAGCTCTGGACGATAAACAATTTCCAATAAAAACAGCCTACAGGCACAAGTCCTCAAAATGTTCACGACTCATGCCATTCTCTTGCTCTGTTTTCTAGAAAGGAGTAAAAAAAATGAAGGAAAAAATGACTACCCATTTAAAAAATTTGAAAAGAAAAATTAGTGAAGCTTATATGAAAAGAATGTTTGATTTTATTTTCAAACCCTAATAATTAATGAAAATAATCTAAATATCATTGCAATTTTAGTTTCCCCCCCCCCCCCCCCCCCCCCCCCCCATCCTTACTACATGAAATAGAATATAATAGTGTAATTTTGTATTACATAAATTAAGTTTCCATAATATTGTTAACTATGAAAAATTATGTGATCACTCAGTGAATTGAGTGAGGCACACCCCCTGTTTCTAACTTTAAAAATATAGTACAGTATTTAGTTGAAGGCCTAATTAAAAAAAACAAATTGCCGGAGAAGTGATCGTAAAATTGATTTGATAGCAGAAGGTTGTAGGTCTCGTTGAGGCAATTGCAATGGTGTAAGACTTGTCGTCGGAGAAGTTGGCCGGAGCTCGCACATGCCAATGATCATAAGCACGTGTCAGAGAGTGAGATATACTCTTGCAGTTGACGTCCACGCACGACAAAGGTAGAAGACAAATCAGTTTTTTTTTTTTTTTTGAGTCAAGCGGCTAGTCTGTTGGATAAAGGTGATATTTTTTGCCTAGCTATATCAGTATATGACACATTTTCTAGGCAATTTGTTGAGAATTATGTTGAGTCTGTTGGAGATGTTCTAAGCCTCAAAAGTCAAACCAAACTAGCCATCTCATTTTCTTACTTAATTCCTCTATTCACCATCTCAGCATCTCCTCTTTACTTGGTTCATGTTGCCAGATTTACCCTGCTGCCCTTGAATTACTGGATGTTGGGTGGAACTACTGTCTCTACATTCTTTTCATAGTAAAGTGGTTCTATGACTGCACCACTATCCTTTCTGATGGTCTTGAATTTATGACTTAATCAAATATTCGAAGATAAAGGTAATGGAAATGCATCCACCCCAATCAGAAGTTATTTAACCAAAGAAGCAATTTCAATCAAAATCTTACTAAAATCCAAATATGTCAAGGAAGAGCACAATAGTATCGGTCACTTAGCATTCAGCAAAACCTTCCAAATCAGCTCCTGTTTATCGAACAGGGTTAATGAGCCAACAAACTTCTCTTCTGATGCCTGTGTGAATCAAGAAGATCATCTCCTTTTGATCAACCACGATTAATCACAAGAGCAAGCTGATTCATTTTTTGCTGTTTACTTTTCCTTTGAATGGATCTCTCGTATTCTCAGCTGCTAACCCAAGCTATGAATCTTTAACATCTTCGAAAAAGGAATCTGGTATCTCCTGATGAGAGGGCAACGACGACACGAATTTGAACTGTTCCAATAAAATCATTTAATTTGAATTAGGTAACCAATATTTTGACTGCGTGAAGTAACAAGATAAACAAATTTGAGAACATGGTTACCTTATGCAGCTTGTATTTCTCTCTTACTGCTACCAGAGAACCTCCCCTTCTACTTGATTGCAAATCATGCAATATATGAACACATTCCTTTAAGTCTGCTGGCTTGTATCCAGAAAATTGTTGCAGGGCTGAATTCTGTAAAAGCAAATAAGATTAATACAGTGCTTGCCAAACATGACCCTGAGACTTGGCATAGCACATTCAATTTAGACTCTTACCCAAGGATGTGACTTTGGTCTGAGAGTAAATCTCGAAAGAAACATCACAGATGCAGCCACCAAGGAAGGTAAGAATTTCACACATCTATAATCCAACAAACTCAACTCTGCTAGGTAGTAGCCCAAGAACTCCAACTCCAAATTGGAAGTCTGCAGAAGGCAAAGAAAAGATAACAATGTTACAAAATTTCCTTAAGCGGGCCTTCATAAATCAGATAATTATGAATTGTTCACGGTCAAATGAAGTTTGAATTGTGTTGTTATCCCCAGTACATGTGATCATCAGATATGTATGACTAGGTACATGATACATCTAGGTATTTGGTATAGTTCATAGTTTCTTTTATCAACTGGTTTGACATGGAATTTTGGATTTCTTTTACACGCGTGTGCTCGAGTGATTGATCGAAGCGAAAGAGAGTTGTGAGCTTACTTTTTTGTAATCTTCTTGAGCAACCCTGGTCAAGCTTCTGCAAAGATCAAGTAATATGCACCAATGGTAAGTCAATTGAAGCACAGTTTCCTAAATCATCTGTTGCCAAATATAGAACTGATAGAAGAGGGAAATTTGATCTTTAAACTGCTCTAATACCTTAAAAATGTCTTAATTGTGGGGCTGCCCAGTTCATAATTCAGATGTTTGAGTAAATCAGCCTCCATTTTCACCACTTCTTGCTTTGTGTATGTGTTGTCCGTAATATAACAAAAGTCTTCCACATTTGGAGGGCTGATCTCCTCATACTTTCTGCTAATCACAATTGAATCAGATAAATTAAATGACCAATCATCCAAATTAGTTACCTTAAAAAAACAAAAAACAAGAAGCAGTTTTAGAGGGTTTGAAAGCTTACGATGCTACAAGCATTGAAGAAACACCCAGCAACTGGAGCCTCTGCCTATTGAGAGCATTTGTTGACAAAAATCTATCAATGTAAGAGATGCACATGAAGAGAGTATCAGAGCAAAGCTTGTACTCCTCAGAAACCTCCACCAGCCAATCCACCAAAATCCCCCTCATATTTGGGGTTACATCCTTCTGGACATTCTCAATGTAATCTGGCAATGGTCTCCTCTTCGCCTGAACCTAAATTGAAAAAAATTGCCAAGTCGTCAGTACTTTGAAAGCCTAATGAATCCCCTTTCATCAAATTAAACTCCAGACCAATTAATTTAGATGGCAAGAGCAATCAAACTGAACAAATCCTTCAGTTTGAGACAGATCCTTTGCCTTTTTATGAAAACAATACAATACCCATTTCCCATAAAAACAATAAAATCCCAAGGGAAATTGATCCTCGTTATCGATTAGACCCTCAAGTTTACATGAGAAGAGAATCAGACTGAACAATTACCTGATGTACAGGCAAAATCCATTTACTCTAAAAACGTCAGAATTGCAGAAAACCTAATCAAAGTAAAACTAAACGTATAACCCATGAAGTCATTTGAAAGGAGCAATCAAATTGAACAAATCCTTAGGATTGACACTAACCCATTTTCCATATTTCAAGATTAAGCAAACCCATTTCCAATAAAAACAAAGATTAAAGAAATGACCGCCATTTCACCCCCCTAAAAACTTCCAAATCGCAAAAGGCCTAATCAATGTCAAATTAATCTGATAACCCACGACATCAAACGAAAGGATCAGTCAAATTAAACAAATTCCTAGGACCAACAATCACTAATTCATATCATATATTCCAAAATCAAGCAAACTCATTTCCAATAAAAACAAACTGTTAGATCCACTCACCTCCATTTCACGAAGGTACTCGTATATCTCAGATACATAAGCCCCACACATTTGTGGATCATCCAATATCTCACCAACATCCTCCTTAGTAGCCGAATTGGGCTTAGTGGCAGCTACTTTCTTGACCTTCTTCTTCGTCCTGTTTTTCTGCTTTGGCGGCTCCGAATCCAGATCTTTAGTCGCCGGCACGATATTCGACACATTCGGAAGCTCGCCCAGCACCACCCGCTTCTTGGGCTGCTTTTGAGACTCCAAATCGGCCATTGTTTCAGCTGCTCTCTTCTTAGCCAACCGAGTAGTGACTCGCAAGCAGTTCTCCTGGTCAGTCATTGCTCTCTCTCACTCCTCTCTGTTCAGATGTTATAGAGAGAGAAGCAGAGAGAGTGAGAGAGACAGGGAAGAGGAGGATGCGAGTGAGGTGTAAAACTAGTGAGGCTTTGTAGTGAGCAGATAGAGGAGGGAGACAGAAACAAATGAAGCGCCATTTCTGTAGCTTTCGAAAATTTATTTAATGTTTTGGGCGGTCTGGAGAAAGGGTTATGAAATTTTTTGAGATTTCGGAAGTTTGAGATTTGGGTTTCTGGTGGGGTTTTGGGTTGGGAGGGTAAAACGGCGGATTAGGACGCTCTCTAAAAAATTTTGAAATTCAAAGGACTTTTTGTTTTGAGATGAAAACAGATGCGAGACTTCCCGGGTTACGGTTTTGACTGGTCGTGCAAGGAACCTGGTAATGATTTATGTTTCCCCCCAAAATAAACCTTGGTGAAATCGATTTTGTTCAAAATATTTGGGGGATCGGTTTGGTCGTTTTTTTTTTTTCTCCTTGTTTTTTAGGATTTTTCGTGTTGAGCTTCAAGACTATGAAAAATTTAAACCCCTATCAAGGACTCCTAATTTTTCATTTGATAAAATGAGAATATCATAAAATTAACAGGTTGATTTTAGCAAATGAGAAAACCATTTGTTAAAATCAACTCATTATGACAAACTAAAATGAGTTGACTTTGGCAAATGATTTCCTCATTTGCTAAAATCTACTCAGTCATTTTATGAGATTCACATTTTATCAAATAGAAAACTAGGCCTAAATATGTCTATATTTCGGTTAGTTAGGTTTTGATGATCTCAGCCCCAACCCTAAAATTTCCGAACGACTCTAACCCGGCCGAGTAATTTATGGGTACTCTCGCTCCTGCCCCTATTGAGTATCGGGTTTACCCATAATGGTGTATTTTAGTTATAAAAATACGAATAAAACTGGATGCATATAAGGAAGAAAAAATAATTTCATATATACATGTAAGAGTATATAAATATAATTATACATATATATGTATGTCGGGGCAGGTATCGGGGTGGGGTGACCACACCCCTGCCCGGCTGCCCCTACCTTAACCCTAGCAGGTTTTCCAAAATCACTCACTACCCCTATCCGTTACCCAAAAAAAAAGAAAAAACCCTACTTTATCGGGGTGGGATAAGGCGGGTTCAGGGGCGGGACTAGTTGAATTGCCATCCCTACGCCAACCAGAACCAAACCAGACTGATCGAACCCTCATTTTTCATCGGTCAATGAGGTTTTCCAGGTGATATTTCCACCCCTATTTTGTGGAATGAACTCCTCTCATACTCTATATTCCATTTCTCCCAAGCCAACGTCCATAATCTGAATCGTTTATCTCGTAGAACTCACATTCAAGTCACTTGCCATATACATGTGCAAACGGAGAGATGAATCATGTTTCACAGTTTTGAGTTTCAACAATATATATGCCTTTCAACAAATGGCAAGTCAACAAATGGCAAGTGGTTTCAGCGATTTTACATGTCCAATGACATTTAATTAATTGCATAGATAAATTTCAATATGGATTCTATGAGATGAATGACTCATTGGGTTCAGAATAAGGACCACAAAAGTAGTATGGAGGGATACGGAGAGGAGCTCATCCCAAATTGTCCCACTCTCATTCCTAATTACTCCCAAAAGACATAATAAAAGTGTGCTTAACAATTCATTTGTTTATTTGCTTCAGAGCATCTCCAACCCACTCCTTCAATTTTTAACTTCACTTCTTTATTTAGAGTATGAATATATGATATTTTATTAGGAGAGTAATTTTAATGAATACACTAGTCATCAAACTCCAACCCAATACTCTATTTTTCACTTCGAACCTCAACATTCAACACTCTCTCTCTAAAGTTTGAATTGTCATTTTTCAACTCTTACTTAAAATATTTAATATTGGTCTTGTTTTAAAGATATTGTGAATATTTTTTAAATGGTACTAATTTTATATCCATTAAATGAATAAAATCGGATTTGAAAACGAGTGAACAGTAAAATGGAGGATCCTCCATAATTTTTTCAAATCCTCTATATTTGAAGGGTGATTTTGAAAATGCAAGATCTCCTTCAAAGTGAAGAAGAAGAGGAAATGGAAATACGTTGGAGTTTCCTTCAAAAAGGAAGATTTGGAGAAAGAAATGAAGATTTGAAGGATGGGTTGTCGGATTTGGCAAGAACCACGGCTGCAAAGAGGTATGCATAATTATGGATTAATTTATATATAATATGACATGCTCAATTTTTTTTTTGTTGCCCAAGTCACGGGGCTTGCTGGGCTTACTCCTAGTTTAGATACAAGTTATACTCACCCTGACACCATGATTTATAAAGATATATGACATGAAACATTTTTATTCGAATAATACTAGATACACATCAAAGTGTGCATTCATTTTTACATCTCTCTCATCTCACAAGTGACTATGGGAGTACTCATGGGACCCACAACACTATTTAGAGGGTCCCATCATCACTTGAAAGAGAAAATTTAAAAATTATGTAGACTAAAATGTGTCCCTAGCATTTTTGTTCTTTGTTATATATACAACCAAAAGTCTCTAGTTTGGAAATATAGTAAATGGGTGGGCAGCTAATATATAATATGTGTTCCTCCATGAGGTCACATGTTCCATTCTATCAGAGACCAAATATTCCAAGGGCCACTGGAGATTTGCTCAGTCATTAACTTCAAGACCTCTGAATTAGTCAAGATGTGTGCAAGTTATCCTGGACATCCGGTTATATATAAAAAAATAATGGGGGAGAAGCAACACTCTAATGCAAAATAATAGCTGAGGAATTGGTGAACATGGGGGAATTTAACATCTGACGCTAATGCAAGTTATTTGAAATGATAATAGTCTATCCACCAAGCAGGGGTGCACATACACCGGGCTGGGCCGGGTTCGGGCCGGGCTTATACTAGATAATAACGAGATTTGTGCATTCCCAAGCCCGGCCCGTTTATGATCGGGCTTCATTTAATATGTCCAAGCCCAGCCCAATTAAAATTTTAACTTCCCAAGCCCGTCCAATAAGCCCATTTTTTTTTTTTAAAACATGGTATCACAAATATAAATTAATCAACTATAATAACAATTCACAACCGTAATAACATACTCAAACTCAAAGTTTTAAGTTCTTATAAAACTAGGGCACTGTTCTTACCGAATAGGTGGAGATGAGATGTGCCTCTTCTTCGACTTCATCGAGGTATTCTAATTTCTAACCCTAAACAACTAGGAGTTGTAACATATATATTATATGGTATTAAAATAATCGGGCCGGGCTGGGCCTCAAAGCAATTTCCCAAACTCAGCCCATTTAGTAAACGGGCTTAAAATATCAACCCAGCCCGGCCCTATGGGCCTAAAAATTTATCTCAAGCCCTAAAAAAAACGGGCTGGACTGGGCGGGCTAGCGGGCCGGTGTGCACCCCTACGGCACCAAGATCCAAAACCTTTATGAATATTCAACATCATTTTCAGAATCTCCCAAAAGGCATGCACAACTCTTCTTTCCTGATTTATAATTTTTCTATTGTTTGATATTGGAAAATGCACAAAATTGTCAGAATTGCGAAATATAGTTTGTGATTTGATTCACGATTAACGGAAGAATGATGTGAATTAAGGCTAATGTAAAATCGGCGGTGAATTGTTCGATTTACAGTTCGATCCACGATTAATACGAATATGTAATTGAATCAATGTTTGTCATAGTTGTTGCATTCGACAAATATGAAACTACTTACTTTACCCAAAAAATATGAAACTACTTTTGCAGTTTTACCTTCATTTTTCTTTTGCAGTGGTGAATTCTATGAGTTGTTTATTGTATTTCAGTTGAAGTTTCATATGTTCTATTATAATTTGAGTCAATAAAATGCGTCTTTAAAATGTTACGTATAATTTTACTTTTCTACTTGGTAATTATACAAGTAGCTGTGAGAATTGTTGAGGATAATATCCTGCATGGATGCTGAATTTCCCAAATCAATCGTTTTAGTTCTTGTATCTTCTAAATCATAGGCCGTGGTAGGACTTGAGAGTCTCGGACCAACCCACAAATATATGTTGCCATGTAAGTTAATTTCACACACATCAGATTGGTGTTAAAGGCTAATCTTTCATTGTTATAATGAATCCTTTAACTTACTGTTTGCACATTTCCATTTTACTATCATATTGCTCTTATTTTTCAATTATGTACATGTGTCTTTCTTATTAGACTATGCGATCATTAATTCATAATAGACACAAACTTCAATATATATTCATTAATGAAGCTTAAACTATTCAATTTGATAATGTATCTCTATCATATATAGGTGCATAGATACATTTTCAAATAAATTATTAAAACTTCAACCAAAATTTTACGATTCACTATTCGATTTGATTGATGATTCGAAAGATGGTCAATCCGATTCTCGAATCAAACCACGATTTGACAACTTGCTGCAAAATATTTTAGTTCACATATTAACCAGAAATATAAATAGCTATCCATGGTTCTAAGTCTCGTGCTTCCTATTCATAGTTCCACACACAAGTATTTATTCAAAACAAAGCACTGCAACCACATAACTACAATCCCCGAAATATTACTTCTTATTTTCCTTGCAAGATCAGGTTTTCAAAAGGGTTTCTCTGATGCTTTTCAACTTGCAAAGTGCATCTCTCATGATCATGCGTCCATCTGGCGAATCTACAGCGCAAGAAAGACCAACACCAAGTATCGCAATCAAACAATTCCTCTGTGCTTCCGGAGCATCATCAGAAAAACTTCTGTTGGTTGGCACCAGACCAGGATCCAACACTTGATCGACGTTGATCTCGAAGGCCATTTGCACCCACTTCGTTAGGCTTAGATCTCCTGTGAAACTCTCATGGGTAAGTCTCCTCCCTGTAAAAAGCTCTAGCAACGTGATTCCGTAGCTGTACACGTCTCCCATCGTTGATGGTTTCTCTCCCATACCATATTCTGCATTAAAAACGATCAGGGCCAAAGTAGTACTCTAGGAGCTGTATGTAACGAGTTCTACAGACAGACAAGCGACTAGAGATAAAAAGAGCATCTCCATGTGACACTAAAAGTTATTTAAGTCATCTTCAGTTAGCCCACCTTATTGTCATATAACACATCATTAACAGTATTTTTTTTAAGTGTCAAACGGAGATGCTCTAAGTGAGTATTCTGTCTGGAGGAAGAAAATACAACCTGGAGGTATGTAGCCAATGGAGCCCTTCAAAGCATTTGTAGAGTTTATAGAAGTGTTATCAGTTGCTCTGTTAATCAATAGCTTGGCCAGCCCAAAATCTCCTACTTTTGCAGTCATATCTCCGTCCAAGAGGATGTTGCTAGGCTTCAAATCGCAATGCACAACCACTTGTGCTCCGTTTTCATGGTGCAAATAGTCTAGAACAGAAGCTACATCAATGGCCACGTTCAATCTATCCACAAAATTCAATCCTTGACCATTTGGATGCCTCCTCTTTCCTGTAATCCAATCGTCCAAGTTTCCGTTTGTCATGAATTCATACACTAGAGCCAGAAAATTCTTGTTCTTGAAGTCAATGCTCGAGCATGATGTGATAAGTTTCACAAGATTCCGGTGCCTCACATTCCTCAAAGCCGCACACTCAGCAAGAAAGCTCTTCCAACATCCGGTTATGTCTACGTTAAGGACTTTGATTGCCACATGCCTTCCTTGCTGGAGATATCCTTTGTAGACAGACCCAAAACTCCCGTTTCCCATCAAATTTTCTGGGTTGAAATTATCAGTTGCTAAACGAAGTTCGTCATAAGAGACCATTAGATGTTGTCGCTCAAAGGAGTTAGATGACGGCGTGACTTTCGGTTTCCTTTTCCTAAGGTAGAACACCAAGCCAATTGTAGAACATGACACTATGATTTCTATGATGATAAGACAAACCCAGATTAATTTTTTTCTATGGTCACGACCTCTCTCACATGCGAAACTGAGGCAAAGTTTTGGGTCACCATCCAAATGAAGTACAGAAAGATTTGTGAAAACTCCCCCAACAGGTACTTCTCCATCCAGGTCATTGAAAGACAAGTTCAATAACTGGAGGCCTTGCAATTTTTGTAAGCTATCTGGAATTGAGCCAGAAAGCTTGTTTGAGGAAATGTCAAGAGTTTCCAAACCTTTCAATTCACTTAAGGTATCTGGAATAGGGCCTGTGAACGTGTTATTTGCCAGGAGCAACTTCTCCAAGCTTTTACAATCGCCAATTGAGTTGGGTATGGTTTCTGATAAACCATTGTTTGAGATGTCAACGGCGACTACACTATTGAGGGTCCCAATTTCTTGAGGCAAAGGTCCAGTCAACAAGTTATTTGAGAGATTAAGATGAGTACTTAGACTACGAAGATTGAAAATTTCTTCTGGTATGCTTCCATTGAGCTTATTATGAGATAAGTCTAATGAAAGCAACCTCTGGAAATTTTCAAAACTAGTCGGTATGGTACCCTCCAATTCATTTATTGATAAATCTAATTCAATCAGGTTTTTGAGACTACCGATGGAAATCGGGATCTTACCAGAGATATTATTTCCAGTCAATCCCAAAATCGACAGTTCCTCCAAGTGGCCTATTTCTTGAGGAATTTCATATGATATTGAGTTGTAGCTCAAATTTAGCAAGGTCAAACCACTGAGATGCCCAATTGACGCAGGTATCCTGCCATGAATGCGATTTCCCCCCATATAAAATTTTGAAAGAACCTTTGAAAGATTGCCAACGGATTCTGGGATTACTCCGTCTAGAAGGTTTTCCTCAACAGAAAGGTAGTATAGACGGGTACTGTTTGTCAGGCTAGTAAGAAAATTTAAACCATTATCCCCAATGCCAACAATTCTATTGAACCCGATTTTGTACCTTTGGAGCTCTGGAAGATTTCCTAATCCTGGTGGCACAGTTCCGTGCAAGTGATTGCGTGCCATGCGAATTTGTTGTATCCTTGTGAGCTTGTGCAAAGACCTGGGAATCGTACCCGTGAATTTATTAATGCAAAAATTGAGAAATAGGAGATTTGGGAGTGTATCTCCAACATTGCTCGGTAACATACCCCACAAACTATTGGAAGCCAAGTTCAAATACTCGAGGGAAGACGTGTTGTATATGGATGGAGGAACTGTACCCGTCAGATTGTTGATCGCGAGATCAAGTCACTTCATCTTCTGAAGACGCGAGAAGTCACCTGGTATCATGCCATCCAATCGATTGGTGCCTAAACTTAAGCTGATGAGTGATGTGAGATTGGCTAGGGATGGTGGAATTGAACCGAAAAGAAGATTTTTTCCCAAGTTCAAAACTTGAAGCTTTGTGAGATAACTGAGCTCATTAGGGATTCTCCCAGATATCTTATTCTGCTCCAAGTCAAGGATCTTGAGCTCCATGCAACGACTTATATTCGGCGGTATAACACCTTGTATGTCGTTGAAACTCATATTCAGGACCCTCAGGCGAAAAAGGGTACTGAGTTGATCAGGAAATGTTCCCGTCAAATGGTTGTTTTGTAGTTGAAGTAATCTGAGAAATGATAGATTGCCAATCTGAGGGCTTATGGAACCTTTAAGCCCCAAGCCAACAAGATCAAGCTCGACCACTCTCGTGCGGCCGTGCCAACTTTGTCGCAACGGACTCCGGTCCAGTTGCAGGGTGACAAAGTTTGTTCCCAAGTAAACAGAGGGTTAAGTGTTTCCGGATCAATACCAGATTTGAATGAAATCAAAGCCTCCTTATCTGTGGTAATGCTCAATCTTGGGGTCTTTGCGCCAAGAAGTAAGCATTTGGAAGTAATGAATACTATAAAAATGGCAAATTGAAGAATCATGTTGGAGGGTAAAAAACCCATGTGTTATCACCCTGGGTTTTCAATTTGAGTTAGCAATTGCAGGGCAGGTATGAGAAAGTTAGGCCATGGGGGTGGGATTTTGAGCTTCAAATTTACGGTCAACTAGTTTTGTGGACTAATGATTAATCCCACAAACCTTTATGAAAATGTAGACTATGTGAATCCACACCTATTCATACTAGTCAAGTCTTTCTTTCCACCAACCTAAAATCTACACATCGTGCTACATCAAATTCATCAAAAGTCAGTGTAAATTCAATGCAGTGCGAAAATACATATGACGTCACTAGAGGGTTTTGTGTTTGTTAACTTCAGGCTTCCGAATTGGTGGAAGTGTGTGTAACTTGTCCCAGATATCCTATTTCAGAAAAAGAAGAACTACTATTGCTGAAATTTGCTACAGCAAAACTGTGACCATAATCAGATTAAGTGCTGCGTCAATGATGCTTAGATGTTTTCTTTGCACAGATGATGCTTAATTTCTCTTTTACTATTCAAAAAGGACAGTACCAAAATTCAAGATCAACAAAAAAAAGTTATAGCGTGCTGTGGACTTTGAAAGAAGTATTCTTTACGCTAGGAGCTGTTTGTAGAAATGAATTACTTTGGGGACCATCAGGCATCTGGATTAGTAATGGAAGCATTAGAAAACTGACCAATGCCCTTATAATTTTCTTTGTTATCACTTTGCCAATTTCTCGATTTTCTTGATCCTTTAAATCGTGATTAATTCCGACCGTCAATTACATTACAGTGTGCGATTTCTGCATCTTATTAGTTCCAGTTCATTCAAAGGCTTGATTTTTTTAGCTAAGATCCCTCCCAAGTCCCAGTACAAGCAAAACAGCAAGAGCAGTATCAAGCATTGCTAAGCGGTTCTTTAGGAATCACCATCATATACATGTGCTGCATATGAATTAGAATATGTATACAAAAAGCTCCAAATTCAGTAATCAAAAGCCGTACTAAAAATGCCCAACCAAAAGGCCAATTCGTTTATATACATCACGAGTATTGTAGTATGTCTGTAACACACACACACACACAGAGAGAGAGAGAGAGAGAGAGAGAGAGAGAGACCTCGGTTGACTGGTGGTTTGGTCGGCAGCGGACGGGAGACGACGAATGGCGAGGGAAGGACGACGAATGGCGAGGGAAGGATGACAGCGAGTGTGAGAGGCTTAGTGTGAAGAGCTTCTCCAGCAACGGAATCCGGTCCAGTTGCAGGGTGACATGGTTTGGTCCGGTCAAGTGTTTCCGGATTAATACCAGATTTGAGTGAGATCAAAGCCTCTTTATCTGTGATAAAACTCAATCTAGGGGTCTTCACGCCCAGAAATAAGCATTTGGAAGTAATGAAATTCGGAAATGCTAGGTACCCAAACACAAGTTACCCACAAATTACCCAAACACACACAGTGTGTGTGGGGGCCACACTTGTGTGTGTGTGTTTGGGTAATTTGTGGGTATTTTTTGTGTGTATGTAGTGTTGCTCAATGAAATTGGGCATCCCTAGCCTAGTCTAGTCCGGGTAGTACAAATCAAGCCCTACAAATCACTCCAAAAGTGGGGTCCAAAAGACATAACACAAAAAACTAAAAACTACGTCGTTTTAAGTCAAAATAGAACAAGAGAAATAGGGCCGAAGCTTTTGGCGCCTAACAAAAGAAATAGGGCTTCAGTCGCTTCGAAGAGAGAGGGCATTCCTTGTAGACTTTGGTGGATTAAACTCTGGATAGTGCTATTTTTTTGGGAAAATGACCAATAAATGGTTTTTAAAACTAATAATACCGATAACATGGTAAAGTTTTTCAAAATGACTGAATACATGACAAGGAAAAAAATAATTCCACATACATGGTACCAACAAATTACAAATCCAAAATACCCTTCTCATTTTTTAAGCTTAACACACACACCTCCTTCCCATTGTTCCTGGAAATATTAGTTGCCCAGAGTTGCACCGTGCATGTAACAACATTGCACTGTGAATGAAAAACCTTTGCACCTTCCAATAAAAGAATTGCACTCACCTTGAAAGTAAATTGTGCACCTTACGTGAAACAAACTGGCACCATTTGACAATAATATTGCACCGGAACAAGAACTATTGGGTTGCCAATGTTCTTTCTCAATCCCACTTTTTGTATTTGGAAAGCAATATTTGCTCCTTGTATTAACAAATTGTGCACCTTAGGTGTAAAAAAATAGCACCCTTTGACAATAATATTGCATCTGAATAAGGACCACTGGGTTGCCAATGTTTTGTCTCAATTCCACTTTTTGTATTAGGAAAACAACACTTGCTCGTTGTATTAACAAATTGTGCACCTTAAGTGAAACAAAATGACACTTTTTGACAATAATATTGCACCGGAATAAGGACCATTGGGTTGCCAATGTTCTTTCTCAATCCCACTTTTTGTATTAGGAAAGCAATATTTGCTCCTTGTATTAACAAATTGTGCACCTTACGTGTAAAAAAATAGCACCCTTTGACAATAATATTGCACCTGAATGAGGACCACTAGGTTGCCAATATTTTGTCTCAATTCCACTTTTTGTATTAGGAAAACAACACTTGCTCGTTGTATTAACAAATTGTGCACCTTAAGTGAAACAAAATGGCACTTTTTGACAATAATATTGCACCGGAATAAGGACCATTGGGTTGCCAATGTTCTTTCTCGATCCCACTTTTTGTATTAGGAAAGCAACATTTGCTCCTTGTATTAACAAATTGTGCACCTTACGTGTAAAAAAATAGCACCCTTTGACAATAATATTGCACCTAAATAAGGACCACTGGGTTGCCAATGTTTTGTCTCAATTCCACTTTTTGTATAGGAAAACAACACTTGCTCGTTGTATTAACAAATTGTGCACCTTACGTTAAACAAATGACACTTTTTGACAATAATATTGCACTGGAATAAGGACCATTGGGTTGCCAATGTTCTTTCTCAATCCCACTTTTTGTATCATGAAAACAACATTTGCTCCTTGTATTAACAAATTGTGCACCTTACATGTAAAAAAATGGCACCCTTTGACAACAATATAGCACCTGAACTAGACACTTGAAACTTGTTACACCTGACCAATTTGACAGAGAGACCACAAGAAGACCTTGGGACAATGGTTTCTCTGGTGAAATCCCCAAGGAAGTTATGTTTAAGTCCCATTCTTCTCACAAGCATTTCATTGAACGCATGAGGTGCAGAACCTATGTCCATGTTTTACCAACTTCGTTGTTCGATTTCCTTCTATACCACAATGAAACCAGCAGCACACAACAAGTGAAATTGTATAAAGTAAACAAAACAACTTACAAATCAAGGTAACAATCACTTCAACACATTACCATTCCGTGGTAGGATGGACACAACATTTTGAAAGACCCATTTTGAAACACATTACTGATATGTAGTTTTTGTACCAAAAATATAATTTATAAAACAAGGAATTAACTATTATTCCGAAGAACAGTGGTTAAGTCCGAGATCGTCCACGGAGAGTAAAAAGCTTAGTTACGGTACTTTCAACTAATTTCTAATTTAATTCGAAAATAAAATTGATGATTGGATTTGATTTGATTAAACTAATGATTAAGCTAAAACTTAAATAAAAAGCGATTGCGGTTTGAAAATAAGTGAGAGAAGGGACTAGGGTTTCCGATTCAACCTCCCCTTGTAATATAATTATGCGATATCTAGGGTTTCATTCAACTAATAACCAGACCACCGTAGGGTAGCAAATCCTATCGATAATCCCCAAAAATATTAACAAGATTCGTACTCCGTATAGGCTATCTCAACACGGCACGGACCGTCTCACCGAACTTAACGGGCGGCACAATCCGTCTCACGTCGTATAGTCTATTTCAGAAACTATCCTGAATCATTAATAACCATTGTATGACTGTATTTAATAACGCGCATATAAATACGGTATGAAAATTGGAAGAATAAAAACTTCATAAAAATTATGAATTATCCAAGTAATACAATCAAACGTTGAATATGAAACCTTTAGAAATCAAGATAATTACATTACTCGGAGAGGCATCCTCGTTACCCTAGTCAAATAATTTAGCTACTCATGGAGTTAGGACAAATAAACATGAAATAAATAAACTCCATCGAAACAGATTTAAAGCACGCAAAGGAATGAAAGATTAAACCCCAGCCGTAGTCTTGCAATTCTGAAACCGAACTAAGCCGCAGCAGTATGGGTTTTCTCTGTATTGCTCGGTGATCTTTCTCTGTTTGTACCTTCTGCTCCTGATTTCTGTGCCGCTGCGTGTCTACTGCTTTGGGACCCTGCTAGGGGTACCGACTGTTTGGGACCGAAATTGTACCGATCGCACACGGGGACCCACTTTTGGGTCCCACACGAGTGATCCGAACCGTTCATTGTTCTTAAAACATTTTTCCGAGGGGCCCCACAAAATTTCAGCTCAATCGGACGGTTGGAAGTGCTCCAACCAAAGTCCCACCGATCCAACCAAAATTTTATCACTCGTGTGGGACCCAAAAGTGGGTCCCCGTGTGCGATCGGTACAATTTCGGTC
This sequence comes from Vaccinium darrowii, assembly GCA_020921065.1. Classification (NCBI taxonomy): domain Eukaryota; kingdom Viridiplantae; phylum Streptophyta; class Magnoliopsida; order Ericales; family Ericaceae; genus Vaccinium; species Vaccinium darrowii. Next base: position 8,408,396 of record CM037157.1, read on the forward strand.
CCTTTTGGTCGGTACCTGTATCATTATCGATTGCTTTGCGTCCAAAAGAAAGCCCCCTTCATTCTGAATCTCCACTCACATATATAGGCCACGCCATTACTAATCCCTAAGACTATAATTAGCGGGCCCTCCTTTTGTTAATTGCCGACATACTTAATTCCCATGCACTCGTTATTTCCCTTGGGCTTTAACAAATTTTCTAAACCAAGACCACTTACTGGGCCCACCATACACATATCTAAATCATGGGTTCTTTAAGTCCATTTTTCTTCCCATGCAACGGCCAAACTGCGGGTCACTTTCTTGAATAAAATCCGTTTTCGCGCTTAATATTATTCACGTGTTCCGCAAGCCCTGAAACGAGAAAAACGAGTACCAACCTCCACGTAATACAATAAACGGGCATAACAATAATAAATTAGGGGCCGCCAATGGGCGCATTTGCGCTCCTATCAATTACCATTCTTTGGACTTCATAGTGTTTAAAAGCAGGACTCACCTCTTTATCTTTCTCAGCAGTGGGTCAAAACCGTAGTAAACCCTAAGGGGAGGGAGATCGGGATCGGAGCAAACGGACTTGAGGTTTTCGTTGGTTAGGGATTCGAGCAGTCCCCTTTGTTGGACGATTTCGACGACATTGAGGCGACGTCGGCTGGGTTTCGTTAATGAAAGTAGAAGAAGATGATAAGGGACGACGGCGGTGTCGGTATGAATGTGCGACAGACGATTGAGAGGGCAAAAGAGATGGAGGGAGGTTTACTGATGAATTTGAAACAACGAACAAAAGAGACGGAGAGAAAGGGTTTCTGCATTTTACAGGGGAAAACTATTGTGAGGGTACTTTGGACATTGCAACAGAAAATTACCATCTATGTGTCATTTCTTTTCTCCTTACCATGTATTTGGAATTTCTCAAACCATGACCACCTTTTGGTCATTATTTGCTCCTAACACCACCTTTTGGTCATTTCCCCTAATTTTTTAGACTTATAGAGCATTTAATGTTATTTATTCGAGTTATATAGCTTTGGCAGGCTTATTATAATTATGGAAATGGCTACAATACACACCCCTTATTTGGGTGTACCATATGCACCTATTGTATGGTCCAGATTGTGCCACCTCATCGACAATCGTAACATTTTTTAGTTTTTCGTAACTTTTCAACAATATGATTCGTAACATTTTCTATGATTCGTAACATTTTGGTGTGTCTCGTAACTTTTACAAAAAAAATTCGTAACCTTTACAAAAAATTCGTAACTTTTCCAAAAAATTCGTAACTTTTCGCAAAAAATCGTAACTTTTACAAGGGTGTGTATCAACACACCCAAATGAGGGGTGTGTATTGTAGCCTTTTCCTATAATTATTATTATTTCAAGAGTTTTGTTTAGGTGTGCCCCTAAGGCATAATGTTTATTAAATGAGCCTAATTAAATCCACTTTTGTTAAAAATAGTAAAAGCAATTTGCATTTACTCCTTTATTTGTCTTTGTTTGCATTGAAAATCTAAGTTGGAAATACTATTCATAAGGCTTTATTTGTCTTTGTTTGCATTGAAAATCTAAGTTTGAAATACTATTCATAAGCTACTTTTACTCTCTTTTTTTTTATAACAAAAGTGGATTTAATTGGGCACATTTAAATAACATTATCATGTACCTTAGGGACACGCATTAACAAAACCCTTATTTGAATGTGAACTACTGCTATATAGGGTTTCCTCATATGCATTTGGAGGTCTAAATCTAATGCATTTGGATTTTAGAAATTGGTTGACTGTTGTTATATACCCATCTTGTGCTTTCCAGCTCTTCGTAGAATTTTTCTATGCACTTAGTAGAATCGATTGATCCATGTGTTGTGGATAATGGCATAAACATAGATATTTGTATCCCACTGACACCCTTTTGAAATTCATGCCTAAAAGTGAGTGAATTCATGCCTAAAAGTGATGAATTCACTCAGGCTTGAACATTGCGAGCTCTTGCAATGGTTTAATTTACCTCCACTGGTTGGCTTGTAATGCATTTGGACTTATAATTTGCTTCTTGGAATTTAGACTAAAGAAAATTGGTTTTGTTTAGTTAAAATGACATAGTTTTGCTTAAATTTTTTGTTGCATACTCTAAAAGATGAACAATTTCAATTATCAAAGCGTGCCCGGAAAGCACTTCGAAATGGTGCAACTAAAGCTTGAATAATAGCCAGTTGGCAATTTGGAAAAATGCATAATGGAAGTTTCTGTGGAGAAAGCTGTTGAAGGAGAAAAGGAAGATGATGATTGAATATTCTAGTAGTACTTCAGTTCATTATGATGAGTACACTTACTCACATAATTTTGCTTTCAGGCGTGTAGCCGTTGATTTCTAGGAGAACATTCTTGACAAAATTTGGACTCAAAACGAAGTAGTTTTGAGTGTTTTTTGTGTTGTGTCTTTTGGACCCCAAAACGACGTTGTTTTGGGGTGATTTTCAGGGTGATTTGTAGGGCTTGATTTGTAGTACCCCCGGATCCACCTAAACGGACTGCCTTACTTAGTTAATTAAGAAAAACTCAAAAAATACTTAAAGTGTCCCAAGTCACTACTTAAATTTGGGGAAAGACTTAAAGAGAGAGAATGAGGAGAAAGAGAGACAGAGAGAAGGGACGGAGGAGAGAGAGGAGAGACTAAAAGATAATGAATATATATAGGTAGTCCATTAAAGTGCATTCCTTCTTAGGGTATCTCTGGTGCACTACCTAAAAGAGTACCCTAAAGTGCCCTAAGGGCAACCACAACAACCTCTCTAAACCCCTCTCTATCCCTATTTTAGGGAGCCAAACATAAAAACTAGGCCCCAACAGTCTCCCTAAACACCTCTCTAAAATACAAAATGCTACAGTGGCTTCCAAAAACCCTCCCCATTTGGGGAGCCACTATTCACTCCCTACCCTTTTTTTTTTAATTCTTTCTTTCTCTCCCAACCTATCAGCTGTTCACTTTTTTCTCTCTCTCCCCCACTTTTCCCTTCATATATCATTATTTAATTAAAATATGGAGGGTAATAGAGAGGATTGTTAGATATGTGGATTGGTAAAATGAAAAATGTGCACTGTTCATTACTTTTTTTAGAGAAAAATTTAAGGAGACTATTGGGGATGCTTTAACTAGTTAACTAAGAAAAACTTAAGAAATGCTCTCTAGTGGACCAAAATTGACTCCCTAAAATCCTAGGTAGCACCCCTCACTCCTTAAAGTGTCCCAAGTCACTACCTAAATTTGGGGAGAGACTTGAGAGAGAAAGATGAGAGAGAAAGACTTTAAGGAGAGAGAAAGCAAAGACTAAAACATAATGAACATATATATATAGGTAGCCCATTAAAGTGCATTTTTAATTAGCTAGTTACTAAGTTTTTAGCACATAAAATAGGGCCCCACATGTGCTTAGGTGTGCATTTTAGCAAACATTTTTTAGGTAGTGCACTAGAGATGGCTTTAGCTAGCTAATTTAGTTTTTAGCACATAAAATAGGGCCCCACATGCGCTTATGTGTACACTTTAGTAAATATTTTTTACTAGATAGTGCACTAGAGATGGACGGCAAATTGAAGAATCAAGTTGGAGGGGAAAAAACCCATGCGTGATCACCAGAATTTTCAATTTGAGTTTGCAATTGAGAGATAAAAGGTGCAGGCATGAGAAAGTTAGGCCATGGATATGGGATTTTGAGCTTGAAATTTATGGCATGGATTTAGGCAACCTCGACCATGACCTTTTACATCCTTGATCTTTCAAATCCTGCTTCCCACTGTCGATTAGTACATTGTAGTATGCCATTTCTGCACTTAATTTTCTTAGCCTCCCTCCCAAGTCCCACGTACAAGCAAAATAGCAAGAGCCAGTATCAAGCATTGCTGAGAGGTTCTGTGGGACTCACCATCATGCGTGGACACTCTTCGTTCACTCAAAAGAAATGCTTTCAACATAAACAAAACTGGGAATCTGATGAGAATATGTGAAATTTAATCGTACAAATTTTTACCTCTAGGTCTAAAAAAGATGCATATAATTATCACTAAGGTAAGTTATTTTTTTTAATGACTATTAAGGTAAGTCACTCTTTTTTGGGGTTTAGGTTTAGGGTGCACTTTCCTATTATAGGATTTTAGTGGTTTAGGCACTTTCATAGGGTACCCTAGGATTTTAGGCACTTTCTTAGGGTATCCTAAGGTTTAGGTTTAGACACTTTTAGAGGGGACCCTATGGTTTAGGTTTAGGGTGCACTTTCCTATTATAGGGTTTTAGTGGTTTAAGCACTTTCATAGGGTACCTAGAGTTTATATTTAGGCAGTTTCATACGGTTTTGGGAGTTGAAGAGAGAGAGAGAGAGAGAGAGAGAGAGAGAGATGAAATTGCTAGGAAAAAATTCCTAGTGAAATAGTGTCAAATCCTAATGAATTTACCTTGTTACGTGCTTTTTGGTTTTCCTAAGGGAGTTGGGCTTGCATGCCCCAACTTTTTTGTACCAGCCTGTAACAAGCTCTTAGAGCCTGTTTGGGCGCCTCATTATCCCATTTTCCCGTTTTCATTTTCCACTTTTGGCTGTTTGGCCGCCGGATTCTGGGAATGAGTTCTCCAAAACTCATTCTTCATTTTGGACTTTAGAGGCAAAAACCCAAAAATAGCTCTGCCCTTCCTTTTCCCATTCTCGTTTTCCATTCTCGTTTTTCAGTTTCCCGTGATCCTACCATATTGACTCCTTTACCCTTTATCCTCTTCCCCACAGACGAGAACCAGAGAAAAAGAAGAGACTCCTGCGATTAGAGAAATGCGAGAGAGATACATGTAGACATACCCAGATCTATACATACACGCAGATATCCATACATACATACATGTATTGATTTCAAGAAAGCCCTCTACATTGATCGATTAAAAAAAAATCTAACCAAGTTGAATCAGAGCCTCCATCATCTCCAGAGCCGTCGTCGTGATTGGAGCCTCCATTATCGTCGGAGCCACAATCGTTGCCGGAGTTTTGGATGCAGATTTGGGGGTGGCTCTGATTAGACCGATTTTCCGTGGGATTTTCCATGGGTATGTTTGAGCCTCTGTTGTTTGAGTGGGTTTATTCATAGATTGAGAGAGAGAGAGAGAGAGAGGGAGAAAAGGAGAAGATAGCAGCAGACTGCAATTTTTTGTGTGGTGGAGAATAGAGATATACCCCTCTAGTACAATACTTTCTTTGGAAACATCGAAATAGGAAAATTGTAGTACTCCAACTTGGAGTAGTATTTATTTATTTTTTTTTTGAAGAAAACTTGGAGTAGTCTTTATCAACACAAAAAAAAAAAAGAAAAAGAAAAGAAAAGTAGTATTTATAAACAAAAAAATGTGGGACGGGATAAGATGATAAGTTTACAAAAATATTTTGCAATATAATTTAATAAACATACTAAAAACATTTTTCATACATATTTTTAATAACATAATAAATAAATAAGGGCAAAATGGTAAACAACTAATCCATAACTCATTTTCATCATTTTTCTCCCAAACACTACTACTTTTGCAAAATACATTTTGCACATTTCTCCCAAACACTCCTCCCAGATTCAAAACTCATTCTGATCATAATCCAAAAAACCAAAAAGCCAAAAATGAAAAGTTAAAAAGTTGGCTCCCAAACACCTATTTGGACTTATTTCCATTTTTCATGAGGCTTTTTCCTGTATTGTCCATTTTTTTCTTCCCTTTTTCGATTCTTGTCAACAGTTCCAAAAAGTTGACTAGCGGCTATTATAAACATTCATTAACTGAGGAAAATAAGTTCGAAAAGAAAAATTGACATCATACACAAACAACAACGTGAAAATTCATGAACACAACACTGCCGTGACTGGAGTGTTGTGCAAATTGAAATATCCTCTACGCTAGGAGTTTCTCTCTCTACACTAGAGAGTTTGCCTAGTGTTCTTCCCTATCTTTTTCTTTCCACCGCCCATCCCCTCCTCCTTCACCCTTCCAAATCTCCTCCCCTTTTCCTCTCTTCCTAGTCTGTTCTTCCAAGGGGTGGGGCGACCGCCTCCCGGTCCTACCTCCCCCCTCCCTTCGCTCCACCACCCACTTTTCTCCTCCTCGCCCGCTCAAAACCCAAGCCACGATCTGCAACCTCTACCTTCTGCCTCCACACTGACTCATTCGCCCCTTTCACAGCCATACGCCCCTCCACAACCCTTGCCACCATCTACCGCTTCTTGTTTAGATGATGCTGCCTCCCTTTACCCCTTCTGCACCACCTTGGCTCCCGGGGATGCTTGGAGGTTTCTAGATCTGGTGGTTCTGGTTCTAACGCAGAGGTGAAACTTGGGTGGCCGGACCCCCTCCGGCGAAAAACTCGAAAACCCGTAGGCGGCGATTATGGAGTATTGGGTCTCTCTTGAAAATGTGACTCGGCATTAGCTCATAGTATTTCGGTGTGACTTGGTGCGACTCATCAATGATTTGACCCAGTTTTGTTATGAGTTGTGTCCTGTCATGTTTTTCCAGCATGTTTGTTTTTTTTTTTTTGCTAAGCAAAGAATTCATTAATCTTTGAAAACGAATTACAAAGATCAAAGGGACCCAAGACTGAAAACGCCAAGGGCCCAAAGGGGGAAAACAAGAAGGGTGGTAAGATACCACCCAACCTGAAACAAAATCTAGAAAAAAGCCACACCTGAGACACCCAAAAAAACAAACTACAGCAGGAAAAGAAACAACCAAAGAAATCCAACCCCTAAGCCAACCAAAAACAAGCAAAACTAGAAGCACCAAAACAACCAGAGATGCCGAAAACCCCCAAACGAAAAGAACACCCACACCCAAGACAACGCCAGAAAACTCTCACAACAAGCAAGCGGCAGTTCAGAACTCCATAGAAATAGAGGTATCTCCCTCCAAATTATCAAGAACTTTAATTTCCGCATTAATTTCCTGTTCTGAAATTTCGACTCCCTTCAATTCTAAAAGCTTCTTAATATTAAAGCTCTCCCTTCCATGAAATTTTACACCTAATCGAACACTCATCTTCATGTTCTCCCGAGCTTCCTTGACTAAAATTGAATTCCTCTGACGAATGACGCTGCTAGCCTCCTCTTGAAATGAATGAGTAGGACCCTCGATACTCCCATCGACACTACCATCAACACTTCCTATCTTCAAACCCATCCTTGAATTGATCATAAAATTGTCCCGGCTATCTGTCCTAGAACACATTGTTGTTTTCAATGGATTTTTGCTCCATGCAATTTGCCCGTGATTAGCTTTCTTGGCCTTGTGAGACTTTTTATGGCGCTTGTGCTCCACAAATTGAATAAGAGGTTCGTTTGAGACGAGATCCCTGTCATCATAATCAGAACCCTCTGAATCCACCTTAGCACTCGAAAACGAGTCACATGAATTGACATCTAAAAACTTCCCTTGACTTCTCGTTTTCACAGCAGACTCAACAACAAAAGCCTCATGGAAAAGAGATTGAAGGCCCATAGAGTCCTCAACCAATGATTCCAAACCTAGAGAAGACCCAATGCCATTGTCATTAGGATCCACTTTAGATCCCAAATCTAAAGATAGGGCCTCCTTAGGACCTTGTGAAAGCTTGATATCATGAACACTCAACGCATCAAAATCCGAAAGAAAATTACTTGACTCCACCTTCCTGAAAGAACTCTCCTCCTCTATTCTTACTAGGGCTGTAAAAAAAAAACCCGTGAACCGTGAATCCGAACCGGACCGAACCGAACCGTAGGTTTTGGATTGGGTCCGTGGATTAATGGTCCGGACACGGATTGAAAAATTAGAAAACCGTGCTTCGCGGTTCGGTCCATGGATTTTCATAAAAGAACCGTGGATAAACCAAACCGGACCGTGGGAATTTAATCAATTAAAAATATAATATATATATATATATATATATAATTCTTATATATATAAATGGTTGAGTGGGAATGGGACTAGTACCTTGAAGAAAGACAAGGTAAATTGCCTAAAAAATCCAGAGAATCAGAAACTTAAGAGACAGAAAACACTAGCATCATTTGTTCAAGTAAAAGGAGAATTTGAAAATGGACTTGGGCTTTGAAAATTTAACCAGAAGGCTTGTAGAGATGCTTTGGCTAGGATTTGTCTCATGGATGAATTACCTTTTCAGTTTGTTGAGGTGAAGGTTTTCGTGGGAATGAGAATGGGTTCCAAAAGTTACATTTAGAATGTGAATGTGGAATGTGGAATATGTTTTTTTATTTTGTGAAATGTAATAATCCGTGGATAAACCGTGAACCGAACCGTGATTTTTTTGATTGTTTCGGAACCGGACCGTAGACTTTTGGTTTGGACACGGATTGTCTTACATTGAACCGTAGACTTTTGGTTCGGTCCTCGGATTCATACCAATCCGGACCAAACCGGACCGTTGACACCCCTAATTCTTACTATGTACTTCCTTCCATCTTCAACTAGTTCAATATTCCCTTCAATCCTTTTGGAATGGTCAGTCGCAATCAAGATTCTGCCCTTTTCGTATGAACCTCCTTTAAGAGTGTTTTCGTCCACTTCAATAAATTCACCCCAAATACTACCAATATCTTTAAAAGTTTGCGAGGACCATGCACTATGTTTGTTAACTTTCACTCGGTTTTAATTTTGTATTTAGATTCCAGGAAGAATTGATTTCATTTGGGCTTTCTATGTTTTTTGGATTTAACCATAGGTTACTATTGAGATTTGGGTAGGACCCAATGCATCGATTCTCTTATGGATCTGCATCTGCTCTGCAGTACGAGTCTTAGAGTCCAATGCCCTATGGGGCCCTATGGGGTTCTTTGTGGTGTGCTCGTGTCCGAGTCTTCGTTGTATTGGTTTTTTCCATATCTGTATTGAAATCTTGTATGTGCCGAATGGCTTGGCTTTCGGACCTTAGTTGCAGAAGTGCAATTCTACTTTCCAGACCATGGGGAACTCAAATCCACAACATAATCCCGTCATATTCTTCTTCTGTTTCGTCTGGCCCCATTTCTGAATCCTTGCAATTCCTGTTTCCATTGCTTATTGCCAAGTGCCTGATTGACTACGCGAGCAATCACCCTTCCACAGCCTAGCAAAAATCAAGAGCATGCAAGAACAAGTGTCGTAAAGACTGCCACAACCTGTTAACAACCGAGTTCCATCAATATAATGAGGAAAAACATATACTCCTTTTTAAGCTTTCACTAGAGGATATGTGCATTTTCAAATCTCCAAAATAATTATTTTTCTATATATATATATATATATATATATATATATATATATATATTATTTTCTTACACCAAATTAAATTAATATACTCAAATGAGCACTTCAATTTATTGCAAAAAAATTAATAAAATTTGATGGAATTACATTACATTTTTACATTCTTAAATTCGACTTTTTTCCCCCCTTTTGCTAGGGTTTGTGTTTGGAGTGGATAATTATGCCTTAATTCACTGATTTGGATCTAATGTCCATATTTTTCTTTAAAAAAAGGGTCAGTTGCTATAGGGTCCACTATAGCTATTTCCTAACACTTTTAGTCCACTTAACATTTTCCTAACATATCCAGTCCACTCACACATTCAAAATACAACAATACCCCTACCGTAGACTCAAACTTTTTTTTTTTTTTTGATAAGTACGAGTTCTATTTTATAAAGCCCCAACCAAAAGAACAATACAAGTCAAGGATTTATCCTGACTACAACTCAGCTAAAACTCCTGTGTAGGAGAAAACAAGGAAAGAGAGAAGAAAAAGCAGAAAAAACACCCTTACAGAATGCAAGGAAAAAACATAAAAAAAACCTACTCTAGTTGGCGATTAAGAATGTAATGCTCAGACAGCCCCCATTTAGTACACAGCACCCTATTCTCCATGGATGGCCGAACCCTTCTCATAGAACTAAGGAAATCACGGATTGAATTGACAGCACTTTGAGCAACTTGATCACTAGCCATTGATTTCTGTTGAAAGACTCTAAGATTCCTCTCCCTCCAAATGAAATATACAGCAGCTGCCAGAGAACATTTCAGAATTCTGCATTTGAAGCCTTCACCTTTAACATTATGAACAAACCATTCCAGCAGGTCAGTTAAAGTGTTTGGCACCCTAATCGAAGAGGTTTTACACCAAACAGTGTTCCACACTACTTGCGCGTAAGAGCAGCCAAAAAATAAATGCTGATGGGATTCCTTCTCACAGCAACATAAAGGACAGTTTTCATCCACTGTCATCCCCCACTTACACAATCTGTCTTTTGTATTAAGTTTTCCTTGAGCAGCTAGCCAAAGAATGAAAGCCCACCTCGGGACATTTGTTTTAAACCATACCACTTTTGTCCAAGGCTTGACAGGAAATTTAGTTCTAACAGCTTCCCAAGCTGACTTAGCAGAATAGGCACCATTAGAGCTAGGAAGCCAAACCACCTGATCTGCGTTAGCACAATCGGGAAGGAAATTTGCGGGAGTATGACTAATAATGGACTGAATAATTCTATTCCTGGCCCTTGGCCATCTCCATTGACCCCGATGAATAATAGAAAAAACTCTAGCATGGAGGGATCTACCAAGATTATAAACCACATCTTCGCCATACCTTTTATACAAAGGCCCTAATGGATGCCAGTTATCAACCCAAAGGAAAGTAGATTGCCCATTACCTACTTTGTACTGGATTAGTGGTTGGCCAAGATTTCTCATTCCAAAGATCTTCCTTATAGACCAGGAAGCATCACTAGGGATGATCATATGCCACATGCTCTGATTTTTAATGATGTAAGTATGCACCCATTTGACCCAAAGAGAATCAGCCTTCTTACAAATGGCCCAAAGATGCCTTAGTATGGTTGCCTTGTTCCACTCTTTAATCTTTCGAAAGCCAAGACCACCCTCGTCCTTGGGACTGCATATTTGATCCCATTTGACTTTAGCCCCAGTATGCTTCAGGTCAGAACCACTCCAAAGAAAAGCCATCAAGGTAGATTCAATATCCTTTATGACTTTGCTGGGAAGGACGAAGATAGAAGACCAATACACTTGCACACTGAACAACACAGATTGGATCAGTTGTGCCCTACCGGAATAGGCTAGCTTCTTAGTAGACCAACCATTAATTCTATGTAGAATCTTTTCCTTCAACACCGCACAATCATTTGCCTTCAATCTGGTAGAAATGAGGGGAACCCCAAGGTATCTAACAGGGAGAGTGGCCTCTGGAATCGGTAGAATAAGCCCCAGCTCATCCTTCAAAAGCAAATCCACACCAGAGAAAAAAATTGAGCTTTTAGCCATATTAGGTCTCAGTCCTGAATAACCGTGAAAATCATTCAACAAGTCCTTAATGAGAGTAAAAGAAGGTGCATTAGCTTCACACATTATGAACAGGTCATCAGCAAAAGCAAGATGGCAGAGCTCCAACTCGCGACCCGTAGACTCAAACTTCTCCCCATCTCTTTCTCTCATCTGATCGTCTCTCTCTCCACCATCACCAAGTGAACGCATCAATTTGGCGGCGTATTTCGTTTCCACTGGCGACTCGTCCCCGCCTTCGCCAGAGACCCACAACCCAGACTCGTCACTCACCCAAACAAGGCGGAGCAACTGTCCAGAACCGCCGGCTCTGGTGACAACAACTTGGCCCCGCTAAGTCTCCAGACCCCGACGGCTTTTGACGACAACCACTGCAAGAACCTCGTCAACCAGAGAGAACTCCTCTACTCCAATGTTTGTAATGTCACTATACGGATTAGATAAAATTGTTCGTGTATGTTGAATTCCACATTGGTTCGTTGATCTTCATAGTTATCACGTTTCTGCTTAATACTTCTTTTTTTTCTTTGATCTAATTGTGGTTAACAGATCATCAGCATGCAAAGGATTCGTAAAATCCAAGCCATATCTGAAGGTGATACAGAGTCTTCAAATCAATCTAAGTTGTTTCTCTCATTTCTCCCTTTTTTCACTCCAAAAAACTAGCAGCACAATTTCACTTTCACTCTCCTTTTCTCGTAACCGCTGTATGGATCTGTATTAGAAAGTGGGAACTGGTAGTGATGCATTGCAAGTATTGGATGACATAGCCACCAAGAATACAATTTCTAGGAATATTTGCTTGAGTGTGTGTGTAAATTATGGTAACCTCGAAATGCACGTAATGTGTTTGAGAATTTGCCCGAAAGAGATGTTTGGATTAAAAACTTGTTGAGATGCAAATTGAAGATAATGAATGTTTACCCGAAGTGGAACTAATTTGATTTTCTTCAGTAGATGGGTGTTCTCCTTCAACCATGAATTGTTAAATTGAATACAAGTTGAAGTTGTAATGGTGGGACATCTCTTGTGTGATGTTTAGATGGTTGGCGTTATTAAATTTCTTGTTTTGGTTCAATGATAATTCATACCTTTTGTTTATCGTGTCAGCTCGCAATGGTAAATCAATTCGGTTGTTAATCATTAATGTTTTTGTGTCATTTGTAGCTTTTCATGTTTTTCAAAATAGTTTGCAGCCTCATGAGTGTTGATTTTTGACTTTCATGTTGGCAAAAAGAAGAACTCATAATTTCAAACTAGGAAATGTAACATTAATTCACTTTCTTGTTGATGGGCAAATGTTACATTAATTCACTTAGCTACTAATTCAACAATTTAGTTGATCCCAAGTAGGCTTTTTTAAACAAAGATATGGTCCAGATAACCACATTTTCGGAGTTTTGATAAACACCTCTTATGAGTCCAAATAATCACACTGGATCTCACGTAGGCTTTAAAAAAAGATATAGTACGATTATGGGTTCTTCCAAATCTCCGCCGGCAATGAAATCTTCCAAATATGTCGCCTAGAGTTCTATAAATGGAATTGAAAACGTAAATTATTTTTTAATGGATAATTGTAAAGTGGCTAGTGGTGGTTGGGGCATTGAAAAGAATATGGTTAGCTAAGCCAAAAAAACATGTACTGTTCATTGTGAAATTTATCCCAGTGTTGTTGGGCTTGCTCTAAATATCCATTTTGAAAAGCTATTGTCTCAAATATGTTTTTGTCTTACATGTGGGTGGATGAGGATTTAATCCCAAGTAGGTTTTTTTTTTTTTTTTTTTTTTAAAGTTCAGATAACCACATCTCGTGACCCCAGATAACCACATCTTGTGAGTCCAGATAACCACATTTGATCCCAAGAAGGCTTTTAAAAAAAAAAGATACAATATGGTCGTGGGTTCTTCCAAGTCTCCGCCAGCAATGGGTTCTTCCAAATCCATCTCCTGGAGTTCTATAAATGAAATTGAAAACATAATTTTTTTTTTAATGGATAATTGGTAAAGTGGCTAGTGATAGTTGGGGCATTGAAACAAATATGATTAGCTAAACCCAAAAAAATATACTGTTCACTGTGTAATTTAGTTGGTGTTGTTGAGTTTGCTTTAAATATCTATTTTGAAAAGCTATTGTCTCAAATATGTTTTGCCTTCCATGTGAGTCCAGATAACCACCTCTTGTGAGTCCAGATAACCACATCTGATCCAAAGTAGGCTTTAAAATATATATATATATATATATATATATATATATAGGATCAACTTCTAATGAGGGATCCCTCATTTTAAATAAAATGAGGACCTCATGCTTCCCAACCAAATTTCAACGATCCGAACCGTTAGATGTGTTTAAAATGTGTTTTTAAGGTCCATCGCGAGGATTCGTCCAAAAAAAATACCCGTAAGGGCTTCATCCGATCAATTTTTGTTAAAAACACTATATATAACGTTTTTAACAAAAACTGATCGGATGAAGCCCTTACGGGTATTTTTTTTGGACGAATCCTCGCGGTGGACCTTAAAAACACATTTTAAACACATCTAACGATTCGGATCGTCAAAATTCAGTTCGGAAAGTGGAAAAGTTGCTTGGTCCTCATTTTATTTAAAATGAGGGATCCCTCATTAGAAGTTGATCCTATATATATATATATATATATATATATATATATATATATATATATATATATATATATATATATATATATATATATATATATATATATATATATATAGTGCAGATAACCACATCTTGTGAGTCTAGATAACCACCTCTTGATATTCCAGATATGGTTATCTGCGCTAGCGACTTTTCCAGTGAAGTTCAATCTTCTGGTGACTTCCGCCGTTGGTGAAAATTTCCTGCGAACTTTTCGAGTGTCTTTTCTTGCGAGAGTATATTATGTATTAAATTTTACCTCTACAACAATTTCATTCAACACAAACTTATTTATCCAAAATAATTAACAGATAAATTTATCCTTCACATTCTATGAATATGAGACATCAAAGGACTACTAGGACAGCATGCATGCTATTCCGATAATAGCCTCACTAGGGTAACAACTCTAAAAGCAATGGCATCATTTTTTGTTAAGTGGAATGTCTAAATACTAATATTGGATAAAAAATAGTTCAAAAATTGAATTCATGAACATAAACTGCATAATGAATTTCTAGAAGCCATGGCTGCAGTTTTTGAATTGTCTTTACCATTCCCATGGTCAAATCTATAAGCCCCAGAACATTGAAAGCTTGGAGAAGCATGTTTTACCCATAAATTTCACTGCCCAAGTACAAAAAGCTCTAATTTTACATCTGATTCTTGAAGAAAGTTATCATTTTCCATCCTCCTTTCAACCAAAAAAACATCAACGAAAAAGACAAACTCTTGAAGAAGGTAGCCTAGAATGACCTAAAGAACAAGCCTCTTGAAGAAGGTAGCCTAGAAAAGAAAAAAAAAACAAAAATTCAACTCACCCTTAATAAAAATAAAAAGATCCTAGTTTTCAAAAAAAAAATTTAAACCAACCCAGATTTTAGCAACTAGGTTGCTAGCTAAAATCAAACGGAAAACTCAGCCAGATGGCTATCCAAGGGTTAAAAAGAATGAATTCTGTCATTAGATACCACAATTGGTTGCAACAGTGGAAAGATATGAGTCCTACAGGACACTTCGATCTACTACACTTGCACTAGATAACCGATTTAACTAAATTTTTACGATTAAGAAAATACATTTGCCACACACGTTCCTAGAAGACTGTCCATACCTAAAATAGTTATACCCGCACAAAGTTAACAGGCATGAAAAAACTTCCTAGATGCCGAACCTTTAACTAGTAAGAACAATATTTGTTGGGGCGTGACATTATCAAATAACTGACAGTCTATTTTATTGCTTGGTGTGGCTATGGGCTTGAGGCATAAGCTCGAAACATGGTGCTGTAAATGTAGGTGGATAGGTGGGGAATTTTGTCGATCATGAGGTGGAGGTGGACGTGGAGGAGCGAGGACTGGTTGGAAAGAGGTAGCAATAGGAGCTTGATATATCCATCAAAAAGCTCAGCCTCAATGTAAGACTAAAACTCCAATAAAGCACCCATACATGAGGCACCCAGCCATAAAACCGAATATATCAAACCAAATGTACAAATCAGTAGTAAAATATACTTGGGAATGTATTTAGGTTCATTCGTACTCATTTAGTCATGTATGTAACAAAGCACCAAAAAAATACCGACTGCAATGGATTACCAGAGGAGGCAAAAGAGGTCCTCGATCTGCAATAAGAGTTGTAGCTATGCTGGAATTGGATCGAACTCGGCCACAAATGGTGAGAAATTTCGGCAACTAAGCAACCATGGAAGCTTCGGCGAGTCTCCGAACGGCGGCGATTGAGGCGAGAAAGGATTGAGAAATGATCAATCTTCAATCAACGTCAAACAATTGATGCAATCGATCAGTCTTGAGTCTACAACCAAGAAGAACAGTCTCTTCCTCTCTCTCGATCACTCCGTCTCCCTATCTCGGTCTGTTTCAGTCCGTAAGGAAAAAAATAGGAACATGAACTGCTTGTTCTGTAGGGGTATTTTTGTCTAGGGAAAAATTAGGAGTGGACCTTAGACTTTACAAAATTCAAGACAGTGGATGCGAGAGCTTTTAAAAAAATGAGGTGGACTGGGTATATTACAAACATGTATAATGGACCTTACACCAATTATTTATTAAAAAAATTCTCATGCATAGCAAAAATGTGTTTGAATTTATAGCAAAAGACAGGGAAGTTTTTTCAGATTCCCCAAAAAACTTCTTGTCAGTAGTTCAATGCTAGCAAGGAAGTTTTATTGTGTAGAGAAATTTGATACTGGGCTTGTAGTATGCGATTGAAATTTTTTGGGTAATTTGATACTGGTGCTCCACTCAGAAACAGGGCAGGAAAAAAAAAAAAAAAGAAGACGGGTTGGGTACTGAATTAAGCCATATTTGACCCGCCTATATTCAACCTCCTCAAACTCAACCCAACTCATCCATTTGCTCGCCACATCTGCTTAAAATCATCTATGTATATTTAACATCATGCTCACAACTACAACATATTCATTACAGCTCTTTTCTTTTCTTCTTCCTTTTTGTTTAATCCATTAGCAACTGGGAAGCACTCTGGTTTACATACTTCCATATCATATCCATGTTTTATATAGTTTCCGCGGTGCTTATTCATACACTACAATTTATTCGGGAGAAGAAAAAAAAAAAACACCACAAAACACCTAACCGCATTCCCCGGAATTTTACTCAAAGCTTTATTTTCCTGGCATGATCAGGTTTTCTCTGATGCTTTTCAGCTTCCAAAGTGCATCTCTCATGCTAATGCGTCCGTCTGGCGAATCAGCAGTGCAAGCGAGACCAACACCAAGTACTGCAATCGAGCAATCCATCTGTGCTTCCGGAGAAATGGACCGAGCATCGCAAGAAAGACTGCAGTTGGCTAGCATCAGACCAGGATCCAACACTTGATCTACGTTGGTTGCGAAGGCCATTTGCACCCATTTCTTTAGGCTTAAATCTCCTGTGAAACTCTCATGGGTTGGACTCTTTCCAGTAAAAAGCTCTAGCAACGTGATTCCATAGCTGTACACGTCCCCCGCAGTCGATGGTTTCTGTCCCGTCCCATATTCTGCATCAAAATTCATCGAATGCAAAAAATATTATCTTGGAGTCTACTTAATGAGTATTTTGCTTGAGAGGATGCATGATAGCTCTATGGAAGAGACACAAAGCAGAGATAAGAAAAGAACAGTCTTGTGTACCTAGAGGTATGTAGCCAATGGAGCCCTTCAAAGCATTTGTAGAGGTAATAGAAGTTTGATCAGCAGCTCTGTCAATCAATAGATTAGCCAGCCCAAAATCTCCTACCTTTGCAATCATATCTCCGTCCAACAGAATGTTGCTAGGCTTCAAATCGCAATGCACAACCACTTGTGCACCATTTTCATGGTGCAAATAGTCTAGAACACAAGCTACATCAATGGCCACGTTCAATCGATCCACAACATTCAATCCTTGACCATTTTCATGACTCCTTCCTGTAATCCAATCGTCCAAGCTTCCGTTTGCCATGAATTCATACACTAGAGCCAGAAAATTATTGTTCTTGAAATCGATGCTCGAGCATGATGTGATAAGTTTCACAAGATTCCGGTGCCTCACATTCCTCAAAGCTGCACACTCAGCAAGAAAGCTCTTCCAACATCCGGTGTTCTCTAGGTTAAGGACTTTAATTGCCACAGGTTTTCCTTTTTGGAGATATCCTTTGTAGACAGACCCAAAACTCCCGTTTCCAATCAAATTTTCTGGGTTGAAATTTTGAGTTGCAAAACGAAGTTCGTCATAAGAGACCATTTGATGTTGTCGCTCGACGGAGTTAAAGGAGTTAGATGTGGCTGTGGCTTTCGGTTTCCTTTTCCTTAGGTAGAACACCAATCCAATTGTAGAAAATGATGCTGTGATTGCAATGGTAATGATGATAATACAAACCCAGATTAGTCTTTTTCTATGGTCACTACCTTTCTCACGGGCCCAGATAAAGCGAAGTTTCGGGTTGCCTTCCAGATGAATTATAGAGTGATTTTTGAAAACTCCCCCAACGGGAACCTCTCCTTCTAGGTCATTGAAAGACAGGTTCAATAACTGGAGACCTTGCAATTCTTGTAAGCTATCCGGAATTGAGCCTGAAAGTTTGTTTGAGGAGATGTCAAGAGTTTCCAAACCCTTCAATTCACTTAAAGTATCTGGAATAGGGCCTGTGAACTTGTTTCCTGCCATGAGCCACTTCACCAAGCTTTTACAGTTGCCAACAGAGTTGGGTATGGTTTCTGATAAACCGTTGTTTGAGAGGTCGACCGCAATTACACAATTGAGCGTCCCAATTTCTTGGGGCAAAGGTCCAGTTAACAAGTTATTTGAGAGATTCAGATGAGCGCTTAGACTAGGAAGATTGAGAATTCCATTGGGTATGCTTCCATTGAGCTTATTACTGGATAAGTCTAATGAAAGCATCTTCTTGAAATTTTCAGAAGTTGTTGGTATGGTTCCCTCCAATTCATTTCCTGATAAGTCTATTTGAATCAGATTTTTGAGATTACCGATGGAAGTTGGAATCTTACCGGAGAGCTTATTTGCAGCCAATTCCAATATCATCAGTTCCTCCAAGTGGCATATTTCTTGAGGAATGTCGTATGATATTGAGTTGTAGCTCAAATTTAGCAAGGTCAAACCACTCAGACGCCCTATTGAGGCAGGTATCCTGCCATGAATGCGATTTCCCCCCATATAAAGTTTTGAAAAAACCTTTGAAAGATTGCCAACGGATTCTGGGATTACTCCCTCTAGAAGGTTTTCGTCAACAGCAAGGTGGCTTAGACGGGAACAATTTGTCAGGCTTGTAAGAAAATCTAAACCATTATCCCCAAAGCCAACAATCCTATTGAATCCAATATTGTAGTATTGGAGCTCTGGAAGATTTTCTATTCCTGGTGGCACAGTTCCATGCAGGAGATTGCTTGCCATGCGAATCACATGTATCCTTGTGAGGTTGTGCAGAGTTATAGGAATCGTACCCGAGAATTTATTCAAGCAAAATTCGAAAGCTAGGAGATTTGGAAGTGTATCTCCAACATTGCTTGGTAATATACCCCACAAACCATTGGAAGCCAAGTTCAAATAAAGAAGCGTAGACATGTTGTATATGGATGGAGGAACTGTACCTGTTAGATTGTTGATGGTGAGATCAAGTTGCTTCAATTTTTGAAGACGCGACAAGTCTTCTGGTATCAGACCATCCAATCCGTTGGTGCCTAACCTCAAGTGGATGAGAGATGAGAGATTGGCTAGGGATGGTGGAATTGAACCAAATAGAAGATTTTTTCCCAAGTTCAAAACTTTGAGCTTTGTGAGATAACTGAGCTCATTAGGGAATCTCCCTGAAATCTTATTCCGCTCCAAGTCAAGGATCTCAAGCTCCTTGCAACGACTTATATTCAGCGGTATCACACCTTCTATGTCGTTGAAACTCATATTCAGGACCCTTAGGCGAAAAAGGGTACTGAGTTGATTAGGAAACGTTCCCATCAAATGGTTGTTTTGCAGTTGAAGTGATCTGAGATATGATAGATTGCCAATCTGAGGGCTTATGGAACCTTTAAGCCCCAAACCAACAAGATGAAGCTTGACCACTCTTGTGCCAATTTTGTTGCAACGGACTCCGGTCCAGTTGCAGGGTGACAAACTTTGATCCCAAGAGAGTAGAGGGTCATGTGTTTCCACCTGAAGACCAGATTTGAATGAGATCAAGGCCTCCTTATCTGTGGTAATGCTCAATCTTGGGGTCTTTGCACCAAGAAGTAAGCATTTGGAAGTAATGAATACTATAAAAATGGCAAATTGAAGAATCATGTTGGAGGGGAAAAAACCCATGTGTGATCTTTCCGGGTTTTCGATTTGAGTTTGCAATTGCAGGAGAAAAAGTGGAGGCAATAGAGAGTTTGGCCATGGAAAATGGGATTTTGAGCTTGAAAGTTACAGAAATGCTACGTACCCGGAGAAAGAAGCTGGAAAATACCTGGAATCTGAGAGGCCACCATCATGGGACCTATCCACCTACCCAGCTCATCTTTTTTTCTCGGGCTAGCACTGTAGCACCCACGTTTAACATTTCTCTCTCCTTTTTTTTTTTGAGCTGCATCTCTCTCTCTCTCTCCTTGTGGCTAAATTTCAAACCAGGGGAAAGGATGTCTATTTGCCACCGGCCACAAGTTTGATCCAAATGATATTGCAAAGCCAACAATGTAAATTACTTTTGTACACAAATTTTCAAAAAAATTTCTGTTCAAATTAAAGATCTGTATTAATGGTTTGATTTGGTGCGGAAAAAAATAAAAAATTATGTGTAGAAGTACTTTATTTTTTTTATCCAAAAGAAATTACAAAGTACTTTATTAATGAATGCAATAGCAGTAGTATTGATCGGGTGCTAGGGGTAGAAGCGTACGACCAACACCCGGACTAAATATCGATACGGGTAGTCATAGAAGCGTAAGGCTAACACCTGGACTAAATATAGATAGGGTCAGACCTGTCCATATGTAAGAAGGGTTGGGGTGGATAAATTAGTTCGGGCCATAATTAGTCCAGTCTCACATTTTTATTCTAAACCAAGGCAAGACAGTGGGACCCATACGAGAATGAGGTGGAAGTCAGGTTGCTCTCTCGGTATTTTCGGGATGTTTTGTCCGGGTACGTAGCAGCGTATAAATTTATGGTCAAGTATTTTGGCATGGACTTAGGGCCTGTTTGGAACTTGAGGATGGAAAGAAAATGGGAGAGAAAATAATAAGAAGGAAAGTTTGAGGGTAAATTAGGAAGAAATTGGAGGAAAAATTATACTTGTTTTTTAAACTTTCCCTTCTGTTTCTTTAGGAACCAAACAAGGGAAAGAAAATTTTTTAAATTTTCCATCCTCTTTCCTTTCCATCCCTAAGTTCCAAACAGAGCCTTAAGCAACATCGACAAAACCTAGTTTCCACGGCTATTTATACTAGTCAAAGTCTCTTCTTTTCCACTAACTTAAAATCTACGTCTTGTTACATCAAATGCATCAACAATCGGCATAAATTCCATGTGGTGTGAAAATACATATGAGGTCACTAGCTAGCAATAGCGACTCTAGGATTTCACAAATGTGGGATCATTCATAAATATTAGGAATAATTAGTCATAAATACACAATATTTTACCTATTTGAAGAGAAGGGCAAGGAACTTTTGCAATCAAACATAAAGACATAGTATGTAATTATGATTTAATAAAAGGATAAAACACAACCACTCTTCTTTATTGATCAGCAATCTACAGTATAGTAATCGACTGCACCAAAGTGGATTCGACATTTCATAGATAATATGGAGGAGAATCATGACTTTGTTACATAAGTTTTGTTGGGGCGTGTATTTGTTACCGTGTATCTGACGTGCTTGTAGGAATTATTCCTTTATTTTGATATTGTAGAATTTGTATGTCTTTACACACAAATTCATCAAAGAACAGCTACTTCCTCTTTCTCATTATAGACAGGTTACCGTGTTCTGGACCGTGCCGGCCACTTAATAATTAGAATTTTTTTTAAATTAGTAACATTTCATTAATTTTTTTTGAATTTTATGTTAAAATTTGAATTTTAAAAAATTAGTGACACTTCACTAATTTTTTTTGTCGCCGAAAGTGGTCAGTCAAAGGTGGGGGAGTGATTTTTTTGAATTTTATATTCGAAATTTGAATTTTTAAAAATTAGTGACACTTCACTAATTTTTTTTGGTTGCTGAAACTGCTCGGCCAGTGGTGGGGTGGTGATTTTTGTAAATTTCATGTTCGAAATTTAAATTTTTAAAAATTAGTGACACTTCACTAATTTTTTGGTCACCGAAAGTGCTCAGCCAAAGGTGGGGTGGTGGTTGGCCCGAGGTAGATAGGGTGGTGATTTTTTTGAATTTTATGTTTGAAATTTGAATTTTTAAAAATTAGTGACACTTCACTAATTTTTTTGGTTGCCGGAAGTGCTCGGCTAGATGTGGGGTGGTGGTCGGCCGAAGGTGGGGGAGTGATTTTTTGAATTTTATGTTCGAACTTTGAATTTTTAAAAATTAGTTACACTTCACTAATTTTTTTGGTCGCCGGAAGTGCTCGGCCAAAGGTATGGTGGTGGTCGGCTTGAGGTGGGGTGGTGATTTTTTTTTGAACTTTATGTTCTAAATTTGAATTTTTTAAAAATTAGTGACACTTCACTAATTCTTTTGGTCCCCGGAAGTGCTCGGCGAGAGGTGGGGTGGTGGTTGGCTGAAGGTGTTTGGGGGGGGGGGGGGGGGGGGGGGGTGGTAGTTTTTTGAATGTAGGGTGATGGTCAGCCTGAGGTGAGGTGATGATGTTTTTGAAATTTATGTTCAAAATTTGAATTTTTAAAAATTAGTGACACTTCAATAAATTTTTTCATCGTCGGAAGTGCTAGGCGAGAGGTGGGGTGGTGATTTTTTTGAATTTTATGTTCAAATTTTGAATTTTTAAAAATTAGTGACACTTCACTAATTTTTTTGGTTGCCGGAAGTAGTCAGTCAGAGGTGTGGTAGTGGTCGGCTAAAAGTGGGGTGGTATTTCTCTTTTATTTTTATGTTCGAAATTAAAATTTTTAAAAATTAGTGACACTTTACTAATTTTTTTTGTCTTTATGTTCAATTGCAACAGTTCCTTGTCATTCCTTTTAAAAATGGCAAATGTTTTTTGTTTTTATGTTCGATTGCAAAAGTTCCTTGTCTTTCCCTTTAAAAATGCCAAATGTTTTGGATTTTTGGCTAAGTGGCCCTAAATATTAAATACTTTTATTAACAGTAAATCAAAGAAAAACATCACAGTAATAACAATTAGAAATCTTATTCCAACAAAAATCACATTTAAAGCTCGACTTAGTAAAACAGATCAACCTCTTTTATCAAAAGAACGAAACGAGTGACAATGATTCAAACAAACCCAAAGAAGCAATTTTGATGAACTTTAGAAGTTATACTGTGGTGTCACCACCAAATTCAGGGGGTCATTTATGAATATTTAAAAAAAAATTAATATAATAGTTGTAAAATTTATTTTTCCTGTGGGGTTGGCTGAGTCGTCAGTAGCCACTAGAAGCTTTTTCTGTTCGTTAATTTCAGGCCTCGGAATTAGTGGAAGTGTGTATAACTTGTCCCAGATATCCGATTTTCAGAAAAAGAAGAACTACTATTGCCGAAATTTGCTAGAGTGAAACTTGGACAGTAATCAGATTAAGTGCTGCATCAATGATGCTTAATTTCATTCTTACTATGAACAAAATTCAAGAGGAACAAAAAGTCATGGCGTTCTGGGGACTTTGAAGCATTCTTTGTGGAAGTAGCTGTTTTAGAAGCGAATTATTACTTTGTGGACCTAAAACCTTGAAGTATCTTTACGCTAGCTAGCTACTCCTAAAAAGTCACTTCTACTTTCAGGACCATCCGGAGCTGAAATCCAAAATCGAATCGTTGGACTCTGTTTGTCTGGCCCCAATGACAGGTCGGTCAAGATTCGCGCATCTAGTCCCCAGTGGCTTAAGCTCAGTTGTCAAAAATGACGCCTAAAGACAAAGCGGAGCAAAACACGTTTATTTGACATAATTAATTCCAAAAACTGCCCTAACGCGCGACTTTCTTCTCTTTTCCTGCTTCTTACTCGATTATTCTCGTCGAGGCTCAACCTTTTCATTGGCTTGAGCAGAAATAGAGTAAAACGAACAGAGATCCATCCGTAGTTTATTTGAAGTAATTAATCCAAAACTGCCCTAATGCGCGACTTTCTTCTCTTTTCCTGCTTCTTACCCGATCGTTCTTGTCGAGGCTCAACCTTTCAATTCATCTGAGCAGAAATAGAGTAAAATGAACGGGGATCTCTCCATAGTTCCTGAACCTCTCCATTCGCGTTCACATCCTTCACCTTCGTCCTCCCTCCCACCATCTCTCCTCCCAATCCGCTCACCACCACCATCACGACGGCAGCGGCGGCAAACATTGCAATTAGGAGGAGAATCAGTGTCAACAATGATTGCCTCGCCATAATCGCCAATGAGTTTTGAAACTTATATATATAGGATGCCAAATTAAAATTTGAACCATACACGAGATATCAATCACCCAAACTTCATCTCAATAAACACAATTTGATATGCTCAACATAATGCAAAATAAATGAAACAAACAAGACAAGAGAATTACATAGAAACTACTTAAGGTCTAATATCCTAGGCATAAAACCACAGCCGACGACAATTCAGATTTGATAACAGGTGGACAGGAGATGCTGGTTGTACAGATGTGGTTCGTAAAAGTTGGCAGATGGGTGCGCGGGGGTCTAAGATGTTTGACTTATTTCACAGAGTCCATAATACTCGCAAGGAATTGAGGGTATGGAGCAAGACCAGAAACTTTAATTCGAGGAAGAAAATTAATGAGGTTCAAAGCCGGCTTCAAGAAATTGGCGAGGAGCGTATGCAGGGAGATATGGGACAGATTCGGAGTCTAGAGAAGGCATTGGGAGATGCTTGGGTTCAGGAGGAAAGGTATTGGAGGCAAAAATCTAGGATATCGTGGATGGTGGAAGGTGATCGTAACACTTCTTTTTTCCATGCGAAGGTCACTCAGAGAAGGAAAAGGAACAACATCTCTGGTATTCAGGATGCGTTTGGGAACTGGTGTGAAAATCAAGAGGAGATTGCTCAGGAATTTGTACAGTATTTTCAGGGCCTATTTCAATCCGATAGCACAACTCACATTGATGAGGTGGTGGGAACTATTAAAGCACGGGTTACGGATCAGATGAACACCTCTCTTACAAGACCTGTTGGCTCGGCAGAAATTCGAGAAACACTATTCCAGATGGATCCTAACAAAGCACCTGGTTCGGATGGAATGACGGCGGGCTTTTATCAAAGGTATTGGGACCTAGTGGGAGCGGAGGTTGTTGAAGCTGTGCAACAATTTTTTCAATCCGGCCATATTCTAAAAAGTCTGAACCACTCCCAGATTGTCCTTATTCCTAAAATCAAGACACCCACGCAGGTATCGCAGTTTCGGCCTATCTCGTTATGCAATGTTTTTTATAAGATCATAGCAAAGGTGCTCTCCAATCGATTAAAACGGATTTTGCCTAGTCTAATAAGTGTAAATCAAAGTGCATTTGTTCATAATAGGAAAATTTCTGATAATATACTGGTGGCGCACGAGGTGGTTCATTATTTGAAAAACAAAAGAAGTGGGAGGGAGGGGTTTATGTCGTTGAAGTTGGATGTTGCTAAAGCGTACGATAGGGTGGAATGGAGGTACTTAGAGGCTGTCATGAGGGTTATGGGATTTGATGAACAATGGATAAAATGGATAATGAATTGTGTGACAACTGTTTCTTACTCGGTTTTGGTGAATGGTCAAAAACATGGATTTATTCAACCTCAAAGAGGATTACGGCAAGGAGACCCAATTTCCCCTTTTTTATTTCTTCTATGTGCGGAAGGGTTTTCAAGTTTACTGAAGTGCAGGGAAGAGCAAGGCAGCCTCACGGGTATTCGAATATGCAGAAACGGTCCACTGATTTCGCATTTGTTATTTGCGGATGATTCGTTGGTCTATTGCAAAGCTAATAAGGAAGGAAGTGAGGAAATCAGGAATATTTTGGAGCTGTACAAAAAGGCATCAGGTCAGTTCATTAACGTGGCTAAGTCTTCTATTTTATTTAGTGCCAACACTCCAGTAGCTCAACGCGATGAATGTCGGAGTATTCTGGGGTTCAATAATAGTTCAGAGGGAGGAAAGTACTTGGGGCTGCCATACATTATAGGAAGGTCTAAACGAGATGCACTAAAGTATATTGAAGATTTGGTGGTTAAAAAAGTGGCGAGTTGGACTGGGAAGTTTACAAATCATGTGGGTAGAGAGGTTTTAGCTAAACACGTCCTGCTAGCTCTACCAATCTATGCCATGGCTTGTGTTAAACTTCCGATCGGTTTATGCAAGAAATTAAATTCCTTGATTGCTAAATTCTTTTGGAGTGGGGCGGATGATGGGAGGAAGATGCACTGGTTGAGTTGGGAAAAGATGACCCAAGTGAAAGGTATGGGAGGTTTAGGCTTTCGGGATATGGAAGCCTTTAATTTGGCAATGTTGGCGAAACAAGGATGGAGATTAACTGTTGGCGATGACTCCTTATTTTTTAAGGTTTTCAAAGCCAAATATTTTCCTAATTCCTCTTTCCTTGAGGCGAATTCGAAGCAGCTTTCATCATGGGCGTGGCAGAGTATCTTAGCAAGCAAGGAGGTAATTATGAAGGGTTGGAGGTGGAGAGTTGGCAACGGAGAGAGGGTGAAGATTTGGGAGGAACCATGGTTGACCGATGAGCATTATCCCAAAGTTTTAACTCGCAAAGATGGTAGTAATCTGATGAAGGTTAGTGAGTTGATTGGTGCGAGCCGTATGGAGTGGAGGGGGTCCTTAATTAAACAGGCTTTTGTTGAGCGGGATGTCGAACAGATTTTGGGTATCCCTTTGAGCATGACCGGGGTTGAAGACAAGATGATTTGGAAGTGCACAGCTTCGGGACAATTCTCTGTTAAAACTGCCTATATCATTGCCAAGGAATTAATACAAAGTAGAAGGGTCTTCGACCGTGGGAGAGGTCAGTCAAGTGGGGATGGTGACGATGAGGGAATGTGGAAACGGGTTTGGCATATGAAGGCTCCAATGAAAATGAAGATGTTCCTTTGGTGTTGTTTACATGGGATTGTACCCGTGAATATGGCCTTAGTACAACGAAAGTTTCAAGTGGATCCGATTTGTTCCATATGTGGCTTAGCGGAAGAAACACCTTCCCATATGTTATTTAATTGTGAAAGAGCTACACAAGTTTGGTTGTTATCACCCTTTAGGTATCGACCAGAAACTACAAACTCTTCGCAATTGAAGGACTTATGGAAAGAGTTGGGGAAGATCAAATGGAGGCTGCGGGGCTTTTTGCTATTATTGGATGGTATATCTGGATTGCAAGGAACAAGTGGATATTTCAGCAACAGCGGATGTCAGAAACGGAAATTCTTGAGCGGGCATTGGAGGAACATCAAACTTTCTTACATGCTGTCCGTAAAGAGGCTAATGGCTTTCAGGAGACTAGCGTTATCGAGACTCCACAATGGCAGCCACCTGAGGTTGGAACATTGAAAGTTAATGTTGATGGAGCCTTTGATGGGACCAAACGAAGAGGGGGAGTAGGAGTTGTGGTGCACGATCAGGTGGGTAACATAGTAGGTGCTGCCGCTTTTCCAGTTTTATGTAGTTCGTCTGCTGAAATGGTAGAGGCTGAAGGTTTTCGATTTGCGTTGGGTTCTGATCTTTGCTCTGGGGATAGAAGGTATTTGGTGGAAGGGGATGCTCAAACAGTGATCAGAATGATTCAAGGCCATTCTACTATCAAGGCTAGCTTGGATGTCATCATCACGGACGTACTTTTTTTAGCTAATAAGTTGCTTTCCTGTTCTTTTAATTTTGTTCCGCGTACTTGTAATAGGGTGGCTAATGCGATAGCCAAGTTTGCCCTATCTTTAGATGATCCTATAATCTGGCAGGAGAATGTTCCAAACTGGATTTGTAGGGAGGTATTTATTGATGTTTCTTCTATTTCGTTAAGTTGAATAAAATCTTTACCTATTGACAAAAAAAAAAACCAAAAGGTTTATAAAAGTTACCAATTTAGGAATTATCCACAGACTTCAAATAACACCTCAATCCAACCCTTGAATGCAGTAGCAATAATATTGGGGGTGCTAAGGGTAGAAGCGTAAGACCAACACCCGACTAAATGTGGATACGGGTAGCAGTGTAAGACCAACACCCGGACTAATAGGGTTAGACCTGTCCATATTTAAGAAGGGCTGGGGTTGATAAATTCGTCCGGGCCATAATTAGTCTAGTCTCACTTTTTTATTCTAAACCAAGGCAAGACAGTGGGACCCATACGAGAATGAGGTGAAAGACGTGGAAGTCAAGTCGCTCTCTCGGTATTTTTGGGGTGTTTTGTCCGGGTATGTAGCAGCGTTATGAATTTTATGGTCAAGTATTTTGGCATGGACTTAAGCCACATCGACAAAAACCTAGGTGGCTATTTATACTAGTCAAGTCTAGCTTTTGTTTTCCACTAAGGCCCAGTTTTCCAAAAGATTTTAGCACCCAGGTGCTAAAATCATGATTTTTCAAATAAAAAAATGAAGTGGTTTCGTGTATCGTTTTTCGATTTTTTTTGCACCAAACTAAAGTACACGAGGAGTACTTTAATTTGGTGCAAAAAAAATTGAAAAACGATACACAGAACCACTTCATTTTTTTATTTGAAATATCATGATTTTAGCACCTGGGTGCTAAAATCTTTTGAAAAACTGAGCCTAACAAGTTTCCACGGCTATTCATACTTGTCAAGTCTTTTTCTTTTCCACTAAAACTTAAAATCTACACGTCTTGTTACATCAAATGCATCAACAATCGACATAAATTCCATGTGGTGTGAAAATACATACGAGGTCGCTAAGCAGTGGCGACTTCAGAAGCGTGAGGTCATTCATAAATATTACTCTCAGTCCCATTTTAAATGTTCACCTTTGTAGTTTGGGATGTCCCAAAATAAGTGTCCATTTTCTATAAGTAACCATCAAAACATACTAAACTATCAATTTTACCCCTAAAAAATACTCTTTCATTCCTACTTTATTTGACAGTTTTTGATATTCGTATCATTCTTAAATTGACAATATCTTTCAACATATAATATTTTTCATGATTTTGAAAACTTTGTATAATAAAATTAATTGAAATCTATGCAACAAGATCTATATTACATATTTTGTGAGATTCATATTGAAGGATATAAACAATTTAAATACATTTAATTGACTTCACATTTTTTAAGGTTACTTTTGGAAATTTAGAGCACAAATTTTAACTTCTTAAAAAGCTCGATTTTCCCGTAGAGGACATTTAAATTGGGACGTATGGAGTAAATACTTTTATTAACTATAAATCAAAGAAAAATGTCACAGTAATGACAACTAAAAATCTTATTCCAACAAAAATCACATTCAAAGCTCAACTTAGCAAGACAGATCAACCTCTTTTATTAAAAGAACGAAACAAGTAACTAGGATTCAAACAAACCCAAAGAAGCAACTTTTATGAACTTTTACAAGTTATCTAGTGGTGTCACCACCAAATTCAGGGGTTCATTTATGAATATCTAAAAAAAATTAATACTAATAGTAGTAAGATTTATTTTTTCTATGGGGTCGGCTGACCCCACTCTCTATAAGGTGGAGTCGTCAGTGGTCATTAGAAGCTTTTCTGTTCGTTAATTTCAGGCCTCGGAATTATTGAAAGTGTGCATAACTTAGTCCCAGATATCCGATTTTCAGAAAAAGAAGAACTTCTATTGCTGAAATTTGCTAGAGTGAAACTTGGACCGTAATCAGATTAAGTGCTGCATCAATTCAATGATGCTTAATTTCATTCTTACTATTAACAAAATTCAAGAGGAACAAAAAGTCTCATGGCGTGCTGGGGACTTTGAAGCATTCTTTGTGGAAGCAGCTGTTTTAGAAACGAAACAGCAGCAGCTAGTCTAAATGGAGTTTTTGGCTATTTTAGCTTATACCAAAAGGAGGAGAACCCTGCTACAGTAGCTAAGGTAAATCACTGTACACCATCCATATGTGAACAGTGCTAAGCTAAAAATACCCACACACTGTTCATCAGCCATCCTATTTTTTATTGTTTCTCTCTCCTCTCTCTCTCTCTCCCTCTCTCTCTCCCCCAAACCAGATCGACACCCCCATACCAGATCGACGGCGACGAACACACAGGTCGACGAACGACGGCGATGGGTATGGGACGGCGACGATCGACAACGACGATTGACGAACGACTGCGACGATCGACAGTGATTTTGAAGCCATTTTGTTCGACGATCTGGGCGACGACGGCGAAGGTAGATGACGATGACGGAGACCGAGGGCGACCAAGAGTGACGGCAAAAACGTAAAGGTAGATGACGATGATGAACAGTGTCGTCTGTGTGTGTATGAGTGTGTGTGTGTGTATAAATGAAAAAACATTATTTTAATAAAAGGTAAGGTAAAATGGATAAGTTGTTGGAGTGTTGATGGTGACAAGGTGGCTATATGTACTGTACACTAGGTATTGTGGCCAAATTTTTGGCTTAGCTGCTGTTTTTGCTCTAAAATTAACCTTGAAGTATCTTTACGCTAGCTAGCTACTCCTAAAAGTCACTTCTACTTTCAGGACCATCAGGAGCTGAAATCCAAAATCGAATCGTCGGACTCTGTTCGTCTGGCCCCAATGACAAGTCGGTCAAGATTCGCGTATCTAGTCCCCAGCAGCCCAAGCTCAGTTGTCAAGAATGACGCCTAAGACAAAGCGGAGCAAAACACGTTTATTTGAAATAATTAATTTCGAAACTGCCCTAACGCGCGACTTTCTTCTCTTTTCCTGCTTCTTACTCAATTGCTCTCGTCAAGGCTCAACCTTTTCATTGGCTTGAGCAGAAATAGAGTAGTAGGCCCAGAGCGTAGTATAGAGAAGAAAGATTCTATGACCCCTTCCTTCCTTGTTGTGCTTGTACTTGGTTAAATTTCTTAGAAACCCCCTCATCTTTACTCATTTTTCACGGAGACCCCCTAGCCTTTAAAAGCGTCCATACTCACCCCCTCATCTATGCAAAATGCAAAACACCCCTTACTCCGTTAACAGAATGACAACAAATGACTATAATACCCCTTAAAAAACACCCATACTCACCCCCTCATTTATGAAAATCATCCACAGTCACCCCCTCTCTCTTTCTTTTATTTTTTTTAGTGTGCTTGTTTACAAAAAATTTCTATTTTCAAAAATACAATTTAGTGAATTTGTTTTTTTATTTCATAATTAGAGTGTTCATGTTTTGTTTTCAAATTTGATTTTTTCTCTAAATATCTACATTTGTTTCATTTAAAAACACACACCGTAAAAAAAAAAAGATGTGTATATCTTTTTTTAATTTGCGGAAAACAAAACAAATTACATAATAAAAAAAATACTCTCTTTCTCTTTCAGATAAATATTCGTTTATTAAGAAAGAGCCAATTTTTATACCATTTAATCTAAATTTCTATCAAAACAAATCCTGTTTTTTTTTTCTACTTTATTAAACAAAAAAATCAAACGGTTATAACTTTTTCGTTTAAGACCGAACTGATATTAAACAGAACTAAAATATCAAATAAGTGGTTTTATATAACAATAATATCATTCAGACATAAAAAATAACACCAGAGAAGTCACCTTCAACAAGAATAATATCATATCAGTAGTCGATCTAATAAATAATATTGATTTGGTGAATTTGGCAGTGAACACAAATTGAGTTACGGTTTGTCCGGTTGGGCTCATTTCAATCCCTAAGAACTACTCCAATATACTTAGGAAGAGAAGTGGTAGGATTATCTACCTTCAATTTGGTGGGAGGAGTGAGAATTTGAAAGTTTATGGGTTTTGCTAGAGGTTGAAGATGGAGTCGATTGCTTGGGATTAGGCTTCAATGGTGGCTCTTGATGGACAAATGTGATTCCATATGTATATCTACAAACATATACATATACAATATAATACTTTTACAAAACAGTGTGTTGAAGGGCATTTTCGTTTGAAAAATGCACAAAACAGGGAGCAACAAACGGTTGTGTAACAGAAGGGGTCTGTATGGCTAACGGTGAAAGATGAGGGGGTGAGTTTGGATGTTTTTAAAGGTTAGGGGGTCTGAGTGGAAAATAAGTGAAGATGAGGGGGTCTCTAAGGAATTTAACCTTTGTAGTTTCATAAGCACTCACAGGACCAATGCGATCTCACCGCTGTTCCGCTATCCCGTTGTCAAGGAGAATGAATTTGTAGCTTGGTTCTCAAAGAAGGGTAGCGGAGTTTCGACTCGAAACCCGACGTCTTCACTTCTTTTGTCAAGTCTTTCAGTACTGCTCCCCTCCTGAATGAACTCTTTAACTAGAGGAAAGACAGAAAGGGAGAAACGGTAATTTATTTGAAATAATTAATCCGAAACTGGCATAACGCGCGACTTCGTTCTCTTTTCCTACTTCTTACTCGATTGTTCTCGTCGAGGCTCAACCTTTCAATTTGCCTGAGCAGAAATATAGTAAAACAAACGGGGATCTCCATAGTTCCAGAACCTCTTCATTCGCGTTCACATCCTTCACCTTTGTCCTCCCTGCCACCATCTCCCCTCCCAATCCATTCACCACCACCATCACGACAGCAACGGCGGCAAACAACGCAAGGAGGAGGAGAATCAGTGTCAACAATGATTGCCTCGCCATAATCGCCAATGAATTTTGAAACTTATATATATAGGATGCCAAATTAAAATTTGAACCATACACGAGATATCAATCACCCAAACAGCATCTCAATAAACACAATCTGATATTCTCAACATAATGCAAAATAAAATGAAATAAACAAGACTAGAGAATTACGTAGAAACTACTTAGGGTCTAATACCCTAAGCATAAAACCACTGCCGTACTCCACAATTTTATTTCACAAAGCAAAGGTTTACAAGAGTTACAAATTTAGGATTTACCCACAAGCTTCTAGTGACACCTAAATCCAACCCTTGATGTAATGTCCCATACACCTCTTTGATTCCATGGACTCCTCAAGCAATCTCGTCTTGATCTTTGAAACAAATCGGCACTGCACGTCTACAACAACAAAACATGATAAGAAAAACATGATTCTTAATGAAGGTTTTTTTGAAGAAAAAGAATCAGTCTAGAGCATATACATGGCGAACAAAAGCATAGCAAGATTGACATGTAAAAATGATCAAACCAAGTTTAGATCATTGTTTTTGCATCAAGAACGCACCAGGTATGCAGAAAATGTTTTTCTGTCTGGATTCTGCTGATGCAAGGAGGTAGGCACCCTAAAAGAGAGAATTGCTTATAAAGTGCCAATGATAGAACCCTAGTGAGGACAAGTAAGAAACCGCCACATACACAAGGAAATAGGCGTTGCACGTATAAACATGCTTGTAAACTAGCTACAAGCACTAATTGGCCCCATGGAGAAGAACAGACTACTACAAAGTGCTTGTAGAATATCAAGCACAATGGGTGGCGCTAATCAAGCACTATCCTCTAAAACTACTTGGAACAAACAGGAGTGAAGCGCCAGATCGCATTGGGTAGAGCCTATCAAGCGCTAGCTATCCACTGAATCTCTAATGAAAGAGGTACATGCCTTAGAAATTTATTGAATGCTCAAACTATATAAGACTTCAAATGAAAAATCATGCATCACAAAAAAATTAAACACCTAATCTGAATGAAGACATGATAATACAACCTTATACCTTTCAAGATCCGAATTCGGCCAAAGCACGTGCAAGGAAAGATCCTCAATAGCTTCAACCAATGGGTGGATTGTCTAGACACAAACCAAAATTAAATAACCTCCCAAACCCAAAAGGAAAAAGACTAATTACATGATCAAAATGTTTATTGAATCCCTGAAATCGCCAATAACAATTACAATCTCCCCCTTTGGCATTTCCGTCACAAAACCAAAATATATACATTGAAACAAACCTTAGCTAGACAAAGAACCTTCAAAACTTAATCCAACTAGACTATAACTTCAATGTAGATCACTGAAAACCTGCAAACTATAAATAATCCAAACACAAAAGAAAGCATGGACGAGAAATTGTTTAAACATGTCAGCGCAGCGGAAATCAGATCGACAAGAACATGCTGAAAATTATCAACTAAAGCATGCTATCATAAATCTGCAGGACATAAGATAAAGCAAAACTGTGGAAGAGAAATAGCATAGATAAAACATCCCTAGCCACAGGATCAGAATAGCAACCCCCAAACATGGGCACCAAAAACTAGTAGCAGCGGGAATAAACATAAGCCCCGAACATGGGCACCAAGAACTAGTAGCAGCTGGAATAAACAAAAGTAGCAAGCCTTTCCAAGGGCACTAAAAACAGCAGTAAATATAAACACAAGTAGCAAGAGACAACCAACACTCTTCTCACAATCAAACCATACACCTAATCACATTCCCCGGAATTTTACTCAAAGCTTTATTTATCTCGCATGATCAGCTTTGAAAAGGTTTCCTCTGATGCTTTTCAGCTTGCAAAGTGCATCTCTCATGCTAATGCGTCCGTCTGGCGAATCCCCAGTGCAAGTGAGACCAACACCAAGAACTGCAATCGAGCAATCCATCTGTGCTTCCGGAGTGATGGACTGAGCATCGTAAGAGAGACTGCAGTTGGTTAGCATCAGACCAGGATCCAACACTTGATCTACGTTGGTGGCGAAGGCCATTTGCACCCATTTCTTTAGGCTTAAATCTCCTGTGAAACTCTCATGGGTTGGGCTCTTTCCAGTAAAAAGCTCTAGCAACGTGATTCCGTAGCTGTACACATCCCCCGTCGTTGATGGTTTCTGTCCCATACCATATTCTGCATCAAATTTCATCAAATGCAATAAAATTATCTTGGAGTCTGAGTAATTTGCTTGAGCGGATGCATAATTGCATACATTTGGAAGCTCCATGGAATAGAAACAAAGTAGAGATAAGAAAAGAACATTCATGTCCCACAGTTCTAGGGCGAGCTTAATTGTTCGTTTCTCTCCTTCAAAAACGTATATATTTCAAAAAAATTTGACTGCTTTGTTATTCGTGATTTTTCATCTTTAACTGATTTTTTGCCAAAATATATATATATATATATATTTTGCTTAGATATATATAGCGTACTTCAATCTGAAATTTAAAAAAAGTCTAATGATTTCTACACTCTTTTTTGATGAATGAACTTCATTTTTTTTAGTGAAACATTTGTGTGTAATTTTTGCACTCATAGACAAGAAAGAGAGTTTATAAAAAAAAAATGTGAAAATTATTTTCTTTAAAAAAATTTAAAAACTCTTTAAAAATTCACTAAAAAACAAAAAGTTGTTAAGAACAAAGTCAAATGGTCAAAAGTCAAGGTTAAAGGTTGCCATTTTTTTCGACGGAAATGATACACACACAGCAGCTGTGCATAGCAGCTGTGCACAGCAGCCCTTTTCTCCGGCCTCGGGTCGTAGAAAGATGATCGGAGCCGCTCATTTTGTTCAAAATATGTCGTTTAAGGTCTCTGTAAAAAATGAGCTTCGTTCGATGTCGTTAGAGGCGTTAACAAAACACCAAAAATCACTTCAAAATTTAGTCGTTAGAGGCGTTAACAAAACACCAAAAATCACTTCAAAATTTAGGCTAAATTTTGAAGTGATTTTTGGTGTTTTGTTAACGCCTCTAACGACATCGAACGAAGCTCATTTTTTACAGAGACCTTAAACGACATATTTTGAACAAAATGAGCGGCTCCGATCATCTTTCTACGACCCGAGGCCGGAGAAACGGGCTGCTGTGCACAGCTTGCTGTGCACGTAGCACTCCTCTTTTTTCAATTTTAGTAAGCCTTTTATATTTTCGTTTTTTTTTTTTGTACTTTTCAAATGTGTCTTACTAGATGTATTTAAAAAGAAAATAAGGTCGTTAAAATGTAAAAATATTTTACTAAAGACGCAAAAAAACAAAACGCTATATAAGTTTATTTTTATTTTTATGTCGGAAAGCTTATTTGGAGAAACACAACCGTAAACAAACCTGGAGGTATGTAGCCAACGGAGCCCTTCAAAACATCTGTAGAGGTGATAGAAGTTTGGTCAGCAGCACTGTCAATCAATAGCTTAGCTAGCCCAAAATCTCCTACTTTTGCAGTCATATCTTTGTCCAACAGGATGTTGCTAGGCTTCAAATCGCAATGCACAACCACTTGTGCTCCGTTTTCATGGTGCAAATAGTCTAGAACAGAAGCTACATCAATGGCCACGTTCAATCGATCCACAACATTCAATCCTTGACCATTTGCATGACTCCTCTTTCCTGTAATCCAATCTTTCAAGCTTCCATTTGTCATGAACTCATACACTAGAGCCAGAAAATTATTGTTCTTGAAGTCAATGCTTGAGCATGATGTGATAAGTTTCGCAAGATTCCGGTGCCTCGCATTCCTCAAAGCCGCACACTCAGCAAGAAAGCTCTTCCAACATCCGGTTACGTCTACGTTAAGGACTTTAATTGCCACAGGTTTTCCTTCTTCAAGGTATCCTTTGTAGACAGACCCAAAACTCCCGTTTCCAATCAAATTTTCCTGGTTGAAATTTTCAGTTGCTAAACGAAGTTGGTCATAAGAGACCATTTGATGTTGTCGCTCAAAGGAGTTATATGACGCTGTGACTTCCGGTTTCCTTTTCCTTAGGTAGAACACCAAGCCAATTATAGAACTTGACGCTATGATTGTTATGATGATAACACAAAACCAGATTAATCTTTTTCTATGGTCACGACCTTTCTCACATGCGAAATGGAAGCAAAGTTTTGGGTTACCTTCCAAATGAATTTTAGAAAGATTTGTGAAAACTCCCCCAACAGGTACTTTTCCATCCAGGTCATTGAAAGACAAGTTCAGTAACTGGAGGCCTTGCAATTTTTGTAAGCTATCTGGAATTGAGCCAGAAAGCTTGTTTGAGGAGATGTCAAGAGTTTCCAAACCTTTCAATTCACTTAAAGTATCAGGAATAGGGCCGGTGAACCCATTATTTGCTAGGAGCAACTTCTCCAAGCTTTTACAATCGCCAATTGAATTGGGTATGGTTTCTGATAAACCGTTGTTCGAGAGGTCAACCACAATTACACTATTGAGGGTCCCAATTTCTTGAGGCAAAGGTCCAGTTAACAAGTTATTTGAGAGATTCAGATGAGTGCTTAGACTATGAAGATTAAGAATTTCTTTGGGTATGCTTCCATTGAGCTTATTATAAGATAAGTCTAATGAAAGCAACCTCTGGAAATTTTCAAAACTAGTCGGTATGATTCCCTCCAATTCATTTTCTGATAAATCTATTTGAATCAGGTTTTTTAGACAACCGAGGTAAGTCGGAATCTTACCAGACAGATTATTTCCAGCCAATCCCAAAATCGACAGTTCCTCCAAGTGGCCTATTTCTTGAGGAATTTCATATGATAATGAGTTATAGCTCAAATTTAGCAAGGCCAAACCACTCAGATGCCCAATCGAGGCTGGTATCCTGCCATGAATGCGATTTCCTCCCATATAAAATTTTGAAAGAACCTTGGAAAGATTGCCAATGGACTCAGGAATTACGCCCTCTAGAAGATTTTCATCAACAAGAAGGAAGTTTAGACGAGTACTATTTGTTAGGCTAGTAAGAAAATCTAAACCATTATCCCCAATGCTAACAATCCTATTGAACCCAATGTTGTACCTTTGGAGCTCTGGAAGATTTCCTAATCCTGGTGGCACAGTTCCGTGAAAGTGATTGCGTGCCATGCGAATTTGTTGTATCCTTGTGAGGTTGTGCAAAGACCCGGGAATCGTACCCGTGAATTTATTAATGCAAAAATTGAGAAATAGGAGATTTGGGAGTGTATCTCCAACATTGGTCGGTAACATACCCCACAAACTATTGGAAGCCAAGTTCAAATACTCGAGGGAAGACGTGTTGTATATGGATGGAGGAACTGTACCTGTCAGATTGTTGATCGCGAGATCAAGTTGCTTCATCTTCTGAAGACGCGACAAGTCACCTGGTATCATGCCATCCAATTGATTGGTGCCTAAACTTAAGCTGATGAGTGATGTGAGATTGGCTAGGGATGGTGGAATCGAACCAAAAAGAAGATTTTTTCCCAAGTTCAAAACTTGGAGCTTTGTGAGATAACTGATCTCATTAGGGATTCTCCCTGAAATCTTATTCTGCTCCAAGTCAAGGATCTCGAGCTCCATGCAACGACTTATATTCGGCGGTATCATACCTTGTATGGTGTTGATACTCATATTTAGGACCCTTAGGCGAAAAAGGTTATTGAGTTGATCAGGAAATGTTCCTGTCAACTGGTTGTTTTGTAGTTGAAGTGATCTCAGAAATGACAGATTGCCAATCTGAGGACTTATGGAACCTTTAAGCCCCAAGCCAACAAGATGAAGCTCGACCACTCTTGTGCCAACTTTGTTGCAACGGACTCCGGTCCAGTTGCAGGGTGACAAAGTTTGGTCCCAAGAGGGTAGAGGGTCAAGTGATTCCACCCGAAGACCAGATTTGAATGAGATCAAAGCCTCCTTATCTGTGATAATGCTCAATCTAGGGGTCTCTCGAGCAAGATATAAGCTTTTGGAAGTAATGAAAACTGTGAAAATGGCAAATTGAAGAATGATGTTGGAGGGGGAAAAACCCATGAGTGATCACCTGGGTTTTCAATTTGATGTTGCAATTAGGAGAAAAAGTGCAGACTTATAAAGGCTGCGAAGATGGGATTTTGGTGTTCTGGGATGGCTAACTATAAATGTTGGGAGTTGGTAATTGAAGTTTTATATAAAATTTGCCATAGAATTTTAGGCTACTTATAAGGGCATTTTGGTAGTTGAAGTTTGACGGTTTGTTTTGAAATGAAAAAAGGTGGTGATGTCTATGTTTGCCTTGGGATGTTGGTTTTCATGGTGGGTTTTGTTGGGTGGACAATCAATTTTCTTTTCAAAAATGTTACTAGTATCTGAGAAAAGTTTTTTCCGAAAATATCCAGGGAAGAGAAATGAACGGTTCATATTCGCAATTATATGAATTTGCACCATTCATTTCTTTTTCTTGGATATTTTTGGAGGAACTTTTTATATACCTATCATCCTTCTTTTCCTTTCCATTTAGTTGGCATTTTGCCATCCTTTTTTTTTTTTGTTTGTTTAAATCAAGTAGCTGATAAATAGATTGAGATTTTGCAATTAGTAGCAGGGGTAGAAGACCTTGTTCAGTTGGGTTTCCAAAACCTGGTCCGAAGTGCATCTTCTCTCTTCTTTCTATTTGAGGAGACACTATCCTAGTGCACAAATGGGTCGGTGGGGTCCACTTCGGAATCACATACAAATAATCCAAGTCGTTCATAAACTTTAAAATAATTTTTTGAGTAGCTTCGAGAAAAGTTGGCTCAATTAGATTTTTATAACTACTTGATCCAATTAGTTAACTTTTATTTAAAATTTCTTCACATTTTAGGATTTCTAAATTTTGAATGAAAATTGAAAGATTGGATCAAATATTTAAATTTTTTAGATTGAGCTGATTCCTCGTAGGTCGATCGAAAAATTATTTTAAAGTTTCTAGTGCACTTTCCGAGTCTCATAATTCTTCTCTGTTTCTATAATCCCTTTTTTTTTTTTTTTTGGTAAGAGTGTTTCTATAATCTTACCTATACTAAAAGGAAATTCTCCATTCCTGTTTTCGGCCTCTCTTTTCTTCCCAAAATGCACCTGCCTTCACGCATTGATCTTCGGAAAATCCCCCTTGTGGTTTGTGCTCTATTTGTTTCTTGGTGGTTGGGAACCACTGTTATTGGCTTCCTTCTTTCATTGTCTTTATTTAATGTTGGGTCATGTATTGTTGTTTTTTTCAAACTTGGGCCATGTCTTTGCCATTTGGGCTCATCTATTTAATTTTGTGCATAAATGCTTGTTCCCTCTTTTTGCTTCTTTGGTGGTTGGGTAGTGCATTTTTCTTAATTGTCTTTATTGCTAGGATTGGAATAGCTAAGATTAGGTGGAGTCTTTTTTTTTTTTTTTTTGATTCTTCAATCAGATGAATTGTTATTTGGTGGAGCAAAAACACCCACGAACCTGGCCATCTCTGCTCTCCCTCTCTGCAATTATCAAAATCCCCCCCTCCCCACTGTTCAATTGCCGATATTGGCTTCCTTTGCGTGCAATTCTCGTGCTTTGATAATGAGGACTACTCCATTGAGGCGGCGGAATTTGATTGCAGCAACAATCGCGGCTGGAATCTTGATGATTGCGTTCCATACAGTTGGGTCTGTCATATTTTTTTTTCTATTTTTATGCTCTTCGGTTTTCTTTATGTTTTTAATTTCTGTTTTGACTCGTTGAGTTTGTACGTGGTCCATTAGATTCTTCATTCACAATTAGATTTCATTTTGGGCTTCACTAATGAGGCTTTTTGTTCTTTTACAGGTATGTAGTAAATCAGAGGTTTTAAAATCTATGGTAATTTCTTCTTTTCTGGAATTAAAATTCGTTTTCTAGAGTCGTTTCTTATTTGTACTGCTGACTGTTCCTGATATGCAATTTCAGATTCGTCATGCATGTTCGCTTTTGGACCAATAAGTCTTCTTTCTCTCTCTTTCATACACCAGAGATGGCAGGGACTTACTTTCCGAAATCTGAACAGCGTTTGCGGTGTTCTATGTGCAGCTCTGAAAGAACCTGTCGATGGCCTCTCGATTTGGTTGATGAACTCTTTGTTTGGAGCCCTTTTGGGTGTGTGTGTGTTTTTATGGATAAAGAGGGTCATCTGGGGGTAATTGTCTCCTCCAATTTAAGCATAATTGAGGTAGCGACAAATTAATCTTGCAATCCAATCATCCATATCTTTTTTGAAAGACCACGTCAACAACTCGCTCATAGGGAAGATGTGACCATCC
Source organism: Vaccinium darrowii (assembly GCA_020921065.1). Lineage (NCBI taxonomy): Eukaryota > Viridiplantae > Streptophyta > Magnoliopsida > Ericales > Ericaceae > Vaccinium > Vaccinium darrowii. The sequence continues at coordinate 8,449,030 of CM037157.1, forward strand.
TTAGAAACGAAGAAATCAGACGCCCAAAACAATGGACGTTTTACTCCTTCGCGCACGGAATAACTCTCTTATTCCATACCACCGATGGCAGTTGTTAGCGAATAAACACAACCTTTTTTACCTAATAAATCATTATCCCAGTATCAACACGAACAAAAGGCGAATCAACAACCATCAGACTTCTAAACACAAAGTTCCAATTTTAGGCTGAAATCTCAAATAAAGTTTGTAAAAAAAATAGAGACTAAAATATGCCATGTTATATTTCGGGAGTTTCACAGACAAAACCAAAGTAAGCAAGCTAAAATACGTGTCATTGTCTATGGCTCCATGATATAGGCAGTTACAACAAAAAAAAAAAGAGGAAAAAATCTATGCTATAATAAATTGAAGATACTTGCGAAACATTAGACCGGTAACATTGATAGACCTGTCCTACATTTTCCCCTAAAACCACAAAAGTCAGCAATGTCTTGAATGTTTACATTATGGGTTGTGGCATTTATGAGTTCCGTTATGTAAGGCCATCATTGATCATTCTATGTCTACCCATGCAAATAGGTCAAAAGGCCATGTAGGCTTGTCAATGGGCCAGATCCGATCCGGATCCGAGAGGATCCAAATTCGATAAGCTTGGATCCGAATCCGGATCTGATATTCACAAATCCGAAAACGTTAATCTGGATCCGAATTCCGGATATCCAATCCGAAAATCCGAATCTGATCCGGTAATTTATTTTTTTGTCCTTTCTAGCTAGCTTGCTTGCTTACGGGTCGGATTTGATCCGGATCCGATAAGTTCGGGTCCGATCCGAATCCGATCCGGATTTTATTAGAATTTTCGGTTCTGGATTATCGGATTATCGGATCTGAAATACCGGATTCGGATCCGGATTTTTCGGATCGGATCCGGATCAAATCCGATCCGTTGACGGGCCTAAGGCCATGTATTGGTTGTCTATTTGTAATAAAAAAGGCATAGTGCTTGTTGGATGCATCAGTTTTGTTTGTTTCTTCGAGTAATGCTCGAACTAGGGTTGATAACCAAGTTTTTCCACGGTTTACATCTCCCTTTTTCAAAAGGCTAGGCCTTTGTTTGGTTCTCAAGGATATTCCCCCGGTCTTGGATGTGTTCTTTTAATTAAAAGAATTATTTTACCCAGAATAAGAAGCCCTGGGTACACGGTTATTTTTAGTTGGAAGCAGTAAGTCCAAGCATTTACATTCATTTTTATTGGAAAGGGTTTAGCTTGGGTTCACTTCAAATGTGGTTTGGGTGGTAGTTATAGGTGCTTTCAGCTCCAAACCCTAATCTTATTATCTACAAAACGCTTGTACAATCAACCTCTTGCTTCGTCCACTTGACCGACTACATCTTTTGCGTGCCGTCTCTTATCAAATACACCATGTAATTTTGTTCGGTGATTGTAGATCGTGGCTTTGTTGATTCAGAATGGAGCTCACGCGAATACAAGAAATTACTTTGTTCAGGTTCGATATCTCGTCGTTTTTGTCTTTGAGGCAATTTATTTTTATCTTATTATTGTATTTTATAATTGGAAGATTGACTTGATAATTGTGAATATGAAAAAAAACGCATGACAAGGACTATTATCCATCAAACATTCTGTTTTTTTTTTTTTTAAACAGCTCCCATCAAATTCTCTATCTCCATAGTCGCACTCACTTTCAGATTATATAGGATATTTTACTAATTCGAGAGATTGGAATGTTTTCACTTGCTGGTACAAAGTTGTTTTAGGAAAATAATTGTTGTTTTGGCCCTAAACAAAATAAAAAGCACACATAATTGACTTGGGACAATTTTAAGTTCTTTTTAGTCATGCTGGACTTTAAAACTTAATGATGGTTTTCACATCCCAAGTCGATTCAAATTCCTTTGCGAGCGAAATGGTTCTCTAAAGTATAAAAAGAACTGGCAACGGAAATCTCTCAAATGTTGAAACCACAAATTTGAAAGAGATACAAAGACAAATAGGAGGGTAAAGGAAAGGAAAAAAAAAGGCACAGAAGGACCACCAACCATGCATTAGACACTATTTAATAAACCAAAAAGGAACAGGCAATAAAAAAAATAGGAGACAGCCTACAAACCGAAAAAATAATAATAATAAAATAAAATAAAAAAATAACAGGCAAAGCATTATGAAAATCCAGGCAAATCTGAAATTGGTCAAATGCTACTACGACCTCAACCACATAATAAAATTGCAGCTTTGTCACTGTGTAAAAGAAAAATGCCAAACCCAAATAAAAATGTAATGGTACAAATTGCCAAACAAACAACGAAGCCCAGTGCCGAGATAAGTAAGAAACCTAACAATGGGAGGTGAGGAAGGTATTAGAATTAAATATCACGGTTTCGAAAGTGGTGTTTTGCAACATGGAAATAAACGAGTGACATATTGTCTTTACCCATATATCAAGTGCATTGGGGGGTGCAAATGTCTGCTATAATTAAGTTCGCCTGTCGTTGTAGATATACATAATATGGTCAAGGAGAAGCCTTGTTTTGGAATTCATTATGAATGATGTTCAGTCTTTATGAATTTTTAGTTTTGGATCAAGATTTCTTATCTGATTTGCCTGGACTGAGGGAGTGGGAGAGTAAATAAGAATGAACTAATTTTGAAAAAGTGTTTGCTAGAGACGAATATGAGCCAGAATTTCTTTTTTTGGGTTTTTTTTTCCCTTTTCTGTTTCATTATTTTTTCAGACTCGACCAATATTTTTCACTTTTCTAATTCCTTTCTCCGGATTCAATCTAACATCCCGCAATCATAATGTACTTAATGTCATTTTTAATATTTGCATCTCATTTCAATATTAATAAAACAATCTCTTGTATGTACGCTTAAATTTTGATAATAAATAAAAACTAAAAAAAAAAATGGCTCTATACTCAATACAAGATAGCTGTCAGATGGTGGCTGATGCTTGGGGTTTTCCGGGAGGTGGTGGCTGCTAGGTAGCCCCTGAAGGCTGCTGGCTGCGGTGGGTGGATCCAATAAGGTCCGTGGTGTTTAGGGGTGGTCTTTTGGTTTGTTTTGGTGTTTGGGCGACGGCTGGGTTCGTTTGGCGTCTTGGAGGTTGGCAGTTGGTCCGTCCTTAGGGCACAAATAGGGGCTTGTTCCCCGGGCTCCGGTGACGGTGGTGGTAACGGTCGTTTTCTTCTCAGGTGGCCGGTGTGCAACGGTGTCGGCAGCAGAGGTGGCAGTGCTTGGTGGGAGGCGGTTTAGGGTTTTTTTGTTGTTGGGCTTGGCCCATTTTTTCTAGGGTTTTTGGGCCTTGGGTGTCTCTGGAGCTGAATGTTTTATCAGGGTTTTATTGGACCCATGTGGCTGTTGGGCTTCGTGCCTTTTAGGTGGGTACCTTCGATTGGTTTCTTACCAATCTTGGAGTTGGTCTCGGATTGGGCTGACATTAGCTTTGTGCTTGTTTGCTGTTTCCTTGTCCTATTAGTCTTGTAACAATTTCAAGATTAATGAAATTTTTTTACTTTAAAAAAAGAAGATATCTTATCAAGACAGTTCTGATAGGTTAAAAAATTAAATGAAGCTTCTTGAACACGAAAGCTACTTTTATAAAAAGAAACTTATACCCTCAAATACTACACTTCAAAACAGAAACTATTATCTGAACATAACCCTTTACCAGTACAACTCTACAATCCTTAGTATCCCACCTTCCCTATCTGTAGTAAAAAATGATAATTCAAACTGATGAGTATGATTTCTGGCTACTTGTTGTTCCTCTTATCTTACTATTATCTGGAGTCATCTTGAGGTTCCGTGATCCTCCATGGTTTGGTTTCATCGATGACCACAGGGTCATTTCGTATGGGTACTTTATATTCACCAGCATCTGGATAGTATTGCTGATAATCTACGACCCCCAAAATCGCCAACCACCATGAAAATACAGACAACAAGGAATGGAGCGTCATGGTCCGGTTGAAGGTTGTTAAAGACAATGAAAAAACAAGTAATGCTATGATAATGTTTCTTTGTACTTCAAAGTGATCCATACTGTTAATATTTTTTTCGCAGATCTTTTCTTTCTTATTTTTCTCTGTGTTTTTTCTTGTATCTTCGGACCAGTAGTGTCCTTTGTATGTCTTTTTGATGAATGCATTATGTTTCTGGTTCATAAAAAAGTGATCCTAAGTATTGGTAGCCATCACTACTCTGCCTACAACTTTCGTTTCAACGAGAAATGATCACATATCCAAAAAATCGAAAATGACAATCAATATGAAATAATGAGAAATCATGTGGAAAAAAACGTTACAATACGAACCTAGACAGGAAAACACTTCTATATCCAAGGGATGTAAATCATAAAGGCAAAGCCCTAAAATACGCCACTTACTTAATTATCTGTTATCTTCTGACATATGCAAATCAAACCCTAAACTATTTGTAAGATTGCATGACAGTTCCCAAAATCGTAAGCTTGCATGACGATGACATTAATATGGGATGAAACATTATGATCTATCTCAAGGTTGCAAAGAAAACAAGGAGGAAAGAATATTACTAAAAAAAAATTTCATTGTACTTCAAAGTTATCTTTCCTATCTATAATGCATTTTGCGTTTGAAATAAGAATCAAATTACTCAAAATTCGTCCGATCATTCTCCCCACGAATAGTAGATTGTCAAAGATACAAGTGAGAATAATATTTGTTAGGACCCTCTTCTTGGTTTTCCGTTTCCTCTATTTAAACGCTTGACTTAAGGTTTAGACATGAATCTTTAGGCAGAGGAAATTGTATTGTTCACCAAACGAATTGATTTCTTCTTGAATAGAAGAGAAGTGTGCTTTAACTGTTGGTTAGTTGTTGTCGTGGATGTTTTCTTGAAGACGAAAAATGTTGCAAGTGACCTTTCGTAGAATCCCCAAAATAGCAGTACTTGGCGAAAATCACCACCTACGACAACAACGTTTCCGCCAGATAAACAGTCTATATCCGTTATGTCTCTTAGCTTGTCCATCCAGAGCTTCTATATTTTCTTTTCTAGCCATGGAGGCCTCATCCCATATGATAAGAGAGGTGGCACGCAATAGTTTAGCAAAGTCAGATTGCTTGCCAACATTGCAAAAATAATTTACCTTCGTTAGTAAGTGGTATCTTTAAACGTGAATGTGCAATTCTACCATTTAGAAGTACTGACGCTGCAATTGTGAATTTTGGGGGACGAAATTGTTTTAAAGGGGATAAGTTGTAACATACCAAATTGTTAGATTTAAAATTTGTGATATTTCAAATACTGATTAAAATTTGTTTTGAGTAAATGTTATATTAGAATTAAATTGAATTGGAATTTTGTGTTGCTATTATTATTTCTATTTTGAACTTGTCAACAAAGTTATTGTTTCTGAACAGATTTATTTATTGGTGAGCTTTTTAATAGGCTAGAGTGTTCACTGAGTGAGTTATGGACTTTGTGCATGAAAAGTAGTTGCAGTGGGAGATAGTATTTCTTTCCACGTATCACGTGTTGGGATTCCACCCCGTGTTGGGAGGGGCTAGGGTTTTATCATGTACTTTATATAAACTCATTATAGCCTTGTTTTATGTGTGTGACAAAAGTGAGGGAAAAAAGGCAAAGAGTTTGAGAGAGATACACGAGAGACTTGGTGAGATTTCATTATTGTGAGACAGAGTGTGAGTGTGTAACACAATATTCACGGATTATTCTCCGGATCATAGTGAAATCCCCCTCCCCGTGGATGTAGGTCCGATTTGGCCGAACCACGTAAATTGGTGTGTGTGCTTTCTCTTGATTTTACTGTTTTCTGTGCGTGTGGTGCGTGTCTTGGGCATAACAAGTGGTATCAGAGCCGATGACTGACGATCTATGGGTGGACTCTCCTGGAAGCATCGGTGGTTGTGGGCTTGCATGGAGACTCTCGGAGGAGCAGGAAAAATCCATTGTAACTCTTGATGGAGCAAGAAAATTCCTGGTGCGTGCAGCAGGTGGTTGGCAAGCAAAGGTGGCTCTCATGGAGTATAGTGGCTCATGATGGAGTGGGTGCGGTAAATAAGCCCAGGTTCGAATATGGTGTTGGAGAGATAGATCAAGAATTAAGGGGGAGTCAAGTCGATCAAATCGAGGGGAGCTAGGCCCAATGCATGGTTCACACATGAGGGGGAGATTGTTGGAAACATGTGTGAAAGATTGAAGTCCCACATTGGATAATCAGAAAAAGAGTTGGACCTTAATATACAATTGGATGACTCACCACTTACAAGGCTTAGCCTTTTAAGTGGATATAGGTCATTCAATGTATATTGGGTCCATGTGATGTGGTGGACTCCGTGGATACTCCCCAATGGATTGGGCCTGCGCGCACATGGGCAGAACCTCAGGCAAATCAGACTCCTAACAAATGGTATCAAAGCTTTGGTTGAAGCATTGGTGAGCACAGAGCAGTCGGATAATCACTCGGAGGCCTTTGGAGCACTGTTTGAAGCTTTGGTCGAACAAAACAGGTGACGAAACTTGTTTTTTATCAGAGGAAAAGGTGCTACTCTCGGAGACGATCACAACGGCGTGTTGGGTGGTCGGTTTTGTCACCGGAGGACGGAGCACGATCGTTATGAACTTTTTCGGACGGAGGCGAGTGGTGGTGTGCGTTGGGATCGGACAAAAAGTGATCGGATTTGAAGTTTGAGACCACGGTTGTGTGGGGTTTTTCCAGACGATTGCGGTGGTACCAACCACGTCACCGGGACACGTGTCACGCACCCTCACGCGCCGGGAGAAAGTGAGCGCGTGAGATCTACTCTCACTGTGCACTACACGCGCGGCGGCGGGCAAGAAAGGCTAGGGCTGACGTCAGCATGCCCTAGGGCTTACTTCATCAAGGTTCAAATCGGTCAGGCAAGAGTTCAAAAGGGTCAGACAAGTCAGGGTTCAGGGTCAAATAGGTCAAAAGGGTCAAAAGGATCAGAGGTCGGGTCAAAAGGGTCAAACCGGAGGTCAAAGGGTTCATACCGGTTAGACCGGCGATTCAGTGATCAAGTCAGACCGGATAACGGTCCGGAAACAGACCAGAAGGAGTTTTTTGATCGGTTTAGTGGGTTTTAGACCGGTTCTTGGCCGGTTCGGACTGGTTCCCGACTTTTCTCGACGTCCCGGATCCAATTCCGGGCTCGATTTGCGGAGATTTGATACGGATATTGACGGTGCGTTTTATTTTACTGCTTTAAATCGTTCCGAGGAGTATGAGATCAATTGTGGGAGTTTCTGGGGGTGTGTTATTTCAGATTATCTTGTTTGCTGAGATGTCAGAGATAAATATGAATGCTATGCTTGTATTGACGGCGACCGATTATGCGATTTGGAAGCCTAGAATGGAGGACATGCTCATTTTGAAATAGCTTTATGAGCCCTTGGAAAACGTAGGAGTCAAACCGACGGAGGTGAAAACCGAAGATTGGAAGAGTTTGAACAGAAAAGCAGTTGCTTTGATCCACCAGTGTGTTGGATAGGAGGTTATTCATCATGTAGCACAGGAGACAGATGCTTATGCTTTGTGGACAAAATTGGAGGGGATGTATCAGTCGTAAACATCCCGGAATAAGGCGCTACTGATGAGGAGGCTTGTGAATTTGAAGCTCCGAGTTGGAGATTCGGTTGCCGGACATTCCAGTGAGTTCCAGAATTTGGTTAATCAGCTGTCTAATGTTGGGTTGAAGTTCGATGATGAGTTGCAGGCTTTGTTGTTGCTCAGTTCTCTACCGGATAATTGGGAGACACTGGTGGTTTCCCTGAGTAACTCTGCGCCGGAAGGGAAGTTGACGATGGCTATGGTTAAGGATGCTATTTTCAACGAGGAGGCGAGGAGGAGAGAGATGGGGACTGAATAGGCTGACGATACACAAGCACTAATTTCGGACGGTAACAAGGGCAGGAACCAAGGAAAGGGAAACAGAAGGAAGGGAGGCAGAAACCGTTCCAAGTCGAGGGGGCATAGTTTCACTTGCTATCATTGCCAGGAAGAGGGGCATATAAAGAGGAATGGTCCAAGGTTTAAGGCGGGAAAAGAGAGAATTCCACCAACTGAGGCAGCATTGGCTTTTTAGGATTCCGATAATGATGAGTTGGCATTGGCATTGGCAGTGTTAGATGCTACGGATGCAGGGATATCGGATTGGGCACTGGATTCGGGGTGCTCATATCATATCTGCAAGGATAGATCACAGTTTTGGGAGTATGAGGCATGCGATGGAGGTCTTGTCCGGATGGCTAACGGTTCACCGAATGAGGTTGTTGGCAAAGGGACAGTGAAGTTTTGGGTGCCAAGTGGGAAGACTGTGAAAGTAGCAGGAGTGAGGCATGTGCCAGGGATAAAGAAGAACTTGATATCTCTCGGGATGCTTGATGAGAGAGGATGTAGTTTTTCTGCTGATTCTGGAGTACTTCGGGTTTTTGTTGGAGAGCGGGATATATTGCTGGGTAAGAAATTTGGTGGGCTGTACAGGCTTGCGAAATCTGTCGTGACAGGAGGGGCTGCTGTTAGACATGGAGCAAGCGATATAGGGAGATTATTTGGGCAAGAGAAGCACCATTTGCTAACACGTACACGGAGAGAGCAGGGTTGCTCAGGAGTTGTGCGGGATTCAGGCTTGAAGGAGAAGCAATGGGTGCGGGTTGTCCATGAGAAAGCCCAGAGGAAAGAAATAGATATTTTGGGGGCCCCGACGAAGCCAAAAGGAGTTTCTTTCGCTCTTGATATGCTTGATGGTAGTGGTCTCTCCGGATTTGTCTACACGGGGGAGGGACACTATCACCAAGGACGCCGAGCCAGCGAGTCTCGGCCGCACCCCAGTTGAGGGGGTGCGGGCACCCTAGTTGAGGGGGTGCGGGCGCTTCTGTTGGTGAGCGCATAGATGGGTGCTTTAGTTGGAGAGCGCGGGCGCTTCTGTTGGTGAGCACATACACTTCGGGTTTGAGGTGTGTGAGTGGAGGCATTCTTTTTTATGGGATGCGGTACTCGGGATTTTCTAATTGGCTATGGAGTCTGGTTTTGCAAGGATACACTCTTTCGAGATTTGTGTACTCTGTTTGGTGGTGCATAGATGCTCAACTGGTTAGTGACACAGGCGCTTGCCAGAGTTAGCTGATTGGAGGAGGCGACATGGGGGTGTTGCAGACGACTTTGCCCACTCGGTGTGGAGGGGGTGATTGTTGGGATTCCACCCCGTGTGGGCCATTGGGCTTAGGCCCTGTTGGGAGGGGCTAGGGTTTTATCATGTACTTTATATAAACTCATTATAGCCTTGTTTTATGTGTGTGACAAAAGTGAGGAAAAAAAGGCAGAGAGTTGAAGAGAGATACACGAGAGACTTTGTGAGATTTCATTATTGTGAGACAGAGTGTGGGTGTGTAACACAATATTCACAGATTATTCTCCAGATCATAGTGAAATCCCCCTCCCCGTGGATGTAGGTCCGATTTGGCCGAACCACGTAAATTGGTGTGTTTGCTTTCTCTTGACTTTACTGTTTTCTGTACGTGTGGTGCGTGTCTTGGGCATAACATCATGCCTCACCTCATTGATTTCACATAAGTCAAAAAGATTGTAATCTTTCATGTCTTTTCCCATCGACTCTAATAGAGTTTTTATGTTTGACAATAGGATTTGATGAGTTTCGTTCGGTGGGAGATTTCCCATTTTGATTAAGTCATCACACATATCATTTTCAAATGTTGAAAATAGTTGTCGTGGATTAACAGGACTACGATAGGCCAATATAGTACAAAAGAAATACCATGGTGGTTGCAAATCCTTAGAAAATATTCATCCTTCATGTGTAAGTAAAAATCATCACCCCAAATCATACTTGCCTCTTTTGTTAGCACAAAATGTATGTAAGTAAAAATCATCACTCTAAATCATACTTTCATTTTTCATTATTGCAAAATGTAGTAAGATACGTGTATACGTCACAATTATGTGGCTGTTGCTACGTGTTTAGAGAGCTCTATTTATTTATTCTTAAATGTCATATCTTTGTAGGTAAGATACTGAAACTGACTTGTCATAAGTACAGATCTAAAAATTTGAAAATTTAATATTACTTGTGGTTGAATTATTATTTGATGTTGTTACTTTCAAGTGTCTACATTTTTTAGGTCCCTCCTTTGTTTTGATATTGCAATAAATATATAGAGAATTCAGCAGAGTGTTTAGTGGTAAAGAGATAAGAGGTTTTGGGAATCTCATATACAACGTGGAAAAATAGAGAAGTTTATCGCGAACCCCACCAATCAATTCTGAGGTGGAAGGGTTAGGCTTTGACGCGTTGGTCTAATGTACTTTTTTTTTTTTGAACTAGTTGGTCTAATGTACTTGATCTGGACTACATGGAGGACACTGCATGAACCATAGAGGGAGAATTATTATTAAGGAGATTTGGGAATAATGACATTAAGGTATGCGAATGAAACTGATTTTGTTTCATCCATAATGTAAAAAATATATGCTACAAGAAAATGAAGAGAAAACAATAATTCAACATTCATAGTTAGGCACCAGATTTTCTATGGGTAGTATATGTGTATATGAAAACATTAATTCATAGTATTAAAAATAATTCAACATTCATAGGCCCCAAATAAGGAACAAAAATTGAAAGGAAAAAGGGTACTGCACGTATATTCATGGTGTTAAGTTTGAATTCTGAAACCTAAACATGACTTTTGTATGTTTTTTTTTTTTCTGAACCCAAGAAACATAAAATCCATTGATCATATAAAATTACAAAGACGGCCCCGCGCAAGATTATGAGCTTCCTTAACATCTTGGCGGGCGGTCTTAATTACATTAACATAATCAAAAGATGAGACAACCTCTAAGATATCCAAAATAACATTTCTAAAAGAAATATTAGCACAAAACACATTGTTTAAAGCTCGAACAACTTCCAAGCTGTCCGTTGAAAGATTCACCACCTTGAAACCTTTCATCCTAGCCCACCTAAGAGCTTGCAAAACCGCCAATGCCTCTACTCCCATTGATGATACCGCATAAACATGCGTGAAACCATTCACACAAGGTTGATTTCCCAGATCTTTCATGCACCAAGCAGCAACTCCTTCACAACTCTCCTTTCGCCAAGCACCATCTACAACAATCTTCACCGCCCGAGACGAGTCGCCAGATTGTCCAAAGGAAAACCCAGCTTTCTGCTCCATATGTGGACCACTCCGAACTGCATTTGCAATAACCCCTTCGTTTGTAGCACCCCCTCGAGATTTCATGAGCGCTGCAACAGTATATTCAATATTTGCAAGGCAACAATTAAGAGTAGGAACAGCCAAATCATGCAAATGTTGTGCCCAACACTTGCACCACACGCACAGAAAGCAGTAAAATCAAAAGAAAACAAACACACCAATTTACGTGGTTCAGCCAAATCGGACCTACATCCACGAGGAAGGGGGTTTCACTATAATCTGGAGAAAATCCGAGCCTGTGTTACACACTCTCGCTCACAATCTCACAATAATGAAACTCACCAGTTCACTCGTGTATCTCTCTCAAACTCTCTGCCTCTCTCACTTTTGTCACACACAATACACAAGGCAACGAGTATAAATAGAGTACAGATAAAAACCTTAGCCCCTCCCATCCGCGCATAAGCCCAATGGTCCACACGGGGTGAAATCCCAACAATCACCCTGTTCACATCGAGTGGGCAAAGTTGTCTGCAACACTCTCATGTCGCCTCCTCCAATCAGCTATCTCTGGCAAGCGCCTGTGTCACTAACCATTTGAGCATCCATGCACCACCAAACAGAGTACATAAACCCGAAAGAGTGTATCCTTGTAAAACCAGAATCCACAGCCAATTAGAAAATTTGAGTACCGCACCCCATCAAAAAGAATGTCTCTACTCGTCCGAGTACCACATCACCTCAACTAGGATGCCTCCACTCGCACATCTCAAACCCGAGATGTATGAGCTCAACAACAGAAGCGCCCGCACTCACCAATAGAAGCGCCCTCACCCCCTCAACTAGGGTGCCTGCACCCCCTCATCGAGTGCCCGCAGCTTCATCGCCGCACTCCGCCACCTACCCTCTGGCCACACCAGAGGCTCACTCGTCTAAATGATCTCACACACCATCTGCGATGAGGCTGACTCCTCTGACACTGCATCCCCCACCAAGCACCTCCACACCTCCAAAAACCGGGATACACCTCTCGTGAATTCGGGAGATGTGAACAAATCCTACTAGATCTCCGTGGCTCAAACTGATCTACCGCTCTGATACCACTTGTTATGCCCAACACACGCACCACACGCACAGAAAGCAGTAAAATCAAGAGAAAGCAAACACACCAATTTACATGGTTCGGCCAAATCGAACCTACATCCATGGGGACGGGGGTTTCACTATAATTCGAAGAAAATCCGAGCCTTTGTGTTACACACTCTCGCTCACAATCTCACAATAATGAAACTCACCAGTTAACTCGTGTATCTCTCTCAAACTCTCTGCCTCTCTCACTTTTGTCACACACAATACACAAGGCAACGAGTATAAATAGAGTACAGATAAAAACCCTAGCCCCTCCCATCCGGGCCTAAGCCCAATGGCCCACACGGGGTGGAATCCCAACAGCAAAGTCCTATTACGAGCACACCAGATTTCCCACAGAACACAAATATAATCACATAACACATTATCCAGAATTTTCTCTGCTAACCAAACTTTTGTATGTTTAAATCACCTAAAACATTTAGAAAGGAGTTCCACTTATTAGTCTCAATAATTGTTGAAGTGATGTAGCATGTTTGATAAACTACATCTATGAGGCATGGACTGTTAAAAGATTTTTCTTTAATGCTCGTTCAACCAGAATAACTTTGTGAGGAAATAACTTTGTGATTTTTCTATAAACCCGAGCCCCTCCCATTTGAAGAGGATTTGATCTCATAAGAGTAAGGAAATAACTTTGTGAGTTTTTTCCCTCTTACAAATTTTACTTTTCTTCATTGTTATAATGAATCTTTAACTTACTGTTAGCACATATCCATTTTACTATCATAGTGATCTTATTTTTCAATTATGTACATGTGTCTTTCTTATCAGACTACACGATCATTAATTCATACTAGACACAAACTTCAATATATATTCATTAATGAAGCTTAAACTATTCAATTTTATAATGTATCTTTGTCTTATATAGGTGCATAGATACATTTTCAAATGAATGGAGTATTAAAACTTCGACCAAAATTTTACGATTCACTATTCGATTTGATTCACGATTCGAAACACTATTCGATTTGATTCACAATTCGAAAGATGGTTAATCCGAGTCTCGCATCAAATCGCGATTTGACAAGTTGCTGCAAAAGATTTTAGTTCACATATAAACCAGACATAAATACATATCCATGGTTTCTATCTAGTCTCGTGCTTCCTATTCATAGTTTCACACACAAGTATTTTTTCAAAACAAAGCACTGCAACCAAATAACTACAATCCCCGAAAAAATACTTCTTATTTTACTTGCAAGATCAGGTTTTCAAAAGGGTTTCTCTGATGCTTTTCAACTTGCAAAGTGCATCTCTCATGCTCATGCGTCCATCTGGCGAATCTACAGCGCAAGAAAGACCAACACCAAGTATCGCGATCAAACAATCCCTCTGTGCTTCCGGAGCAATGGATTGACCATCATCAGAAAAGCTACGGTTGGTTGGCACTAGACCAGGATCCAACACTTGATCGATCCAACACTTGATCGACGTTGATCTCGTAGGCCATTTGCACCCACTTCTTTAGGCTTAGATCTCCTGTGAAACTCTCATGGGTAGGTCTCCCTGTGAAAAGCTCTAGCAACGTGATTCCGTAGCTGTACACGTCTCCCATCGTTGATGGTTTCTCTCCCATACCATATTCTGCATTAAAAACGATCAGGGCCAAAGTAGTTCTCTAGGAGCTGTATGTAATGAGTTCTACGGACAGAGAAAGCGACTAGAGATAAAAAGAGCATCTCCATGTGACACTAAAATTTTAGTGTCGGATTTTAAGTCAACTTCCCACCTTATTGTCATATAACACATCATTGACAGTACAGTATTTTTTAAAGTGTCAAACGGAGATGCTCTAAGTGAGTAATCTGTCTGGAGGAAGAAAATACAAACCTGGAGGTATGTAGCCAATGGAGCCCTTCAAAGCATTTGTAGAGTTTATAGAAGTGTTATCAGTTGCTCTGCTAATCAGTAGCTTGGCCTGCCCAAAATCTCCTACTTTTGCAGTCATATCTCCGTCCAAGAGGATGTTGCTAGGCTTCAAATCGCAATGCACAACCACTTGTGCTCCATTTTCGTGGTGCAAATAGTCTAGAACACAAGCTACATCAATGGCCACGTTCAATCGATCCACAAAATTCAATCCTTGACCATTTGGAAGCCTCCTCTTTCCTGTAATCCAATCGTCCAAGTTTCCGTTTGACATGAATTCATACACTAGAGCCAGAAAATTCTTGTTCTTGAAGTCAATGCTCGAGCATGATGTGATAAGTTTCACAAGATTCCGGTACCTCACATTCCTCAAAGCCGCACACTCAGCAAGAAAGCTCTTCCAAGATCCAGTTCTGTCTACATTAAGGACTTTAATTGCCACATGCCTTCCTTGTTGGAGATATCCTTTGTAGACAGACCCAAAACCCCCGTTTCCAATCAAATTTTCTGGGTTGAAATTATCAGTTGCTAAACGAAGTCGTCATAAGAGACCATTAGATGTTGTTGCTCAAAGGAGTTAGATGACGGCGCGACTTTCGGTTTCCTTTTCCTTAGGTAGAACACCAAGCCAGCTATAGAACATGACGCTATGATTGCTATGATGATCAGATAAACCCAGATTAATCTTTTTCTATGATCACGACCTTTCTCACATGCGAAACTGAGGCAAAGTTTTGGGTTACCATCCAAATGAAGTACCGAGAGATTTGTGAAAACTCCCCCAACAGGTACTTCTCCATCCAGGTCATTAAAAGACAAGTTCAATAACTGGAGGCCTTGCAATTTTTGTAAGCTATCTGGAATTGAGCCAGAAAGTTTGTTTGAGGAAATATCAAGAGTTTCCAAACCTTTCAATTCACTTAAAGTATCTGGAATAGGGCCCGTGAACGTGTTATTTGCCAGGAGCAACTTCTCCAAGCTTTTACAATCACCAATTGAGTTGGGTATGGTTTCTGATAAACCATTGTTTGAGATGTCAACGGCGACTACACTATTGAGGGTCCCAATTTCTTGAGGCAAAGGTCCAGTCAACAAGTTATTTGAGAGATTCAGATGAGTACTTAGACTACGAAGATTGAAAATTCCTTTGGGTATGCCTCCATTGAGCTTATTACGAGATAAGTCTAATGAAAGCAACCTCTGGAAATTTTCAAAACTAGTCGGTATGGTACCCTCTAATTCATTTCCTGACAAATCTATTTCAATCAGGTTTTTGAGACTACCGATGGAAATCGGGATCTTACCAGAGAGATTATTTCCAGCCAATCCCAAAATCGACAGTTCCTCCAAGTGGCCTATTTCTTGAGGAATTTCATATGATATTGAGTTGTAGCTCAAATTTAGCAAGGTCAAACCACTGAGATGCCCAATTGACGCAGGTATCCTGCCATGAATGCGATTTCCCCCCATATAAAATTTTGAAAGAACCTTTGAAAGATTGCCAACGGATTCTGGGATTACTCCGTCCAGAAGGTTTTCCTCAACAGAAAGGTAGTATAGACGAGTACTGTTTGTCAGGCTAGTAAGAAAATCTAAACCATTATCCCCATTGCCAACAATACTATTGTACCCGATTTTGTACAATTGGAGCTCTGGAAGATTTCCTAATCCTGGTGGCACTGTTCCATGCAAGTGATTTCCTCCCATGCGAATCACTTGTATCCTTGTGAGGTTGTGTAGAGACCCAGGAATTGTGCCCGAGAATTTATTCATGCATAAATTGAAAGACAGGAGATTTGGGAGTGTATCTCCAACATTGCTAGGTAATATACCCCACAAACCATTGGAAGCCAAGTTCAAATAAACAAGGGAAGACATGTTGTAAATGGATGGAGGAACTCTACCCGTTAGATTGTTGGTGGTGAGATCGAGTCGCTTCACTTTCTGAAGACGGGACAAGTCACCCGGTATCATGCCATCCAATCGATTGGTGCCTAAATTTAAGCTGATGAGTGATGTGAGATTGGCTAGGGATAGTGGAATTGAACCGAAAAGAAGATTTTTTTCCCAAGTTCAAAACTTGGAGCTTTGTGAGATAGCTGAGCTCATTAGGGATTCTCCCTGAAATCTTATTCTGCTCCAAGTCAAGGATCTGGAGTTCCATGCAACGACTTATATTTGGCGGTATCACACCTTGTATGTCGTTGAAACTCACGTTCAGGACCCTTAGCCGAAAAAGGGTACCGAGTTCATCAGGAAATGTTCCCGTTAAATGGTTGTTTTGTAGTTGAAGTGATCTAAGAAATGATAGATTGCCAATCTGACGGCTTAAGGAACCTTTAAGCCCCAAGCCAACAAGATCAAGCTCGACCACTCTCGTGCCAACTTTGTTGCAACAGACTCCGGTCCAATTGCAGGGTGACAAGGTTTTTTCCCAAGTAAACAGAGGGTTAAGTGTTTCCGGATCAATACCAGATTTGAATGAAATCAAAGCCTCCTTATCTGTGGTAAGGCTCAATCTCGGGGTCTTTGCGCCAAGAAGTAAGCATTTGGAAGTAATGAATACTATAAAAATGGCAAATTGAAGAATCATGTTGGAAGGGAAAAAACCCATGTGTTATCCCCCTGGGTTTTCAATTTGAGTTTGCAATTGCAGATGACAAAGTGCAGGCAATAGAAAGTTAAGCCATGGAGATGAGATTTTGAGCTTGAAATTTATGGTCAAGTCTTTTGGCAATTGGCATGGACTTAGGCAACCTCGACAACCTACTTTTGTTGACTAATGATTAATCCTACAAACCTTTGTGAACTTGTAGACTACAGGAATACACGGCTATTCATAGGAGTCGAGTCTTTTCTTTTCACTAACTTCAAATCTACACGTCTTGTTACATCAAATACATCAACAGTCCGCATAAATTCAATGTGGTGTGAAAATACATGAGGTCACTAGAGGTTTTTGTGTTTGTTAACTTCAGGTCTCGAGATTTGTTGAAGTGTGCTTAACTTGTCCTAGATATCCGATCTTCAGAAAAAGATGAATTACTATTGCCGAAATTTGCTACGGCAAAACTGGAACCGTAATCAGATGCTTGGATGTTCTATCACTGATGATGCATAATTTCTTTTTACTATTCAAAAAAAGGACAGTACCAAAATTCAAGATCAACAAAAAGTCATAGCGTGCTGTGGACTTTGAAGTACTCTTACGGAAGGAGCTGTATGTAGAAATGATTACTTAGGAGACCATCTGATTAGTAGTGGAAGTACTAAAAAACTGACCATTGCCTCCCAGTACAAGCAATACAGCAAGAGAAGTATCAGGCATTGCTAAGAGGTTATTTAGGAATCACCATCATATACATGTGCTGCATATGAATTAGAATATGTATACAAAAAGCCCTAAATTCAATAATCAAAAGCCGTAATAAAAAAAGCCCAACCAAAAGGCCAATTCGTTAATATACATCACGTGTATTGTATTAGTATGTCTGTAACACACACAGAGAGAGAGAGAGAGAGAGAGAGAGAGCTCGGTTGACTAGTGGTTTGGTCGGCAACAGACGGGAGACGACGAATGGCGAGGGAAGGACGACGGCGAGTGTGAAAGGCGAAGTGTGAAGAACTTCTCCAGCAACGATATCCGGTCCAGTTGCAGGGTGACATGGTTGGGTCCCAAGGAAATAGAGGGTTGATAGGTGCTGAAAAGCACCCATTAATCCTTCCAATTTATGCTTTGCTAGTTAGGTTATGTAGTTAACTAATTAGCATTAGTTGGTTTGTGGTGTTTCAGGCCTTGGAAGCTCGAGAACTTGGAAAACGTGTTTTGGAGTGATTTTAAAGCGCCGAGGATGGGAAGATGTGCATAAAAAGGAGTGGAAACTCAAGTTGCAGCATCTCTGGACCGGACCAATACTTTCCGAGACGGACCAGCACTTAACATGACGAATCCTACCTTGCAGCACCCTTCGTCCGGACGAGGAAAATTCTTGGTCCGGACGAAGCATACCGGCGGGTTCGTATAGCTCCCAGCTTCTCTGGTCCGGACCCCCATGCCTTGGTCCAGTCAAACGAACACGGAAATCAGCGTTTTGGACGTGTTTTATGTAACTTTTACGTCTCCTAGTATAAATAGAACATCAGAACATAATGCTAGGGTCCGAACTATTTTGAGAGACAACTTTAGAGAGAGAAACTGATTGTTCTTCATGTTCTTCGCGAGTTCTTTGATTTCAAGCGTTTCAACTCTCTTCATGGCCGGCTAAACCCCCTATCTAGGGGGAGGATGAAACTCCACACCAAGTAACCATTCTATTTTGCATAGGTTAGGGTTTTGATCGAATCGAGTTATATGTTCAGAATTTGGTTTCATAGATCAATGGAATCTTATTTTTGTTCATTCAAATCTATTGCGTTTTTGTATGTCGGCCTTCAAATACTAGTTCATATAATTGTTTTCAATGTTGTGTTTGGAGTTCTGAGATAGATTATGCTCGTAAGACGGATCGTGCCGCACTGTGAGACGGTCCGTGCTATGGGATAGTCTATGCCTTTTAACAAACACATATTTTCTTGATGATTATCGATGGGGATTGCAAGCCCTAGCGATAATCCATTGTGATTCGATTATCAACCTAATCTATGCGAAAGTTGTGGTTACGAGGGTGGAGTGAATTCTAAACCCTAGATTCCCTCTCCATCAATTTAAATCACTTTTAATTATTGCACTTTTTAGTTTAATTATTGCACAACCAATCAAACATCTTTTTACCGAATTAAGTTAGAAGTTAATTGGAAATAACGCAACTCAGCCAGTTTGTCTCCGTGGATCGACACTCGGACTTAACCGCTATTCTCTGGAATAAAAGTTAATTCCTAGTTATTAAATATTTATTTTTGACTCGGCACAACACGATCAAGGGTCAAGTGTTTCCGGATTAGTACCAGATTTGAATGAGATCAAAGCCTCTTTATCTGTGATAAAGCTCAATCCAGGGGTCTTTACACCCAAGAACTAAGCATTTGGAGGTAAGAGAATCTCCACTCCTTACCCAAATTTTTACTTAAATTTGAGTAAAAACTTGATTTGATATCACTTCTTCCAACCCTTATTCAAATTGTAGGGTGGAGATTTAATCCACAACATTGAATGACAAAAAGGTAAATAATAGTGCAACAAAAAAGTCTTGAAAATTTGGTTCTAGATTTGGTGATAAGCAAATTTGGTGAAACATTTGAGTAAAATCAAATTTGGTGAAGGAGTGGAGTGCGGTTTTTGATTTTTTTTACTCAAATTTGAATTTGGTGAATGATTTGGGAAAAGAGTGGAGATGCTCTAATGAAAACTGGGCATCTCTAGTCTAGTAGCTAAAAAAGTAACCTAAACTGCCCCACTTAGCTAATTAAGAAAAACTCAAAAAATGTTCTTTAGTGTACAAAAATTGATCCCTAAAATCCTAGGTGGCACTCCTCACTTCCTAAAGTGTTCCAAGTCATTGCCTAAATTTTGGGAAAGACTTAAGGAGGGAGAGAGAGAGAGAGGAGAGAGAGAGACAGAGAGAAGGGACGGAGGAGAGAGAGGAGAGAGAGAGACAGAGAGAAGGGACGGAGGAGAGAAAGGAGAGACTAAAAGATAATGAATATATATAAGTAATCCATTAAAGTGCATTCCTTATTAGCTAGCTAACTAAGTTCTTAGCACATGAAATAGGGTCCCACATGATAAGCACACTTTAGCAAATATTTTTTAGGTGGTACAATAGAAATGGACGACAAATTGAAGAATCAAGTTGGAGGGGAAAAAACCCATGTGTGATCACCAGAGAATTTTCAATTTGAGTTTGCAATTGAGAGAGAAAAAGTGTAGGCTTGAGAAAGTTAGGCCATGGATATGGGATTTTGAGCTTGAAATTTATGGCTTGGATTTAGGCAACCTCGACGACGACCTGTTACATCCTTGATCCTTCAAATCCTGAGAGGTTCTTTGGGACTCACCATCATGCATGGACACTCTTTGTTCACTCAAAAGAAATGCTTTCAACATAAACAAAACTAGGAATCTGATGAGAATACGTGAAATTTGGACTTATTTAATTTCCATTTTTCATGAGGCTCTTTCTTGTGTTGTCCATTTTTTTTCCTTCCCTTTTTCGATTCCTGTCAACAGTTCTAAAAAGTTGACTAGCGGCTATTATAAACATTCGTTAACTGATGAAAATAAGTTCGAAAAAAAAATTGACATCATACACAAACAAGGGCGGATCCAACAAGGGACTGAGGTGGGCTATAGCCCAGGTGGGCTGCAAAAAAAAAGGAAAAAAAAATTTTTATATGTAAAATTATACCCTAATTAGTCTTAGCCCACCTCATTTTTGTGTATAGCCCATCTCATTTTAAATTTTAGGCTTTTTAGCCCATTTGAGTTTACCGGCTATGTAGCCGGAGTTCACTCCATTGCCGTCAGTCGAAGACCTTGAGTTTTCCGGCCACGGAGTCTTGTTGTGAATAGAGAGAAGAAGGGTTCAGAAATGGGATGGGTAATAAAGGGTAGAGGTACGTGTAGGGTTCAGAAATGGGAATATGGGATGGATACCACATCATGGCCTCAGGGCCCACTTCATACTGCATATGCAGCTGTCCCTTTGCTGTAGCATTGGGATTACACGTAAACATTGATATGTTTACTTCTGATTTCAAGTTTTGGCAGGGCTCGGACCATTGGTATGTCTACTCATGGGGTCCACGTATGGGATCGCATTTGTGTCCCAATATTAATCCACGCTCAACTAATGCAATATTCAATGTTGTATGTGTTTTGCACATTTTGCTACTGTATGTTCATTTTCCTATCCCAGTGGGTTGTGCTGGACTTTCTATTTTCCCACCCTGGCGGGTTATGCCAGGGAGTACGCAATTTTTTCTTTTCTTTTCTTTTCTTTATTTTTATTTTGTCCTCCTTGGGGTATATCCCTTGTAGGCTGTATATTCGCTTAACCCATTTTAATTTCAAGCTAAATTACCCCCCAAAAAAAAAACAACAACCAAAAAAGGGGAGGAAAAACTCTCTATCATTGGATTGAAAGGTTGATTCGTCTTGTTTTAACCTTCAGTAGTGTACTTTCTTGTACTTTTCTTTTGAACATTTACGTATTTATAATATACAAGGTTATCGGATATTAGTTATAAAGCTTTTTTTTTTTTTTTTGCTTATATATATATATATATATATTAGTAGTTTACTAAATTTTGGTTAGCTCAGGGTAAATTAAGGTCCTGGCTCCGCCCTTGTACACAAACAACGTGAAAATTCATAAACACAACACTGCTGTGATCGATGTGTGGTGCAAATTGATATATCCTTTACGCTAGGAGTTTCTCTATCTACACTAGAGAGTTTGCCTAGGTACTTCCCTGTCTTTTCCTTTCCGCCGCCCATCCCCTCATTCTTCACCCTCCCAAATCTCCTCCCCTTTTTCCTCTCTTCCTAGTCCGTTCTTCCAAGGGGTGGGGAGGCCGCCTCCTGGTCCCCCCTCCCCCCCCCACCCACCTTTCTCCTTCTCGCACGCTCAAAACCCAACCCACGATCTGCAACCTCTACCTTTTGCCTCCACGCTGACCCATTCACCTCTTTCACACCCATACGCCCCTCCACAGCCCTTGCAACCATCTACCGCTTCTTGTTTAGATGATGTTGCCTCCCTTTACCCCTCCCACCACCTCTGCTTCCGGTGATGCTTGGTTGGCCGGGACCCCTTCGGCAAATAAACTCCAAAACCTGTAGGCGGCGGCTATGGAGTATTGGGTCTCTTCCGGAGATGTGACTCGGCATTAGCTCATAGTATTTCGGTGTGACTCGGTGCGACTCAGCAATGATTTGACCCGGTTGACCCAGTTTTGTTATGAGTTGTGTCCTGTCTTGTTTTTCCAGCATGTTTGTTTACTTTCACTCGGTTTTAATCTTGTATTTAGATTCCAGGAAGAATTGATTTCATTTGGGCTTTCTATGTTTTTTGGATTGAACCGTAGGTTACTATTGAGATTTGGGTAGGACCCAATGCATCGATCCTCTTATGGATTTGCGTCTGCTCTGCAGTACGAGTCTTAGAGCTCCATGCCCAATGTGGTGTGCTCATGTTCTAGTCTTCGTAGTATTGGTTTTTCACATATCTGTATTGAAATCTTGTATGTGCTGAATGAATTGGCTTTCCGGCCTTTTTTAATGAAATGACTTCCAGTTAAAAAAAAAAAAAATTCCTTTGCTCTAGTAGGTAGTTGCAAAAGTCCAATTCTACTTTCCATACCATGGGGAGCTGAAATCCACAACAGAATCCCGTCATATTATTCTTCTTCTGTTTCGTCTGGCCCCATTGCTGAATCCTTGCAATTCCTGTTTCCATTGCCTATTGCTAAGTGCCTTATTGACTACGCTGGCTAGCACCCTTCCACAACCTTGCAAAAATCAAGAGCATGCAAGAACAAGTGTCGTAAAAACTGCCACAACCCGTAACAACCGATCTACTCTTGCAAAAAACAAACAAGAAAATGGTCTATCTTTCTATTCATCTTCGTTGCCCTCGTCGACCCTTCCTTAGTGGGGGACTGGGGGGCGTCGATCGGATTTCGTAAAGCTCTGCACTCTAGTTGTCTTATTTCTATTGCAGTGGCAGGGGATGTTGATCAGGCTGGAACGGAAGGATATACATGGTTTATTAGACGGTGATTAGAATAACCCATCTATCAGTCATAAATACTTTCAAGAAATAATTTTCGCAGTCACCTTGTTAGAGGTAATTAAATATCCATCCGCTTTTTGGGTACCACTTAGATTTCCATCCCCCTATTCTTTATGAAATTATGTTTTCATCCTCTTGTAATGTGATTTACCATTATTACCCTTACTTAATATATATATTAGATGATGAAAATATATAAAATGGAAGTAAAAAATTTTGAATTCAAAATTAGTTATTTTTGATTGATCATCCACACACCCTAAAATTAATATATTTTTTGAATTGATGAATTATTCTCCGTCCTAACTTCCTTTCTAATCTAGTAGATAACTAAGTATTTCCTTATTAGATAACTACGGATTTCCTGCTTTGACTTAGTCTTGCCATGAGTTATACTTCTAACACTATATAAAGCATTTCTCTATTTCTTATGACTTTCTTCTTCGAACAAGCTTGCTTTTCTTATATCAAGGAATTCGAAATGGCGGAAAATCAAAAGAGGGATGATATCTTAGCATAGCTGTTGTTGGAATCATGTTTAACTATATTACTAGCTCATTATCTCAATCATTTTAATTTTTACCATGATTACTCGATTTTAGCATATTTTATGTTTTGTATTTGATTTTTACCATGATTTAAATAATCATGATAAAACATATCAACCACATAATCGACATTTCATGGTAAAATAAAAAAAGGATAAAAAATTATGGTAAAAAGATCAAAACAGCCGTTGCGCGGGTCTATATCGATAAGGAATATGTACACTCTCCTTGTACCTGTAAACATGGTAATAATTATTGAATTAACATCTTAAATCATGGTAAAAAAATGTCAAAACCTATTGACATGATTGCTAGTTTGATTTTAACCATGATCGCTTCCCTTTATGAATTTGGCCTGCGCATGCGGCACCCTAAAAAAATTTAACCATGATTACTGGATCAAAGATTTTTGGATGAAAATATCAAGAACAAAAATAATTTATGCTTTGATCCCCAAAATCTTTACCCTATAGGCAAAGAAATTTTGGATTTAATTTTGGATGAATTTCCAAAATTATTTATGTTTTCATCCAAAAATTCTTTACCCTATAGGCCAAAAATTTTTGGATGGAAATATAATTAATTTTGGATGAATTTCATCCAAAATTATTTATGTTTTCATCCAAAAATCTTTACTCTATAGACCAGGAATGTTTGGATGGAAACATAATTACTTTTTGATGAAAACATTCGTTTTAGTCCTTAATCTCCTAGTATATATATTTATTTATATAATCAAGGGTAAAAGTGGGTTTACTTGAATCTCATGATGAAAACATAACTCCTAAAAAGACTCAGGATGATTTTCTAATTTCAAGTGAGTAAAATAATGATTATTTAAGTGCCCCTTATTATTACACTTCCAAAATGATCCAGCCTATAAACTACGTTCTGTCAAATTAATGATATCATTGTCTATTCACCGAGGTCCATCAATATAGGGGGTGTTTGGGAGCCTCATTTTCAGTTTTCATTTTTAACTTTTTGGCCTTTTGGATTATGGTTAGAATGTGTTTTGGATTTGGTATGAGTGTTTGGGAGAAATGTGTAGAATGCATTTTAAAACAGGAGTAGTGTTTGGGAGATATGTGCAGAATACATTCTGTAGGTCTTTCTGTTAATCAAAATGAAAAAAGTGAAAATGAGAAGTCAAAAAGCTCCTCTCAACCTATTTTTCACTTCTGCTCTAAATTGTGCATTTTGCAAAACTCATTCTCAGATAATGTGTTCTGAGAAGTTTCTCCCAAACAGCCAAAAAGAAAAAATGAGAATGGGAAAATGGAAAAAGTTGGTTCCCAAACAGGCTCTTAATAGTGATGAGAAACATATACTCCCTTTTTAAGCGTTCACTATAAGATATGTACATTTTCAAATCCCCAAAAAAATTATTTTTCTGACACCAAACTAAATTAAAGTACTCAAATGAGCACTTTAATTTATTGCAAAAAAATTAATAAAATTCTATGGAATTACATTTTTATTTTTTACATCCAAGAAAATAAACGTTTCTCAAAGGGGTTGGCCTAGCGGTCAAGGCTTGGGACTTAGGGGTTTGCTCCCTTCTAAGATCTCAGGTTCGAAACCTCTTAGGTGCTATCAAATCCTTTGGGGTCAGTCCATACAGAGCTTTGCTCTGGCTTTAAATGGGGCCCCCGCTAGTGGACGATGGGATTGGTCTCTCAGGATTAGTAGAGGTGCGCGAAAGCTGGTCTGGATAGTTGGTTATATATATATATATACAATCTCCTTCCAGTCCGGGCGCCTGGAATTTAAGAAAATCCGGACCTTCAATCTGAGCCGTTGGATCTCATCCAACGGCTGTGGGGAAAAAAAGAGCTCGCGGGTCGAAATTTGGGTAAAAATAGTTCGCGGGTTGCAATACGGGTCATAAACATATCCAGGTCACCCCTCCCCTCACTTTACATTCGTTCCCCAGAGAGAAGAGAGAGAAAGGGGAAAATGGCGATAGATGAAGAAGACAAAGCAGAGCTCGACCTAGCCTTCGATCGACCGGACTTTCTGGGTCTCTCTCTCTCTCATTCTCATTTTCTCTCTCCCTCTTTCTCTCTATTTCGATTGATCTAAAAAAAAACCTATTTTTTGTTTGTAGCGCGAAGCAAATCGAAGGCGACTCGATCTAGGTTTTTGAATCTCCAACAACGAGGTCTCTCTCTCTCTCTGTGTGTGTGTGTGTGTGTGTGTGTGTGTGTGTGTGTGTGTGCGTGTGTGTGTGGCGATTTACTGCGAAACCCTAGTTTTTTGAAAAACCTAGATCTACTCGTTTGTTTACTCTTATTTTGGTCCAATTTTGAAATTTTGAAAAAAATTTAGGTTTCATCTGTGTACTGAGTTCCTTGATACCTTCTTTTACTCCTATTAGGGATTGATTTCGAAATTTTGGGAAAAATTTGGTTTCATCTGTGGACTGATTTCGAAAATTTGAAAAAAAATTTGGTTTCATCTGTGCACTGAGTTCGGAAAAAAATTAGGTGTCATTGTGTTATGCTTGTTTATTCTTACCTTATTGGAAGCGTTATGTCGGTTGAAATTTTTTATTAAGTCAAAAGCTGCAAGATCAGGAGATACTGCATTGATTAATCTTGGGGGCTTGATTATAGATGGAACATTTAACACACTTACTATGCAGAGATATAAATTTGGTGACAGGTGAATGGTATAACAATTTGTCTTTGGTAGAATTTGTTTGTATGGACTGAAAATTGACCAATTTTGTTCCC
This sequence comes from Vaccinium darrowii, assembly GCA_020921065.1. Taxonomy (NCBI): domain Eukaryota; kingdom Viridiplantae; phylum Streptophyta; class Magnoliopsida; order Ericales; family Ericaceae; genus Vaccinium; species Vaccinium darrowii. Next base: position 8,475,285 of record CM037157.1, read on the forward strand.
TTGCACAATCAGCAATGCTGTAACTAGTTAAGGTCGCGTGGTTCAGATTTATATCACGTTTAATTGGCAACTCCATTAAACTTGGATGAAATGATAAACCAAAGTTTGACTTTGTAACTGGAAACTAGTCCATTGTCTATACAAAATATAAGTTCTGTAGTTACGACATGATCACCATTGTGGTGCAAAAGTCTCCAGCTTTACATTTTCTTTTATTTTCTCTTTCTCCATTTCTTTTGTTCATCCGCTCTTTGTCCTCCATATGCAGTGTGGCATTCCCAGCGAACATACTTATTAGACAGCCCTTCTTGGTCTAAAGGTTTTGTGTTCTGTTTTTGTAAACAAAATATTGTTTGATTTCTTCAGTTATCTATCAATACAGCTGCTGTTTGAATCGAAAAGGTATACAGAGACGGAGTAAAACCATCCTCTGAAGTTGAAGGCCTTATGGATACATCGGATGTGTTTGTAAGATCACAAGCGAGTACAAAACGAAAGGGGAGGTTGAGATCAAAGAAGAAGATATTGAGCATGGGAAGGACAGAGCCATTTGAATGTATGAAGTTGCTGAAGCCTATCACTTGGCACACCCCCATGCCTATGAATGCAAATTTTTCACTTGTTTTTGCACTCTCTACAGTGTAAACTATGTCGTTTTACGGATTGTATTGATTTTTATTTTTTTCCTTTGTAAACAGTTGGTGGCTAGCCAATGGGCAGCCTTGTTTTTCTCTTTACAGCTCCAAGAGCAAGTCTACAATCGGGAAGTTCCCCGAAACACTACCGCGGTCCCTCCACTGCAAAGATGCCTTTCTCAACTTGTGATTTGAAATCAAGCCTCTTGGAAGCCCAATTAGCTATTACTGGATCAAATTTTCTTGAAAACTTACCTGCATTAGTTTTAAAAAGAGTGAGCAAGTATGAGTTTTTCTTGTTCTATCTTTTAACACAGATCATTGGTCCAACATGACATAAGTCATATAAAAGCATTAATCTCGAAATAGAACTACAAAAATTCACTCCAAAAAATTAGCTTTATGATCAGTCATTCAATAGGTAGTAACCGAATGCTAGATCAAGATCTAAATTGACAAAAGCCCATAAAACAAGTCTAAGCTTCAACAACAAGAGATGATCACATTCCTTGATATTTGATAAAAAAAAAAGGGTACATTTACTTGGTAATATCCCAACTTGAGATGGAGGATATGGAATAACTTAACAATTGAACACTCTGTTTTCTACATAAACAATCAAATAGCAAGACAAGAGGCGTCAATATTGGGGGCAAAATTGAACAAAATACATGGTTTTGTACATCATGTCATCTGTCATATAACCAACAGGTTGTGCTCGACATAAATTGAATCACTGATACATTGTTAACCTCATTGATCACTCCCTCTGTTTTGTAATTTCTTTGTACCAAAAAGAGGTCAATTTGTAGTCACTAGATACACATACAACAATTCTGAGATTAACCTCATTGATCACTCCCTCTGTTTTGTAATTTCTTTGTACCAAAAAGAGGTCAATTGGTAGTCACTAGATACACATACAACAATTCTGAGAGCAACGTCAAAACCCCAATAACAATCAAGAGAATGCCACTTCTTTCAAAGTAGGAATCAAGAAACTCAGTAAACAGATGAAACCAAATTTTTTTCAAAATTAAAAATCAGTCCTATATAGGAGTAAAAGTAGGTATCAAGGAACTCAGTACACAGATGAAACCAAATTTTTTTTCAAAATTTCGAAATCAGGCCAAAATAAGAGTAAACAAACGAGTAGATGTAGGTTTTTCAAAAATCTAGGGTTTCGCAATAAATCGCCACACACACACGCACGGAGAGAGAGAGAGAGAGAGAGAGAGAGAGAGAGAGAGAGAGAGAGAGAGAGAGAGAGAGACCTCGTTGCTGGAGATTCAAAAACCTAGATCGAGTCGCCTTCGATTTGCTTCGCGCTACAAACAAAAAATAGGTTTTTTTTAGATCAATCGAAATAGAGAGAAAGAGGGAGAGAGAAAATGAGAATGAGAGAGAGAGAGAGACCTAGAAAGTCCGGTCGATCGAAGGCTAGGTCGAGCTCTGCTTCGTCTTCTTCATCTGTCGCCATTTTCACCTTTCTCTCTCTTCTCTCTGGGGAATGAACGTAAAGTGAGGGGAGGGGTGACCCGGATATGTTTATGACCCGTATTGCAACCCGCGAACTCTTTTTACCCAAATTTTGACCCGCGAGCTCTTTTTTCCCCCACAGCCGTTGGATGAGATCCAACGGCTCAGATTGAAGGTCCGGATTTTCTTAAATTCCAGGCGCTCGGACTGGAAGGAGATTGTGTATATATATAACGTCTCTCAAAGGGGACACTTAAAACTAGAAGTGGCAATTTGCAACGCAACCCATGAATCCAACCCAACTTGCCCACTTTGTAATATGAGTTATATATGGGTCAACCCATATTAACTCATATACACATGGATTTAAAATGGGATGGACCCAAAAATTAAAAAAATTGGGTTGTATATTATCAGTTCGGCTAGGTTTTCCAACTGATTTTATGAGATAAAATAAGAGATTTTATCAAAAGTATTCCTCAAATAATTAAAGCTGGAACAAATTTTATCATACCTGGTCAAACCCATCCCCATTTTTTTTGGTAAATAAGACATTGGTGGAGATTTTATCAATAGTAGATTTTATCATTTGGGAACATAATGTAATTTTACCTCCACTCCGTAAAACTCAACAAGTTTCACAAACGATAAAATCTACATTTGATAAAATCTAACACTTGATTTTATCAAATGCGGATGACATGTGATTTTTTTTTTTTTTGAAAATGTCAAGAATTTCATATCAATGCCATCCGGCAACGATTACATCAAATGACAGGAAAGAAACCACAACCACTAACAATTGAAATGAACACAGCTTAAAGCTATCAAAGGCTACCAGCTCTCAGACACACCTGCCGAAGCAGATCCAACACCTTCGGGACGGGACTATGAATCCTATCAAAAGCTAGCGATAGAGAACCCCAAGGGAACCCAGCTCAATCCATTACAGAACACAACACAAATGTAATCAATACTGACCAGCAAACAGAAGCAAAAAATATAATAAAAACTAGCTAATCTGGACTCAGAAGCAGGCACGCCCGATTCACCTCATTGAGTCACCCCACTGAGTTGGATCAAAGGCACCAAGTTGGACTGAGTTGACAAAAAAGCTGCTTCTCCGGGATGAGAACCAAGTTCTAAGACCGGCCGCCTATGGATTTGAGAGCTTTATTGCATCGGAAGGGGCCAGAACCACCTGGATTCAACCCGATGTCAGATATTCCCAAAAACCCATGCTTGGCGGTAGTGAAGGCAGAAGATGGTGTGGCTTGGGAGCAAGGACAGTGGATGGTGGTGGGTGGAGGCTAGATGAGCGGAAGGTGGAGGAGCAGATCTGGTGGGAAGTGGTGTATGTGTTTGGTTCTTTTACTTCTTTGTAATGGAAAATAATTGTGTGCGAGCGTGCCAGAGAGAGTTTCAATCTCCTCCCTCAGATTAACTTTGGGAAAAACCAAATCTAATTAGGCGATTGTGTTTTATTGGTTCAATTACCTCAACTAAGAGGATTTTTCTTAACAAGTGAAGAAATGTAAACAAATATACTTAGGAAATCAAAGAACAACAAAGAAACAAGATACTTTGATTCATAAATCAAAGGTAAACTTACTTCAAAATTGTCTCCAACTTCAAATACAAGAACTTCGAACAGGTGATTGTCACAAGAACAATCGAGATTAATCCTAACTACTTCCTAATCCACTTCCTAATCTACTTCGAACTGAGTTCGAGATCCTAAACTACTTTGCCAATGAACAAACCAAGCATCCGTTTTTTGATAGCTGTTTGTCGAAGATTTGTCCGGGGACTTTTCATTCTTCAATTTCTTCTATTTATAGAGGCTGCTTGCAGTTTGAACTTCCCGCTCAATGAATTTGAACTTGGCTTGCTTCAAACTCTAACTTCTACTCTTCGAATTGGCAGTTTCTTCCCTCCTCCACGTCTGAATTTGAATTCTTCTAATTTTTCCTCTAGAAGCTTTGATTTTGAATCTGCACGGTTGCTTGAACCAAACTTAAATGATTATATGTTAAGGAGAATAACTGCCTTTCAATAGGCACTCCACGTGTTCTAACTGTCAATTTGCCTGTTTCACAAGTTTACACGTGGAGTTTATGTATTTAGCAGTTAATACCATGGCTTCGAAGTCAATTTTTATTTTATCCTTAACTTGTAACTGCCAATAACTGCTTTTCAAATCTGAGAAACCATACGACATCGTATTTACTCAAATATGTCCCCTTAATCCAACGTGTCTTCATCAACAAGCAATTGCCAACATTTGGCATTTTGATTACGTGTCAATTGATTATTGGATTTGTTAATTTTATATGTAAATAGTATGGTGGTTGAGAGAAGGCAGAGTTAGAGGAGAAATAACGACAAAGGGTTGAAGCTAGGCAGCCGGCGGTGGGAGGAGACTGGCAGGGGTGGGGCTAGGGGGCGGTAGTCCCACCCCCAAAAACGAAGGGGGAAAGAGAGGAGGGAGAAGGGGAGCTAGCGGTGGAGGAGGAGACAGAGGGGGAAAAGAGGGGGTGGTGGTGGTGGTTGAGGGAGGAAGGGGGTGGCCGTGGCGGCTGTGGAAGGGGTAGGGATAAAACCCTAAAATTCTCTCATTTAGAGAGAGAAGCTCCCACTCGGACAGATGACATGTGATTAATCAAAGTAAAATCAAGTGTTAAATTTAATCAAGTGTTTTTTTTTGCCTTGAGTTAATCACATGTCATCCTTATTTGATAAAATCAAGTGTTTTGTTGCTGTTGTGTGGATGCCATGACTTGAACTCGTGACCCAAGAAGGGGTGCACCACTTTAGAGCTCAAGGCTTTGGTATAAAATCAAGTGTTCGATTTTATCAAATTTAGATTTTATCATTTAGGAAACTTAAAATGAAAAATGTGATTTTATCTTATTTTATCATTTTGCAGCCTTCGTTCATTCTTTCTGATCGTGGTGATGGAAAATTACCCCATCGAAAAACTTCTCTCTCTCTCTCTCTCTCTCTCTCTCTCTCTCTCTCTCTCTCTCTCTCTCAAATTCGACGACCACCTGCCGACATTTCTCTGTTCAGATCTTCAATGCACTTCGAATTGATTGAATGACTCTCTCCCTCATTGGATGGCGTAGTTTTGAGCTTTGTTGGCTGAGTAGATCAATTTCAAATTGAACTCAGCTTAGTAGATCAATTTCAAATTTAGTTCGAATAATTACTCTTTTTAGCTTGCTTTGTGTTAGATATTTTGGCACTTTTCGGGGTTGTACAAAAACCATCATTCGTATATTTATTTTGAATTGTAATGGGTAGATTTTTTAGGGGGTAGTTGCTCGCTCGATGCTCCTCCCATTATCTGCACCAAATTGACCGCTGCAAGGTAAAAGCATTGCACAACAAGTCATGCATATTATTTTTAAGATTCTCCACAAATTCATTTACCGTAGATGCAGATATTACATTTATATATGCATGTCTGTCTTTCCTAAAAATATTCAATACTGAAATTTTGACATTACATCATAGTTCACGGGTATTTTTTTTATTGAGTTAATTTTCCATTTAAGGTGATGATACCACCTATTCAGCAGCATAAAAAGATATATGTCGAATATGCTACTATTTCCCATATACTGACATAGATCCAATCATTAGACAAGGGAATTTTCAATCACCTATGAAAAATAGCACATTGAAAAACACCGGATAAAAGATCTTCTTCATAGGAAACTAAAACTTTCTTATAAGAGAAAATTTACTTGTCCATATTTGGTTTTCACGTGGCAAAGAATGGAAAGATTCTTTGTCTTGGTAAGTTATTAAAAAATATATTCCATTATGCTATGATCCCATTTATACACTCACGGCCAGAAAGAAAAAAAAAATAGAGTTTTTGATTTTCTAAACAAAAGACCAAGGAGAGTTTTTTTAGGTGCAGCCCATTGTTTTATCCATACATCTTTGCATTTCGTATGCTTTTTGGGCTGCTTGGAACACACATCGCATTATATCATTCATCCATTCACTGTTTGTATTTCGTGGTGCCGTATACTGCTGTGGCCGAATCTTTTGGAGATTGATTCGGAGCCGGTTGAATCCGGAGATCGGGCATGAAGTCTGTGGTTCATCTATTGAATCTTGAAGAAGCTCTGGGAGCATCGGAGATTGGCGAGAATAGGTAAAGGCTTGGGGTAAGATTTTTACTATTTCGCAATCTGTACTTCTTTTTTATTAATAGAATAAAGCAGTAGTGTTAGGCCGTGGTTTTGGCTTAGGGTTGTTTAGGACCCTAAGTTTTTTCCACGTAAATCGTGCGTATCTTGTCTCCTTTTTATTTTCACTACACTATTTGTGGTTTGGTTAAATTGAATTAATCAAGAAAATTAACCAGCTTTTTATTTGATAATTTTTAATCGGTTATTCTTCTTAAAAACTGGTAAAATAAACGCTTCTACATAATTTCACTTTGTTTTAATTGAGATTCTTAAATTCGACTTCTTCCCCCCCCCCCCCCCCCCCCCCCCCCCCCCCCCCCCCCCCCCCCCCGCGCGCGCTAGGGTTTGTGTTTGGAGTGGATAATTATGCCTTACTTCACTGATTTGGATCTAATGTCCAGATTTTTCTTTTAAAAAATTCTCATGCGTAGCAAAAACGTGTTTGAATTTAGGTGAAATTCCATAGAGACCCCTTCATCCATTCCTCTGGGACACAGACACCCCCTAACGTTTAAAAACACCCAGGCACACCCCCTCATCTACTTAAAATGTTTATAATCCTAACTCTGTTAACGGAACAGGTGAAATCTCCATTATACCCTCGTTTATATTATAATCTTTAAAACCTATTTCCTCATCTATCGATCAAAAAATCAGAGAAGTCGACTGTGGACTCTCTCTCTCTCTCTTCGTCTCCATCTTCTCTCTCTTGAATCTTCTCTTTCTCAAATAAACCCTAGTTTATGCACTGCAAAACCAAATCACTGCATTGAAGAACCCTAGATCATTGATAAAGGAGAAGATTGTTGCACTGAAGAACCCTAGATCATAGCGTCTGGGGATTTCGGAGAAAACGAGGTACAATGTATATATTTATGTATGTAAATAAACAAACCATAGCTGATAATATATGATTCTTTGGCGTGATTGTAAATGTAGATGACGAAAATATATTTTTTTATCCAATAATGCCTCCACTAATGAGAGCAAAATCTGGGAGGCCAAAGAAGGCTAGGAGGAAAGGAGAAGATGAGCCAAACAATCCTTACAAGGTCAAAAAGCATCATATTACTCTCATGTGCAGACAATGTGGGACATTAGGCCACAATAAGAGAACTTGTAAGAAACCACCAGAGTCTTGGTTTAAGCATAATGGCAAGTACTATGGAAAACAGAAGGCCAAGTATTCTGGTGTCCCACCTAAGGAAAGCCAATCAGTGGTACTGAAAAAAGGGCCACCAAAGGCAAGGAATGTTGGTACTGAAGAAGGTGGAACGAGTGCTAGTAAAAGCCGTGGACCAATAACAAGGGGTAGAACAAGTGCTAGTAAAGGCAGTGGACCAACAACAAGGCCTAAGGGTGCCAAGGCAGTTGATCAACCACCACAACAAAAGGTAATTGTGTTCTTTCTTTTTTGTAATGGTTGACTGTTTAGTACTTAATTTGTTAGTTTTTGACTATGTGTGCACTTTGGTAGGGTTTGAAGAGGTTGAGAAAGGTTGGTGAAGAATGGTTTTCCAGTCAACAATCCACAACAACTAAAGCTAATTCTCAAGTATCAAAAAAGACTTGTGGTCCCCTCCAAAGGAATGGAATACCTGTGATTCCAAAATCATCATTTGTGCCATCCTTTGTGGCATCATCTCAGGCCTCAAATGATCCAGGAAAGTGTTAATTTGTAGTGATAATTTGGTTTCAGAGCTGCAGCCTTTTTGACTATGAAACTAAACATTTGGCTTATAACTTAGGCAATTATTTACTTTTTGTATGCCAATGTGTGAGGCTTTAAACTCAGGCAGTTATGACTACAGCCTTTGATTATGGAACTTTCCATTTGCTTTTTGTATGCCATAGTGAATGGCTTATAACTTAGGCAGCAGTTATCTACATTTTGAATTATGGCTGCTGTGTGTATTTAGGCTTATGGCTGCTGTATGGAACATGTGTTGGAACATCTCCTTTTGTGATTTTTATAATGGAAAGTACTCGTTGGACTTTGTCAATTTTTTCTTATCTTTGTGTTTGCTCCTGATCTTATTTTGCCGAGAGAGAGAGAGAGAGAGAGCTCATGAATGGGTGGAAGGAGAGAGATGGAGGATTGGTTACTAGAGCTATGGAGGCTGGGGCATGTATTATATATTGCTCTTGAGGGCATTTTGTCTCGAAATTATGTAAATAAGTGATTGGGCTTTCTTAACGAAAGGTTTTTTAACAGAAGGGGTGAAGGTGGGTAACGGTTATAGATGAGGGGGTATGCCTGGGTGTTTTTTGTTGGAAATTTATCAAAATAAATGGGTTTTATTTGGGGTTTTTTATCGAAATATTCCTTGTCCGTTAGGAAGGTTGTTAGTAGTGTTTTTGGCATTGTCCTAAGTTGGCTAACTAAGAAAAGGTTGAATGATTTATGTATAGGAGCATTCCTATGGTGCACAGTCAAACAGAAAGTTTGGTATCCATACCCCCATAGAGAGGTATCCATACAGATGCAGTCTGGACGAAAAGAATGTTTGGTATCCATACCTCCGAACGGGGGTATCCATACCAGCGGGTTCTGATGCAAAATTTCAGACATTGGTTCGTGGACGGGTGCAACTCAAAACGAAGAGTTATGACCCAACCTCAAGTCTATTCACTAAGGGACATGTCCTAAAGTGAAAAGGTACATTTGGGTCTATAAATAGAGCCCAAATTTCATTCATTCATGATAAGGAAAATTTTCAAATTAGCGTTGTTACTCTGCCGAATTCTCTACAAATTTTCTTCCTTGTGTTGTTGCACCGTTGCTCTGCAGAAACGGTGTTAACACATCCTTGGTGCTTTTGTTCACAATTTGACTTCGTATTCTGTCTGTCCTTCGTTTGTGCGGACGCAGGCAGAAGATCATTAAATTGGTCGGGCTTCGTTGTATCCTCGAACAGATTCGCTATCAACCCGGTGCACACCAAACGGTGGGGGCGAATACTGTTTTCGGAAAGCGACATATTAACGTGCCTCGAAGCAAGTTCCATCATCAAGACGTTCAATTTCTCGAAGTCTCTATGGAATTTCACATAGCAAAAGATAGGAAAGTTTTTCAGATTCCCAAAAAAACTTCTTTTCAGTAGTTCAATGCTAGCAAGGAAGTTTTATTGTGTAGAGAAATTTGATACTGGGCTTGTAGTTTGCGATTGAAATTTGGGTTATTTGATACTGGTGCTCCACTCAGAAAAAGGGCAGGGGAAAAAAAAAAAAACGGGTTGGGTTGGGTCTGAATTGAGTCATATTTGACCCACCCATATTCAACCCGCTCAAACTCAACCCAACTCATCCATTTGCTTGCCACCTCTACGTAAAACCATGTATATTTAACATCATGCTCACAACTACAACATATTCATTACAGCTCTTTTCTTTTCTTTTCTTCTTCCTTTTTGTTTAATCCATTAGCTACAACATATTCATTACCATATCATATCCATGTTTTATGTAGTTTCCGTGGTGCTTATTCGTACACTACAATTTATTCGGGAGAGAAAAAGAAAAAAAAAGAAAAAAACACCTAGCCACATTCCCCGGAATTTTACTCAAAGCTTTATTTTCCTTGCATGATCAGGTTTTCTCTAATGATTTTCAGCTTCCAAAGTGCATCTCTCATGCTAATGCGTCCATCTGGCGAATCAGCAGTGCAATCGAGACCAACACCAAGTACTGCAATCGAGCAATCCATCTGTGCTTCCGGAGAAATGGACTGAGCACCGCAAGAAAGACTGCAGTTGGCTAGCATCAGACCAGGATCCAACACTTGATCTACGTTGGTTGCGAAGGCCACTTGCACCCATTTCTTTAGGCTTAAATCTCCTGTGAAACTCTCATGGGTTGGGCTCTTTCCAGTGAAAAGCTCTAGCAACGTGATTCCGAAGCTATACACGTCCCCCACAGTCGATGGTTTTTGTCCCGTCCCATATTCTGCATCAAAATTCATTGAATGCAGAAAATATTATCTTGGAGTCTACTTAATGAGTACTTTGCCTGAGAGGATGCATGATAGCTCTATGGAAGAGACACAAAGCAGAGATAAGAAAAGAACAGTCTTGTGTACCTGGAGGTATGTAGCCAATGGAGCCCTTCAAAGCATTTGTAGAGCTAATAGAAGTTTGATCAGCAGCTCTGTCAATCAATAGATTAGCCAGCCCAAAATCTCCTACCTTTGCAGTCATATCTCCGTCCAACAGGATGTTGCTAGGCTTCAAATCGCAATGCACAACCACTTGTGCTCCGTTTTCATGGTGCAAATAGTCTAAAACACAAGCTACATCAATGGCCACGTTCAATCGATCCACAAAATTCAATCCTCGACCATTTGCATGACATCTCTTTCCTGTAATCCAATCGTCCAAGCTTCCGTTTGTCATGAATTCATACACTAGAGCCAGAAAATTCTTGTTCTTGAAGTCAATGCTCGAGCATGATGTGATAAGTTTCACAAGATTCCGGTGCCTCACATTCCTTAAAGCTGCACACTCAGCAAGAAAGCTCTTCCAACATCCGGTGATCTCTAGGTTAAGGACTTTAATTGCCACAGGTTTTCCTTGTTGGAGATATCCTTTGTAGACAGACCCAAAACTCCCGTTTCCAATCAAATTTTCTGGGTTGAAATTTTGAGTTGCAAAACGAAGTTCGTCATAAGAGACAATTTGATGTTGTCGCTCGACGGAGTTAAAGGAGTTAGATGTGGCTGTGGCTTTCGGTTTCCTTTTCCTTAGGTAGAACACCAATCCAATTGTAGAACATGATGCTGTGATTGCAATGGTCATGATGATAATACAAACCCAGATTAGTCTTTTTCTATGGTCACGACCTTTCTCACGGGCCCAGATAAAGCGAAGTTTCGGGTTACCTTCCAGATGAATTATAGAGTGATTTTTGAAAACTCCCCCAACGGGAACCTCTCCGTCTAGGTCATTGAAAGACAGGTTCAATAACTGGAGACCTTGCAATTCTTGTAAGCTATCCGGAATTGAGCCTGAAAGTTTGTTTGAGGAGATGTCAAGAGTTTCCAAACCCTTCAATTCACTTATAGTATCTGGAATAGGGCCTGTGAACTTGTTTCCTGCCATGAGCAACTTCACCAAGCTTTGACAGTTGCCAACTGAGTTGGGTATGGTTTCTGATAAACCGTTGTTTGAGAGGTCGACCGCAATTACACAATTGAGCGTCCCAATTTCTTGGGGCAAAGGTCCAGTTAACAAGTTATTTGAGAGATTCAGTTGAGCGCTTAGACTAGGAAGATTGAGAATTCCTTTGGGTATGCTTCCATTGAGCTTATTACTGGATAAGTCTAATGAAAGCATCTTCTTGAAATTTTCAGAACTTGTCGGTATGGTTCCCTCCAATTCATTTCCGGATAAGTCTATTTGAATCAGGTTTTTGAGATTACCGATGGAAGTCGGAATCTTACCGGAGAGATTATTTCCAGCCAATACCAAAATCATCATTTCCTCCAAGTGGCATATTTCTTGAGGAATGTCGTATGATATTGAGTTGTGGCTCAAATTTAGCAAGGTCAAACTACTCAAACGCCCAATTGAGGCAGGTATCCTACCATGAATGCGATTTCCCCCCATATAAAATTTTGTAAGAACCTTTGAAAGATTGCCAACTGATTCTGGGATTACTCCCTCTAGAAGGTTTTCTTCAACAGCAAGGAAGCTTAGATAGGAACAATTTGTCAGGCTAGTAAGAAAATCTAAACCATTATCCCCAAAGCCAACAATCCTATTGAATCCAATGTTGTACCATTGGAGCTCTGGAAGATTACCTAATCCTGGTGGCACAGTTCCATGCAAGTGATTGCTTGCCATGCGAATTTGTTGTATCCTTGTGAGGTTGTGCAGAGATATAGGAATTGTACCCGAGAATTTATTCAAGCAAAAATCGAAAAATAGGAGATTTGGAAGTGTATCTCCAACATTGCTTGGTAATATACCCCACAAACCATTGGAAGCCAAGTTCAAATAAAGAAGCGTAGACATGTTGTATATGGATGGAGGAACTGTACCGGTTAAATTGTTGATGCTGAGATCAAGTTGCTTCAATTTTTGAAGACGTGACAAGTCTTCTGGTATCAGACCATCCAATCCAATGGTGCCTAACCTCAAGCTGATGAGAGATGAGAGATTGGCTAGGGATGGTGGAATTGAACCAAATAGAAGATTTTTTCCCAAGTTCAAAACTTTGAGCTTTGTGAGATAACTGAGCTCATTAGGGACTCTCCCTGAAATCTTATTCCACTCCAAGTCAAGGATCTCGAGCTCCATGCAACTACTTATATTCGGCGGTATCACACCTTCTATGTTGTTGAAACTCATATTCAGGACCCTTAGGCGAAAAAGGGTACCGAGTTGATTAGGAAACATTCCCATCAAATGGTTGTTTTGTAGTTGTAGTGATCTGAGAAATGACAGATTGCCAATCTGAGGGCTTATGGAACCTTTAAGCCCCAAACCAACAAGATGAAGCTCGACCACTCTTGTGCCAACTTTGTTGCAACGGACTCCAGTCCAGTTGCAGGGTGACAAGGTTTGTTCCCAATTAAACAGTGGGTTAAGTGTTTCCGAATTAATACCAGATTTGAATGAGATCAAAGCCTCCTTATCTGTGGTCATGCTCAATCTTGGGGTCTTTGCGCCAAGAAGTAAGCATTTGGAAGTAATGAATACTACAAAAATGGCAAATTGAAGAATCATGTTGGAGGGGAAAAAACCCATGTGTGATCTCCCCGGGTTTTCGATTTGAGTTTGCAATTGTAGGAGAAAAAATGGAGGCAATAGAAAGTTTGGCTATGGAAATGGGATTTTGAGCTTGAAAGTTATAGAAACACTACGTACCTGGACAAAGAAGCTAGAAAATACCTGAAATCTGAGAGGCCATCATCATGGGACCCATCCACCTACCCAGCTCACCTCTTTTTCTCAGGCTAGCATGGTAGCACCCACGCTTAACATCTCTCTCTCCTTTTTTTTTTGAGCTGCATGTCTCTCTCTCTCTCTCTCCTTGTGGCTAAACTTCCAAAACAGGGGAAAGGACATCTGAGTTTGATCAAAATTAGTTTAATTTGGTGGGGGAAAAAAAAAATTATTGCACGGAAGTATTTTATTTTGGAAATGGCTACAATACACACCCCATATTTGGGTGTATCATATGCACCTATTGTATGGTCCAGATTGTGTCACCTCATCAGCAATCGTAACATTTTTTAGTTTTTCGTAACTTTTTAGCAATATGATTCGTAACATTTTTTCTGATTTGTAAGATTTTGGTGTGTCTTGTAACTTTTATAAAAAAAAAAAAAATCGTAACTTTAACAAAATAATCGTAATTTTTGCAAAAAATTAGTAACTTTTATAGGGGTGTATATGGTACACACCCAAATAAGGGGTGTGTATTGTAGCCTTTTCCTTTTATTTTTTGATCCAAATGATATTGCAAAGCCAACAATGTGAAATACTTTTGTACACAATTTTTCAATTTTTTTCGGTTCGAATTAAATATCTCTATTAATAGGTTGATTAGGTGCAGGAAAAAATGAAAATATGAGTGGAAGTAATTCGTTTTTTTTATCCGAAGGAAATTACAAAGTACTTTATTGATGAATGTAGTAGCAACAATATTGGGGGTGCTAGGGGTAGAAGCGTAAGACCAACACCCGGACTAAATATGGAAACGGGTAGTAGTGTAAGACCTACACCCGGGCTAAATATGGATACGGGTAGCAGCGTAAGACCTACAACCGGACTAAATATAGATAGGGTCACACTTGTTTATATTTTTTTTTTGTCATTCGTCATTTCTAATCTATTACATGGGGAGGGGGGAATGTGACTCGATCCCCGGATGCAGTGTGGGACATCCAAGAGCTCTACCACATGAGCTAGCCACCACTTGCACGTGTTCATATTTAAGAAAGGCTACGGCGGATAAATTGGTCCCGACCATAATTAGTCCAGTCTCACATTTTTATTAAATCAAGGCAAGACAGTGGGACCCATATAAGAATGAGGTGGAAGTCAGGTTGCTCTCTCAGTATTTTCGGAGGGTTTTGTCCGGGTATGTAGCAGCGTTACGAATTTTATGGTCAAGTATTTTGGCATGGATTTAAGCCACATCGACAAAAACCTAGTTGGCTATTTATACTAGTCAAGTCTTTTCTTTTCCAGTAACAAGTTTCCACGGCTATTCATACTAGTCAAGTCTTTTTCTTTTTCACTAACTTTTAAAATCTACACGTCTTGTTACATCAAATGCATCAACAATCGACATAAATTCCATGTGCTGTGAAAATACATATGAGGTCACTAAACAGTGGTGACTCCCGGAGTTCAGAAGCGTAGGGTCATTCATAAATACTACTCTTTATCCCATTCTAAATGTTCACTTTTCTAGTTTGGGATGTCCCAAAATAAGTGTCCACTTTCTATAAGTAACTATCAAAACATACCAAACTTTCAATTTACCCCTAAAAAATACTCTTTCATTCCTAATTGATTTAACAGTTTTTGATATTCCCATCATTCTTAAATTGACAATATCTTTCAACATATAATATTTTTCATGATTTTGAAAACTTTGTATAATAGAATTAATTGAAATCTATCCAACAAGATCCATATTACATATTGTGTGAGATTCATATTGAAGGATATAAACAATTTAAATACATTTAATTGACTTTACAGTTTTTAAGGTTACTTTTGGAAATTTAGAGCACAAATTTTAACTTCTTAAAAAGCTCGATTTCCCGTAGAGGACAATTAAATTGGGATGTATGGAGTAAATACTTTTATTAACAATAAATCAAAGAAAAACGTCACAGTAATGACAACTAAAAATCTTATTCCAACAAAAATCACATTCAAAGCTCAACTTAGCAAGATAGATCAACCTCTCTGATCAAAAGAATGAAACAAGTGACAAGGATTCAAACAAATCCAAAGAAGCAACTTTTATGAATTTTTACAAGCTATCTAGTGGTGTCACTACCAAATTCAGGTGTTCATTTATGAATATTTAAAAAAATTTAATATAATAGTAGTAAAATTTATTTTTCCTATGGGGTTGGCTGACCCCACTCTCTATAAGGTGGAGTCGTCAGTGGTCACTAGAAGCTTTTTTGTCCGTTAATTTCAGGCCTCGGAATTAGTGGAAGTGTGCATAATTTGCCCCACATATCTGATTTTCAGAAAAGAACTACTACTTTTGCCGAAACTTGCTAGAACGAAACTTGGACCGTAATCAGATTACGGTCTGAATTGGATGCTTTGATAATAAAAAAAAAGAGAGTAAGTGCTGCATCAATGAAGCTTAATTTCATTCTTACTATTAACAAAATTCAAGAGGTACAAAAAGTCTCATGGCGTGCTGGGGACTTTGAAGGATTCTTTGCGGAATTCGGAGCTGTTCTAGAAACGAATTACTTTGGGGACCTAAAACCTTGAAGTATCTTTTACGCTCTCTACTCCTAGAAGTCACTTCTACCTGCCCAGACAGGTAGGTCAAGATTGCGCATCTAGTCCTCAGCAGCGCAAGCTCAGTTGTCAAAAATGACGCCTAAGTCAAAGCAGAGCAAAACACGTTTATTTGAAATAATTAATTCCGAAACTGCTCTAACGCGCGACTTTCTTCTCTTTTCCTGCTTCTTACTCGATTGTTCTCGTCGAGGCTCAACCTTTTCATTGGCTTGAGCAGAAATAGAGTACTAGGCCTAGAGCGTAGTATAGAGAAGAAAGATTCCATGACCCCTTCCTTCCTTGCTGTGCTTGTAGTTTCATAAGCACTCACAGGCCCAATGCGATCTCACCGCTGTTCCGCTATCCGGTTGTCAAGGAGAATGAATTCGTAGCTTGGTTCTCAAAGAAGGGTAGCGGAGTTTCCACTCGAAAGCCGACGCCTTCACTCTTTTTGTCAAGTCTTTCAGTACTATTCCCCTCCTGAATGAACTCGTTAACTAGAGGAAAGACAGAAAGGGAGAAACGGTAATTTATTGGAAATAATTAATCTGAAACTGCCCGAACGCGCGACTTTCTTCTCTTTTCCTACTTCTTACTCGATCGTTCTTGTCGAGGCTCAACCTTTCAATTCGCCTGAGCAGAAATATAGTAAAACGAACGGGGATCTCTCCATAGTTCCTGAACCTCTTCATTCGCGTTCACATCCTTCACCTTCGTCCTCCCTCCCACCATCTCCCCTCCCAATCCGCTCACCACCACCATCACGACGGCAAACAACGCAAGGAGGAGGAGAATCAGTGTCAACAATGATTGCCTCGCCATAATTGCCAATGAGTTTTGAAACTTATATATATAGGACGACAAATTAAAATTTGAACCATACACAAGATATCAATCACCCTAACGGCATCTCAATAAACACAATCTGATATGCTCAACATAATGCAAAATAAAATGAAATAAACAAGACTAGAGAATTACGTATAAACTACTTAGGGTCTAATACCCTAAGCATAAAACCACGGCCGTATTCCACAATTTTATTCCACAAACCAAAAGGTTTACAAGAGTTACCAATTTAGGAATTACCCACAAGCTTCTAGTGACACCTAAATCCAACCCTTGATGTAGTGTCCTGTACACCTCTTTGATTCCATGGACTCCTCAAACAATCTCGTCTTGATCTTTGAAACAAATCGGCACTGCACGTTTGCACCCATTCGGCTCAAGTAGGAGCAGCAACAACAAAACATGATACGAAAAACATGATTCTTAATGAAGGTTTTTTGAAGAAAAAGAATCCGTCTAGAGCATATACTTGGCGAACAAAAGCATTGCAAGATTGACATGTAAAAATGATCAAACCAAGTTTAGATCATCGTTTTTGCATCAAGAACGCACCAGGTATGCAAAAAATGTTTTTCTGTCTATATTCTGTTGATGCAAGGAGGTAGGCAAAAGAGAGAGAATTGCTTGTAAAGTGCCAATGACAAAACCCAAGTGAGGACCAATAAGAAAACGCCACATATACAAGGAAATAGGTGCTGCACTTATAAACATGCTTGTAAACTAGCTATAAGTGCTAATTGGCGCCACGGAGAAGAATAGACTACTACAAAGTGCTTGTAGAATATCAAGCGCAGTGGGTGGCGCTAATCAAGCACTATCCTCTGAAACTACTTGGAACAAACAGGAGTGAAGCGCCAGATGAAAAGCAAGCGCAATGGGTAGAGCTCATCAAGCGCAATGGGTAGAGCTCACCAAGCGCTAGCTATCCACTGAATCTCTTATGAAAGAGGTACATGCCTTAGAAATTTATTGAATGCTCAAACTATATAAGACTTCAAATGAAAAATCATGCATCACAAAAAAATTAAACACCTAATCTGAATGAAGACATGATAATGCAACCTCATACCTTTCAAGATCTGAATTCGAGCCAAAGCACATGCAAGGAAAGATCCTCCCAATGGGTGGATTGTCTAGACACCAACCAAATTAAATAACCTCCCAAACCCAAAAGGAAAAGATTAATTACATGATCAAAATGTTTATCGAATCCCGGAAATTGCCAATAACAATTACAATCTCCCCCTTTGGCATTTCCATCACAAAACCAAAATCTATACATTGAAACAAACCCTAGATAGGCAAAGAACCTTCAAAACTTAATCCAACTAGACTAAAACTTCAATGTAGATCACTGAAAACCTACAAACAATAAATAATCCAAACACAAAAGAAAGCATGGAGAAGAAATTGTTTAAACATGTTAGCGCAGTGGAAATCATGATCGACAAGAACATGCTGAAAATTATCAACTAAAGCATGCTATCATAAATCAGCAGGACATAAGATAAAGCAAAACTGTGGAAGAGAAATAGCATATATAAAACATCCCTAGCCACAGGATCAGAATAGCAACCCCCAAACATGGGCACCAAAAACTAGTAGCAGCGGGAATAAACATAAGCCCCAAACATGGGCACCAAGAACTAGTAGCAGCTGGAATAAACAAAAGTAGCAAGCCCTTCCAAGGGCACTAAAAACAGCAGCAAACATAAACACATGTAGCGGGAACAAACATAAGTAGCAAGAGACAACCAACTCTCTTCTCACAATCAAACCATATTACTCAAAGCTTTATTTTTCTCGCACGATCAGCTTTGAAAAGGTTTCCTCTGATGCTTTTCAGCTTGCAAAGTGCATCTCTCATGCTAATGCATCCGTCCGGCGAATCATCAGTGCAAGCGAGACCAACACCAAGAACTGCAATCGAGCAATCCATCTGTGCTTCCAGAGTGATGGACTTAGCATCGTAAGAGAGACTGCAGTTGGTTAGCATCAGACCAGGATCCAACACTTGATCTACGTTGGTGGCGAAGGCCATTTGCACCCATTTCTTTAGGCTCAAATCTCATGTGAAACTCTCATGGGTTGGGCTCTTTCCAGTAAAAAGCTCTAGCAATGTGATTCCGTAGCTGTACACGTCCCCCGCCGTTGATGGTTTTTGTCCCATACCACATTCTGCATCAAAATTCATCAAATGCAATAAAATTATCTTGGAGTCTGAGTAATTTGCTTGAGAGGATGCATAATTGCATACATCTGGAAGCTCCATCGAATAAAAACAAAGTAGAGATAAGAAAAGAACATTCATGTCTCAGAGTTCTAGGGCGAGCTTGTTCGTTTCTCTTCTTTAAAAACGTATTTCAAAAAAATTTGACTGCTTTGTTATTCATGATTTTTCATCTTTAACTAGCACTTATGAAGATGAGGTTTCTCTGTCTCCTTTTGAAGGAGGGGTTGTGGTGGCTGTCCCTCAACAGCCACAAGGTCGATGTTAGTCCTCTCCTGGAATGTGCAGGGGTTGGGGCAACCTCTGACATTCCAAGTTCTACAAGGGCTATGTAGAGCCCATCGCCCCGGGCCCCGGGGTGGTCTTCCTCATGGAGACCAAGAATAAAGTCAATAAGTTGGAAAGCATCAGGAAAAAACTGCACTTCAATGAAGCCTGGTACGTGGAACCTCAAGGCCTTTCGGGTGGTCTTGCTCTGTGGTGGACATCTACGGTATCTATTTCAATATTGTCTAGTTCGAAAAATGTGATTGCTGCCACTATTTCAAATTCTGTCCCCGCATCCCCTTGGCTACTTGTGTTTATGCTGATCCTATCTTTATCAATAGAGTTAAATTATGGGAGAAACTCAAGGATTTAGGTACTAATTTCAATGGGCCATGGCTCTATATTGGGGATTTTAACGATATTGCTTCTATTTGGGAAAAACAAGGGGGTCGGGGCGTTAACAATTTTCGTATGGAGGTGTTTAATAACTTTACACTTTGTTCACTTCACATTTCCAAAAAAATTTCCAAAAAGATTCTTTCCCCATCTCTCAACTCTCCAATCATTAATCATATTTCTCGCTCTACTCATACCCCACTATTCAATCATTATTCTCATTTCTCTCTCTATCTCTCTCCAATTATTACACCTCTCTCTAATTATTACTTTTTCCAAAAACTCCTCCAAACAATATCTCAAAAATATTTCTCAAAATATTCTTCTCAAAACTCTCAACCAAACACAGTTGTTTCTGAGAGTGGTCTTGTTGACCTGGAGTTCAACGGAATCAATTATACTTGGACTAACAAAAGGGGCGGAGATGATAATATTAGAGAGCGAATTGATAAGGCTTTGGCCAATACTGATTGGAGGCTGAAATTTCCCTTCGCTCAAGTCTTTCATGAGCCTATTTACGGCTCTGACCATGCTCCAGTTATTCTGAATTGTTGCGTCCCTCTTAAAAGGGTCAAAAAGGTTTTTAAATTTGAATCAATGTGGACTACGAGCCCTAGTTGTAAAGAAATAATTTCTAACAGCTGGAATTCTTCTGTTTATGGATCTGACATGTTTATTTGGTGCAAGAAGTTGAAAAATTGCAGGAAGGCTTAAAAGCTTGGAGTAAAGATGAATTTGGCAACAATCGAACAAGATTGGCTAAGCTTAAGAGCCAATTGTATGACTTGCAATTGGCCAACCCTTCTCCTGACAATTTGAAAGCCCAAAAGCTTGTTATTAAGGAAATGGAGGAGGTCTATTCCAGAGAGGAAATGTACCTCCATCAACAATCGCGGGTGAATTGGTTAAATTATGGAGATAGGAATTCGAAATTTTTTCCCGCCACCATGGTACAAAGAAGGCAGCGCAACCAGATTTTGAGATTGAAAGGGGAAGATGGAGCGTGGTGCAGTAAGGAGGATGAGATTAATGGGTGTATCGCTCAGTATTTCTCTAATTTGTTCAAAGATCAAGGTAGAAGAGATATGGAACCTGCTCTGGGGGCTCTAAGCAGGTGTGTAACTTTAGAAATGAATGATAAGCTTCTTAGTCCCATTCTTACGGAGGAAATCAAGAAAGCAGCTTTCCAAATGGGGGCTCTCAAAGCCCCGGGGCCTAATGGATTTCCAGGGATGTTCTTTCAAGAATATTGGCAAGAGGTGGGAGAGGAAACATGCAAGGCCGTGGCGAGTTTTTTCAATGGGGGCTATCTTTTAAAGGAGCTTAACAAAACCAACATTGTTCTTATTCCCAAAGTGGCAAATCCTGAAAGCCTCTCCCAATTCCGCCAGATAAGCTTATGCAATTTTAGTATGAAAATCATCTGTAAGGTCTTAGCCAATCGTCTCAAGTTGGTTTTGGACAAGATCATATCACCTGACCAATCAGCTTTTGTCCCGGGTAGATTGATTCAAGATAATATTATGATAGCCAATGAAGCTTTCCATTACTTGAAGGTTCATGTGAAGGGGAAAAAGCAAGCTTTAGCTGTGAAGCTGGACTTTAATAAAGCATATGATAGAGTCCAATGGGATTTCTTGGAGGAAGTATTGATTCGTATGAGTTTTCATCGGGATTGGGTCCATCTTGTTATGCAGGTAGTTTCCACTGTGTCCTACTCTGTGACTGACTGATTGTGAATGGAGAAAGCAATCTCTTTCTGTCTTTCAAGCCTGAGAGAGGGCTCCGACAAGGGGACCCTCTCTCACCATATTTGTTTCTCCTGATCATGGATGTCCTTTCTAAGCTTGTTTACCAGGGTACCAACTCCCATAAATTTTCTGGAATCCATATCTTTCTCACTTATTTTTTTGCAGATGATGCTCTTCTATTTGTGGATCCTACCCCTATCGGGGTGCAGAATTTGTTGGAGACTATAAATTTGTTTGAATCTACCTCTGGACAACTCATTAATTTTGATAAATCATCACTAAAATTTTTTGCAAACACACCACTTGGAAAGAGGAAAGCTATTATGGATATTCTCAAGATGGAGGGGATGAAGTCTGAGGCAAAATATCTAGGCATTCCTTCTTGTTGGGGCAGATCAAAGTCTGAAACTTATGCTTATCTGATTGAGAGAGCAGTCAACAAGATGCAAGGATGGAAAGCCAAGGATCTTTCTTATGGTGGGCGAGAAATCTTGATCAAGTCTGTAGTGCAGGCTATCCCTAGCTATGTCATGTCCTGTTTTCTTCTCCCCATGCAATTTAGCAACAAGCTGAATTCTCATATTAGAAGGTTTTGGTGGGCAAGGGCCCCAAAGGACTCCAAAATACATTGGCTTAAAGGGGACGAGCTGTGTAATCCGAAGTGGCAAGGGGGCATGGGGTTCAGGGATTTCAGAGATTTCAATTTGGCTTTGATAGCCAAGCAAGGATGGAGGATCATCAACAATCCTGACGCTTATTGGGTTAGGATGCTTAAAAGGCATTTATTTTCCCAGATCTAGCTTCCTGGAGGCTTCTAGAGGAGCTCGACCTTCTTGGATTTGGAGCAGCCTGTGTCAAGGTAGAGAACTTTTGAAGAAGGGTCTCAGATGGCAAATCAAGTCAGGTAATGAGGTTAAGTTTTGGACCGACAAATGGGTTCCTTGAACAATTTTCAGATTCAATCTTCTAGACGAACAGAGGAGGAACAGGTATCAGTCGCATCTTTTATAGACTCATCGACAAAGGAATGGAATGTTCACAGGCTGAAGCAAAGCGTCTCTGAACAAGAAGTCAAGGCCATCACTCATATCCCCATTTCTAAGCTCAGTGGAACAGATAGATTGATATGGCATTATGCCAAGAATGGAAGATACTCCGTCAAAAGTGGTTATCATGTAGCGAGAGCGACTGGTCTTGTGAGTAATACTTCCAATCCTTCTTCATCTTTCATACCTCCTCCCTCATTTTGGAAATTTGTATGGAATCTCAACATTCCACCCAAAAGTTAAACACTTTTGGTGGAGAGCTTGTAGGAATGCTTTAGCCACCAAGGAGAATTTGCATAAAAGGAAGTGTGCCAGGAACCCCATATGTCCTCTTTGTTGTAATTCGGTGGAATCAATTGAGCACCTTCTTTTTCGATGCAAAAAGACTAAAGCTGTTTGGGAATGCTGTAACCTGCCAGAGGTCTTTCGGTGGGAGGCTAATTCAGTGTTGAAATGGACGTGTGAGGTGTTGTCAAGTAACCTGGATAGAGGTTATACCAAAATTTTTTTGAGCAAGGTGGCTATGGTAGGATGGAGTATTTGGAAAGCAAGAAATGAATTTGTTTTTCAAAATTCCCCTATTGTTACCAAGCTAATTGCTCTGAAGATGGAACAGGCTTGGGAGGAAATACAAGCTTTTAAGATCAAGCAACTGGAAAATCGAAATTGCAGTCACAATCCCCCTTCTCCAATCGCTGGCAAATGGCAGCCTCCAGGTAAGGACAAAATGAAGCTCAACTGTGATGCGTCTTGGAAGAATGATTCTAATGGGGGTTTCGGTGCAGTGGTCATGAGAAATCACATGGGAGAGTTAATCGACGGAAGGAAATTCAGAGTTAAGGGTTCATCAGCTCTGGTTTGTGAAGCATTGGCTTTGAGAGAAGCATGCCTTATGGCTAAATCCATGAACCTACATGAAGCACATATCGAAAGTGATAATAAAGAGCTCATCCAATTAAGTGTTTCTGAATCAGACCCCCCATGGGAGTGTGCTTGTGTTATCCAGGACATTCGTATGATTGTTAAGGACTTTAGTTTGATTGTATCTTGGATTCCTAGAGCTTTTAACGGTGTCGCCCACTGGGTTGCGTCTTATGTATCTGGGTTGCTACCTCAGAACTGGGTTTCGTTAATCCCAGCTGAGTTAAAGCATATCCTTCTTTCGGATTTATAAGTTTAATGAAATGTCTCTCAGTTCAAAAAAAAAATCTTTAACTGATTTTTTTCCAATATATATATATATATAGCATACTTCATTCTTTTTTTATGAATGCACTTCATTTTTTTTAGTGAAACATTTGTCTGTAATTTTTGCACTCAGAGACAAGAAAGAGAGTTTATCAACAAAAAAAAATGTGAAAATTATTTTCTTTAACAAAATTTAAAAACATTTTAAAAATTCACTAAAAAACAAAAAGTTGTTAAAAAAAAGTCAAATGGCCAAAAGTCAAGGTTAAAGGTTGCTATTTTTTTCGTTTTTAGTAAGCCTTTTATATTTTCGTGATTTTTTTTTTTTTTTGTACTTTTCAAATGTGTCTTACTTGATGTATTTCAAAAGAAAATAAGGTCGTTAAAATGTAAAAATATTTTACTAAAGACAAAAAAAAATAGAACGCTATATAAGTTTATTTTTATTTTTATGTCGGAAAGCTTATTTGGAGAAACACAACCGTAAACAAACTTGGAGGTATGTAGTCAACGGAGCCCTTCTAAACATCTGTAGAGGTGATAGAAGTTTGGTCGGCAGCACTGTCAATCAATAGCTTAGCAAGCCCAAAATCTCCTACTTTTGCAGTCATATCTTTGTCCAACAGGATGTTGCTAGGCTTCAAATCGCAATGCACAACCACTTGTGCTCCGTTTTCATGGTGCAAATAGTCTAGAACAGAAGCTACATCAATGGCCATGTTCAATCGATCCACAACATTCAATCCTTGACCATTTTCATGACTCCTCTTTCGTGTAATCCAATGATCCAAGCTTCCATTTGTCATGAATTCATACACTAGAGCCAGAAAATTATTGTTCTTGAAGTCAATGCTTGAGCATGATGTGATAAGTTTCACAAGATTCCGGTGCCTCACATCCCTCAAAGCCGCACACTCAGCAAGAAAGCTCTTCCAATATCCAGTTACGTCTACGTTAAGGACTTTAATTGCCACAGGTTTTCCTTCTGCAAGGTATCCTTTGTAGACAGACCCAAAACTCCCGTTTCCAATCAAATTTTCTGGGCTGAAATTTTCAGTTGCTAAACGAAGTTGGTCATAAGAGACCATTTGATGTTGTCGCTCAAAGGAGTTATATGACGCTGTGACTTCCGGTTTCCTTTTCCTTAGGTAGAACACCAAGCCAATTATAGAACATGACGCTATGATTGTTATGATGATAACACAAACCCAGATTAATCTTTTTCTATGGTCACGACCTTTCTCACATGCGAAATGGAAGCAAAGTTTTGGGTTACCTTCCAAATGAATTTTAGGAAGATTTGTGAAAACTCCCCCAACAGGTACTTTTCCATCCAGGTCATTGAAAGACAAGTTCAATAACTGGAGGCCTTGCAATTTTTGTAAGCTATCCGGAATTGAGCCAGAAAGCTTGTTTGAGGAGATGTCAAGAGTTTCCAAACCTTTCAATTCACTTAAAGTATCAGGAATAGGGCCCGTGAATGTGTTATTTGCTAGGAGCAACTTCTCCAAGCTTTTGCAATTGCCAATTGAGTTGGGTATGGTTTCTGATAAACCGTTGTTCGAGAGGTCAACCACAATTACACTATTGAGGGTCCCAATTTCTCGAGGCAAAGGTCCAGTTAACAAGTTATTTGAGAGATTCAGATGAGTGCTTAGACTATGAAGATTGAGAATTTCTTTGGGTATGCTTCCATTGAGCTTATTATAAGATAAGTCTAATGAAAGCAACCTCTGGAAATTTTCAAAACTAGTCGGTATGATTCCCTCCAATTCATTTTCTGATAAATCTATTTGAATCAGGTTTTTGAGACTACCGAGGGAAGTCGGAATCTTACCAGACAGATTAGTTCCAGCCAATCCCAAAATCGACAGTTCCTCCAAGTGGCCTATTTCTTGAGGAATTTCATATGATAATGAGTTATAGCTCAAATTTACCAAGGCCAAACCACTCAGATGCCCAATCGAGGCTGGTATCCTGCCATGAATGCGATTTCCTCCCATATATAATTTTGAAAGAACCTTTGAAAGATTGCCAATGGACTCAGGAATTACACCCTCTAGAAGATTTCCATCAACAGTAAGGAAGTTTAGACGAGTACTATTTGTCAGGCTAGTAAGAAAATCTAAACCATTATCCCCAATGCTAACAATCCTATTGAACCCAATGTTGTACATTTGGAGCTCTGGAAGATTTCCTAATCCTGATGGCACAGTTCCGTGCAAGTGATTGCGTGCCATGCGAATTTGTTGTATCCTTGTGAGGTTGTGCAAAGACCCGGGAATCATACCCGTGAATTTATTAATGCAAAAATTGAAAACTAGGAGATTTGGGAGTGTATCTCCAACATTACTAGGTAATATACCCCACAAACCATTGGAAGCTAAGTTCAAATAAACAAGGGAAGACATGTTGTATATGGATGGAGGAACTGTACCCGTTAGATTGTTGATGGTGAGATCAAGTTGCTTCACTTTCTGAAGACGTGAAAAGTCAACTGGTACCATGCCATCCAATCGATTGGTGCCTAATCTTAAGCTGATGAGTGATGTGAGATTGGCTAGGGATGGTGGAATCAAACCGAAAAGAAGATTTTTTCCCAAGTTCAAAACTTGGAGCTTTGTGAGATAACTGATCTCATTAGGGATTCTCCCTGAAATCTTATTCTGCTCCAAGTGAAGGATCTCAAGCTCCATGCAACCACTTATATTCGGTGGTATCATACATTGTATGTTGTTGAAACTCATATTCAGGACCTTCAGGGGAAAGAGGTTACCGAGTTGATTAGGAAATGTTCCCGCCAACTGATTGTTTTGTAGTTGAAGAGATCTGAGAAATGATAGATTGCCAATTTGAGGGCTTATGGAACCTTTAATCCCGAGTCCCACAAGATCAAACTCGACCACTCTTGTGCCAACTTTGTTGCAACGGACTCCGGTCCAGTTGCAGGGTGACAAAGTTTGGTCCCAAGAGAATAGAGGGTCAACTGTTTCCACCTAAAGACCAGATTTGAACGAGATCAAAGCCTCCTTATCTGTGATAATGCTGAATCTAGGGGTCTTTACGCCAAGAACTAAGCATTTGGAAGTAATGAATAGTATAAAAACGGCAAATTGAAGAATGATGTTGGAGGGGGAAAGACCCATGTGTGATCACCAGGGTTTTCAATTTGAGTTTGCAATTGAGTGAGAAAGTGCAGGCATGAGAAAATTAGGCCATGAATATGGAATTTTAAGCTTGAAATTTGAGGTCAAGTCTTTTGGACATGGACTCAGGCAACCTCGAGGATGACCAAGGAAACTAGTTTTGTCAATTAATGATTAATGCTACAAGCCTTATGAGTCCTAGTGGGAATCATTTTCCAGGATTCTATCATTTTCCTGCTAACTGAACACTCCAAAATATGTGGAAAAGCTAACTTTTCCATCCTTTCCTATCCTTTCTTGACAATTGAACGGAGCCTATGTGAATGCAAGTCAAGTCTTTTCTTTACACTACATTAAAATCAACAAGTCCTGTTACATTAAACGCGACAGTCTGCAGAAATTCAATGTGATAGTGAACATACGTGAAGCTAACGTGTTGTGGACTTTGAAGTATTCTTTACGGAAGGAGCAGTTTGTAAAAGTGAAATACTTTGGGGACCATCGGGATCCTAGAGTAGTGCAAGTATTCAAAAACTGATCAATACCCTTGTGTTTTTCCTAGGTATCAGTTTGCCAATTTCTCAATTTTCTTGACCCTTCAAATCCTGATTCCCACTGTCAATGACATTACAGTGTGCAATTTCTGCCTCTAAGGTCTTTGAAGGCTTTTTGACTTGGCCAAGATCCTGGCTACAAGCAAAACAGTAAGAGCAGTATCAAGTATTGCTAAAAGGTTCTATGGGCATGTTTGATGGTGAATAATCCCCATCCATGGTACAAAGGAATATGCAGCTAATCTCACGTTTGTCGTGTGGGGCTAAAGTCCAGGATTGGACTACGGAGGATTATTTGGCCACTTAATACCTTATATATGAGAGTATCCAATACTACCTGAAGGGGTGAAATTAGCTAATCCGGACCATTGTGATTATTTCCTTCTTCATCCAATGGTCGAAAATGATTCTCCCTCCTTATCCCATCATCATCCCACCCAAATCAAACATGGACTAACTAATCTTGTATTACATAGAACCCCATTTATTGTCCCAGGGACCCACATGTCTACTTTATCCCCTTCATATGGCAATCAAATGTGTCCTTTGGGAATCACCATTGAGTTAAATTTGGTTCATCCACCAATCACACTGTCCTTGAACAGTGCCTAAATCCTTGAAGTATCCTTTACGCTAGGAGCTAGTGGTAAAAGTCAATCCTACTTTAGGGACCATCCGGATCAGAAATCCTACTTTGGTACTAAACCAATCAACATGTAATCAATGGCATTTAAACAACGACAATGAACGAGTGATATATGTGGAAAACCCCTAAATGAGTAAAAACTACAGGAGTGAATCAAATACTATTGAACCAGTGCATGATCGATTACTAAACGACCTCTCTAAAAGCAATTGTGACTCATCACCAATTGGCCTGATTTACCAACTCCTCATTCACCACACCAAATGTTTGACTGCACCGTAAGCCTTCTGAATCCCGCCGGAAATCCACCGAGGGCCAACTCAAATAAATAGAAACTAAGTTGTAGAGACCTTTTGGAGATAGATTGAAACTTCAATCATCAATGGATCGTGCAAATACTTCAAGATACAAAGCAAAAATCCTCAAGGATGTTTTTCTACTCTCAAACAAATGCGTGGCTGATGTGATACGCTTTGTACATTTCTTGACCTAGCTGAACGATAGTCATATTGTTGCAGAATCTCGCTCAATTTGATCGAGCGATTTTTCCAGCGAAATCATTAATTCCCGTGATGTCCCCTTGATAATTCGCGTAGCAGTGGATGAAAAACCGAATCTTGACCAAAACCTATTGTACTACTACTCAATACATGACTTGATGATTCCATTCCACATTCCTAAACCGACACTTCTATAAACAAATACTGAAAAAGAAGTACAACTCGATAAACAGAAATACAAATCAATATGTGTGTACTTTTTCCATGAAATTGACAACCAAAAGGAATCTGGGCCTATGGAAAAAAATTTTGATCGAAGGCCTAGGGAAATTACACAAGTGATATGAGGCTAATCCAACCAACAAGATACGTTCTGTCAAAATAATAATGTCCTCGTCTATCCACCAAGTTCCAAGCATTCTATGAGAGTCCATCAATAATGAAGAACATATAGAAAAGAAATGAAAACCAAGCATATGCATACAAATTTCACCACACTCATAACTACTCTTTTTTTAATTCCCCAAATTAGCTACTGGGAAGTACTCTAGTTCACACGTATTAACACATCATATCGATCTTATCTAGTTTCCGTGCTTCTTATTTATACAATTTATTCAACAAAAAAAAAAAAAGAAGAAGAAGAGAGAGCACCGCAAAAACCTAACTGCATTCTCCGGAATTTTACTCAAATCTTTATTTTTCTTGCATGGTCAGCTTTGAAAAGGTTTTCTCTGATGCTTTTCAGCTTGCTAAGGGCATCTATCATGCTAATGCGTCCGTCCGGTGAATCAACAGTGCAATCGAGACCAACAGTCGGCATAAATTCAATGTGGTGTGAAAATACATATGAGGTCACTAGATGTTTTTATGTTCGTCAACTTCAGGCCTAGGAATCAGTGGTAGTGTGAATAACTTGTCCCAGATATCCGATTTTCAGAAAAAGAGCTACTATTGCCAAAATTCAAGAAAAGGACAGTACCAAAATTCAAGATCAACAAAAAGTCATACCGTGCTGGAAACTTTGGGAGCTGTTTTGGAAACGAATTACTTTGGGGAAAACCTTGGAGTATCTTTTACGCTAGCTATGTCACTTCTACTTTCAGGACCACACGGAGTTGAAACCCAAAACCGAATCCTCGGACTCTGTTCGTCTGGCCCCATTTCTTACTCCTTGCAATTTCTGTTTCCCATTGCCCGCTGCTTGATTGACTAAGCTAGAGCAAAAATCAAGATCAAGATCCATGCCGTAAAGACTGCCCCAACCTGTTTACTACGTGTTTTAGCAATCAATCCGAAATCCGCTTTGGAGCTGTTTTATGGGCCGTAGTAGCAGCGGCGCCCCAAGGCCTTCCCATGCCTTTCAGGCTCTGTTCGGAGCTTTGGCATAATGATTGGATGGATGATTAATTTCACAATGGCTGATTAATGATTAATTTCACTGATAAGTTTAGAAAAAGGAGAAGAAGATAAGAGCGATATCATTTTTGGAGAATTGACCTATATTCTTATAATTTTTAGGGAGATAAAAAAAAATAGATGGTTTGCATTAGAGATTAAACAGAGGTGATAACTTTTGACTTGATTTGGATATTTTATAAAATATGGTGGATAAGAGGGGATGAATGATCGAAAAAACTGTCAAATGACTTTTTTACACTTAAGTTGTCCCAAACTTGAAGTTATGTTAATTTATTTCATTGCAAATTTAATTTCTTAAAAATAATTTTATTTAAAAAGTTTTTTTTAAAAAAATATGTACATTTGAAAAGTTGGTTGTTATCCAATTTTTTTTAATTGTATTATTTTTTTACTTGTCGGCCTACCTATTGTTTTTTAACTACTACCCCAACACAATGATTATTATTTTTTAACTTCTTGTTATCCAATTTTATTTTTAGAATTATTAGTATCCAACTAAATTTTTTTCTTCATTATCCACTACCCTATATTTGTATCTTTATTTTTTATTTTTTATTATCCATTACCCTATATTGTTTCTTTTTTTTTTATTTTGTATATTTGTTATGTACATAACGAAAATAATTAAAAGCATTGTAATAAACTTTACTCTTTTTGAAACATAACTTTCCTCATAACATATAAGAACCTTTTATTCCACTCTCGAATAAAAAAACTATTTTATTTGAGATACATTACAAAGGGTACAAAAGTGCAATTTTTCGAATTAACAACTGAATTACATGAAATTGCCAAAACCACTTGTAGAACTACATTTTTTGTTCCTAGCAATGAAATAGCAGCAGCCATAAACGAATTTGAAAATAGGAAGTTGATTTGAAACTTCACAGGAGTAGGATGGCCAAGGAATGCAGCAGCAGTAGCAATGGCAATCTTCCAATTGTTTGAGCCTCAAAAAACCTACATGTTAAACCCACAAAACAGCCACCAAAACCTGCATGTTGAACCTTCCATTTACAAACATGGGTCAGGCATATATTGAACTATAAACATGGTTACTCATGGCTACAATTAAGGTTGCCCTGCCAAGGTAACTACATGCATTTAAGTTATTTATTGAATCATCATCGCCAAAAAAAAAAAAGGTATAGCGGCTCAAGTTTGTCCAAATTCAGATTTTGTGCACGAATTCATCTAGTTTGGACACACTTTTAGCACCACTTTTGCACCAATTCAGCATTTGTAATGGACACAATTTAGGACACAATTGAACACAAAATCCGTGTCCTAAAAATCACACACAAAACAGCCACGAAACAAGCCACCCAAATCCACAAAATAGCCACGAAAACCTGCCAAAGACCTGCCAAAATAGCTGCCAAGTGTAGCAAACACTTGCACAAAGTCCAAACTGTGTCCAAACACAAGCTGATGCTACAAATTCTCATAAAACCTGCCAACTTTCACACACAAACAAGTGCATGTGTAGTCGATAACTGGAAATGAACACTCTTTGGACACCCTTTTAACCTGGGCTCAGCAAAATCATCATTGCCCCAAAGTTTCATCAAACTTTTGCATCACAAACATTAGCAACAACGTGAAAGAATTTTGAAAATCAAGGCTTTATACAACTATCAATCACCGTTAATCAGCATCCTCGAGGTAAAAAGGCAACCTCAGAATTTCAGCAGTAGCATTACAAAACATGAGACTCCAGGATTAAGGTAGCCTCAGAGAAAATCAAAGCAATAAGAAGCAGCAGCAGTACATAACCAAAATGGAACCAAATTAACACCCAACTTAGGGGCTAACTACAAAAAAATAGCAGCGGAAACATTTAGAAACCCACAAATCAGTGTCACACCCTGACTGGAATCATAACAGACCCAGCATTAACAGACCCAGAAACATAGATAACAAGTGCAACAAGCCCAGAAACGCAAATAATTGCCCACACAGGCTCACTAATCTTTTTAAATTTTTGGAGAAATTTAACACAAATGCCCACAACTGATTGGCCCACATTTACAACTACGACATCATCATAGCCAACAGTAACTAAGCAAGGAATGCCTAGAATAAAAGCTGAAAAGTGGTAATCAAGTGCATATGCACACGCGCGCGCGTGCACACACACACACACCTACTACTAAAACCGGCATGGGCTCAAGTCAAATGGGCTCAACATCATCATAGCCAACAATAACCAAAACCTACATGTTGAAGAGTATCCCATAATTTCAACTACAAGAATAGCCCCAAGTCAAATTCCCAGAAGTTGATGGGCTCGAGATTCATCATTGCTCAACAAAATAACAAAAAAAGGACTGCCTACTACTACTACACATGAAGTGTACCAAGCATGCATAAAACAAGGGTACCAAGTTCAGCATAAGCAACAACAGCACTTGCACCATGGAACCAGAAAATTGCATCACCCAACCAGTCATAGCACTAAGACAGGAGCAGCAAACAAGTGCAACAACACAAATAGGTGCGGCAACACAAGTATCCAGAAATGAATATGGGCTCAGCAAGGTAACTTCAAATTAGTCGCATAATAAAATGGGATGGGTACTCAGAAAAATAACAAGTATAACAGTGACCATAACAGCCACAAATGAAGTAAATTCAGTAACAAAACAGTAAATTTGAAACAGATTTTGCATCACAATGACCATAATAGTACTAGTATTCAATGTGGGCATCATAGGTTAGAGCTATTGAAACAGCCTAGAAATCCCCATAAATGCCTAGAATTCCAGTCACAAAATAGATATGGGCATTGTGCATTTTCAGTCACTGATTTACAAGTGCACATCCAGACTAAAGAAAGGCAGTCATACACAGCCCAGAAATCCTGATAAACAGGTGAAGCAACACATAGGCCCAGATTTCTCAACAAAACAGCAACACAAGTATCATGTCTGGCTATTGCTACTGACAAAATAGCTAGAAACATAGAGAGAGAATGTACCCAGTAAGAGCAGCATATAACAAGTGAATCATCAGTGAATAGCACATAAAAGCCTCAGTGAATCATCATAGGCTTATTAACAGACCCATAAATGTCAAGTTTTTCCAATAAACAGCCATTCTTATGTATTTGACACCAACATATTGAACGAGGACAGAAACAGCCCAAGTACTTGTTGGAAAAACTTGGTTTTTATCCATTTTTAATTAATTATTAAAGTGGGTCCCACACGTCCACGTGGCCGGACCCACATACCGTTGTGTTCACCTTAGTTAGGAGATTAAGATTGAACCCTTGGTTGGATAAAAACAAGTTTAGGTGAATGAAAAATTGACATTGAAAGTGCCTACATGAACATTGGTAGAAGGGGGAAAAAATGTGTTGTCCCACATTGGTGAGGCACAACTATTTCATTGGGTATATGTATCCCAAGTTGGACACTAAGGGTTGGCCCTTTGGGTCATTACAACTTTTGTTGGGGGAGAAGGCATGGACAAAATGGGCTTTGGTCCATACAACACACGCGCGCACCGCCGCTGGCCGGCCCGGGTTGGGTCATTACATAAGATGGGCTTGGCCCAAAGAGCTTCTTATCTTTTTACTAAAAATTAACATACGGACTGGGACGGGTCCGTATCAGTTAAATTTTATTTCCTCTCCTGCCGAATCAGTGCGTCCAACCGAAATGTTTTTCCCTTTCCTGTACGTCTGTTCACGAATAGTCATGTTCACTTCCGGCGGGTTGCGTCCCGTTCCGAACAGCCGCATCTTCGTCTTGTACCTTTCCGTTCGGGTGTCTATTTATCTATAAATAGGACCCTCCTCCTCTCATGCATTTTACGTTTTTTCATTGCATTTCATACCGCACTTACTGCATTAAACTTTCCGAGAGTTCTACGTAGTTTCCTGGTTCACCTACCGTTCAGATTGCAGTGCTACTTCCAACCGGTGAAAGTCAGGTATTCCTGGGAGGCAAACGCCCAAGTTTCTCCATCAGCACCGTAGTGGAGGGCGAATTTGCCTTAAGGACAGGGTATTTTAATACTCGCCTAGACTCGAATCGTCTCTCGCCAGTTTTCGGTGTACTGAAATTGGCCCGGTACATATTCTGTTTATTCCTAATTTTGTTTTTTTGTGTTAATTTCCAGATTATTTGAAACCGAGTTTCCAACAGTACTACCTAGTAACAGCGTAAAAATTGGGCTCAACTTTGTCATCATTGCCCAGGTATCACAACATTAAAGGGTACCAAACTCCCAACAGTGAAGGGTACCAACCATGCATCTATTACAGGCTCAGATTTAACAAGTTCAATACCAAAACAACATATGTTGCAGCCATGTTATATTAAACAAGTATTAACAGGTAGAAGGCCCAGATTTCAACAAAAACAGATCCCAGAAATTGTATGGGCTCAAGTACCTCATCATTGCCCCAACCAGCTATATTAACCTGCCATGCATCTACTGCTACTTCACATGTACTGCTAACATAGACCCTAGAGGAATGCTAAAGGAACTAACTAGTACACCAACTATTACACTAAGTGTACATATGGCACGACCACATCAATATATTATTGAATACATGGATAGACTCATCCACTAAGAGAGTGTCACATGCACATTTAGTATAATAATTTGGACATTAGTTAGTGTCTCTAGCATTACTCTTGACCCCCCCCCCCCCCCCCCCCCCACACACACACACAG
Organism: Vaccinium darrowii; assembly: GCA_020921065.1. Lineage (NCBI taxonomy): Eukaryota > Viridiplantae > Streptophyta > Magnoliopsida > Ericales > Ericaceae > Vaccinium > Vaccinium darrowii. The sequence continues at coordinate 8,509,779 of CM037157.1, forward strand.
GGCTCAGAATTGCAAGTTAATGCATATCATCACAGCCCACTAATGCCTCGAAATTGTAGCTTAATGCCCAGAAATGCAGGTCAATAGAATTCATCACAGCCCAGAAACAGCACATCAGGTTAACAATGGAAATTCATAGGCCCATCAATCACAAAATGGGTAGTAAGTTGTAGTAAACAGACAAACTCAGACTGCATCTACATTGAATACAAAAACAGATTTTTGGAACCAAGTCAACTGCCCAGAAATTGCATGGACTCCAGTACTAAATGAACCTGCCACACACACATAACCCCAGTAATAGCAACAACAGTATGACAAAAGTGTCCACCTAGCCACAAAAAATGGGCTAAAAAAAAAAAGTGAAATTTCATCCACAACGGCCACTCATGGCTGCAACTAATGTTGCCCCGCCAAGTTAACAACCTTCACTAACATTTATAGTCATTCATCATCGCCCAATTAGCAATACAGAACCACCCAAAACTTAACAATGCAAAGATATTTCGAATTACAGTTCCACATTTGGCAACAAAAAATGCATCAAATGTAGCATTACGATGCATTTTGAAAAATATAATACATATTTAGGTATTTTTCATAAGCTAGTTTGGTATCAGAATCAACATCGTGGAGCAGAGTGCGACAGGTGTCAACGTTAGGGAGGATCCTTGGTGCCCAAGCGAAGGTCATCCGGAATAGGCGAGGTGGCATCTTCATATTGTGTGAATCACCCTAACAATAATTAGGGGTAGATTTCATTGGATTTTCATTAGATTATATTAGATATAGTTGGATTATGATAGTAATGAAGGAGAATTCTAGACTTTGAGGACCTGACTATAAATACTCCGTAAGTGGCAAGACTATGAGAATTCTACACATTCCACCCACCAGTACACCACCCATATGAAAAAGAAGAAGAGAGAGGAATAGAGAGAAAGAGAGGAGAAATCAAAGAAGGAAAAAAAAAAAAAAGAAGATACGGGAGAGGGAATTTAGTCAGTGGATCAAGGGCTTCTATTTAAGGTAATCGAGTGGTATACAATATGCTCCTAAAATCTTAAAAAGTATTTCTTCTTCTCATTTGGAACTTCCTTTGCTGTAATTACGTTTTTAATTGAATTTCATGTTATGATCACGTTAAAATTGATATTACGTTATGTGATGACTAAATGCTATGAAACTATTTAGTACGTTGATCAAGTGGACCTATCATGATTCTGACCTAGTAGTCGAAAATAAGCCAAAAGAGGTTTGGCTCAGAGGTAGCCGGGAATAAGCCAAAAGGAGGCTTGGCTCAAAGGGAATGAGGTTGTTCACTAATCATGTACTAAAAAGGGCCTAGTATGTGGTTCAATTATGTGGATAGTTTTGATTGAATTCGTTGATCATTTCACTCCTTTGTTGAGCATTTGTATTCTGTCATTTGTATACTTCCCGGCTTAATCTATTTTTTAGGATGGCTTTGAAAGCAAGAAATATGATGGGATCGGCTATTGGGAGTCACGGGACCGAATTCCTATTCAGAGAATTAGTAAAACAACATAAATTAGTATTTTTGGTTAATGAAAAGTCTGTAGTTCATGTATAAAAGAACGGTTTTGTAACAACTATGTAGTTGGTTTATTTTTTATGGCTCCAAAAATCAAGGTCGTCACACCGGACCATGGTGTCCATGGTCTGAACCACAGGTTAATTAAGGTTTTAGAAGGTTGCAGCTTCCGTGGTCCGGACCATGGTTCCTTGGCTGCACATTTTTAAGAGAGTTTTGACCTAATTTTTTGTACTTTCTTATAAATAGCAACCTTGGGGGTTGTTAGAGTTTGGACTTCTTGAGTGAATACCTTTGAGGGAGCCGCCATAGGATTTCTCATAGAGGGTTAGGGCTATGGTTTTCTCAGTTGTTCCATTAATGGCCTTTTCAAGGCATTTTGATATTAAGGAGTGTGATGTGTCTCTTGTGTGTTTAAGACGTCGAAGCTCTATAGGTCGCGCCTCGGAGATTTGTCCCTAGGTATCATGTGGATGCTTCAAGTTAGAGTTACAGGTATGGTTGGCTCTGTGTATTTCTCTCCGTTTTTAGTGAATCCTCTTACTCTTTCCCCGTGGACGTACCTTTAGAGCTTCATTCTTGAGGGGGAACCATGTAAATCCTTGTGTTTTGTTTTTTCCTTGTTGGTGTGTTGATATTCTCATACTTATTTTGGGTGTTTCGGCACAACAAATTGTTATCAGATCTCCGGTTTCAATCCAAGGCTTTCATTTTCCGCTGCGCAGGTTGTGCGCTGGTGCGTCTTGATGGCGGGTCGTTTCAAAGTTGAAGGCACAACAAGAAATACACAAGGCTTTGTTGGGGGAAAGTTGAAGAAGCCTGCTAGTACATAGGATTTTAGATTTGAAGCAGCGCCTATATGCATTTTGTATGAATGAGGTGTGCTCGAAAAGACTATTTTGATGAGTTGATTCGGATTATTTTTGGGTTATGCTCCTTTTGGATACTGTTATGGAGGTTGTTTGGGGTGCTTTATGTTGGGTATGGCTGTGGAGATTTGGGTTCATAAATAATTCAGGTTCAACTATGGGGAGTATGTGAGGCGGCATACAAGGTTCTGTGGTAGAGTCGCTTAACTCCGCAACAAGTTTGAGCACATCGTCTTTGGCATCAGTAATGGGTGCATGTGGTCGACGTCGACATTCGGTGAAAGATGGTTGCTCATTGGTGATTAACTCCGTGGGGGGAGTTGCGGTGTTAAGCTCAAGGTGGAGCTTGTGGATGCACGTGTGGCTAGGTTTACTCAGTAGTGTAAACAAGGTCAAGCAAAGGTGCTTGAGCCTTGTTTGTTGGTGTCGTTGATGTGAGCGTCGGTGGGGCTGCCCCGTGAGGGGCAGTGGAGGGATGAACGAGTCTTGAGAGGATTGCACTATGTTGTTGGCTTGGAAAAGAATTCAAGTCAAGGTAGGTGCAAAATTGAGTGCGAAAAGACGGTTGCAACATCTCTCGAAGTTTGCAGCTTCCATGGTCCAAACCATGGTTCTGGAACATGTTCCGGACCATGGGTGCAAAATGTGCGTGATTGCGCGTTTTTAAGAGGGTTTGACCTATTTTTTTGTACTTTCTTATGAATAGCAACCTTGGGGTTTGTTAGGGTTTGGCCATCTTGAGTAAATCCATTTGAGGGAGCCCCCATGGGGTTCCCTGTAGAGTGTTAGGGCTAGGGTTTCTCAGTTGTTCCGTTAATGGTCTTTTCAAGGGATTTGGATATTAGGGAGTGTGATGTGTGTCTCTTGTGTGTTTGATACATTGAAGCTCTGTAAGTCGTGCCTCAGAGATTTGTCCCTAGATATCATGTGGATGCTTCAAGTTAGAGTTACAGGTATGACCAGCTTTGTTTATTTCTCCCTGTTTTAAGTTAATCCTCTTACTCTTTTCCCGTGGACGTACCTCTAGAGCTTCGTGCTTGAGGGGGAACCACGTAAATTCTTGTGTTTTGTTTTTTCCTTGTTTGTGTTTGGGGTTTTTTTCAAAATTAATAAGTTATTATTTTGGGTATTTTTTAAAACATTCCTATTCTTTTGAAAAGTCACATTTTATATGTGGAGTGTTGCAACTTTTACTTTTTATGCCTAAGAGTTGTGTTGGTTATTTTTGTGGAGAGAAGTGAAAAGTTGCATCTATTAGTTTTACACTAATTAAATGTTGTTATTGGATTTAAACCAAAAGGTGCATTGATTTATTTCCTATCTGAAAGGTTGCCTACGGTTATTTCTTTTTGGCACCGAATGGGTGCTTTGGTTAATGCCTTAGTTTCAATTGATAAAGCACCGAAAGGTGCAATGTTTAAATGATAAGATTAACTCAATTGAGGTGCCTTTTCCTAAGAGTTGTAATTCCTTTTCAATGGGTTGCATATGTTAGCATCCAATGTGATGCTTGAAGGTTATGAACAGGCAAGGGATTTCCGTAGGAATCAGATCTTTGAACTCTCACGAAAAACATCTACTCCTATTATAGAAATTCGGCTTTCCAGCTTACCCTGCTTTGTTGCCTTGCAAGAAACAAAATACAGTGGTTCTTGGTTTTCTTATTTTCATATAGCGGATATTATGTCTATTTTTGTTTGTATAAACGTAGACAGAAAAAACTTCGAGTTTGGTTTCGTTGTATTTTTAAGGCGGATTTGCTGTAACCCGGTGCACACCATTTGGTGGGGGCAATTACTGTCTTTAGGAAAGCGTTGTTTTAACGCGCCTCGAATTGTTTTTGCGGAGCAGATTGGAGTAGCAGAGACGTCGCCATCATCACCAAATTTTTCCAGACCGGATTTCCAACAGTTTGCATGTTGGTATTCTCACACTTCGCTCGGGTGTTTCGGCACAACATTTACGTCCAAGAAAAAAAAAACGTTTCTCAAATGAGACACTTAAGAAGGGACGGAGGGAGTAAAAAAGAAATGAAAACCATCTATTTATATTCAACTTCATGCTCACAACTACACCATATTCATAACAACTCTTTTCTCTTCTTTTTTCTTCCTTTTTCATTCCATTAGCTACTGGGGAGTACTCTAGTTCACATATTAACACATCACATCCATGTTTTATCTAGTTTCCGTGGTGCTTATTCATACACTACCATTTATTCGGGGGGGGGGGGGGGGGGGGGGGGCGAGGGAAACACCCTAGAAAACACCTAACCACATTCCCCGGAATTTTACTCAAAGTATTTTCCTTGCATGATCAGGTTTGAAAAGGATTTCTCTGATGCTTTTCAGCTTGCAAAGTGCTTCTCTCATGCTAATGCGTCCGTCCGGCGAATCAACAGTGCAAGCGAGACCAACACCAAGTACTGCAATCGAGCAATCCATCTGTGCTTCCGGAGTAATGGACTGAGCATCGTAAGAGAGACTGCATGGCATCAGACCAGGATCTAACACCTGATCTATGTTGGTCGCCAAGGCCATTTGCACCCATATCTTCAGGCTTAAATCTCCTGTGAAACTCTCATGGGTTGGGCTCTTTCCAGTAAAAAGCTCTAGCAACGTGATTCCGAAGCTATACACGTCCCCCGCCGTCGATGGTTTCTGTCCCGTACCATATTCTGCATCAAATTCATCGAATGCAAAAAAAAAAATTATCTTGGAGTCTACTTAATGAGTACTTTGCTTGAGAGGATGCATGATAGCTCTATGGAAGAGAAACAGAGTAGAGATGAGAAAAGAACATTGATATGTACCTGGAGGTATGTAGCCAATGGAGCCCTTCAAAGCATGTGTAGAGGTAATAGAAGTTTGATCAGCAGCTCTGTCAATCAACAGATTAGCCAGCCCAAAATCTCCTACTTTTGCAGTCATATCTCCATCCAACAGGATGTTGCTAGGCTTCAAATCGCAATGCACAACCACTTGTGCTCCGTTTTCATTGTGCAAATAGTCTAGAACGCAAGCTACATCAATGGCCACGTTCAATCGATCCACAACATTCAGTCCTTGACCATTTTCATGACTCCTCTTTCCTGTAATCCAATCATCCACGCTTCCATTTGTCATGAATTCATACACTAGAGCCAGAAAATTGTTGTTCTTGAAGTCAATGCTCGAGCATGAAGTGATAAGTTTCACAAGATTCCGGTGCCTCACATTCCTCAAAGCTGCACACTCAGCAAGAAAGCTCTTCCAAGATCCGGTTACATCTACGTTAAGTACTTTAATTGCCACCGGTTTTCCTTCTTGGAGATATCCTTTGTAGACAGACCCAAAACCCCCGTTTCCAATCAAATTTTCCTGGTTGAAATTCCCAGTTGCTAAACGAAGTTCATCATAAGAGACCATTTGATGTCGTCGCTCAAAGGAGTTGGATGACTCTGCGACTTTCGGTTTCCTTTTCCTTAGGTAGAACACCAAGCCAATTATAGAACATGACGCTATGATTGCTATGATGATAAGACAAATCCAGATAAGTCTTTTTCTATGGTCACGACCTTTCTCACATGCGAAACTGGAGCAAAGTTTTGGGTTACCTTCCAAATGAAGTATGGAAAGATTTGTGAAAACTCCCCCAACAGGTACTTCTCCATCCAGGTCATTGAAAGACAAGTTCAATAACTGGAGGCCTTGCAAGTTTTTTAAGCTATCTGGAATTGAGCCAGAAAGCTTGTTTGAGGAGATGTCAAGAGTTTGCAAACCTTTCAATTCACTTAAACTATCAGGAATAGGGCCCGTGAATGTGTTATTTGCCAGGAGCAACTTCTCCAAGCTTTTGCAATTGCCAATTGAGTTGGGTATGGTTTCTGATAAACCATTGTTTGAGAGGTCAACCAAGATTACACTTGTGAGGGTCTCAATTTCTCGCGGCAAAGGTCCAGTTAACAAGTTATTTGAGAGAGTCAGATGAGTGCTTAGACTACGAAGATTGAGAATTTCTTTGGGTATGCTTCCATTGAGCTTATTATAAGATAAGTCCAATGAAAGCAACCTCTGGAAATTTCCAAAACTTGTCGGTATGGTTCCCTCCAATTCATTTTCTGATAAATCTATTACAATCAGGTTCTTCAGACTACCGAGGGAAGTCGGAATCTTACCAGAGATATTATTTCCAGCCAATTCCAAAATCGACAGTTCCTCCAAGTGGCTTATTTCTTGAGGAATTTCATATGATATTGAGTTATAGCTCAAATTTAACAAGGCCAAACCACTCAGATGCCCAATCGAGATTGGTATCCTGCCATGAATGCGATTTCCTCCCACATATAATTTTGAAAGAACCTTGGAAAGATTGCCAATGGACTCTGGAATTACTCCCTCTAGAAGATTTCCATCAACAGCAAGGAAGTTTAGACGAGTACTGTTTGTTAGGCTAGTAAGAAAATCTAAACCATTATCCCTAGTGCTAACAATCCTATTAAACCCAATGTTGTACATTTCGAGCTCTGGAAGATTTCCTAATCCTGGTGGCACAGTTCCATGAAAGTGACTGCAGCACATGCGAATTTGTTGTATCCTTGTGAGGTTGTGCAAAGACCCGGGAATTGTACCCGTGAATTTATTAAAGCAAATATTGAAAACTAGGAGATTTGGGAGTGTATCTCCAACATTGCTTGGTAATATACCCCACAAATTATTGGAAGCCCAGTTCAAATACTCGAGGGAAGACATGTTATATATGGATGGAGGAACTGTACCCGTTAGATTGTTGGTGGTGAGATCAAGTCGCTTCAGCTTCTGAAGACGCGACAAGTCACCTGGTATCATGCCATCCAATTGATTGGTGCCTAAACTTAAGCTGATGAGTGATGAGAGATTGGCTAGGGACGGTGGAATTGACCCGAAAAGAAGATTTTTTCCCAAGTTCAAAACTTGGAGCTTTGTGAGATAACTGAGCTCATTAGGGATTCTCCCTGAAATCTTATTCTGCTCCAAGTCAAGGATCTTGAGCTCCATGCAACGACTTATATTCGGCGGTATCATACCTTGTATGGAGTTGATACTCATATTCAGGACCCTTAAACAAAAAAGGTTACTGAGTTGATCAGGAAATGTTCCCGTCAACTGGTTGTTTTGTAGTTGAAGTGATCTGAGAAATGACAGATTGCCAATCCGAGGACTTATGGAACCTTTAAGCCCCAAGCCAACAAGATCAAGCTCGACCACTCTTGTGCCAACTTTGTTGCAACGGACTCCAGTCCAGTTGCAGGGTGACAAATTTTGGTCCCAAGAGGATAGAGGGTCAAGTGATTCCACCTGAAGACCAGATTTGAATGAGATCAAAGCCTTCTTATCTGTGATAATGCTCAATCTAGGGGTCTCTTGAGCAAGATATAAGCTTTTGGAAGTAATGAAAACTGTGAAAATGGCAAATTGAAGAATGATGTTGGAGGGGGGAAAAGCCATGAGTGATCTCCTGGGTTTTCAATTTGATGTTGCAATTAGGAGAAAGTGCAGACATATAAAGGCCGCGAAGATGGGATTTTGGTGTTCTGGGTTGGCCAGCTATAGATGTTGGGAGTCTTGGGAATTGAAATAAGGCTATATAGAATTTGGCATAGAATTTTGGGCTACTTATAAGAGCGTTGGTAGTTGAAGTTTGAAGGTTTGGTTTGAAATGAAAAAAGGTGGGGATGTCTGTTTTAGCCTTGGGATGTCGGTTTCCATGGTGGGTTTTGTTGGGTGGACAATCAATTTTCTTTTCAAAAATGTTAGGATCCAAGAAAAGTTTTTTTTTTTTGAAAATGTTCAAGAAATGAACGGTTCATATTCACAATGATATGAATCTGTACCATTCATTTCTCTTTACGGGATGTTTTCGGAGAAAATTTTCATATACCCTATCATCCTTCTTTTCTTTTTCATTTAGTTGGCATTTTGCCATCGCCTTCTTAGGCCTAGTTTTCCAAAAAAGTTTAGCAACTCAGTTATTAAAATCAACCATGATTTTAGCAAATGAATTCAGCAGGTGCTAAAATCATGGTTTTGAAATCAAAAAATGAAGTGGTTCCGTGTATCGTTTTTCGATTTTTTTCCGCACCAAACTAAAGTACTCCTCGTGTACTTTAATTCGGTGTAAAAAATTCAAAAAATAATGTACGGAAACACTTAATTTTTTGATTTGAAATACCATGATTTTAGCACCTGGTAAACTCATTTGCTAAAATTATGGTTGATTTTAGCAACTGAGTTACTAAATTTTTTTGGAAAACTAGGCCTTTAGTTGTTTTTTTCCTTTTTTTTAAAAAAAAAATCAAGTAGCTGAAAAACAGAATGAGATTTTGCAATTAGTAGCAGGGGTAGAAGAGTCCAGTCTACGTCTCTCAAATTTTGTCGGATTCTATTGTAACAATTTAAGTTTTTATCACTGTGATGAATGAAATTCTTCTTCGTCTGAACGGAGATGGGATTTTGAGATTGAAATTTACGGTAAAGTCTTATGGCATTATGGACTTTGCCAACCTCGGTCGACGACCTAGTTCTGTGGTGATATTTGGACCAAGTGAATGCATGTCTATTCATACAAGTCGAGAAGTCTTCTGTTTCCACTACGGTAAATCCTGCACGTCTTGTTTTAATTGCATCACTACACGTTTTGGCAACCAGGTAATTGGTAAATAAGGTGTCAAGTAATGAATATTTTAATTTAATTTAATTTTTTGGTTCTAACTAGTTGATTTATTTTTTTCAACTCTCAAAAATGATATGGATAGTTTTTTTATTATTTTTTATTCATTCTTTTGGCTTTACAATCCCCATTAAGCATGAGTACGAACTCGACAAGGCACAAAAACAGACATAGCAGGGGTATGGGACGACAAGAATTGTGGCACGTCCATGGGGCCTAGATTATTTTAACGACAGTGACAGGAGTTGGCGTGGTGGCTCTTGATTATCTTGGCAATCTCCTGGGTGCTTTCTCAACCAGCTTTTGTGGTAATTTCTCACCCCGCACAACGGAAGTTATGGGATTCAGGGAATCGCTTGTTTTTGCGCTAAATAAACGGTGTGGATCCATTATTGTCGAAGGCGACTCAACTCAGATTGTGCAGGCCCTCACTGCCCGGAATAAATCCTTTTCGGATTGCAGTTCCATCCTCCTGGATTGTTTGCACCTTGCTTCTTCTTTTTCGTGTTGCAAGTTTAGTCATGTTAATCGCAGCCATAGGTGTAATAAAATTGCTCACTTGCTTGCAAGGAAAGCTTTATTGGGCGTTAGGATAGAAGTTTGGGGGGACTCTGGTCCTCCTTGGCTGTCTAATATTGTATCCGGTGAGGCCCATTCCCCGGACCCTCTGTCTTCTTAATAATATTTTCCCTCTTTCTGTAAAAAAAAAAAGTAGGGCTTCTGACTGGCCGGCCCACTTTTGTGGGTCTTCTTCCATCCAAACCCATTGCGTGTCAACCTCTTTTCTTTGAAGCCCTTCTCACGTGCACACTTTCTCTCTCCACTGTCACGTGTGATCATTACTCTTTTTCTCTCCTGTTTTCTCGCTATTCTCCATGTTTTGGCGATAAATACAATTTCTAGGTGTACTGGCTACGAGAACAGCGTTGATATTCTTTGCTTCTGACCCAGTCAAAAAGCTTCAAGTTTTAACAACCCAGCTTTGTCTTTCTTTTTTCTCGATATTCTCATTGTCTTTTCAATACTCTCTCTCCTCTCTCATAGTACTTGAGAAATGTGCATTGAAAGCTAGTACTTTAAATATTTTTTTATTTTAGAATTTTTAAATAAAATATCTTTTGTTATTCACATTCATTTTTTATAAAAAGATTATATTTTGAATCTACTAAATGAAATCTTTGAAACAAGATCCATAATAAATATGAAATTGTGTATGTGTAAATTTTTTTTTTATACTCATTAATTATGAATTCACAATTATTCTGAAAATTCACACCCTCCCAAATGAAAGAATTCACGCCTCTAAAATTGCAGAATTCACACATCACAACTCACTCTCCAAAATACACAATTCACACCCAAAATGAAAAATTCACGTCCCTCGAATGCAAAATTCACACATCGCAACTCACTCTTAAAAATACACAATTTACACACAAAAAAAAAAAATCACACCCCTTAAATGCAGAATGCGCACATCACAACTCATTCTCCAAAATACACAATTCACACCCAAAATAAAAGAATTCACACTCTTCAAATGCAAAATTCACATATTCCAAAATGAAAGAATTCACAACCTTTTTGAACAATTCACACTCTCCAAAATGAAAGAATTCACACATCTTGTACACAATTCACACTTTAAGAAAACTATTATTTTTTTTACGCATAATTTCATATTCAATATGGGTCTTGTTTGATAGATCTCGTTGAGTAGGTTCTAAAAATATATATTTTTTCAAAATCGAATATGTAAATTAAAAGTTATGAACATTTGATGTTTTAAAAAATGAATGAGAGAGAGAGAGAGAATATGTAGTCAGTAAAGGGTGAGAGTGAGTGACCTACATGATTGTAGAGAGAGAGAAAGTGAGTGGGCAATAAATTAGAGAGAGAAAGAGGGACAAACTACAGTTGAAGTTCGGCGGCAAAATTGCCCATGTCAGCATCACGCGCGTGGAGGGTTTATGCGGGAGTAAAAAACAAAATAGAATTGGGACGGAAGCCCCTACAAAAAGTAAGGGCGACTTGGAATTTTCCCAAAAAAGTAAACTGGCCAGGTTGGCATGACCCAAAGCATGTTAGACACAAAAATAATTGGGCTGGCCCACCATGGCATGACCCCTTTTCCACCTCTAACCAATTATGCGGTCATTCTAGGCCACCATGGATTGGCCGAGGCTCTAGCATGAACCTCGTTCTCCTACATTATTGGTTAAGTAATAATAACTTGTCTTAATTTTTGTCGTAACTTTTTGACTAATCCTTTGTCTCAACTAGAAGAGTCTTAAGTCTAAAAAGCAAATAATTGTGACTAAAATATAAAAATTTGATACATTGAAACTAGACCATAATCACATGAAGTGTTGCATCAAGAATGCCTAGTTTGAAAAGGGTGTCAACTGTCAACCTAGTTAAGATGTTTAATTTGCAACGATGATGCTTTTTCCCGGCCTCTGTTTTATCTCTGTATACTTAAATTGAGATTAACACTTCGCCAATTTGTTTGCTCACTACGGTTATGTGTGCTTTTTTAAAACTCTTATAGTTTTAAATCAATAATATATTTTATATGTAATCTAGATCTTATTTGATTGATCTCAATTAGTTTTATAAGACAAAATTTTCAAGAACTTTAAAAACACTACAAATAAAAAGTTATAAACGTTTAAAAATAGCACGAATATTCGTAGCGAGCAAATAAATTGGGACACAGGAATCAATTTTGTCTTATAGAATTAATTGAGATCAATCAAATAAGATCCATATTGCATTTAAAATACATTATAGATTGAAAATTATAAAAATTTTAAAAAGACACATATAACCATAGTGAGCAAACAAATTAAGATGGAGGGTTACTATTGAAAAAAAGGACAGTAGTACCAAAATCCTAGATCACCAAAAAGTCATAGCTTTTGGTGGACTTTGAAAAAGTATTCCTTGCGGAAGGAGCTGTTTGTTGAATGGATTAGTGGTCGAGGACTGGAAGTATTCAAAAACTGATCAAGCCTTGTATTTTTTTTGGGTATCAGTTTGTCAATTTCTTCTGAGTTTTCCGTTTGATTTTAGTAATCCAGTTGCTAAAATCAACCCTAATTTTAGCAACTGTGTTGCTAAATTTTTTTGAAAAAGTAGGACAAACTTCACTAATGGGCCATGGTGATGTGCAGTATACTCCCTCTGGTTCACTTTGTAGCATCCGCACTCTTAATGGTTTGTGGATTTGTACAGACACAACTAAGTGACGAAAATAATACTTGCACTGTTAACGGAAATGACTAAAGGTTTAATACGCCATCATCTTCCTTTTTTTTTATTCTTTTCCTTCCTCAAATCTAAACAATCCTTTCCCTATATGAAAAAATTGGATCCGAACCGTTCATATTATAAAGCTTGACGAGTATTGCATCCATACCAAAATTCAAGTCAATCGAAAAAAGGATACGTAATCATCAAATAAAATTTATTACGAAGTAATTAAATTATAAGATTTAACTTTACATTTCATTTTAACGAGAACTAGATGTCTGATTGACAACTATTTGATTAATACATTTGTATGCCTCGGATTAAAATTTTAATATATTGGTTAGATTCAAGAGGCGTGTGAGGTACAATTTGTTAACATGGACGGAAATGGGTGCGGATGCAATTTTTTAAAAACAACAAGAGGTGCTGATGCAACAAAATGAACCGCAGAGAGTGTAACCGCACATGACCTAAATCACAAGGGATATAAGTGAAGTTTTCCCTTCTCGATTGAATTGATTCTTCAAATCGTGACTCCCACTATCAATTAGATTACATCATGCGCTATTCGATTTCTGCGATTAAATTTTCTTACCCCTACAAGTGCTTGATTTTCTTAGCTACGTTCCCTCCCAAGTCCCACTGCCAATTACATTATTATAGTGTGCGATTTCTAACAACTTTTTTTTTTTTGTAAAATATATGAATAGTTTGTTGATGTTATCGGGTATAACTACTTTTTAGTTGTATAATTGTGATGGCTAACGTATCGATACGTATCCCGATTTGAAAACATTGTTTTCAATTGCATTATAATGTGCGATTTCTGCACCTAATTAGTTCCGGATCTTTCAAGTGTTTGATTAACTTAGCTAAGATCCCTCCAAAATCTCACGGATAAACATGAATAAGTTAAAGTTTTAATCTTATTTGTTCTTTATTTCCATTTTTCATGAGCCTTTTTCTAATGTCGTCCTTTTTCTTTTTTTTTTTTATAACTCTTTTTATTCTCCTCAACAGCTATAAAAAGGTTGACTAGCGGCTGTGAAAACATTCGTTACCAATGAAAGTAAGTTTGGGAAAAAATTTGACATCCTACACAACTTGACAACAACTACGGGAAAATTCAAGAAAGACAAGAATGCCGTGGGTGACTGGTGTGTTGAGCACATCTCCTTTGGCAAAAAAGTGTAGAAGTGGTTTTTTTGGTTTTTTTCGTCGTCTTTATTCAAAAAAAAATTGCCTTTATTAGTTTCGCGGCAAGTTTTCATGGTTCATGAATTCGTCTCGACGAGACAAATCCAACAAATATAAAATTATGGTCAAAACTAATAATTTTTTGAATAAAGCCGAAAATAAACCAGTTTATTGGTCTAATTTTGGCTTTATTCAAAAAAAAAAGTTTAATTTCGGCCATAATTTTATACTCTTTGGATTCCTTTCGTCGAGACGAATCCATAAACCACAAAAACTTGACGCGAAACTAACAAATATAAAAAAAATTTAAATAAAGACAAAACGAAAAAACTATTTTTTCCTTTTTTGCCAAAAGAGCCGACTTGTCTTTTTCTTAGGGGTGTACACAGTCCAGATCGAATCGGATTGGCATGAATCCAATCCTAATCCGCGAGTCACGGTTTTTAGAAAATACAATCCGTGTCCGGACCAAAAGTCTCACGGTTCGGTTCCAATTCGATCCGCAAGTCACGGATCGGTTCCGGTTTTATCCACGGATTACATGTTATATATAAACAAGTAACAGAGTTACAAATGATTTAATAAGACATTCTTGTTTACGGTACTCGTAATCTGGCATAAAAATAGACGAGTGGTTCCAGGTGAGTAACTTTAGATCTAAGCTTGGGCAAGTGACCACAATCTATGTGGATATTCTCCCCAAGGACATGGATGCCGAGTGGCTTGCCCAGCTCTTCTCCAAATTTGGTAAAGTGTTGGATGTGTTTATTCCCCACAAGATGAGTAGATGATTCAACACCAAATTTGGGTTCGTCAGATTCAGATCCAAGAAGGAAGCGTGGGACGCGATCTACGATCTAAATGGGCTAGTAAAATGGGCTAGTAATTAGGGAAAAGAAGATTTTGGTCAATATTGCTTCATTTGATGCTTCTAATAGGAACTTCAAATCTGAACACACAAGATCCAGAATAGAGGAGGAGAAGAATACGAGTTTGATTTCGAAGAAAGCCGGGTTGCAAAATGGGGAAGGGTCGAATTGGGTAAACAAGCCAAGGGAGTGGGAAAAGGGGTCCAAACTTTATTCAAATTCTCTTTTACTTTCAAAAAAAAATCTGGCATAAAAATAAAATCAAGAAGCATTCCAAAGCACATTATTCAAATTCTATAAATACTAAGGACACCACAAGTCCACAAACACAAAAGTTCGTACCACACAAGCATGGAGATATACTATAACAGTTAGGTCTCTGATTATAGACGAATTTAGTGTAACAGTTTAACCCCTAAATTTTGAAAGAGATCACAGTTTACCCCCTAGTCTGTGTAGTAGAAGTTTGTGCAAAATTATGTGTGTGTGTGTGTGTGTGTAATTATATATAATAAAAATCTCACGGTTCGGATTGGTTAATCCACGGTTTCGAAATCAAAATCCGTGTCCGGACCGCGAGTCATGGTTTACTATTTTTTCAATCCGTGTCCGGACCATTAATCCACAGTTAAAATTCAAAACGCACGGATCGGTTTTTTTTGTGCAGCCCTACTTAGTAACTCACGCATTTGGGAATTATGTGCCCCTCGTAAAAGTCAATTATACTTTCGGGTCCATCTGGAGCTGGATTCGAAAACAGAGTGCCGTCCCATTCTTTTCACGTTCGTGTGGCTCCATTTCTTAATCCTTGAAAATTTCTGTTTCCCATTGCCCAGTGCCTGATTGACTACGCTAGCTAGTACCCTTCCACAGCCTAGCAAAAATCCAGAGCAACGTCAAGTGTCGTAAAGAACACCACAACCTGTAAACCTTGTGTATCTGATGCAGTAGTCATGGAAGAAGAGTGTTTTAGGCATTTTAAGTCTAGGGTGGCAAAATCGTAATTATGCTGCTATGGAATTTTGCGTTTGGCCCACGTGGGTCTAACCCGAAACGGCCCCAACGATCAAGACTCATCGCCTGTAGCCATGGCATACGTCGTTTTTCAAGCTTTCGTCGCTGTTTGGGGCTCCGAATGGCCAAATTTGCCGTTTAAGGAAAGATTTGACTTGCCGCTATTTGGGGCTCTGAATTAAACTGCGCTTTTGGGAAACATTCTACAATTTTCTCTAGTTTTTAATTTTGCTTTTATTTTTCAATTTTTCATTTTTGGTAATTTTGCGTTTTTTTTTATTGATTTGGCTTCCTTTTCGGAGCAAATCAATTAGGGTTTCTGGTTTCCTAGATAATAAGTTGTAATCCTTAAGGGCAAGACAATTTTTTAGAATTATTGAATGATAAAAGAGTCCAGAGAGCGTTTTCTCTAAACTTTCTTGTTTGTGTTCGATTGTTATACGTCTTTTCTGTAATTCATAAGGCGCCCTACATCACTTTCGCAGTCACACGACTTAGAGAGCGCGTCTTCACTGGGGTTTTGTTTGACTCTAGAGCAATCTGACATCCGTTTTGAAGCTGTATTATGGGCCGTAGTAGCATGGGTGGAGCATAATCTATTTCTTTATTTTGAACTGTACTTAATCTATTTCTTGATCTTTGTATTATTTCCTATATTTTCTCTTGCTTTTCAAGATGCAAAATTTGAATCTAACTTTTAAGATCAAGTTGTTAGGACACAGTTGATCTTAGTTAGGTTTTTTGGAATTTTTTGAGTAGTCCGAAATATACAGCTTTTCCCAGTTCATAAAAAAGATTACTAAAAGTCGGTGCAAAGGCAAAAAAAATTAGAAACCAAACTCTTATAGATAGAGAGATACATACCTGCATACTGTTTGGTTAGTTTACTTCTTTGCAATGGAGAACAATTGTGTGCGAGCGTGCCAGAGAGAGTTTTCAATCTACTCCCTCAGATTAACTTTGAAAAACCAAATCTAATCAGGCGATTGTGTTTTAATGGTTCAATTACCTCAATTAAGAGGATTTTTCTTTCAAAGTGAAGAAATATAAACCAATATACTTAGGAAATCAAAGAACAATAGAGAAACAAGATACTTTGATTGATAAATCAAAGATAGACTTACTTCAAAATTGTCTTCAACTTCAAACAAATGGTAATGAAAAACTTCGAACAATTGATTGTTACAGGAGCAATCGGGATCTACTTCCTAAGCTACTTCCAAATCTACTTTGAACTGAGATCGAAATCCTAATTCTACTTGCCGATGAGCAAACCAAACATCATTCTTTGATAGCTATTTGTTGAAGATTTGTCCGGGGGCTTTTCATTCTTCAATTTCTTCTATTTATACGAACTGCTTGTGATTTGAACTTCCCGCTTAAAGAATTTAAACTTGGCTTTCTTCGAACTTCATCTTTCCACTTCAAATTGACAGTTTCTTCCCTCCAGCAGATCTGATCTTGAATTTCTTTAATCTTCCTTCAGAAGCTTTAATTTAAATCTGCACGGTTGCTTAGACAACTCAAATGATTAAGTGTAAAGGAAATAACTGCCTTGCACGATGTACTCCACGTGTCTTAACTGTCAACTACCTCGTTTCATATGTTTACACGTGGAATTCATGCACTTAGCAACTGAAATCATGGCTTCGAAGTCAACTTCTTATATTAGCTTTGACTTGTAACTGCCAATAACTGTTTTTTAAACTAATAACTAATACGACATCATATTAATCCATCTGTAGTTTATTAATCCAGTGCTTCTTACTTAACCTTAAGCTGCCAACATTTGGCATTTCTTATTACGTGTCAATTAATTATTGGGTTTGTCAATTTTATATGTAAACACGTACATAAGGAGTAAACGCCTCATTTGGCGACCGGAGATGATTTTGGGTGGATTTGATGGTGGATTTATAATGAGGGTAGATTTGTAATGAGGGGCGGCCCACATCCTAAGAAGGGTGGATTTCTATATGAGGTGTTTGGATGGTATTTTGAGGAGGAGAATTTGGAGGGTGGATAAGAGGGCAAATGACTGCATTACCCCCAGTTTAGTAATTTAATTGACAACATGGTTAAATTTCATTATAATTACAATAAATAGGTAATACTTAGAATAAACCCAATAATTACATAAATAAATTTAAAGTATATTACATATTTAAACATAATATTTTTGAAAAAAATTCACACCAGAAAGTGAAATTTTTAAAAATTAAAAAACAATTTAAATAATATTGATTTTTTTATATAATATGTAGTATTATTTTTCACCTTTCATTTTGTGAAATTTTTTTTTAAAAAAAAAATGCAGCAATGAAAAGATAGTCGTTGGATAGCTGTTGGCAACACCTGCATGAGACATCGATGCACTGGATTATTTGTCCCCTTCCCTTCCAAAATTTTCCTTACTTTTCAGTTTCTTCCCCATTTTCATCACCACTGTTATGCGAAACATACAAGAAGAAAAACCTCCAAACCAGATCCAACCCCCACCTCTCTCTCTCTCTCTCTCTCTCTCTCTCTCTCTCTCTCTCTCTCTCTCTCTCTCTCTCTCCGTCTCCGTTTGTCTTTGTAAACAGAAATCCGGCTACGGAGACCGACATCGGCAACCCAGCTTTCTCTTCTCCCTTCGGATTTCGGCGACAAAACCCTCTTCAAAACTATGAAAATACTCGTACAAAACCCTCCAAATCACCCGAATTTGGAGGGGTAAAATAGGTAGAAAAATCACAAATCCACCCTTGTTAGCCAACGACAAGGTCAGGGCTATCGTTGGCAAATCCGGGTGAAGCCGGATTTGCACTCCAAACAATGAAAATAGTCGGGGTGGAGTTGGGGACGAAAAACGCAAGCCAAACGCCGGCTGGAGGTGGACCCTGGATTACCAATCTGGGGCTGAGCCAAATCCGGGTGCAAATCCGGTCGCCAAACAGGGCGTAAAGGTGAGGCCTCCAATCTAGCCATGGTTTTAATTAATGACTTAATGTATGGGCCACCCCTGCGTGGTAGCATAGCCTTGGGTCACGTTCTTGTTGGGCATTCAGAGGACACTAACACACACTCAAAGATATCGAGAAAAAACTCCTCCGATATAAATCACATATACAGAATTGAAAAACTCAGGGGAGAGAATCTCCGGCTCAACCCTTAATGGCTAAGTGTAGGCCTTGTTCGACAATGGTCAACCTTCTTTCACAACTTTTTTTTTGCTAAACCTTCTTTCACAACTTCCAAACTCATTTTAATTAATTTGCTTGTAATGCCTAGAACTTAGCTTTTTGTTCAACCATTTCCCTTGCCAAGAGATTTATTGCCACTCCATTAATTCGTTCAGCAACCTGTTAGCAAAACTTCCAACTATGGTGTAGTGCAAGGGCGGACTTCACGGGGCGGTCACATGCCTCTACTCCCACGTGCTTGTACTTGATTATGCATAATTATTCACTCATCTACCCTTTGGTTCGATTTAAGACTCCAGGGTGTAGTTCACACACATTTAGGCATGGTCAACCTTCTTTCAAAAATTTGAAACTCATTTTGGGTCTCAAGCCTACATAAAAGTCGGAACTGGTTCTACCCCGGATCACACGATTGAATTGCAGAAGCGACAACCGTAAATGCACCAGAGCAGATGGAAAATATTCAAGAACTTCGAAGGACATGTGGTCAAGTAGTTCTTTATGCCTCTGCTGATGATGCCTAGAACTTAGCTTAATTTTGTTTAGTTTTGCTCATGCATTTTCCTTGTCAAGAGCTTTACTGCCACAATTCATTCATTTGTTCAGCAAGTGTTAGCAAAACATCCAACTGTGGTATAGTGATCTGTTGACAATCATCTCCGGAAATGTAAGCAATTTTCCAAACCTCTTGGTAGCATTTTATCATCACACGCCTTATCACAGGCCTAATTTGGCTCCCATCACCCCTTTTTAACACCCTTCCATAGCCAAGCAAGAATCAAATGGATAGTAGCATAGCCATGGTTTTAATTAATGGCTTAATGTATGGGCCACCCCTGCGTAGTAGCATAGCCTTGGGTCACGTTCTTGTTGGTAGGGATGGCAACTTCCCTATATCCAATGGATACCCGACCCGCCCCCGTCCATATGGAGGCGGAGATAACCCAGAATTTTCCCCAATAGTAGCGGGTATGGTAGGATATC
Source organism: Vaccinium darrowii (assembly GCA_020921065.1). Lineage (NCBI taxonomy): Eukaryota > Viridiplantae > Streptophyta > Magnoliopsida > Ericales > Ericaceae > Vaccinium > Vaccinium darrowii. The sequence continues at coordinate 8,529,394 of CM037157.1, forward strand.
AAGAAAACCCGCTCAGATATGGAGCGGGTATGATTTTCTAATCCCCATCCCCAAATACCCGTACCCGCCCCATACCCTCCCTGTACCCGGTTATACATACTACATATACCATATAATATATGTACAGATAAATAGGAACATACGTATAAATGAGTATAGTTACATATGTAAACAATTACGTTTTTAATTAGCAAATCTTATCAATTACTACATATCCTAGATTACTTAATATTCGAAAACATCAATTAAGATTATATTTTTTAAATATAAATATCAATTTATTTCATTCTTCACTTATTTATTTTTTTTTTTTTGTTTGGATATGGGTATGTTCGGGGAAACCCCAATCTCCATCGGGAGGTGGGTTTAGTTTTTCATATAATATCTCCAATGGGGATGGGGGCGGGGATGGTGAAAGATCCTCCAATCGAAGATCGGGTATGGAATAGGGTCCCCCGATCCATACCCTACCCGTTGCCATCCCTACTTGTTGGGCATTCAGAGGACACTGACACACACTCAAAGATATCAAGAAAAAACTCCTCCGATATAAATCACATGTACAGAATTGAAAAACTCAGGGGAGAGAATCTCCGGCTCAACCCTTAATGGCTAAGTGTAGGCCTTGTTCGACAATGGTCAACCTTCTTTCACAACTTTTTTTTTTTGCTAAACCTTCTTTCACAACTTCCAAACTCATTTTAATTAATTTTCTTGTAGTGCCTAGAACTTAGCTTTTTGTTCAACTATTTCCCTTGCCAAGAGATTTATTGCCACTCCATTAATTCGTTCAGCAACCTATTAGCAAAACTTCCAACTATGGTGTAGTGCAAGGGCGGACTTCATGAGGCGGTCACATGCCTCTACTCCCACGTGCTTGTACTCGATTATGCATAATTATTCACTCATCTACCCTTTGGTTCGATTTAAGACTCCAGGGTGTAGTTCACACACATTTAGGCATGGTCAACCTTCTTTCAAAAATTTGAAACTCATTTTGGGTCTCAAGCCTACATAAAAGTCGGAACTGGTTCTACCCCGGATCACACGATTGAATTGCAGAAGTGACAACCGTAAATGCACCAGAGCAGATGGAAAATATTCAAAAACTTCGAAGGACATGTGGTCAAGTTCTTTATGCCTCTGCTGATGACGCCTAGAACTTAGCTTAATTTTGTTTAGTTCTGCTCAACCATTTTCCTTGTCAAGAGCTTTACTGCCACAATTCATTCATTTGTTCAGCAAGTGTTAGCAAAACATCCAACTGTGGTATAGTGATCTGTTGACAATCATCTCCGGAAATGTAAGCAATTTTCCTAACCTCTTGGTAGCATTTTATCATCACACGCCTTATCACAGGCCTAATTTGGCTCCCCTCGCCCCTTTTTAACACCCTTCCATGGCCAAGCAAGAATCAATAGCAAAGAAAGAATTGCCCTTTACCACGCTAGTACGTATACGCTACTACAACATTAAGGCACTTTAACAAGATGATGTTGGTAAATGCTTGCCAATTGCAGTATGCAACATACGCAATTCAAATGCTGTGAGAGTCTTACATAACGTCTCCACCATATATTCTGAATTTGTATAGGGAAGCAAACAATTCTCATTCGTAAAATAATCTTGAGATTGCGTTACTCTTATTCAACATATGAACTTGAGGAAGATATCAAAAGACGTTTTGCGCTTTTGATTTCACAAGTAAAAGCAGTGAAAATAGTTCAATTGGCTTTCAATAATTGAATTCTTGCAGAAATTGGACTGTGAGAACCACATTCAAGAGTGCCCAAATTGTGGGATGGGAGGGAATATATTATGCAATCTTATCCATACATCACATGGTTGCAACATATTACTGAATTGAGATTGATTTAGGATTCCAACTACAAGAAGTTGACTTAATACTTGATTTACAACAAAAAATTTGTGATACAAAAAATTTCAAAGTCAATTCCGACTCCAGTACATAAAGCTATTTAAAAATAGCACTAGAATTGAAATACCAAATTTAAAGCCATGCAAAACAAAGGCAACTCAAGTTTGATCACTTTGTGTACCACGTCCCAATGCAAATGTCTTTTTTCCTTTTTGTTTCACAAAATATAGATTTAATAGAAAGGGCCTTAAGGAAATGCCACTCATTTACAAAAATCTAAGCCTATAACAAAAGGGCTCTATACCCTTTCATGTGAAGAGATTTGTCACAACATAAATTGATCTAATGAAGGTTGCAATCCTTCGATTCTTAACTATAAAAACAAAATATTTAACAAGAGAACTTTTTTAAGTCTATGTAACACAATATCCACTTCTTCAAAATGAAAAACGACTCTTCCACATTGAACAAGGAGAATTATCCCTAAATTCCCAAAGATTTAACGTGGCCATAAAAAATTACCAACTCAATTTTGAGATCCATGAGAGACATTTCCTAGCCAAAAACAAATTCAATCACTATATACATGCATGACATAAAAGCTAAAAACTATCATAGATAAATTATATTCATCCCAGATCTATAATCATCAAGATCAAATGAATCTTTATATTCCCAATGTTCGTTACATGTGTCGAAATACAAGTCAAGATAGATCACAAATCTCTTCGAAAATGTTCAAATCCGTGTATGACAAGCAGTAAATAAATTATTAAAACAAAAGATCATACTAATATACTATCTTAGATCTTCTAATCTTGATGATGAAACAAACAAGCTTCTTCTAATCAACATCAAGCACCAAATACTTTACAATTTCACTTGTTTATTTCCTTTGTCGATAAATAGTATCAATCGGTTTCATTACCACTTAGCAAATGCTTCTTCTTCTCAATTTGAAAATTCAATGCCTACCTTTTAAAAAAACTCAACAAGTTAGTAGAGGGGCAATTCCAAAAACATACATTTCGAATAGGGAAGTAATGATGAACAAAATCCATGCATTAAAAAAAGAAAAATGGATAATTTCAGACTCTCTGTCTCACATGAGATTAGATGCAATTGAAGAGTAAAGAGAGATTGAACAAACCAACACTCTTTAGCATGTAAAAAGAGAAGAGAGGGGAGGAAAGCATTGGTGTGTAATCTATGAAAAAGGAAACACAAGTATTAATTAGACAAATCACTTACCCTTCTATACGTTACAAAAAAAATACCTCTCTCTCTCTCTCTCTCTCTCTCTCTAAGGGTTTCCATCGGGGGGGGGGGGGGGGGGGGGGGGGGGAGGGGGCTGCGCCTCCTCCTCCTCCTCTCTCTCTCTCTCTCTCTCTCTCTCTCTCTCTCTCTTGTTGTTTCTTTGTTCTTCCATTTTTATTTTGTTTTATTGCTTGCAACCACCACCAATAACCAAACCTGGGTGTTTTGGTTTAAGGCGGCCATGGGTACTATGGGATTCATTCACGATGGCAACAAGCATGGTTAAGGTTCTTGATGACAACAGATGTTTGGGTTCTCGACGGTTAGGGGTGTTTTTGGGTTCACGATGGATACACTTGCGACGTCAGCGACAACAGAGATGGCAATTTAAGGGCTATTTTTTACGGGGTTGTTTTTTTTGGGCTGATTTAGGGGCTGGGTGGAGGTGATTTTGGGGCTGTTTCAAGGGCAACTTTTAGGCTCATTTTGAGTATGTCTGGGGCTTTTTGGGATGGTATGGGGCATTTTAGGGGTTGATTTGGGGCATATTTAGGGCTACTAGAGGACTGCTCAGACAGGGTAGGTTCCTTTTGGGATTGATCATGCTTCTTGTTCTTATTCTCCTTCAATGGTTTAGCTGTTGAATCTGATGTGGTAGCAGCAATTGAAGGTGGTGGTGTAGCTTGTGCTATTTCCCCTTCCTCACTCCTTGAAGAATTACCCAGATAAGACTTTACTAGATTCCTCCAAATTTCATCATTAAATTTTAGAAAATCCTTTTAAGGATCTCCAATCTCATACAACGACGAAGAATATAGAAACAAGACAAGACAAATAGGTAGGAAATCGGAGAAATTGTCTTGTCTTGTATCTATATTCTTCATCGTTGTATGAGATTTGTCTTGTCTTGTTTCTATATTCTTCATCGTTGTATGAGATTGGAGATCCTTAAAGGGTTTTCTAAAATTTAATGATGAAATTTAGAGGAATCTAGTAAAGTCTTATCTGGGTAATTCTTCAAGGAGTGAGGAAGGGGAAATAGCACAAGCTACACCACCGTCTTCAATTGTTGCTAGCGCATCAGATTCAACAGCTAAACCATTGAAGAAGAATAAGAACATGATCAGTCCTTAAAGGAACCTAGCATGTCTGAGTAGTCCTCGTGCTAGTGCTCTTAGTAGTCCTCATTCTAGTGGTCTCTCTTGAGTCTTGACTTCTCAAGATACTCGCTATAATTAGTATGCTTAAATTTCGTAATAAATGTAGAAACTCTGACTGGCCCTGCAATGACTTTAGTTACTTTTGAACTTGGGTTTCACCAAGACATTATGATGCTTGGTGGTTGTTTCCTGGTGGATTTGGTGCTTAAAGTTTGAACTGATTATATTTGTATTTTGTCTATCATTTCTGGATTTTTACTGTGTTTGTCTTGATTTTGAAGTTTGAATTATAATGGTTGATCTTGTAGGGTAGTGGTTCACAGTAATCGTGAGTGCAAAAAGCTCGAGTTTGCGCGATTTGAGCGGGCGTGATTGTTGCTTGTTGGATTTTTTTTTTTTTTTACAAAGCAAGCTTCTAGTAAATAAATTAGGATACATTGAGAATTTATTGTTTTCGTTCTACCAGTGTTTCCTGAAAGTAGCTCTCTCTTCTGTTGGTAAATGAGAAGTAGCTCATTTGCTTTTTGGATAAACAAAAAAGTTTGAGAAATTAACTGTTCACCATTCACCAACACAAGTAGTCTCTATAAAGAATCAATATTTCGAGAAGAGAATCTTCTCCCTCTCCCTCTCCCTCTCTCTCTCTCTCTCTCTCTAGGGCTAAAACTATTTGGGTTTAAACCTTGTTTTCTAAAATGAGTCCTGGTACTAACTGTCACTTTTAAAAATTTTGTTTATTCAATTTTTTCTTGTGTTTGTTAGTTTTGCGTCAAATTTTTTTGACTTATTGGTTCTCAGCGAGAGGGATCGAAAAAATAAATATATATGACTTTAACTTAATTTTTTGGAAAATGACCAACTTTTAGCACTTTTAAACGAGGAGAATCGAAAAGGTAAGAAATTACTATGACTTTTACCTAATTTTTTTGAAAAGGACCAATATTTAACTTTGTTACGTGGTCTCTCCGCCCCTCCATCCTTCCCTTCTCGCCTCTTCTTTCCTTTTTCTCTTTTGCTATGTTTCTGTTTTGTTTCAACTCCATTGCTCAGATCTGTTTCTGAGTTGGAGCTCAGTTCTATCTTTGTTTGAAGCAGCAACAAGTACTTCGGCTGTTAATCTGTCACTTTGTAACCCTTTTGCCCTTAAAATTATGTTAGATTACATACTGTGTACCATTCACAATATAGTATATTGGATCAAATACATATGGTTATTAGTAAACCGTTCGAATCATTTGTGCGGAATACGGAAGTAATACTACTCCTAATTGTGATGTCGTCGAATGGGACAGAGCAAGTTACCTTTGTACCCTTAAGGTTCAAACCTAAATTAACGTTATGAATGTCGTGTGTTTCATTCAAATTTCCTAATCCTCTTCATCGTCGAAGGACGGAATCTCTTTCCTCACCTGATTGAACTCCTTGGATGTAATCTCTTTCCTAATTGAGCGATCTTGTGCATTCTGATTTGTTACCAATCAACCTCTTTCTTCTTCTTCTTCTTCTTCCTCTTCTTCTTCTTCTCCTCCTCCTCAGTTACCTGTATTCGACTATGTAGAACCACGTCGTGAATTTCACTAGCTTAGAAAAAACTACCTATTTCTGAACCACCTCATGAATTTCACTAGTTTGGAGCTCGTGAAATTTTATTGGGTTTGAGCTCGTGATCAAATTTCAGCTTGTGAAATTTCACTGAGTTTGGTCTCGTGAATTTCACTAGCTTTGAGCTCGTGAATGTCCTTGGCTTTGAGTTCGTGAATTTCACTAGCTTGGAGCTTGTGAGATTTCAATGGGCTTGAGCTCGTGAAATTTCAGCTTGTGAAATTTCTCTGGGTTTGATCTCGTGAATTTCATTGGCTTTGAGGATGTGAATTTCACTACCTTAGAAAAAAACTACTTGTTTCCAATCCACCTCATGAATTTCGCTAGCTTGGACCTCATGAAATTTCAATGAATTTGAGCTCATAAATTTCACTGACTTTGAGCTCGTGAATTTGACTGGGATTTGTGCTAGTGAATTTCACAACACAATACTACTTCGATATCATTACATGCTTTTTCAACCATTACATACTTTTCGAAGATAAATACTCCCTCCGTCCCATAAAGTTAGATCACTACAAAACTACGTGCAATTTTCAAACTAAGAAAATAATGTATTTACCAAAATAATTTTTGAATTTTTTTTGCACCGTATAAAAGTTCTCGATGATATCTATCAAACAAGATCCATATTGACTAAAAAATTATTTTCATAAGCACGTTATTTTTTAGCTTGAAAATTGCACGTAGTTTCGTAGTGATCTAACTTTATGGGACGGAGGGAGTATTTTTTAAATCATTACTAAAGGGATTGAAGAGGGGTCGCGTGCGTATTTTTTTTATAAGGGTGCTTTTGGTAGAGAAGTATATAATCCTTAGTGGTGCTTTTTTGGTTTTGAACTGGAGCACGCGATAAACAGGGTTCCAATTAGGGCTGAACAAAGGAACCGGAAGAACCGAACCGAACCGGTGAACCGGTGTGAACCGGTTTTTTCCCCAGTTTTTTAACATATCTCGGTTCGGTCCGGTTCACGAAAATTTTATTTTTTGAAAACCGGTTCGGTTCTCGGTTCTTGAAATTTTTGAAACCGGTTCGAACCGAACCGAACCGGTATATATATATTACCTCCAAAAATTGTAGGTGGTAGGATTCGATCCCCCATTCTCGTGTGTAGGGAGGCAAGTACTTACCAGCGAGCTGTCTTTCACTTTGCTTTGAAAGTAGGAAAAATTATATTTATTAGTTGGTGATGCAGTACTTTATATATATAGTATTGTTTACTGAGCCTTCCCATTTCCCAATCTCACTCTCTCACATCGTGTGAGAGACAGAAGACTCCAGAGAGTCCAGGCGACCCCCCACCTCCCTCTCTCTCTCTCTCTCTCTCTCTCTCTCTCTCGCTCACCAAGATGCACCGCCGTCTGTCGTCGCCGTACGTCCATCGCCGCTCTCTCTCAATCTGTGGGTCTTCTCCAACATCTGTGTATGTATGCATATCTAATTGTATGTACTGATTTCTCTCTCTCTCTCTCTCGATCTGTGGGTCTTCTCCAACATCTGTGTATGTATGCATCATCCAGTACATTATATATATATGTACTGAGTATGTATTGAGTTGTATAGATCGATTTGTGTTTTTTCAATCTCTCCAGAAATGTATAATACATCGATTTTTCTTGATGTGTGTGTATGTGTGTTGTATAGATCTGTATAGATTTTTCTTGATTTGTAGACATCGATTTGTGTGTTGTGTAGATCGATTTTTCGATCTCTCCAGCCCTAGTCCTGATCTCTTCTCTCTCCCTCCGACGAACCGAACCGATTGCGAAACCGGACCGAACCGGAACCGAACCGACTTCTTAGAAACCGGTTTCGGTTCCATGTTCTCTCCGAACCGGTTTTCCTCGGTTCACTCAAAATCACCCCCGAACCGGACCGAACCGAACCGGTTACACCCCTAGTTCCAATTCCGGACCGGCCCGTCATTTCCTCATATATATATATACTCCCTCCGTCCCAAATTGTTGGTCCTTCTTTCCATTTTGAATGTCCCAAAATATGTCCCATTTGTAAAACCATCCATCAAATAGGGTAACTTTCCAGTTTTACCTTTAAAAGCACTTTTTCCATCTTAATTAGCTTGTCCATTATCTTTTATTTTATAACGGTTCTTATGATTTAAAAAACTTTGTATAATTAAACTAATTGATATCTATCAAACAAGATTCATATTGCATATGTTTTGAGTTTCATCTACAAAATTAACCCCACAAAATTGGTCATGGTAATATTAACTGGATTTAGGGGCAAAATAGAAAAGACAATACAAAGTTTTCACACTTCTTAAAAACTCACTTCCCCAAAAGGGGCAAACAAATTGGGACGGAAGGAGTCGTTCCGACAACCTTCCCATCACGCCACAGCACAACAATTTTTCAATAAACTCATGCAATCATATGAAACTTAAGAATTAAACACGTTCTTTTTTTTTTTTTTTTATCAATGAATAATCTCGTATTTGATTAGCATGTAATAAAGTTAAACTTCATTTGAGTCGTTGAAGTCCTCTTTATGTAAGCACTAAGCAGCCAGCTGTTAGAAATCATGTCTACGCCTGGGACCATCCGGACCAATGCCCAAGTTGTATCACTCAGAAGAAGGACAGACGCAAGCATGTTACGTCCGGACTCCGGAGTAGGGGGGTAAATTTGGCCCCGTGACCCAAAGTTTGCCTGAGCCTGTTGAAATTTGACGTAGATGTCCTCATCTTTTTTTTTTAATCTAACCAATATATTAAAAATTTAATCTCAACCGTTCATAATGTTTTAATCAGAGAATAAAGCATCTCTACAAATAATCATATCAATCTGAGAACATTATTCTTGCTAAAAATGAAAACCAAATTTTAATTTGAAAAATTTGCCTTCATAATTATATTCGACCATTAGGTTCTCATTGTTCGATTGACATAAATGTTGGTTTGGATACTCGACAAACTCTACAATATGGACGATTCGAATTCAATTTTTGGATCGAAATGAACCCCATTTTGAGGGCACACAAGGGTTTCCTATCGTCAAGTCAAGAGTACTCTGCTAATATATATGGATGGAAAATAGGATTGTACGCTTAAGTCCACAAAGCACAGAGTAGTCGTGTAACAAATACAACATTACATGTATTTGCACATAGAGCAAATCACATGGAGTACTGCAAATGAAGTTCGCCCAAAAAAACTATAGAAATAGTGAAATACTAATAAACTACGCATTGAACATGCTGATGCCATGCAATATTAGTTTGCTTTTTTATTTTTTGGTCCGTGGACTTCTTGTCTCTTTACCACTTTGGCGCTGTGTTTTATGTTTTTTATTTTATTTTACTACAATAATGTAATTGAACTGTGCACTTCACCAATACCAAAGAATTAAACAAATGTAAACCACAAACATCAAGACTCCTTGCATGTTGGATGAGCTATGAATGTTTACCACACCAATATAAATGGGAAAAAAATGCTAAAAATAACTCGAGACCGTTATGAGTGTTGAAAAGCTTATTGAAATGCGTGAATTTTTATTAAAAAAATATTGAAGTGTGCATTTTTAATACATTTTTAACTAGAGACCTGGTAGAGAACAGGAAAGGAAACCCAAAAAACAATCCATAAAAGTGTATTCAATGGGTGAGATTCACCCGGTACACTATTTAAACAGTGTACCAGATGAATCTCACCGGTCGAATACACTTTATGGGTTTTCTTCCCTGTTTCCAACTATTTCTCTTTTTAACTAATTATACTCCTACAAATTAACATCTCTACCATTTTTCCTTCTTCCTCACCTGACCATGGCTACTCAATACCTCTTCTTTCCTCTAATTCTTCTCGCCTTGTACATCTTCACCAAACACTGCCTTGACAAAATCAGAAACCTCCCACCAAGCCCTTTCCCAACCCTGCCCATACTCGGCCACCTCTACCTCTTCAAAAAGCCCCTCCACCGGACCTTATCCGATACCTCGGCCCATTTCAGCTCTGTACTCCTCCTCCACTTTGGCTCGCGTCCAGTCCTTCTAGTCTCTTCTCCCTCAGCTGTCAAAGAATGCTTCACGACGTTGTCTTCGCCAGCCACCCTCGTCTCCTCGCCGGGAAACACGTAGGCGGTGGCTATACTGTTAGAAAAAGCTTTTAAAAATATCTTTAATTCAATTTATTGTGTCTAAATTATATTAGCTAATTAAATTGGTGGTTATTGGGTATTAATATTCGTAATTCCCTAATATTATATTGTGGATTTATGTACCTATTATATATTATATGCAATGGTTAATTGCATAGGAGGTTTATTTTTCTATATAAAGGTGGCTAATCCACAAGATGAGAAGATGTTTTTTTAGAAAGAAAATATTTATGAAACCTATGAGTTAAATGTAACACACATATATAGAGATTCATTGAGATATAGATTTTATTGTTTTGAGCATACGGGCTGTTCTTGATTCGTGTGGAAAGCTTTAACTGCACACAAAGCTTCCGTGGATGATCGTTGTATCTTGGGAGTGGAATGTCACACAACTCGGTGCAAGCGGGGACATATCTTCTCTTAGGAGAGCGCTTTACGCGTGCCTCGATCAATATAAGTTTTCTCATACTCTTATATTTTTTATTTATAGTATGGTCATATTATTTATTTCTAATGTTGTTATCTCAAATTATTTACGTTTACAGGAATTCTAACGATTATTTCCAACATATACCACCTTGGCCGGGGCCCCGTACGACGAAAACTGGTGGAAGCTCCACCGCATCTCCTCCACCGAGATCTTCTCGTCCCACCGACTCCAGTTGCTCGCCGACATTCGAGCCGACGAGGTCAGGTCGTTGCTCCGCCGGCTGTCCCGGAGTGGTGGAGATCAGGCGGTGGATATTCAGGCTGCTTGCTTCGAGATGGTGCTAAATGGGATGATGAGGATGATTATTATGATAGCCGGAAAAAGGTATTGTTTGCTTTAGTCTTCAGATTGTAGATGATTTCAAAAGGGAAATGATTTTAACATTCGTCATTCACCAATAATACTCTCTTATCACCTATGGGCTTGTCACAGCGGAAGGTGTTAGGCCTTGCTCCCAAGTGAACAAGGTTCGATTCCTCTCCAAGGTAGGTATCGCGAATTAAGTGGGTTAGGGTGGTGGTTACTTCGGCTTATCCGGAGGTTTACACTCTTAAAGCGGGTCCAATTAGTGACCCTCCTACGGGGTGATTCCTTCGTCATAACAAAAAAAAAAAAAAACTCCCTTCGTCCCAAAAAAAACTCTCCTTTTTTACTTTTAGTGGCTGAATTTCGTAAATTCACGCAGTTAAAGATAAAAAATGAAAGGGTCACAAGGAGTGTTAAAATCATTTCCCCTGTTTGAAATTGTCCTTTTACAGCATAAAATTTAGAGAACAAGTTATTTCCGCCAGCGGTGGAAATAATTGTTTCCTCCATATCAATTACAACGGTCCGTGTGATTGTGTACTACACAATCACACAGACCGCTGTGATTGATTTGGAGGAAACATTTGTTTCCACCGGCGGTGGAAGTAATGTTTTCTCTAAAATTAAAGATGGAAAACCCCAAGTTCTTTTTTGGGAGCAGTGATAGGTGCCAAAAAACACTCATTTAGCCTTCTAATTAACACTTTAATAGTCCAATCATAAAGTTACTTGATGAATCATAACGGTTGAATTGTGTTTGTAGGCTTTGGAGAGTGCCGAACAATTAAAAGTGCTAATTGGAGTCAATATGATGCATGGAACACAAAGTAGACGTATAGACCTTTGCAACAGTCCAAGAATCACATCATTTCGAGTTCGGATGAAGCCGGGGCGAGTCCGCGAAGTTTTGGGCGACAATCTGGACTTTCCGCCCGGGCGGGAATCAAAGCCGCCCGGGCGGTTTTACCCGAGTCAAACACAAATTAGGGCGTTGACCACGTTTTTTTGGGTTTTGTTATAAATAGGTCATTGCTCTGTACGTTTTGGGGGTTCTAGAATTTTTGAAGGCAAGTTTAGAGAGAGAAACACGAGCCATTCCCTGGGTTCTTCAAGTTCTTCATCAAATCAAGCATTCGTCTCCATCTCCATGGCCGGTTAAACATCTTCTAGGGGGAAGATGAAGCCCTGGTCCAAGTAACTTTGCTTATGTATAGGATTTAGGTTTATTAACTCGAATCGATTGTTTAACTTCGAACATGTTTTCATTACATATGGATGAATCGTTTTAATTCTTTCTATTGGTTGAGTATTTGTGTGTGCACTCTCAAATACCTAGTTAAACAATGGTTTTCTACGTTTGTGCTTGGGTAACTGAGATGGATTATACTCGTAAGACGGATCGTGCCACTGGACAGTCCGTGAAAGAGACGGGTTGTGCCAGCGAGACGGTCCGTGCTATGGGATAGTCCATGCCTGTTAACAACATAATTATCTTCTTGACAAATTGTGATTCGAATAATAAACCTAGCCTACACATAATTTAGTTACGTGGTCGGGGTGGATTCGAAACCCTAGATTTTTCCCTCCATTCGTTCTTTATCAATTTTATTACTTGTTCTTAAATTAGTTAGTTTCTAAAAATCAATCACTCAAATCTCTTTTTCTGCATTAAATTAGAAATTAGTCAAAGTTAACGTAATTCAACCAAATTGTCTCCGTGGATCGATACTCGGACTTAGCCACTATTCTTCTAAGTAAGGGTTAATTCCTTGTTTTTATAAATTTAAGTATGATACGGTACGACACGGTCAAGCAGCTACTCTCCTATCGCTTTTTTGGAGATTGACATTGACTGTCCAGTTTTGTGCATTTGAGTACTTATTCTAGGTCTATATTTTGATGATTAGGATCGCTTATGAACGATGGAGTTTCGAGCCTAAGTAAAAAAATTTGTTGATTAAATATCAATCAATCAACACAAAACCGCTACAGATTTATATATCCTCATGAATATTTTGAATTTAATAGTGGTATGAAGGGGGTTTTAACATATTGGTAGGTATTCTGGTAATATGATTTGTAGCACGATTGATGATCAATCAAAGTCTAAAATATGAATGTGTTCGATCATCGAAGTGAGGCTAGAAAAAACCTCAAAGTGAGTTTAGAAAAAACCTCAACTGGGAAACTCCGCTTTTTTCACCAAACAAATATGAATGTGTTCAAATCATCAAAGTGAGTCCAAAGGAAAATCCAGTATACTTGTCTACTGCCTGAAAGGGGCACATGGATATGGATTTGATCCTGGTGGTGCTTGGCGCATTACCGAGATGGGCTGGAAAAGAGGCTACAAATGATAGAGTTTTAGAATGATTCAATTTGATATGTTATTGTCGATTATTGAGCGCGTCCTTATTTCGAGCAATGTTTATTATTGTCGTATTGCATATATTACCCAACCCTATTTATTTTCCAGGTGGAAAGCGAGTAAGTGGTGGCTAGAATAGAATTGGAGTATTTTGGAGGGTTAGCTTTGAGAGACTATTTGAAGAAGTTAGTTGTTATTTTGAGGGATTTGGGGCAAAGTAATTTTCGGCAATTTTTCGTGTAATTTTGGGAATATTAGAAACAACATTTATTTTTTAGGTGTAAAGTAAGTCATGTCAAAATTGTATTGAAAAATTATATGCCAATTTAAGAGTCCAGCTCCTAATAATTTGAAACAATGTCAACCTGAAAAAGGTTTTCCTGAGCCCATTTTAATGATTGGAACTATTTATTTTCCTTGAACTCATTGACAACATCAAACATGTCAAAAATCAAGTTGATCGCATATAATTTGATATGATTTCGAAACACATTTATATCGCAAAAAAATGGTTGAAATGGGTTTCAATCTAAATGTTGCAATCTTATTTTTTTGTAAAAAAAAAAAATTTGTTCCAAAATTGCTTCAAGAGATTTCCAATCAATTTGACATGCTTGATATTCTCCATGAGCTAAACAAAATGAATGGTCTGATCATTGAGGTGAGCCTGCAAAGAATCCTTTTCGAGCTGAAATTGTGTAAAATTTAAAACAATTAAGGGAAAATTTAAAATCTTACTTTGTCAAATCCCAATTTGAAATTGAGAGACGAGATGTCAACGTAAATAATTTTTTCCTTCTGGTGGAATTGCTTCAGATGTCAATTGATTAAATTTGATATATCCTCTATCGGCCTTTGCTTCAGATGGCAACGCAGAAGAATAGAGATGTGTTTGTGCAGGAATTGATAGAGGAGAATCGGAGAGGAATGGGTGATGGGGAGGTGGAAGGGAAGAAGAAGAAGACGACGGCTGAGGTGTTGCATGTTGACATTGCAAGAATCAGAGCCCGAGTATTACATGTTAGCAATTTTCTGTAGGTGGGCCTACATAGATCATAAATTAGATATTGTATATTGTCAACTACGGTTTGAGTGGTGTCAGTATTACCCATTGAGTTGTGATCGTCTAATAAATATGACCGGGTAATTGACAAATCTCTAGTAGCGCGTATTTGGGTTATATGACGTGCGTTAAGTGATACAGGCTTATTATTAAGTGTAGAGACCATTAAAGGCCCATTAGGGTTCCATCTATTATGATGGGCTATGATGGAACCATGGCCTATAAATATGTGGTTAAGTCCCCACTCCAAACCCTAATCTCTTTCTCATACCATCCCATCGCGTGTGAGGCTAAGGTCAAGATCAAGAGTAGGGCTTTGGAGGTGGAAGACGAACAACCACACACACAAGGTGTTCATCCTCCATGGCGACAGGTACGCATCCGCTACTATTTTCTTTAATGGTTTGACATGAGTTCTTGGGTTTAGGGTTTCTTATGAAATCCTACAAATGGTATCAGAGTCTCTTGTCAGATTATTGGAGAAAATATTAAATTCGTATTTTATTTTCCCGATTCAAGGAAAAAGTAATAACCTTGCTGATTTCTACAATTGCACATGGACAAACTGAGTTTACTCGTGATACTTGTCCGATTAACTAGTAATAATTCTGTTGATCATTATGTTGCATATGTGCATATGGACTTATGGTTTTCGATTTCGATATGGACTGATTGTTTTCGATTTTGGATGCGACAGTAGCATCTCGTATCTTTTTTTATTCAATTATGCACACATGGAGATAACATATGGGCAATCAAGTTTCTTCCATCAAAAGGGTTTTTTGTGATTAGCCTCTGCCATTAATGGGTTACGTTTATCCATTCGTAATCAAAGTATGCCATTAATTGGTTCTTTTGGTGATTGAGTTTGTTGTATAATCATGTGCTTAATCAATCAACCCGACTGCAATTTCAGTTTTTTTTTTTTGTGCAGTAATCGTTTTCAGCCTATGGATGCTTATTGCTTGTTTCTAATATTGTTTTTTAAAAGATTATTGAGGAAAACATAATTTTTTCCTCTTGGTGATTTGAGAAACTAGTTCAATCTGTATATTATTTTCGGCTCAATGTTCATGTAACCTCACCAGTATAATGTTGAGTTGAAAATACAGATATGGCTGTGACATATAATGGGTTTGTTTAAATTTTGCCAAAGCGCCGACATATTCGAACATTTTGGTTTCATGTTTGGACACATACCGGTGATAAATCGTACTGATATCCTATGATATTAGTTTTTATATGGAGGACAGTATATATCAAACCTATTTATGATAGTAAAGATCTCGGTTATTAGCACATAGAAGTCAACGTTTTGTATGTATTGGTTTAATTTATAAAACTAATACTTGTTGCTATTGAGATGTTTTTTTTTTTTTTGTTTCATGGCCATTAAAGTGTGCTAGTTTCAATGAAGTAATCAAAATAATGTTAAATTGGGGCATAAAGTTTATTTGGTAATCCATACCTGGGTTTTAGGAAAATTAAAGTAACAAGCCGCCAAAGTGGCTCTATTATGGAGATTTTCTTAAACTTGAAGGTAACAGTTTTGGATTACATAAAGTTACGCTTAGATCCATGCAGTTAATGATCGGCCCAAAGGAAGGTTATTATCTGGCCGGATTTAAACGGTATAAGGTAGTTAATTTTTTGAATAATATAATTTTTAGAATTTACCTATGCGTTCAAAAGTCGGCCCAAAGGAAGGCTTTTGATTGGCCAGGTCTAATTTTATATTGTTCAGGTTAACTAGTGAATTTACCTATGCGTTCAAAAGTCGGCCCAAAGGAAGGCTTTTGATTGGCCAGGTCTAATTTTGTATTGTTCAGGTTAACTAGCCTTATTTATTTTTGAGAAGACCACTTGCGTGTTATAATTACTGTCCAAAGACTTGATTATGATGATGCGTTAGTTTTCTCGACAGGGCCCACCACTAAAGACATAATATTTGGTTTTATTTTATGTCTGTTTGTCTAAATTGTTTGCCCCTACAATTAGACCAATTTTTTGCATGATAATTATAATCAAGTTTCTTATTTTTATCATCGCGTTATGGATATTTGTTGATTGTGAGTTTTTCTTTTATGTTACTATAGTGAATGCATCTTCGATATCTGCAAATTTGAACAACATTCCAACTTTTACTGGTTCCAACTTTGCAAAATGGAAAGAGCATGTTTCAATCGTTCTTGGGTGTATGAATTTGGATTTTGCACTGCGTGTCGATGAGCCTGCTAAGCTCACTGATAACAGTACAGCTGAGGAAAAATCTATTTATGAAAAGTGGGAGCGTTCTAACCGTATGAGTCTTATGATAATAAAGCATTCTATATCTGATACTATTTAAGGTGCAATGCCTGAGGAAGAGAATGCCAAGAAATTCCTTAGCCAAATTGCAAACCGATTTGTTGCATCGGAAAAGGTGGAGGCATGTACGCTTCTTAGCAAACTTGTCACCATGCGGTATAATGGCAAAGGAAATATAAGGGAGTACATTATGGAGATGTCCAATCTTGTTACCAAAATGAAGGCACTAAAGTTAGAATTTTCTCAGGAAATTCTTGTCTACCTTGTTCTGATTTCACTTCCTACACAGTTTGGTCCATTCAAAATTAATTATAATACTCAAAGGGAAAAATGGACTCTTAATGAGCTTATAGCTCAATGTGTGCAAGAGGAAGAAAGGATGAAACAAGAAAGGACAGAAAGTGCTCACTTGGCAACTCATTCTCACGGTTATCCAGGCACTAAGAAAAAAAAAAAGTTCAATCATAAGACTAAGGGAGTTGCAGATGCTGGGACTTCACAGGCAACTGTGCAACAGAAACAAGATAAAGGTGTTCCTTGTTTCTTTTGCAAAAAGGCTGTTGGTCATGTGAAGAAGGATTGTCCCAAATATCACAAGTGGCTCGCAAAGAAAGGTAATCAATTTAGTTTTGTTTGCTGTGAATTTAATTTAGCTGAAGTATCACCCAACACTTGGTGGATAGATACGGGTACAACTATTCACATAAGTGTGTCCATGCAGGGTTGTTTAAGGAGCCGGATACCCAGTGATGCCGAAAGGTTCATTACTATGGGCGATGGCAATAAAGTTCGTGTTGAGGCAATTGGAGTTTTTAGACTTAAATTAGAATCTGGTTTTTAATATTTTTGGATTTAGATGAGACTGTTTATGTACCGTCATTTAGACGGAATTTAATTTCTATTTCCAGTTTGGACAAATCCGGTTATACTTGTTCATTTGAACATGAAGTTTTTAGTCTCTATCAAAATTCAAATATTATTGGTACTGGATCTCTAGTTAATAGTCTGTACAGTTTAGATTTGGATGCTTCTCACTTAAAGTTTAATAAAACTTTACATGTTGACAACTCCGGTACAAAGCAAAAATTAAGTAATGAGAACTCCTCTGTGTTGTGGCACAAGCGTTTCGGACATATATTGAAAGGCTTGTGTCAAGTGGAATTCTTGATTCCCTTTATTTTTCAGATTTCAAAATCTGTGTTGAATGCATAAAGGGGAAGCAAACAAACATAAGGAAATTTGGTTCCAAAAGGAGTTTAAAACCGTTAGCTGTTATTGTTTTGGATACTCAGGAAGGTCAAGAGGTTTTAAATTCTATTACCCTTCCACAAATACCGTTATTGAGATGGACAATGCCAAGTTTATTGAGGATGTTGAAAGTAGTGGGAGTGCACAAACTAGGAATTTTTTATTTGAAGAGGAACAAGTTGAGATTCCTATGATTCTTGTCGAGACTGTTGAGGTGGTCACACCTGTACTTGTACAGGATGCGGATGCAAACCACCAAAACTATTCTTGAGCTGTCTCCTACTAATACGGAAGATTACAACAAACTCAAGTAGAGGTGCCACTTAAGAGATCCAATAGGGAGAGGAGATCAGCGATTCCTGATGAGTATATGGTTTATCTCCAAGAACATGAGTTTGATATAGGATTGGAAGATAACCCCATATCTTTCAGTCAAGCCAAACAAAGTGTTAACTCCCTAAAATGGATGAATGCCTTATTGGATGAGTTAAAGTCCATGAGTGACAACGACATTTGTGATCTTGTCGAATTGTCTAAAGGTGTCAAGACTGTTGGTTGTAAATGAGTTTTTAAAACCAAACGGGACTTGAAAGGCAATATCGAAAGATATAAGGCACGTCTTGTTGCTAAAGGCTTTACTCAAAAGGAAGGCATTGACTATAAAGAGACTTTCTCTCTGATATCATCGAAAGACTCTTTAAGGATTGTTATGACACTTGTAGCTCATTATGATTTAGAGCTTCATCAAATGGATGTTAAGGCTGCGTTTCTCAATAGTGACGTTGAAAAAACCATATATATGATGCAACCAAAAAGTTTTCGAAAGAACGACTTGAAATTGAAACAAATGGAGGACATCCCTTATGCATCGGCAGTAGGGAGTCTCACGTATGCTTTAGTTTGTACGCGTCTGGATATTGTGTGCACAGTTGGAATGTTTTGTAGATATTTGTAAATGATTTGCTCACATATCGGAGAATCTAATTATTATTGTTGGATATTCGGACTCCGAGTTTGTTACTACTTGCTATAAAACAACAAAGTAAGCGTTGTGATTGCAGAATTTTATCACCTGGCTTCATAATGTTGGTAACTCGAGAAGCCAATAAGGATTTACTGTGATAATCAGGCTGCTAAATTAGGACAAGAGTTTGTCAAAATCAAAGCATATTGACATCAAGTTTCTTGTCATTAAGGAAAGAGTACAGAATCGTCTTATGTCAATTGAGTACATTAGCACAGAACTCGTCATTGCGGATCCGCTTACTAAGAGCTTACCACCTAAAGTGTTTAAGGAGCATGCATGTAGCTCATACAGGAGTGGTTAGTTCTTGTGAAGTATTTGATTAGTGGGAGTTGTGCTACTCATATTATTAGTTATTTGACTTTTGTGGTGATCACTTTTGGTTTAGTGATGATTCTGAAATAAAGTTGCATATTTTCAAATTGTGGTATATACATGAAATTTTGATCATATGTGTGACTCAGGAACTCTGTTGAGTTATAAGGTTGGACTAGTTGGAAATAGGCATGCTAAAGGATCACATTTGCATGTAATTTTCATGCTACACTTCCGTACTTGATCTATGTCGTTGAATGCATAGATATTTGTGACCATGGATGGGTCCTGCCAGGATAAATATGGCAAAGGCCGCCATGATCCTATATTTGTGTTTTCAATGGACCAGATTGTTTTGAGATGTCACTCATAAATTTCGACAATAAAAGTTTGAGCTCTTAAAGTTTACAATGCCTAATATCTGGATGACCTATGTGGCCCAAGTGGGAGATTGTTAGCAATTTTCTGTAGGTGGGCCTACATAGATCATAAATTAGATATTGTATATTGTCAACTACGGTTTGAGTGGTGTCAGTATTACCCATTGAGTTATGATCATCTAATAAATATGACCGGGTAATTGACAAATCTCTAGTAGCGCGTATTTGGGTTATATGACGTGCGTTAAGTGATACGGGCTTATTATTAAGTGTAGAGACCATTAAAGGCCCATTAGGGTTCCATCTATTATGATGGGCTATGATGGAACCATGGCCTATAAATATGTGGTTAAGTCCCCACTCCAAACCCTAATCTCTTTCTCACACCATCCCATCGCGTGTGAGGCTAAGGTCAAGATCAAGAGTAGGGCTTTGGAGGTGGAAGACGAACAACCACACACACAAGGTGTTCATCCTCCATGGCGACGGGTACGCATCCGCTACTATTTTCTTTAATGGTTTGACATGAGTTCTTGGGTTTAGGGTTTCTCATGAAATCCTACATTACACAGATCAAATGATCAGAGGCGTCATGAAAGAAAGAATTCCTGATCTAGTTTCGTTCATTTTTTGGTTTCTTGCTATCTGACTTGCAAACAATTATGGAAGCGAAATTTGATTCAAACAAAGAAAAAGTGGGTTTTTGCCAACTTGTAAAAATGAATGCTCAATGGTTTTGAAGACAAGTTCGTTTTCGTTCCAGTGGTACTGATCGACTTAAGGATTTTTTGATTTGTCTTTGTTAAAAAAAAATTTGCTTTTGTTAGTTTAGTTTCGAACTTTTGATGATTATCCAAGAATGAGGCTGAGCAAATATTTTCACCTAATATGTATATGCAGGTTTTGTTAACGTCGGGAACAAATACTTCATTGGCGATTATGGAATGGGCACTTTCACTTCTATTGAACAATCCCCAATAGTCTAAAAATCGCATAGAAATAGCGTAGTCGTACCTCCTCGTTGGTATATTTGGCTTAGAAATTCATCCAATGAAACTCCAGAGCATACTGACTCCGTAAAGAGCTGAATACCTCTCAACCTTAGAAGAACAATAAAGAAGGCTCCGCCTGGACTGGAGGCTTCGCCGGCAACGGGATTTGGAGGCTTCGCCTGGTTCCGGAGAGCTGAGAGATTCAGAGAGCCTAGGGTGAAAAATCGGGAGAAGTAGATTAGGGAGACTGGTTAGGGATTTTGGTGCAAGACCCCGCACTACAACAAAATCTACCTATGGCACAAAATCTGGCAACGAAATTAAAATTTCCTTGCCCAAAGGGTCTTTTCGGTGAGGAAATCGGATTTGTCGGCAAATAGAAGCTTTTGGTGAGGAAATCGGTTTTCGTCGCCAAATGGGTACCCTTTGGCAAGGAAATGCATATTTTCCTCGCGAAAAGTTGCTCTTTTGCAAAGAAATTATCTTTCCTCGTCAAAAAGGTTAGATTTGGCGAGGAAATAAATATTTCATCGCAAAAGAGTAGCTTTTCGCGAGGAAAATCATATTTCATCGCCAAAAGGTATCCGTTGGCGATAAAATTTGTATTTCCTTGCCACTTCTAATAATTTTTTTTTTTTTTTAAACTGATCATGTCAACCCATAATTGATCCTGCTCTTCTTCAATACATGATCGGATGGTGCTATTTTAAAATAAATTATACATCTATATCTATTATATATAGAATACTTATAAATTATTGAAAAAATGCTAATGATTTAAATTGTGCAATATTATCAACGATTAGTAAAGTGACTCAATAGTGGATTGAGTGATTTGGAGTTTGAGCAGGATCTACTTCAAAATTGAAATTTATTTTGCAGTTTGGTAGCTTTTAAGATTTATGCACTTAGGGGATGTTCTGCCAACAATGTTTTTAGAATAAACTGATTTTTTACGGTTTTTTATATGATGTATCATGAGATAATGATTTGTCTTGATTTTTGAAAAAAAACAGTTTTTTGTTCGTGGAACACCCCATATAGTAGTTGTTATGCTAGCGATTTATTTAAGAAATAAATTAAATTATAGTACGATTCATGCTTTAAAGTAAAATTGTAACAATCATTCATAATAATAGATCGACTTAAGTGATTTTGGGATGTTTCATTTCCACTAATTAAATTAAACTTTAAGGTCAAATACAATTCAGTAACATATTCCAAGATAATCAATATGGCTAGCTTACCTAAAAAATGGAATGAATTGCAAGGCTGGTTAGGTGGATAGGTGCTAGGCGCGTTATTGAAGAGATCAAGGGGTCGAACTTCAGCGGGAGCAAAGGAGGAAGCTTGGGAGAGCATTAAAATTTTTTTGCATTGTGCTACATTTAGCGACAAAAAATTTCCTCACCTAAAATGGAATTGGCGAGGAATATTTTCCTCGCAGAATGCTGTTGTAGCCAATAGTATCAAGTGCCGGACGAAATTTTTTTTAGAAATGGCGAGGAAAAAAATTTGTCGCTGGAGCATCAATTTTCCCCTCGCAAATACCTTTTGCGACACCGTATAGGCGAGGAAAGTGGGCAAGGAAATATTTCCTCGCTAATACCTTAGGCGAGGAAAATTGATGCTCCAACGACAAATTTTTTTCCTCGCCATAGCATGATTTTGTTGTAGTGCCTAGCCCCCCGCGTCCGGCTTTACCTTGTCTGGTGCATGCCGCATTTTGTGGTTTAGGGAGGTAAAATAGCCAAACAGAGTGGGCATAGAGCCTTTATGCACTTGCTCTAAGTCCACAAAGCACATGGTAGTGGACCCGACTACATGTACAGAGGGTAGTGTCCCGAAAATGAACCGATCGTGTTTGGGGACCCACTTTTGGGTCCCACACGAGTGATCCAATCCGTTCATTATTCTTAAAACATTTTTCCAAAGGGCTCCACAAAATTTCAGCTCAATCAGACGGTTAGAAACGCTCGAACCAAAGTCCCACCGTTTTAATCTCCTCAGGAAAATGTTTTAAGAATAATGAACTATTTGGATCACTCGTGTAAAATCCAAAAGTGGATCTCCGAACACGATCGGTACATTTTCTGGACACTATCCTCTGGACTCATGTGTTTACCGCATGGTAGTCGTCTTTAACAAATACAACATTACATGTACTCCCTCCGTCTCAAATTGTTGGTCCTTCTTTCCTTTTTTGAATGTCCCAAAACATATGGCCATTTCAAAAAATTAACAAAGAAAAGTGTGTACTTCTTTCCTTTTTTGATACTTTTAAAAAAAAGTTGGATTCCCAAAGTAGGACCAACAATTTGGGATGGAGGGAGTATTTGCATATGGACCAAATGACATGGACTGCAAATGAAGTTTTACCATTAAAAAAAAAAAAAAAAACTACTGAACATGTGTTGAATTTTATGCTTCTTTTTTTATACTTCCTCCGTCCCAAATTGTTGATCCTTCTTTCCTTTTTTGGTTGTCCCAAAATATATGGTCATTTTAAAAAGTTAACAAAGAAAAATGTGTACTTCTTTCCTTTTTTGGTACTTTTCATAAAAAGTTGGATTCCCGAAGTAAGACCAACAATTTGGGACGAAGGGAGTACTACAATAATGTCAATATAATAATTGAACTGTACACCTCAACAACAAAATAAAATAAAATAAATGTACACATCAAACATCAAGAAAGGTTCTTTGGAAGTTGGACAACCTACAGGTATGGGTTAATGGTCTGTGCAGTGCATTAGGTGTACAACACGCATACTATATGACCTATTTGAGGCTCATCAAGGGTCTTTTTTTTTTATCTGAATCATTCATTTTATTCATCTCGTCGAGTGTGTAGTGCACCTAAAAAATTCATATTGGTCGGAGATCTTTAACAATGTTTTTCAGACTATATTTTTCTTGAAAACAAAATACTCAAAGAAATTATTGTTTTTGACTTTTTTTCTACAAATCAATAACACTACTTCAAAAATGGTTAAAGATGACACACCAAAAATTGATACAATGACAGTTTTGGTAAAACTGTTATCGAAAATATGAGGGTAGAGTTTTAATGTCAATGTATCCTAAAAACTATCATCTTTGCCATATAAGATGACGGTTTAGAATAAAAGTGGCATTATTATCTCTTCTTTAATGTCAGTTTTTGCTAAGAACTGACATTAAAACAAAGTGCTTCCAGAAACCCAAATGAAAAACCTTTTAATGTCAGTTTTCCTTAAAAGTGACATTGAACTAAGCCCTTTCAATGTCAGTAGTGTCAGTAGAACTGACATTGAAGTTGATCATAAAAGATGACGGTCAAAAAATGACATTAAACGTATAAGATGATAGTTTAAAACCGTCATCTTATATTTTCAATGTCTAATGTAACAATTTAAATCTAAAACTGACATAAAAAGTGCTCAGCTTAAAATTTTTCAAAAATATAATATAAATATTTTTGTTGGTTTTTTGTCAACAAGAAGCATGCTAGCTTAGTTGGTAACATGCATGCATGCGAGAAAATCAAGGTCTTGAGTTTGAGTCTTGGGGCAAGCAAATATTAGCTCATCACACAAGTGCTATGTAGGGCCACACAAGTGCCACGAGGGTGTCACGTGAGCTCTACTAGCACGAAAGCCACGTGTTCGAACTAGAATTGGAATTTTTTTTTTTTAAATGAAGGATAGATAAGATGACTATTTAAAACCGTCATCGTTGTCCTACATAGCACTTGTGTGATGAGCTAATATTTGCTTGCCCCAGAACTCAAACTCAAGACCTTGATTTTCTCGCATGCATGCAAAGATGACATGTTTACACTGTTATCTTATATATTTCAATGACATTTTTTGACTATCATAATAAATCTAGACTTTGTGTCACCTCCAAAGATGACATTTTTTTATGTTTTTTGACACCTTTTGACTGTCATGGTTTAAGATTTTTGTAGTACTATAAACTAAATAAGATTTTTTTTTTCTTAACGGCAAAGAAATTTTATGAATCAAAGTGTAAACTAAGTAGTTAACGATGTCTGAATCAACTCTGGACTGTTACTAGTGTTGAAAATGTGTATGATAATGAGTGAAAAATATTTTATAAAGTGCGTGAAAAGTATGGTAATGGGTAAAAAAATATTGAAGCGTGCATTTTTTATTACTACGCTTTTTAACTTATGGACTACAAATTGAACACCATGCCCACTGTCCTACCTACTTTTTCATTGGTTTTAACTCAAACTCAAGCTACTTTTTCATTGGTTTTGTCGCAGCAGAGCCCCCGAATTCTGGGCAGTAATAGTAGAACAAATTAGGTGGGACCGTGGGCAGTATTCTACCTCCAATTGCGACGAATTGGTGGCCTCTGCTATCCATTGGGGTTGGCATGGCCTGCCAACCCCATTCGAGCCGTCCGTTTCGTTCATCAGCGACTCAAATCTCATTTCTCTTGAGTGTATCTGAGTCGTCTATTGTTTGATATAATCCGAACCGTTGATGTGCAAAATAGATGACACAGATGGGGTGACAGGGCCCGCCGACCTCAACGGACGGCAAGCCTCCCGAGTCCCACTGCCAACGGTCCCACCTACTTTTCATTGGTTTTAACCCGGACTTACCTAGTACTTTTTCATTGGTCTTGTCGCAATTGCTCAAAAGTGAAGAGGAAGAGGTGGGGTGGGGGCTGGATCAACATTTAAAATGAAATACTTCGGCTCAAGTAGCTATCTTTCCTTCTTCTGCACCAAACCATGGCTGCTCATTACCTCTTCCTTCCTCTGCTTCTTCTCGCCTTATACATCTTCACCAAACACTTCCTTAACAAGATCAGAAACCTCCCACCAAGCCCTTTCCCAACCCTGCCCATACTCGGCCACCTCTACCTCTTCAAAAAGCCCCTCCACCGGACCTTATCCGATATCTCCGCCCGTTTCGGCCCAGTAGTCCTCCTCCACTTTGGCTCCCGTCCAGTCCTTCTAGTCTCTTCTCCCTCGGCTGCCGAAGAATGCTTCACCAAGAATGATGTAGTCTTCGCCAGCCGCCCTCGTCTCCTAGCCGGGAAACACGTCGGCGATGGCTACACAACCTTGGCCTGGGCCCCGTACGGCGAAAACTGGCGGAAGCTCCGCCGCATCTCCTCCAACGAGATCTTCTCGTCCCACCGCCTCCAGTTGCTCGGGGGCATTCGCGCTGAAGAGGTCAGGTCGTTGCTCCGCCGGCTGTCCCGGAGTGGTGGAGATCAGGCGGTGGATTTTCAGGCTGCTTGCTTCGAGATGGTGCTAAATGCGATGATGAGGATGATAGCCGGAAAAAGGTATCGATTAATTTAGTTTTCAGATTGTAGATGATTTCAAAGGGAACAAGTCCAATCTTGGGGCTTCTTGCCTTCAAACTAGTAGATGTCAAATTTGTTTTGAAAAATTATGTGCCAATTTAAGATTCTAGCTCCTAATCAATATGAAGCAATGTCAACCCTAAAAAGGTTTTCCTGAGCTCATTTTAATGATCGGAACTCATTGACACTTGATGTTAAAAGTCAAGTTGATCGCACATCAATCCAATGTTACAATCTTATTTTTTCGCAAAACAAATCTGTTCCAAAAACGCATTAAAAGATATCCAATCAATTTGACATGATTGATTTCCTCGATTAAACAAAAGGAATAGTCCCGATCATTGAGGTGAAACTGCAAAGAATCCTTTTCGAGCTGAAATTGTGTCAAATTCAAAACAAGGGAAAATTTAACATCTTACTTTGTCAAATCCCAATTTGAAATGAGAAGAGAGATGTCAACTTAAATAATTTTTTCCTTCTGGTGGAATTGCTTCAGATGTCGATTTGTTCAAATTTGATATATAGTTTGAAGAACAATGACTTAGGGTGCCGATACTAAGTTCTCCATCCTGGCTACTTTGTCAAATTTGTTTTTTGTTTTCGCATTAAGGGAGAGTATCTTAAGTATATTATGATTAACTTGTGTCTAAATCCCTATCAGGTACTACGGCGAGGATGTGGCGAAGGTGGAAAAGTTATTCCGATCGGAAGGGTCAAATATGGGGGATTTCTTGCCCATTTTGAGGTGGCTTGGAGTGGGAGGCTTTGAGAAGAGGTTGATGGCAACGCAGAAGAATAGGGATGTGTTTGTGCAGGAATTGATAGAAGAGACTCGGAGAAGAATGGGTAATGATGAGGCGGAAGGGAAGAAGAAGAAGACGATGGTTGAGGTATTGTTGACATTGCAAGACTCGGAGCCCGAGTATTACACAGATCGAATGATCAGAGGCATCATGAAAGTAAGAATTCGCGCTCTAGTTTCATTCACTTTTGGTTACTTGCTATCTAACTTGCAGACAATTATGGAAGCAAAATTTGATTCAAACAAGGAAAAAGAGGGTTTTTGCCAACTTGTAAAAAATGAAGGCTCTGTGGGTTTGAAGACGAGACATGTGTTCATTTAAAGGTTTTGAAAATGTAAAGGTTGAGGCTGAGCAAATGTTTTCACCTAATTTGTATCTGTAGGTTTTGTTAACGACGGGAACAGATACTTCATTGGCGGTTATGGAATGGGCGCTTTCACTTCTATTGAACAATCCCCAATGTTTAGAGAAGGCTCGAACTGAAATTGACATACGAGTTGGTCACGGCCGTCTGATTGATGAATCAGATATCTCAGACCTTCCTTATCTCCGTTGCATCATCAACGAGACACTGCGGATGTACCCAGCAGCTCCATTACTCGCGCCTCGTGAGTCCTCAGAGGACTGCACAGTGGGAGGCTTTCGCATCCCACGTGGCACTATGCTAGTGGTGAATATGTGGGCCATACAGAATGACCCCAAGATCTGGGTGGAGCCGAGTAAGTTCAAGCCGGAAAGATTTGAAGGGTTAGAAGGGTCAAGAGATGGGTTCAAGTTCGTGCCTTTTGGGTCAGGAAGGAGGAGTTGTCCAGGCGAGGGTTTAGCACTCCGTACGCTTGGGTTGACATTAGGGTCATTGATTCAGTGCTTTGATTGGGAAAGAGTGGGTAAGGAGATGGTTGACATGACCGAGGCCAGTGGACACACCTTGCACAAGGCTCAACCCTTAATGGCTAAGTGCAGGCCTCGTCCGACAATGGTCAACCTTCTTTCACAACTTTGAAACTCATTTCTATCAATTTTCTTGTAGTGAGTTTGAAGGACCGGCCAAGTTCCTCATGATGCCTATGTTCTGTTGGTGATTGCCTAGAACTTAGGTTTTGTATACATTTGCAACTATAATTCCATTGCCAAGATCTTTACTGCCACTCCATCAATTTTTTCAGCAACATGTTATCATAACTTCCAACTATGGTGTAGTGTAGGGGCAGACTTACCATGGGGCACATGGGCCGTGGGATCACATGTTTCTACTCAATTATGCATAATTTTCTTTACTCCTTTACATTTGGTTCGATTTAAGACTGCAAGGTGTAGTTTACACAACATGAAGATGCCGTCTCGATGATATGATCATTTATATTGTAGAGATCATAAATGGTTTGTATATATAAAAATTTAAGTTGATTGGACACTTGAAACAGCTGGATAAGAACACTTTTTTTTTTTTTTTTGCAATATTGTTCTTGTTTATCTCCTTTAATGGAGTTTGTTGTTCCATGTGTGGAACCTTTTTTACCCTTTATGGGTATTATTCAAATGTAATCAGTGAAGTTCTTCCCATGCCATATGGAATTTTTTACCCTTTTTTTTTTCCGGCAAGATCGTTTTCCCCGGCTGAGGGCTTTGGAATTTGGGTGATTGTAGCCGTTTATTAAAAAGGCAAAAAGAAGTCATGCATTGTCCTTCAATCGACCCAGGGACACTGTAGCGCACTTGATGCGTTGAACTGTGCAGAGCAGTATCCCAGCCGTCAAAAAATGTTTTTAACTATAGGGATTTAAATAAAAAAATTTCGCCAAGAATGCAAACCATTGAAAACAATTTTGAATGATTCAAATATGCCCTACATGATTAAGTCTAGTATTCAGATTTCAGGGCTGGCCGCTGATTATAAACAAAGACCATGACCAACTGGCTTATACATATTTTATACTCCAACACGTGATGAGAATTTATAATTAAGTCTAGTATTCAGCTTTCACAGCTGGCTATTGATTATAAACAAAGACCAAGGCCAACTGGTTTATACACATTTTATACTCCCTCAATCTTTAATTTATTGGTCATTTCTAGGAATTTTAATTAATTAGGAAAATATAACCATTACATTTGTCATACTTTTTTTTTTCTCTTTTAATCCTCCAAAACATCATCATTTTACATGTACCTACTCCAAAAAATAAAGATAAAAGTGAAATTTCATTAGCTAATATCCCCATAGTTTTTAATTGGAACAAAAATATTTAGGAGAGAGACTGGCCTGATTTGACTAAACTGGAAAAACTGGTTTTTTTGTTTTTATCGTTTTGTTCTTATTCAAATTTTTTTTACATTTGTTAGTTTTGCGTCAAGATTTTGTGGTTTTTGGATTTATCTCGTCGAGACGAATCCAAAGAGTATAAAATTATGGTCAAAAATAATAATTTTTTGAATAAAACAGAAAATAAACCAAAATAAACAAGTTTTTTAGATTATTTTTTTGTCTTTATTCACAAAACTTTAAGTTTGGCTAACAATTTTATACTTTTTAGATTTCTCTCGTTGAGACAAGCCAAGAAACCACAAAAAATCGACTGAAAAATAACAAATGCAAAAAAAAAATTGAATAAGGACAAAATGAAAAAAAAAAAAAACCATTTTTTTCAAATTAGCCAAATCAGGCCAAAGATTGGGCACTAGTACTGTTCCTAGGAATTTCCAGCATGAATGAATGCATTCGGTTGACTTTACCTCTCTGTTCATTGTCTTCCATGGCAGCCGCTCTGTTCATATACTTTTCTTTGTTTTTCTCTTTATGTATCTTGGCCGAACACATTCTTCACAAGCTCCAAAACTTTCCCCCAACCCCCTTCCCAATACTACCCTTGATCGGTCACCTCCACTTGTTGAAGAAACCAATCCATAGAACGTTATCCAATCTCTCTGCCCGTTACGGCCCCGTACTTCTCCTCCGATTCGGGTCCCGGCGTATCCTCTTGGTCACCTCTCAATCGGCAGCCGAAGAATGCTTCACGAAGCACGATATCGTATTCGCCAACCGCCCTCGTCTACTCTCCGGAAAACACCTCGGCTACAACTACAGCTCCATGGCTTGGGCACCCTACGGCGACCACTGGAGGAACATCCGTCGGATCGCTTCCCTGGAAATTCTCTCGTCTCACCGCCTGCAAATGCTCTCTCACATCCGTCTGGACGAGGCCCTGACTCTTGTCCGCCGCCTGTTGTGGGTTTCTGCTGGGAACCCAGATCAGGCGGCGGAAGTGGACATGAAGTCGGCCTTCTTTGAGTTCACTTTTAATTGCATGACGAGGATGATTGCCGGAAAGAGGTACTACGGCGAGGACGCGGCAAGATCTGAGGAAGCAAAGATGTTTCAAGAGATAGTGGCGGAGACGACGCGTTTGGCTGCGGAAAAGAACATTGGAGATTTCTTGCCATTTGTACAGTGGTTTGGTAGTGGAGCTATAGAGAAGAGGTTCGTGAAGGTACATCGTAAGAGAGACAAGTTTATGCAGGATTTGATCGATCAGCAGCGTGAAATACTGAGGTCTAATGAATCTTGTTTTGGTGAGAAGAAAAGGACCATGATTGAAATTCTGTTGTCACTGCATGATGCAGAGCCTGAGTACTACACAGATGAAAATATCAAAAGCCTTATGCTGGTAAGACATTTGTTTATCGAGTAATAATTCATACTTGGTGCCCCAACACCCTTATCCGTTAAACATTTTCATGGGTCTATACACTTAGTACTACCATAGAAATGTAAGGTGGATAACCAATAATTTCCTTGTTCATCACTATGCACGGAACCGTATGCTTTTTCTTTTGGGATATGATTGTCAGCTGAGCTATTGACCGCGAGTGAATGATGTGTTGGCGAAAAAGTGCGCCTTTTATATAGTCGCCTTTCATAACCGGATGTTCAGGCAGGAGCGGAGCCACATGGAGACAAGAGGGGTCAATTGACCCCCCTGACTCCCAAATTTTTATAGGGATTTTACTAGTATACCTCACAAAATTGCTAATTGACCCCCCTTTGATTATTTTTTTTGTCCCCCTGAACCAAAATCCTTACACCCCCCTAAACGCGTCTAATTCTTGCCCCCCCGAACCAAAATCCTGGCTCCGCCCCTGTGTTCAGGCCATCTTGTGCGCACCTCGATTAACTTCGGGCCAATTTTTGGTCAAAATAGGAATGCTCTTTCTGTGATTAAGATGCTCTAGCTGTGATAGAAGCAGTGAAGTGCTGCTTATAAATTATTTCAGAAGGATACAATTTAGACTATTGTTATGTAAAGACCTTCATTTTGCTATCACAAATTGAAACTTAATTGAAATCCCAAA
Source organism: Vaccinium darrowii (assembly GCA_020921065.1). Taxonomy (NCBI): domain Eukaryota; kingdom Viridiplantae; phylum Streptophyta; class Magnoliopsida; order Ericales; family Ericaceae; genus Vaccinium; species Vaccinium darrowii. Next base: position 8,560,396 of record CM037157.1, read on the forward strand.
TTCATATAAACAGTCCAAAATCTTAAGAGCAGCTCTAATCTGCCGCCAATTCTTTAGGCCTGTCTTTCTCAACAATTAGCGTAATCGCTCTGCTCTCTGTTGATGAAGGTTTTACTGCAAGCCGGAACGGATACTTCAGCTGGAACTATGGAATGGGCAATGTCAAACTTGCTCAACCATCCAGATGCTTTAAAGAAGGTACAAACAGAAATCGACGCTCGTGTTGGGGAAGTCCGGCTGATTGATGAGTCCGATCTGACTGAACTTCCTTACCTGCGTTGCATTATTAACGAGACACTGCGGATGCACCCTCCAGCTCCTCTACTCTTACCGCATGAATCATCTGCAGAATGCACCGTCGGAGGTTTCAAAATCCCACGCGGCACAATGCTACTGGTGAACTTGTGGGCTATACAAAATGACCCCAAGATCTGGGAGGAACCTAGCAAGTTCAGGCCAGAGAGATTCGAAGGGCTACAAGGGTCAAGATATGGGTTCAAGTTCATGCCTTTCGGGTCAGGGAGGAGGGGTTGTCCTGGGGAGGGATTGGGCTTGCGCATGGTCGGGCTCGCATTGGGGACTCTGATTCAGTGCTTTGATTGGGAAAGCGAGGGAACGGTTGACCTGACCGAAGGTGCTGGAATCAACGCACCTAAGGCTCAACCATTGATGGCCAAGTGTCGGCCGCGTTCAAAAACGATGACACTTCTTTCTCATATTGCAGCCAACCATGTCTCTTGAACCAGTGAAAAAATTGAGCCAAGTGTTTAGTGTTGTTGTGAGGTTCGAATCAAAACAAGCTTTCGACCCGAGACAGGATTTGAATCGGAGTTTGCACTGTCACTCCTGTTGTTCATCGATCTATTTGCGAACATTTCAACTTTGGTGTAACAAGAGAATCTATTGGCATCATCTCTGTAAATGAAATTATTTTTTCAAACGGTTGGTGGCATTCACATCAATCTCACGCATATGTGATCAGAAATTGATATGTCAAACTAAGAACTGCAGTTTCACTACTGTCCTTTTCAAGGTTTTAAATAACGGTTTTGTGACAAGTAACGGTAACAGTTTGAGTGTAACGGCTTTGGTAGTATCGGACGTTACGTAAGGGGAATCGGGTGTAGCGTTCGTGAATTTTTAAAGAACATTTTTTCATAAAAAAATAATTTTAAATTGCTTATATAACCCGTAATAGTCGAGCGGCTGTAACGGTCGTGAACCGGATACGGACTGATACAGAATGGGAACCGACCGATACGCATGTAATTTTTTCCTCTCATCAGTGTCCGGGGTGTGACAATATCAGAAGGGCCAAAAACCGTTACGTAACTGTCAATGCGTTACGTAACGGCCGGTATTTAAGATTATGGTCATTTGACAATAACAAATCACTTCCACACGGGTTATCACTTGTTTGTCCACTCTCGATAGTTAATTTGAATCTATACATCATTTCATCTATACTAATATATAAAGGGGAGCAGCACTTTGGTGTCCTCTTTTTTTGAGATTGTGTATACTTTTCCAATGCCGAAAATGACCCCGTCAAATAACTCACAACTGAATGGACATGACTTGAAAAAAGAAAACTGCAAGGGAGTTTCAAGGGACCAAAAAAAAAAAAACTGCAAGGGACCAAAAATGGAACATGTACACATCAACTCCACGTCAACCCATTTCCCTCCTACTCCAGAAGTCTGAAAATAGTAACTACCTCTTCCATCTACATTCCTGCGCTTCTCTCCCACTGCTTCTTCGGCAATAACGGCATCGACTAGCAGTATCGATGTCTACAAATCTCCCACCTTACCCCGCCATCTCCTATCCATTTTAACTTCCGAATGGATCGTCGGAATCAAAAAATTCCCGCCATTCAGTCTCTTAAATGACTGGACTCCGTCAAACAAAGAATTTGGCATTGTGTGCCAATATCCTTTTGAATAGCGTATTCACAAGAGGTTGATATACTGTTAGATCCTTGAAATGTACGCATTATTATGTAGGCATTATTATCTAATAAAAAATGCTATATTGCAAAAAAGCAGTTTATGTTTCAGGTTAGTTCGGTTTCCTAATGTTTTCTTTGTACTAGATGCCGAGGCACAGGCAAGGTGTGTGCAAGTCGACATTTGACAAAAAGAACCCTATGCGGGAGACAGGATCTGAAAAAACTATCAAGTTGGACTTGCACACGCATCACGTGTGGCCCGACTTCTAGTGTTTATTATGCCCAAGCATAACAAACCCCGTCGATCGTGACACTAATATGGTCCCATTCGAGGCCGAAAAAAAGTGAACTGGTTTGTGAATTTTGTCCAATTCGTCGAGCTTGTTGCATACATCTAAAATCACTCTAATCGGAAACTAGTGATGGCATGAACGGAATATAAACCGTTCAAATCAACTTTTTGAACCGGGAATGAGCTCCATGTAGCGGTCACGACAGACTTCTTGTCCAACTCACATTACCCCTCCCTCCCCCCAATTATGTTCTAATGGTTAAAGCTATCCGACACTGCCTTATTTCAACCTTTTTTTTGGATGAAGAGATAAAAATTTCATTAATCTACCAATCAAAATACAGCCACCTACAAAAAAAAAATTAAGAATAGAAAATAAAAAACGGAAAAGGAAAAGGGAGAAACAAGAAACCGCCAATGCATGCGCCGCTGCTGTCACCCGTCGTAGCCCGCCGCCGCCGATGTCGGGAAGCCAAATCGAGGGGTTCTCAATCTGGCTCCCCTTAGTCCATAAATCAGACGTGGTCGCCTATACCAGAACAGAGAGGATCATCCGCCACGGAGAGTCTCCGAACGCCAAGAGCAGCCATAGAGGATCGGAGTCTCCGAACACCAAGGAAGCGCAGCTATACAGGATCTGACAATATTTTATTGGATTTTATATTCCAACTTGTTAAATTTATTGGCGTTTTCCGGGCTTTAAACCTTTTGGAGTTTGTAATTGTTCTTTGTATTTTTGGGTTCGGGTGGTAGTTTCTAAGCATAAAGTCTAGTGCACCGCTCCCAAGGTCAAGACCCGTGATTCAAAACTTCATGTTGCAAGTAGCTTGGCCCTCAATCCGAAAAGTTATATGCATTTCATGCATTCACTTCTTGCATGTTTAATCTAGGTTCTTGCTAGCAGTTAATTGAAATTGTGTCTAGCTTAATCCTTGGTTAATCTAGATTGCATTGGCTGTGTTTGGTTAGATAGTTTAGTTTAGTTTTGATGATGTCATCAGGTGTAATGAGTGGAAAGAGATAGAGAGAGAAATGATGATGTCATCAAAACCAAAACTAAAACTAAACTGGGAAACGAACAGGGCCATTATCATTTCATACCATTTTTTTTACTTAGTCAAAGGCGTGAGATTGATTAGTTTTGGTTAGGTAGAGTGGACACTTAGTTTTTTTGTCTAAGGCATGAAATCTCTTAAGTAACCAGTAGCTAGCGTTTCCCATGTGTGACTAGCGATTCACGCGCCCCGAGAGCCCCAGGAGCGTGGTTGGCTCTTCATCCCATAGGAAGAGTGACTCCTTAGTGTGGGAGGCATTTCAACCTGATTTTTAGAGTGTCTCCTTTCGCCTCCTTAGAGTTGGCCACGCTTAGTCCTTTAAGCCTGATTTTGCATATGTGTCACTCTCTTATTGGTCCCTTCTAGGGTTTTGTACCTTGCACTATAAATAGATCTCATTCTCTCATTTAAGGGATGACTTTTAGACATCAGCCCACTTTAGAGAGAGAAAGTCCTCCCCTCTTATATTTTGTGTGCTTGGTGTTTTAAGATGATCTAAGCTTGCTTGCTTTAATCATCTTATTTTTATCAATCTAGTGTAATCCTTTGAATGGGTTTATCTCTAGTTTGATTTTGTTCGCAAAAATCTTCATCAAATCATTTCACTTTTCATAAATCATGGTTGGTTGCCTTCACTTCTGCATGGCCGGATGATCCGGAGCCGTTGTGTTATGGAGATTGAACTGTGCGCTAGCGTGCATATTGAGAAATTCAATTCGAAAACAAATACAGTTTGTGTATCCTTGTAAATAAATTCGCGAACTAAAAAGCGCACTGGCATTTAAACGAATCATATGTCACCACGTATGCATGTTTACCCAAGAAAAAGTCTGTAACGTATGAAGTTGGGAAAGTAATTCACAGTCCAGGTTGATTGAAACAATCTGCCACACTTAGTCTCCCAAATAATAAAATCAGATAAAATCAATAGTTGATTTTAGCAAATGAGGAAGCCATTTGCTAAAATCTTATACTTTATTATTTGAAAAACTCCCCCTCAATAAATATGATAGACTCGACTCCATACAAAGCACATTACGTACAAAACTAAATTACTTAGGCTGGCATGACACAATCGATTTTGACAACTCTTATGAGAATGTTGGTCAACCTAAGTTACATAACCAAGCAAGATATTGTTAGGAAGGAGCATTCAAAGGAATAACATTGCCACATGGTAGTTCGGGAGTATTTAATAATTAGCTACTCATTCTCTCATATTGTTTGTTCATTTTTACTATTTGGAACTTACTACGAAATTGTCTACATGTACCAATTTATAATATTTTTTGTATGAAATATGAATTTTGTTTGATAGATCTCAATTAGCCGTATTAAACAAAATTTTCAAAAATATACAAAACATTATAGCTTGTGATATATATTATATAGACAATATTTTGAAGAGCACATATGTTAATATTGGAAAAATAAATTGTGACAGATGGAAGGTATAGTAATTTCCACACCAAAACAATTATACCAACAAATCTATTTCAATCAACAATCCCATACGCGACAACAACCTAAGGGCATTCCCATTTGGCTTTGCAATTTAACTTTCAAGTCAAAATAGGGAGCCAAACCCCCCAAAACCCAAAAAAATCAGGCTCTTTATTTTCACTCACCAAATCGTTTTTGCTACAGTATCGCACCAAATTTGGTGCGGTACTGTTCACGCACCAACTATTTTTTATTGTTAACTTCGGTTTCTTTTCCCGGATGCGTCAGAGAGACAGAGGGAGGGGACAGGAGAGGGGGAGGGTGGGTGGGGTTCATGGGCACGTGGCTAAAAGTGATGGGTGGAAAATGTTGTAATGGCTGACGTGGGGTACTCATTACTGACAAAGTTTAACTCCCCAGTAGGGGAGATTCAAATTGTAGGGAAAATTTTTTTTTTTTTTTTATAGATTTGAGGGAAGTAGTTTAATATAGTAAAGTTAAAATAGAGAGTTTGATTTTGTGAGTTTTTTGTAAAGTTACTTGCTAATTTATAAAAAGGTGTTTTTGAAGTTAAATTTGGTGAAAATTTTGGTGCGTCTGATAAGGATGCTCTAAAACGCGACATTCTTTGGGATTTGACGTTCGTGCCCTCTGATTATGCTGACGTGTCACATTGGCATGTGGCCATACCTTTCCTAGTGCCGCACTTTACACCAGATTTAGCCCCAAGCTCCCAACCAGGCTACAAATAAAACCAGCATGACCAGCACCGCACGAGACACGGCGCTGTCTCGCTGTCTTTTCCTCTAAAGTACGACGTACCATCGCACGATCGTTATCCTGCCCCCACCACCACCACCGTATCATCTAAAAAAAAAAACTCCACCGCCGTCGATTCAACCTCCGCCGTAGACTTGGAACGATGAGCACAACCGAAGAGAATAGTCCGACCGCAGACAGAAAAGACGATGAAGAGGAGGACCGCCTGTTATTGTCCTCCTCGCAATTTCAATCATCCACGTCGCCTCTATCGGACGACGATGAGGAAGTTGCGTACGAGTCGCGCGAGAAAATCACGATCGTCAATGTCGCCGATGCCGACGGCGGCGATTACTCGGTGACCCCGCCGTTCTCGTGGAGGAAGCTGTGGTTGTTCACGGGCCCAGGGTTTCTAATGAGCATAGCGTTTTTAGATCCGGGGAACCTGGAGGGAGATCTACAGGTAAGGAGAAGACCGAGGGATGGAAGAGCCCGAACGACTCTCTCTTTCTACCGTTTCAAGTTTATCTTAGAATTGTAGTAGTTTTCTTTTTAAAATTGTGAAATTGTATAAGTTCGTCTGTCAAACATCGCGTTGAACCATCAAAGTCCCGCCCAATCAAGAGTTTTGGCTGGGAAAAAAATGTTAGTTTTAGCAATACTTGAGTTTTTGCAATACTATATGTTTTGCAGGAAATCTAGAGGGAGATTTATTAGAATTTCACTAGTTTTTTTTATTCGAGAACTTTGAAATTATATAAGTTCGCCGCCCGACATCATTTTGAACGATCAAAGAATGGCGAAAATGTTTTAGTTTTAGCAATACTTATGGCTTGTGTAATACTATGCTTTGCTTTCTTAACTGTGATTATGGATGAGAATATCTTAGTGCAATCAAAGGGCGGTCCAATCAAGAGTTTCGGAGAGCATTAGATTTAGCAACTTGTATAGTTTTTTTTGTCTATGTTTTGCCTTTTAAATTGATAGGTTCACAAGATTTTATCTAGCTATAAGTTCGGAGGATATCTTAGTACAATCGAAGGCCCCTCCAATCAAGAGTTTCAGAGAACATTAGTTTTAGCAATACTTATAGTTTTGCTTACCATGTTTTGATTTCTGAAATAGATAGGGGTACAGAAGATTGTATCTAACTATAATTAGAGATGAGGATATCTGAGTACAATTGAAGACCCGTCCAATCAAAAGTTTTGGCAAAAAATATTAGTTTTAGCTGTACTTGTAGTATTTTTTTCCCGTAATTTTATGTTTTGCTTTTCAAATAGATAGGGACGTTGTATCTCGGTATAATTATAGATTATTATACCTCAGTAGTTGCATAGGTTGATCGAAAATGTGTACGTACTCTTTGTGTTAGTATTTTATTATTTGTATAAGCAAACTTTATATCGCCTTTCATATGTTAGAAATTCTCTTTAATGTTCGTGCACTCAACTTTGAAATCTTGTGCTGCCTACAGGCAGGGGCTATTGCTGGATACTCACTGTTGTGGTTGCTGATGTGGGCGACAGCGATGGGGCTGTTGATTCAGTTATTGGCAGCGAGGGTGGGGGTGGCAACAGGGAAGCATTTGGCGGAGTTGTGCAGGGAGGAGTATCCTCATTGGGCAGGGATTTTGTTGTGGGTCATGGCGGAGCTGGCGTTGATTGGGGCTGATATTCAAGAGGTGATTGGGAGTGCTATTGCGATTAAGATTCTTAGTAATGGGGTTTTGCCTCTTTGGGCTGGGGTTGTGATCACTGCTTCTGACTGGTTAGTTTTCAATGAATTCCTTTTTCTGTTTGTTTGGATTTTCGGAGCACTAATTGGGGATTAAAAATATATTAGACGGAAGACATACTAAGGTGACAAAGACCACCAATGAAACAGTAAAAAAAACCAAACAAGATTATTGATTCATTCATTTTGAAATTGGGTGTCCAACCATGTTGCCCGCACCTCAAACTTCCAGAACCTTGAAATTAACGACTTAGCAAACCTTGAGTGGCCCAAGATTTGGAATGTTTTAGCCTTCGCAGATTCAACCTTGCGATGCCTCGGGCAAGGCCTTAGTTGTTCTCTCATGCCCATTGGACCAAACCCCTTAAACTATCAAGGATGCTAAGTGAAGGAATCAAGGAAAAATGAGTTTTTTTCGAATGTCATGGTATATCTCTTGACAGAGCATAATGGTGAAAAAGCTTGAATTTGGCTTGAGAAAAGATGGGGTGAAGGAAAGACATTGAATTGTGCATGCTGTTAATGGTTTGGGGCCTGAAGGACGACTAGCTGCACTTTAGTAATGAGAAAAAGATATGGCACAAGAAAAGATTAAGTTTTGAATGACAAGAGCAGATTTGTTCTTCGTTGCTTGCAACCTGGAAGTACAAATAGCTTCACTTCTAAGAGATGCGAGTTTAATTGTTTAGGTAAGTGAGATCCTGTTTTACTTGTTTACGTACCAAAATAACATATTGACATCAAAATTGGTCATTTTCTACTTTTTTTCCGCAACTCTGCATATAATATAGTTAGTTGTATGGATTGTTCTTTACGCTGACATTTGATCATTCGGACGGTCTATGCTAGTCCGCTTTAATCTATGCTAGTCGACTTTAATTCTTGTATGACATTATTAACTTTCAGTTATGACATAGAGGTCTGACATTGAGTTTCAGTGTCTTGCCTTTCGAAAATTTTCATTTTATTAATAGAAACCTACACCAACTGTGGTGACCATCATCTTGAAAACCATGCCTGACTAAACCTCTTGATGGTTGGGAAGAACTCGCCTGAGCCCTTGAACCTCCTGCAAAAGCAACGCCCAGCGCTAGTGCCAAGCCCGGCCGGAATGTGGTTGGGAAGGCACTTCAACAGTCTAGTGAGAGTTTTGCTTGAGAGAGAAGTACAGAGTATTGAAATGGAGAGTTGTATGTGTACCTCTTAGGGTTTACCCCAGTTCTTAGATAGACCTCTTAGCTTGCTCACCAAGTTGTCACGAGCTAGGCACGCACAGTAACCGCTCCGGGGTGACGTCATCCATGAAGCACTGGATAATGCAGTTACACCACATGCTCAAATTGCCTGCTGTATTTGACGCAAGTCATGTAGGAATTAGGATCTACCTGGAACATATGACTCAGTCAGATCGGTTTGGTTTCGGCCGACATGCCAGGACCGAACTCTGACGGTTGGTTAATCTTCTCGGTTGACCTATTTGGCCTTAACAGTCGTCGACTCGTCGGGCTTTTGGCTCGGGCTTCATTTGGACCCTCGGCATATTCAGCCGACTACAACAACTATTTAGTGCTCATTCTAAATCCTTCTTTCTCCTTTGAAAATTTATTGCTTTCAGTTTGCGTAATATTGGAAATAAAAGTTCATTCCGTTGACAGGGTGTGTTTTCTTTTTCAACCGTGAACAGTTTCATGTTCTTATTTCTGGAGAACTATGGCGTACGGAAATTGGAAGCTGTTTTTGCAGTCCTTATCTCAACCATGGCATTATCATTTGCCTGGATGTTTGCTGATACAAAGCCCAGTGGGAAGGAACTTATGTTAGGTGAGAAAATTCTTTTGTTTTGGTTGTGGATTCTCCTTGTTACATTCAGAAAAGGTCATGATTGCTCATTTTGTGGGTAAAAACTGAATTTGTAGGTCTTTTGGTTCCAAAACTCAGCTCAAGAACAATTCGGCAGGCTGTCGGAGTGGTGGGATGTGTTATAATGCCGCACAATGTATTCTTGCATTCTGCTTTGGTACAATCAAGGAAGATTGACCCTAACAAGAAAGGGCACGTCCGAGAGGCACTCAACTACTACTCAATTGAATGCTCCATGGCCCTTATCATCTCGTTCATGATCAACTTGTTTGTTACTACCGTATTTGCTAAAGGATTCTATGGAACCAAACAAGCCGACAGTATAGGCCTTGTAAATGCAGGGCAATATCTCCAAGAAAAATATGGTGGAGGGTTGCTCCCAATCCTCTATATTTGGGGCATTGGGCTATTGGCAGCTGGGCAAAGTAGTACCATAACTGGCACTTATGCTGGACAATTTATCATGGGAGGTTTCCTTAACCTTCGATTGAAGAAATGGTTGAGGGCATTGATCACACGGAGTTGTGCTATTGTGCCCACTATCATCGTTGCTCTTATATTTAACAGATCTGAAACTTCGCTTGATGTACTGAATGAATGGCTCAATGTGCTTCAGTCCATTCAAATTCCCTTTGCTCTTATCCCGCTTCTAACCTTGGTATCAAAGGAGCAAGTCATGGGAGTCTTCAAAGTTGGACATACTCTGGAGGTAAAGGGTTATTCTTCCATTGATGTGCATATTAATCGTTGCTTTGTAATTGGCTTGGCTTTTCAAGTTATAACCTTCCACAGAAAAAATTACTATCGCTATCTTGAGACTTTGATATTTGTGCATTTATGCTTGCAAGTAGAGGTGGCAATTGTCAACCCAACCCAAACTACCCACTTATAACCCAACCTAATCCACCCACATTGTAATATGGGTTGATATGGGTTGAACCATATTAACCTATATTTATATAAGTTGGATTGGGTTGAAAATTGATTGAAAATGGATTGTAATTTCACAATCAAATTCACAATAGCATGAACTGGATTCGAAAATGGCGGCTTCAAAGCAAGGGGAGGGCCAGTACTACCTCCAATTTCAAACTGCTCTGTTTTCGTTGATCAAAAAAAAAAAAAACACCTCTCTGCTTTTTGCAAATGTTTTGTAAAAACTCGACACATTCAGGAGGTGGAACAATGTTGTGTAAGTTTTGTAAAAATTCAGTTTATTCTATTGAATATCGATAAGGTCTTAATCAATTTATTCATTTTTTCCGTTTTAAATCATCGCTGAACATCTAAAAAAAATTGTAATTTTTTTCTTTTTTTGCTACAATGCTATATAAGGTTTTTTGCTTTTGTTTTTGTTTTTGTTTTTTTTTTTTTTTTTTTTTTTTTAAATACGGATCGAATTCGTATTTTTGGATTGGATATCCGTTTTTTCAGATTCGGATTATTGAAGCTAGATTTAGAGAGTTCGGATTCGGTTCGGATTTAAGTTATTGTAATTTTTGCATTTGTTAGTTTCGGGTCAACGGTTCGTCACGACGAGAGGAATCTAAAAAGTCCAAAAAAAATATAAAAATATTTAAAGACAAAAATAATCCAAATAGTTGTGAGTTATTGGATTATTCACAACTATTTGGAATATTTTTGTCTGTATTCAAAAGAATTTAGTTTAGTTAATAATTTTTTACTCTGTAGATTTCTCTAGTCGAGACAACCCAATAATCCACGAAAAATCGACGCAAACTAACAAATGCAAAAAAAAAATTGAACATAGAATAATACAACGATTGCAGATGTATTTCTTGTTCGAAAGTTACCAGTCCCTCGTGTTGGATTTGTATCATTTCTTTTTTTGATCGGCATGGATCTGTATCATTAATCAACTTTCATGTGTTTTGAATTCCAAAACGTTCTTTTGTTTTTTTTTTTTTAGGTAAAGATCAATTCTAAACCATGGGGGAAAAGATGGGTTGGGTTGGGTTGGTTTGGGTTTGGCTTAACCTATATTTGATCCACCCATATTCAACCCATCTAATGTTGGCCCATATTTAACCTACCCATATTCAACCTATAACCCAAATCAACTCACTCAAACCCAACCCAACCCACCCATTTGCCACCTCTACTTGCAAGGAACTATAAAAGCTTATACAGAATTTAGAGGATGCCATATGTAGTACGGACACAAGAATTCTAAAAAATGGACACGGACACAGCGGGAGACACGACAAAAATAAATAAATAAATTATTAACTGTATATAAATATATCTTATATGTATGTAGTAACTATTTAAATACATAGATATCTACACTTTTCTTATCATATGTAAGATTCATAGATATCTTCAATTTAAATAGTTGATTGGAAGTAGGTAATTCTAAAATGAAAATCAATATTTGAGCAATTAGTTATTGGTCCGCAGATTTTCGTACTGAAAGGAGCCCATACTTGGCCATTCTTTGGCCATTTGGTAATTGGTCCACTAAATTTGTGTACCGGAGCCAAACTTGACACTAACAATCAAAACCTTCAGGGAGAGAATAGTATAAACAACATTAAGAGTGGGAAGGTGATAAATCAAACTGATGACAATTATAAAATTGAGAGTAACCTTTGAGCAATTGATAATCACTCTGGCAAATTCTCAGTTCTAGCCTTGTAGGGCTGAATTGTGGTGGAATGTGCGGCAGAAGGAAGAGGATAATAGATATTAACCATGAAGTGCGATCATGTCTTAGTGTGGGGAATAAAAGAGCTAGTTGTTTAAGAGTTCAAAACCAAAAATGGTAAAACTTAATTGGCAGTGCACATTTTAGTTTAAGATATGTTTTTTTTTCCCCTGTTGCATTTAAATGGACAGCATGTGGCATGGGAGTATGGACATGGGAGGATGGGCGTGGAAGTTGTGGATGACATGTAAATTTTCTTTTCATTTTTTTATTTATTTGTTTGGTGCCTGGAGAATTCAATTATTGCCATTGGGGTGTGAATGTGTAGTATGGACCAATACGTGTCCAATAATTTAATTTAAGGGTGGCATGTCCAATATGTGCCTCCGCTTGCTATGAAGCACGTATACTCTATTTTGGCCTCCGTATCACGTATTGTACGCGTATCGGATACGGATATGCTCCGGATACGTATCCGATACGTTTTTTTTAAAGTATCCAGAATTTAAATTTATTTTTTGGTATTCGGATACGTTTTGGATACGCTCGGATACGTTTCGGATACGCTAGGATACGTTTCGAATACGCACGGGGGTAAATATGTTATTACTCGAAATATATGGGGTAAAATTGCAATTAGATTTGGTGCTGTGTTGTTTTGCACCTCTAATAAGCTAAATTACACTGGAAGTCCCCCCAATTTAAGTTCCTATCATTTTATATGCTCTAGTATTTGTTATTATATCAATTTAAGACCCCAGCTTTTGTATATTTTATTTTCTACATCTAACGAAGCATGGTCAAACTATAATATCTATAAATTTTTTTTATTTACTTTTATATAACATATATTTCACTTATTAGGAATTAAAAATCATATATATAAAATATATATTTTATTTACTTTTATATTCAACGTATCCCCCAACGTATCGTATCCTATTTTTTGGAAAAATCATGTATCCGCGTATCCGTATTGTGTATCTGTGTCTGTGCTTCATAGTCCGCTTGTCCCTGTGTCCAATATGCAGACACTGCGACCTCTAGGAGTGTCGGTGCTTCAGGATGGCATTCAATAATTTTAAATTCTGTGTCAACTTATTGATCATTTTGTGCTCTTGGCTTTGACTATGAATATCTGTATCCATGTATCTGGATTATGGCTCCTTGACTTTTTCTATCGGCAGAATGAAGCCATATATCGTCTAGAAAGATATTAGAGAGGAGGAAGGAAACGGGAGGCTTGAGTAAGCATTGCTTTATAGGAAGCAAAAGCTGTCAAGAGCTCCAATGACTACAAATATGTGATTGGAAAGAAGACTAAAACCAGCTGGCAAGATGCCTAGTTTGCAATAACTACATACATGCTCAATGCATGCCCCTAACCATTAAGTAGCTATGAGTCGTTCAGAACAAATTCAATTTCTGATCTCATGTTATTGTGTTCTTCATGGTGGTGGTGTGTTTAAAACATGCATTTACTTGTTATCAGTTTTCTACTGAGCTTCTAGATATTCTGTTGTCGCCGGTGGACAAGATTCAAACAGAAGCATAAGAGAAGCCCTTAGAAATTGTGTACACAAGGTGATGTTTAGTAATTGTAAGAAAGGTGATTCTTTAAAGGCAATTGTTGGAAGGTATTTTGTATGCTGTTCGAATCAGATTCACAAGTTATACCAGAGAACCTTTTAGAAGTCACAAAAAGGTGATGTGGTGCTTTGTATGGGATGATTTTCCCACTGGAGGGGATCAAAGGGTATCTGCCCCTGCGTCCGTTGGATAGATAGAGGAGCTTTTTTTTTTTTCCATGACGTCAAGTAGTTGAACCTTGGAAACCTGATTTCTTAAATGATGCATCATGGGAAGAAATATGTCTCTACTTTGTAGATTTCTGTGATGTTTTCTTTGGCTTTGGAGGTGGTAAATGTGTGTTGGGCACTTCCCACCGTGTACCCTATAGAAAGAGAACTTGGTTTGAAAGGTTCCTGGTGGACTTCTGGACATGAGTTCCAATTGAGAGTCCTCGAAAGCTCCAAAATCATATGCCCATCCATTGAATTTTGGTTTGCCCAGAGTCTTTTTCCTTGGCGACCAACGGTGTTGCAGAGATGAGCCTAAGTGCCAAGCACAGCTTAATTAGGGCTAAAACGTGCGATGCTTGAAGCCCTGGTCTTCAGGATCACCCATGTAGGGGCTAAGTCACATAATGTGAGCGCGAGCATGAAAGCATATTTCGAAAACGTCTCAAACTACTAGCAGTCACTTGAGCGAAGATTGAGGGCATGAGCATAGCGAGAGGATTGAGAGCGAGAACGGAGAGATATACTGGAGGGTGACCTAGTATAGTTCATAGTAATTCTGGTAACTTCCCAAAATGCTAAATTGTCTTCATGCTTTCTTCATCTTCAGTCCTCATTGTTAACTTCTTGGTCTAAGCGTTTGTTACTGTTGTTGCATAAGCCACTCATGTACAGCATGTGTACTAACTTGAGTTGCAGCTTGTATTACAAACTACAAAGTAGTTCTAAATTGTACATTACCAGGCATCACCCGAGACATGAACATTGCTTTTAAGTCACGCAACTACCCGTTTCTGTTCTCTCATGCTGTTGTTTCTCTTGCAGAGGCTTGCTTGGACAGTAGCTGCCTTGGTAATTGTCATCAACGGGTATCTCTTGCTGGACTTTTTCATATCCGAAGTTAATGGGCTGCTATTTGGGTTTGTAGTCTGCACTGGAACTGCTGCTTATGTGGCGTTCATTGTATATCTTATTTCATACGGTGGTGGCCTTCCTTCCAGTTTGTTCAACCTAATACGAACCAAGGGTTTTGGGTACACTGCGAATTGACCCGACAGATCTTCATCCATACTTGAAACTTTTAACACACCAAAACCTTTCCCACAAAAGCTTCACCAGAATGCACGTGGGCTGGTGATGTGCTCAGTCGGAAGTGAAGAATTCATCCTCTAACTTCAGAATACATTTAACAGTGACTATACAATTCCAGATGTTTAATCAATAGTTTGTTACCGCACTCTGTGAAGTGGAGCTAGACGAAGCTGAGATGCATACATCCATTGGTACATATTGGATGTTCATTATCCTTCATAGAGGATGGAGCAAAGCGCGTTTCTGCATTTGTGGAGATATCTCTACTGCTAGATTCAATTGTATTTTTTTTTTTTTTTTCATAGAGATGTAGAATGACATACTCAATAGTCTTTCCATCATACTGTTACCAGCACATAATTTTTTCCCTAATGTAGTCAAACTAGCAGTTTGTGGCCTTCTACAAATATATGATTCTTGATATCCGTCATCCTGTTCTCTGTATCGTTTCAATTTTATCGGAAGTCTCTCCGAAGGGACCTGTCATCCTTCTATGAGAAATAAAGTTTTGATCTTCTCTCCTTGGTACTTCGTGTCCATTCCGAACCCCTCCTCACCTCACCTCACCTCACCTAGACGGATGATTTTTTTGCATTTTTTATTTATTAAGACAGGTGATGAATTTGATTGTAGCCCTGTGGTTTATCTAAATGATGTTTCTCGATTTTCTTGTGTATATTCCATTATTTGTTCTTTTCTTCTACCTAATGAATATGTAGTTCCTCCAACTTGTCAACGAATCTGTTGAAGGGTACTGCCCATCGGGGCGTAACTTAGGTCCGATCGGTTGCTGTGAGTACTGAAATGCGTATCGCCTACGCAGAACGACACTGAAAATGCATTTGGGGGCCCTCTTGTGCACACAGGTGCATGGTACCTTGAGCATGCACCCCATCTGGCCGTCCATTGCGAAAATGCACAGCTCGGATCAAATCCAACTCTATGTGAGAGCCATTACTAGAATTTAATCCGAGCTATGCATTTTCGCAACGAATAGCTAGATGGGGTGCACGGCACAGTGCCATGCACTTTGTGCACAGCAAGAATCTCTTCCCACTAGAAATCACCTGTACCAAAAATTGTGTATTCATGTACCAAGTGATTTTCAGCCGCAGAGTCACGTGAGATCGCTACTGACCCTGCGGCTGAAAATCACTTGATAAATGGGTACACGAAGTTTTCGGTATGAAAGACTTGAGAGCTCTACACGACACTGAAATTTATCTTTCCCCAGATATTTATAGTCAAGCGGAACGGTTCCTACTCTCCAAATTATATATACCACACCCACACACACACACACACACTCTCTCTCTCTCTCTCTCTCTCTCAATCTAGCTTTCCCCAGATATTTGCAGTCACAATTGACACCCCAACTCTTTCACAAGTGTTCGAACTAGGCCTGTCAATGGACCGGATCGGAACCGAATCCAACAGAATTCGAATCAGAAATAGCTCAAATCTGATATGAATTTGAACTCGCTAAATTCGAATTCAATAATCTGAATACGAAAAAACGGACATCCAATCCGAAAATCCGATTAGGTTTTTTGCGCGACGGTCAACTCCTACTCTCCAGATTATATACCACACCCCCACACACACACAAACACACACACACACACACTCACACACACTCTCCCTCCCTCTCTCTCTCTCTCTCTCTCAATTTCTGGAGGTTTTTGCGTTGACATGTCTTTGTTATTTTAATTCTCATTCTGAAGAAGCCAAGCCTGCAGAAGGAGAGTGGGAAAAGGAGAGAACAACGAAATTGACCAAAAGAGTGAAGAGCAGTAGTACATCGTTAACAACAAAGCCTAGTTTTCTTGTCCTCTGCTTCTGCTGGTAATTAATTCAAACGTTAAGTTTGATTTGATTCCTCATTTACTTGTTTAATTAGCTTACATATATCTAATTTGGACGAATATCTAACGAATTTTACTCTTGTTGGATTTTAGGATTGCAGCTTGTGTTGGATTTTGACATCTCAATTCAAACAACGAACTCGGAGAAGATTGGAATCGGGAAGTGTGTTTGGTGTTGGGATACACTGACGATATTATTGTATTCGGATTATTGGATTATCGGATTTTTGTTATCAGTTTCAGAACGAATCCGGATTGAATTCGGCCTATTGACAGGCCTAGTTCGAACGAACTCAGGCAGGGTGCTCTGTTTCAGAACGAATCCGGATTGAATTCGGTCTATTGACAGGCCTAGTTCGAACGAACTCAAGCAAGAGTCGAGCACCACTCGCACGAAATTGTGGTGATCAATGCTGCCGCTTAAAAATATGCATAATTATTTGCTTAAATTAAGCAAAAATGTTGATGGAGAAACCTGTTTTTAGCCAACATCACTGCATGGTAATCCTTTGGTCCACAGAAATTATTTCCTCCATTGCTCAAAATAGCCTTTGTCAAATTACATTCCACTCCAATTTCCCAAACATCAAGGAGCCAATCTAGCTCATCGATAAAATCGATCGATCGAAGTTCAACGTAATCCTTTCGAATTCTTGCTTAGATGTTTACAAAACGAAGAAGACGACGAAGCCAAATTTGAAAATTCGGTAAAAAAAAAAAACCAAAAGCAGAAAAAACGTAGTAGTTTGTACAATGAGCTCTCCTCCGCAGGAAGAAAATGGCGCCGCGTCGATCAAAGACGAAGCCGCCGATAGTCTCTTGGAAGAAGAAGACGAAAAATTCGAAGGCGATTTTCGAGGCGGCAAGATACTACCAGTGTATGTCGAGTCGATCGCCGCCGCGGACGACGGCGACGTGGTGGCGCCGCCGTTCTCGTGGAAGAAGTTGTGGCAGTTCACTGGGCCAGGCCTGCTAATGAGCGTGGCGTTTTTAGATCCGGGTAACCTAGAGGGCGATTTGCAGGCCGGTGCGATCGGTGGATACTCGCTATTGTGGCTGATGATGTGGGCGACGGCGGTGGGCCTGTTGATCCAGTTACTGTCGGCGAGGCTGGGGGTGGCGACGGGGAAGCATTTGGCGGAGCTGTGTAGGGAGGAGTATCCGTATTGGGCTGGGATTTTGTTGTGGGTCATGACGGAGGTGGCCTTGATTGGGGCCGATATTCAGGAGGTGATTGGGAGTGCTATTGCGATTAGGATTCTGAGTCGAGGCGTTTTGCCTCTGTGGGCCGGGGTTCTTATTACGGCTTGTGATTGGTACGTTGCTCTGTTTTTCTTCCCAGGTGTTCGTTTTCCTTCTCTCTTTTTTAGTTTACGTGCGCATCAGCTAATCTTAAGGTTCTAAATATCGGATCGGTTTTCTTACCAGTATAGTACATACAAGTACCGATAGGATATTGGGTACCGTTTCGGAGTTATCACTGTTGGTGTTATTTTTGAACATCAAAGAATTTAGAATCACAAATACAGTTATCGAAAAGAAAAATAAATATAAAGTAGTCTATTACCGTTCGGTATTGACCGGTATTGTCCCCGTACTGACCTGTATTGACTGGTACATAAAAGGAAAAAATAAATTTAAGATTAATTCAGTATTTTCCAGTACCGTCTGGTATGCCTGATATTTGCTGGTACAGCCTGGTATTGACACGATATGGTATTGGGGGTTCTTGATATTGTTTTTATACAAAACCGGTACGTACCAGCCGGTACGAAACGGCATTGATAACCTTGGCTAATCTCATCCCCAGTTTGGTCAAAGGCACCTCTACTAATCTCCTCCCTGGTCTGGTCAAGGGAGGCCATTCACTACGGTACAAGGGCATTGATAAGAACTTAGTCTCTTGCGGCGTAGCCCAAGAATTGAACTTAGTCAATTGTATTCCAAGAATCGAACTTAGTTAATTGCATCGAGAAAAAATCGTCAACCAAACGGACCAAGCTTGGGGCTTTTTATATTCTTTGTTTTGTATAATGTTGAAAGATTATCACCACCTCTCTTGAACTTTCCGGAGTCTTCCGTACGTCGTTGGAAATTTCCGTAGATTTTAGGAAACACCTAGACTTCTCCAGAATGTTCTGGAAACTTCTATAGTATGTTAGAGTCTTCCGGACTCTTCCGACAGGTCATGGAATATAATAGAACATGCTACAAGCTTCTAGGTTCTACTAGAATAGTCCGAAACATGATAGAACCTTACGGCTTCTCCAGTAGCTTTAGAAATCTTGAGTTATATGTTCATCTAGAAACATCCATGGCCCTCTAAAAATATGGGTCGGGTGTCCGTAGGAGTAAGTATTGCAAGAAAGAGTGCATGCAAGAATGCAAGAAAGAGAGACTCCAAGTCAAGAGTGTGAGAGTCCTAGTCCAAAGGAGGTGTCCATAAATAGAGTGTTCAGGACATTTCACTAAAGTGAGTCGTGTGCTTACTCCTCTGTGTTTATGAGAGAGTCATCCACCTTGTTCGGCTTGGGTTTCAGGTTTGGGTTTTGAGTTTTTAGAAAGATAAATGAAAGTAATAATTAGAAATTAGGGGTAATGATTAGAGAGAGAAATAAGAATAATAATTAAAAATAGAATGATGGGAAAATAGGGATAATGATTGAGTAATAATTTAAAACCGGGTCTTGAGACCAAAACCGAACAAGCCCATCATTTGTGAGTGATAGTGTGTGTTGTTTAGTGTACACAAGTTTGGTGTACAAGTGCTTATAATTAATAAAATTGTATTTACCTGCTGTGTCCAAACTCTTTAAGTCATAAAAGTTCTTTTTTGTAATCCAGAACCAAGTGCAGAGGCTGCAACCATGGGTAGCTTGGGTTGCGTGGCCGCATTATAATTCCCCCCTAGTTATTTCAAACAATCTTTCATTGGTGGGGAGGGCGGCTCGATAAATTTTGCTCCTAATGGAAGTCGAACTGGAGACTTGTGGTTATAGGGGGGAAAAAAAAACACATAGTGACTTAATGGAATTGGTCTTTGTTGTGTGTATGTCATAAAGTAGAGTTTATTCTGTTACAAGAAAATGTCTTTTATGCTTACTTTTTGTTTTCCTGAAAATGTCTTTTATGCTTACTTTTTGTTTTCCTAGTTGGGTGAAGCTTGTCTGTGTAATTTTTCAAATTCAATTTTCTTGTTTTTGGGAACAAAGTGCAGTTCGTATGGTTTCAACTGTTCTCTGTTATCCAACATCATAAGGGGGTGTTCCACTAACTTGGTTTTTTTGGTTTTTTAGTTTTTTTGGATGTTTTTGTTTTGCAAAAAAACTAACTTGTTCCACTAACTAGTTTTTTGGTTTTTTGGTTTTTAGTTTTGCAAAAAAAAAACTAACTTGTTCCATTAAACTAATTTTTTGTATGTTTAGTTTTGTAAAAAAAACTAACTTGTTCCACTAACTAGTTTTTTTGGCTTTTTTGGTTTTTAGTTTTGCAAAAAAACTAAGTGATTTTTTGTTAGTGGAATGAGATAGTTTTTGAGTTAAAACAAAACTGTTTTTTTTTTTTAGCGGAACGGGGCCTAAGTTGTAAAATGATCGAGAAAACTTGTCCAGCAAAGTACATTTTGTAAAATTGATTTGAAGAACTTTTTTTATGTTCCCTAACTGTTTTTTAAAATCAACCATCTAGGTTGAAAAAAGTTTAGAATCAACTAGGTGACTCAAACATAAAGAGAAATCAACATGTTAGCATATCAATTCAAGTATTAGATTTCTGA
Source organism: Vaccinium darrowii (assembly GCA_020921065.1). Taxonomy (NCBI): domain Eukaryota; kingdom Viridiplantae; phylum Streptophyta; class Magnoliopsida; order Ericales; family Ericaceae; genus Vaccinium; species Vaccinium darrowii. Next base: position 8,580,692 of record CM037157.1, read on the forward strand.
AAGATACTCAAAAAATTTCTGAAAGATAATCTAACTACTCAGCGGCACACACAATGTGCCTTGATCCTTAACGACAAGATTTGAATCAGATTCTAATTCTTGCATTTATCTTTTGTTTGTTGTTTCTATTAAAACTGGAGATGTAAGCTCATTCTGTCATCCTTGGTTGTCCTGTTTTACTCAATGTGGACAGTTTCTTTTTTCTATTTCTTGAGAACTATGGAGTGAGGAAAATAGAAGCTGTTTTTGCTGCTTTCGTCTCAATGATGGCGATAGCATTTGCATGGATGTTTGTCGATACTAAGCCTAGTGGAAGGGAACTAGTTAAAGGTCAGAAAACTAACATTGCCCTTTTGTTTTTACTACTGTACGGCATTGCAATTCCATCCGTCAGTAACATTAAAGACGCAATTTTCCTTTTTCAGGTCTTTTGGTTCCGAAACTAAGCTCAAAAACAATACAACAGGCGGTAGGAATAGTGGGGTGTGTCATTACACCTTACAATGTATACCTACATTCTGCTTTAGTACAGTCCAGGAATATAAACCCTAACAAGATTGGCCGCGTGAAGGAGGCTCTCAATTACTATTCCATTGAATCCTCAGTCGCCCTTTTCATATCTTTTGTCATCAACTTATTTGTCACTTCCGTCTTTGCTGTGGGATTCTACGGTTCTAAACAAGCAACTAGTGTTGGCCTAGCAACTGCAGGGCAATATCTCCAAGAGAAATATGGTGGTGGATTATTTCCTATATATTACATATGGGGCGTGGGATTATTAGTGGCTGGGCAAAGTAGCACCATAACAGGCACTTACGCTGGTCAGTTTATAATGGGGGGTTTTCTTGATCTTAAGTTGGAAAAATGGCTGAGGTCGTTGATATCGCGAAGTTGTGCAATTGTTCCAACTGTTATCGTAGCTCTTGTTTTTAAGAGATCCGAAGCTACGCTGGATTCCATGAATGAGTGGCTCAATGTGCTTCAGTCCATGCAAATTCCTTTTTCACTCATCCCTCTTTTTACCATGGTGTCCAAGGAGCAGCTCATGGGCGTATTTAAAATCGGACCTACTCTGGAGGTAACCTGCTAACTTTTCACTATTATGTTATTTCAATTCATGGTTAGTAGTTGTTGTTTTGAATGACTTAAATTCCTAGGGATGTTCTATAAAATCAAGCTAATAAAACTTAATCAAATTTGGAGCCAGTGATTGGGTTTTGTAATGAGGATAGAATCCCCATCTCCTTGATTATAGTTAATGGAGGCTACTGGGACCAATGCACCAAGCATGAATTGTTTTATTAACGGAAATGGTTGCTTATATCTCTGCTCTGCTTATTCAGATATTTGTTTGGGGAATTTATTATAAAAGCTAGATACTTTCCTAACCTTTTTTTTTTTACAAATTGGTTACAAAAAAAAAAAAGTAGCATGTAATTTGCTAGCCGAAATAGTACAGCATAACATCCATCTCAGCACTCCGTTGACTAATGTGGTGGAGTGGCCAAGAGTCTTTGCCCTTCCAACAGATCCAAATAAGCATGGGTCAAGTTCTTAGCTCAACCTTAGAAGTAGAAACCTCTTTCAGCCTCCCAGACATGGTAATGAGCACATAAATTGATTTGGGTCTCTAGGTCTACCCTCCTTGATGCCTTTGGGCTTTTGATTTGGAGACATGGTTTTGCAGCAAAACATCCCTGTAGCTCCTTGGTTTTTAGAGATTTAAGGGAGACCACTGTTTCAGTGGCATTATGAGAGCAACCACTTTGTACATATTGCCAAAAATTGGGTCTGACTCCAATCATCCCCGCCCATATCCCCTGAATGAGGACTAGATGGGTTTTGTTGATGTTATTGTTGTTGTAAAGACTAACTTACATATGCTACATTGGATCATGCTTAGGTTGAATTTCTAGCATAGTAGTCTGCTTAATTTCAAGCTCAAAATCTATTTCCAGGTCATATTGAGATGATTGTAACTTGTGCAGGAGTAGTATTTAATCACTTCATTTGTTTCTGTGCATGTAGTCAAGCATGAGTTTGTTTGCGTTTCTTTTCCGTTCTATTTTTCCTTGGAATTTCTATGATGCACATGACATTAGGCTGTAAAAATTGGTTGCTACATAACACAATGGCTATATTGGTTGTTAAATTAATGCTGGAAAAGAGCTTCCTACTTTCACTGATTCACTTTGCTGATTTTTGGATTTTGCAGAGGGTCGTGTGGACTATAACTGCCCTAGTAATGGTAATCAACGGGTACGTTTTGCTGGATTTTTTCCGTTCCAAGGTTAACGGATTTCTACTTAGCTTTCTGGTCTGCACTGGGATTACTGCCTATGTAGCTTTCATTCTGTATCTAATTTCATTTGGTTTCACCCGACCCTATTCCTGGTTCAGACTAATGCGCTCCGAGGGATACGAGCATGCAAAGAATTAGGTCAGCAAACTCTTCATGTGTGATTGAAGAGGCCACAAAATTTTTTAGTTACCCTGCGCATCGAATCCTTGTGCTGGATTTTTTTTTTTTTCCGAATAGAAGTAGTATTCGTGAACTAGTTTTTGATTCTTTTCAAAAACAGTTTACAAGTATAACTCCTCAATTTGTAGTTATCCTGTGCAATTTGCCACAGCTGGCTTGAAATCAAGCTTTTCATACCTCTATGAACTCCTCAATTTGACAATTTATATGCATGTTATTGGATAGACTCGTCGGGAAATCTTGAAGTTGTGGAGAGAAATGAAGAGAAAAATGAACAGTTAAGGTAAATGGAAGAAGTTTAGCATTTGTGGCCTGTGGGTGGCCAGGAACGATCCCACCACCTGCAATTAGGTCTTGTGATGGCATCGTAAACTGGAGTTTCTTCCACATTTGTTTTACACAAGTTTTCGCTTGCCAAAAATGGTGGGATTTGGGGGCCTGTAGTGCATGGCACATCCAACTCCATGTAAGACCCATTGCTTGGATGGTGGCCCAAAGAAAGAGAGTCTCAAAGGAAGACAAAAAGTCCAGTGGTAGAGCGGCAATCGGCAGCCTGCCTCCTCCTGAGGAGTTGAGCTAATCCTTTTGGTTAGGAACATGAAAAACGAATAGGCCACCTAATTGCCCAAAAGAAAGAAGTAAACCCCTTTATGTTTGGACATCCCTACGAGGAAGGGAATGGACTCTAATGCTTGCCCCATTAAATATTTTCTGATTGATTCAAAGTTAACCCAGTTGCAAGTGGGATGTTAACCAGGTTGGTAGGCACAATATACATATACAAGACTAATGATCAAATCTTACTGACAACTGACACTTTTTGCATGTCCGACCAACTTGAATTTTTACGTGGATTATGTACTCGATGAGACGAACTAATGAACGGTTCAGATTAAATAACGGGACCCGGCCCGATGGGCCCTATAACCACCGCACAGCATGCACTCCGGTCCCGATATGGGATGGTGTGCGAGAAAAGGGGCCGTGGGGCGTGGCAATGAGGGTCGACAGGCTCTTGTAAACATTGACTCATGGAAGTTTTGAGAGGAAAAAATTTCGCTCACATGGAAAAACAAATACTATTTTTTTGCACTTTTTGTTCAACCAAACAAGCAAATCGAAACAAACGGAGCCTAAGATGAGGTTTTTTTTTTTTCACGGGAGAGAGATCTCTTGCTAGCTATTGATGTCGAAATTTGTGAGAAAAAAAAAAAGTAAAATGAAAGACTTTGAAAATTAACTTCTGGTAAGTTGCTAGTCGTGCATATGTCAAAACTTCCAGACATACTCTTAGCACGAGATAAAATTAGCCTCACGTGCTGCTTCTTGGAGTGTGTATATGAGAAACACCATCAACCAAATGTGATCATGGAGGCTTAGTTTTGGATTATGTTCATATTTATACAAAATTAACAGGGGTCTAAATTACTTTTAAAAATCTGAAAAACGGTAAGAGAAGAGGAGGAGGAGGAGTACTTGTCCGAAGCGAAACAATACTAACCGGATGAGAGCAAATTCAATGCAAGAGTCATATTTAGTTCTTTACTCAAAATATGTAACCAAATGCAAAAACTTGGAACCCAGTGCAGGGCCAAATCTGGTTCTAAAATGGCACAAAACTATAGTTGGTTCTATATAGAGGTGGCAAATGGGTGGGTTGGGTTGGGTTGGGTTTCAATAAGTTGATATGGGTTATGAGTTGAATATGGGCCAATAGGAAGAGCTTTCCATCCAAACCACAAAATGCGGACCTAACGTCCAGACCCCACTTTCCGGACCAAATTTTGACGATCCGAACCGTTAGATGTGTTTAAAACGTGTTCTTAAGGTTCAACGCGAGGATTCATTAAAAAAAAATACCGGGAAGGGCTTGATCGGATCAGTTTTTCATAAAACGTGTATATGTGCACTTTTATGAAAAACTGCTTGGATTAAGCCCTTCCCGGTATTTTTTTTTTTACAAATCCTCATGTTGGACCTTAAAAACACATTGAGCGGTTCAAATCATCAAATTTTAGTCCGGAACTATGAGGTGTGGATGGGAAGCTCTTCCTGGGCCAATAATATGTGGGTTGAATATGGTTTGGATTGAAATAGGTCAAGTCAAACCCAACCCAACCTAACCCAACCCAACCCATTTTTTGTTTCCCACATTGGAACAACCAGAAATTGGGGAAAAGGTGGTTGGGCGTGTCAGATGATGTTCGCAACTTGCTGCCACATTTGTGCTTACAAGGAAGAGGGAGGGATGTGCGGGGACTTTCCGAGGATATAATTAGCAGTCTTGTAGATTTGTTCTGCTTCAATGGAAACGGGGAGACACGTCCATTTTATTTTTGGATTCAACTTCAACCCATTTTGAACCCATGTAAACCCATCTAAATATAGGTTAGTATGGGTTCACCCATGTGCAACCCACATTATATATGGGTGCGTTGGGTTGGGTTTTAAGTGGACGGATTTGGGTGGATTCATGGGTTGGATTGAAAATTGTCACCTCTAGTTCTATATATAGAAGCCATCCTTGCCACCTTACCAAATCTTAAATGCCATTTCACAATCTGAACTAGAGTATATCTGAATCAACATCGGAAAGTGGCCGGAGAGTTGCCGGAGTTTGCTGTTGTCGCCGAAAAATGGCTGAAATCATGAACCGTACAATACACCACCATTTCGCTAGAATCTACTCTCACCATAAAGTACTCCAGAATCAACACTGGAATCTTGTACAACACCGTGATGGATCAACGGTGATGGCTTGACTGAAAACCCTCGATTATCTCATACGCAGATAGAAAACGGACAGAGAGAGAGAGAGAGAGAGAGAGAGAGAGGGAGAGATTGATCTGTGTTGGATTCACAAAGTGAGATCCCCTTTCCCCCAATTTTTTGATCCAGTTTTTGTGATCTCTGGAACAGATTGGAACAAAGGGAAGAAAGAGATAAGAGGAAATTATTCAGTGTACCCAACATCAAACCAATTGGTGTTCCCGACGGTATAATCAACGGCTCTTTTTAGTCCAACGGCTATATTGTGAAAAAAAAAATTCATTCCAACGGTTATTTTGTTCAGTGCACTATAAATAATGGAAGTCTTCATCAAGTTCTTGCATCAATTTGCACCAAATTTGGTACCATTTTCTTCTTCTTCCATCATCACCAAATTAGTCTACAAATTATGGGAGATTCAAGTCGTACTGCGAGAGGAAAATCATTCATGACAGAGCAGGATGAAGCAACTTGTAATGCGTATCTATGCATTACTCAAGACCCGATTATCGGTAAGTCCCATCCACGTAGTCAATTCTGGGCCCGGGTCCTACAAGAGTATTGCAAAAAAACAAATGACGAATAGCGATCTGAAGCAAGTATCAAAACAGTGGATGACAACATATGTATAAAAAAAAATAGATAGAACGGGTTTGAGAATGGTGGATTGAAAAATATCTGAAATTTTAGGTAGAACGATGGTTTAGAATGGTGGATTGAAAAATATCTGAAATTTTAGGTAAAACGGTAATTGAGAATGGTAGATCAACAAATATTCAAAAAATTAGGTCGAATGGGGGTTGAAAAATTAGTTGGGAACGTGGGTTAAAAAATTAGATCAAAAGGGGGTTGAAAATAACGTAGATAGTTGAATTGGGGTTGAAAAAGTAATTAAAAGTGAGGTGGATGAAAAGTTAGTTAAATTTGGAACCGTTTGGTTCTAAAATAGAATCAACCACTGGAGCCCGGGTTCTATTTTAGCACCAAAAATCATTTTTTAGTGCCAAAACCTGACAATAGCTATAGCCATTTTGAAACTAGCATTGGATTTGCTCAAGGTGACAAGACTCTGTGTTTGAGTTTCTATAGGAGAGCATATTCTATCCGTCCCTCAGTTCGTGAGCTTTTTTCAGACCTAATTAAATCAACAATCAGAACCATTCATATAAGAGTATTTTAAAGCTTCACGAGACAATGAATCTTACAGCAAAACAAAAAGCTATAGGGACCGACAGGTTGGGGACCTGGTGACGGGCACGCCGTACAGATGGTCCGAGCGATCCTGTAATCTGAATGCAAACATAGAAGATTTGACCAAGCATCTACGCATGTCGGATTGAGCTGATTTTTTAATTGCATGCCCACTTGGTTTTTTTAAAAATTATTGAATGACTTTGATCAATCGTGCAGGCCTGGAGTGGGCCCCATGTGCCCGTCGGTACCCAACTAGTTCATACATACCTATGGTAGCGTTGATCTTACAAATAATTATGCTGCTGGTAGTGGCAGAATCAAAATTCAAACGCGGGTTGGGACTTTTCAATGGAAACAAAGCACATCGAAGTCGCACTGCATGTCAAAGTTGCCGTCATCCGGCCAGGCGGCCATCATCTCATTTCATATTGCTGTGCAAGATCGACGAGGGTTTATGCAAGAGCTTTATTCATGAAAGATCTTTTTTTTTTTTTCCAGAACCAGGTTGTCAGAAAAGCCATTTAGTCTCTGTTTGGTTCGTTGAAAACTAAAAAACCGAAAATTTGAAACTAGAGTGACACGTGCCACCTCCCCATTCTATGTTCTGCCCCTGGCTGCTTAATTGGATAAGGATTAGAATAACTACGAGATAGATTTATCTTGAAGTAGAATTCTTTGTTAGACAGACTGGATTAAATTCATTTCTATCAAGATATGTATGCAACAGTCATGTATCCCTAAATATCTTATCAAGATAAATTTTAGAATAATTAGTTTTCTAAATCAAATTTCAAAAATAAATAGGAGAAATTCTGATCATCAAAATAAGTCTGAAAAGAAGCTGCGTTCCCTCTCTGTAATATGCATGCAGGCTGCAGCTTCCTTCATAGATACATCTCTTCCTGTCTGTAAATATGCATACATACAGCTGTACTAACTCATTCAATCCAAAATACTTGACATCGCCCTTTATAAAACCTATCCAAACCCTTCAAAATTCTCAAACATCTCTCCCCTCACCTCCTCCAACATTTCTTGTATGGCAAATAATCAACCTCTGTCGCAAAATTCCCCTTCTAGACCACCTTCATTGTCGGATTATTACGGCCTAGTCGACGACAACTGCACGCTAGAACTCGAAGATGCTCTTTTCCACCTCGGCCTTGCCTCGCCCCCTTCTCAGCACCAAGGGCCGCCTATTCCGCCGGGTTTCCGCGGCCAGAATTGTTCTGACCGCGGGAAACCACCGATTGATAATTCCATCATCGGCGGCAGGGATAATTTTGGAACAACCCAAAAGAGCCACAACCCTGTTTCGTCCCTAGCCAATGCTGATAATAAATTGCAGACGTTGTTGAGGGTTCAGAATGCTGTCGACGGCCAGATGATGGATTTTCGTGGGTCCCACATAAATCTGACGGTTGGGGAACAGGTCAGCGATTATGGGTTGAATTCTTTTTCTGGGCCTTTCTTGGAATGCAAGAAACGATTAAGAAATCAGTTCGATTCCCAGATTCAAATTGTTTTACATTCTAATGAACAAATGAGGAATGGAGATGAGTTGGATGATTCAAATGTTTCAAGGCCTAATTTGCATTTACACCAATTGACACATTACCTGGATTCCCTCTCTTTGGGAGATTTGAGGGGTCAAGTATTCTCGCTGTCGAAAAACGCAAACGGGAGTAACTTGTTGAGAAAATTGATCAAGCAGTACCCAAATGAGGATGAAATTGAGTTGGTGTTATCGGATATGATCAACCATGTAGGTAAATTAATGAGGGACCGATACGGGAATTACGTCATTCAGGAGATTTTCAAGGTTTGCAATGAGAAACAGAAGACTCGAATCATTCAATCATTGACCAAGTCTCGATCTCAATTCATTAAGATATGCTTTCATCCATACGGGTACGGTTTATTGTTGGTTGTTCAATGTTTGTTCAAATTTCAGTTGAATTCTCAGGCTCTTGCCAATTTTGAGGCATTTTTGGGAGCTAATTCTTTTTATTCTTGATTTTTGAAATTTAACATCAAGAATAAGTATTTGTAAGAATGATATATGCACACAAGACTTTGCAAAAGGGTAGTTTTTGAAAGCATAATGAGAATTCAAAAAGGCCATCGGGAGGTGATTTTTGAATTCTGCATTCTCTTATTCATTTTTGCTGATTTATTCTGAAAGAATGGGTTCCAAAACCAACGGAGAAACACTCACAATACAGAAATATAAAATGCAAATTTGTGAAATGTGGCTCCCAAACATGCCCTTGGTTTATCTTATTAATATGCATTTGTTGTTGCAGAGCTCGAGCTGTAATGGTGTTGTTAGATCATATTAATAGCCAAGAGCAAATTTCGTTGGTTATGTCAGCTCTAAGCCCTGCTGCTGCAGCATTAGCCAATAACCCAAATGGTCACTTCGTTATCAGGCATTGTGTGCAAAATTTCTCTTGTGAAGATAATAAGGTAATGTTTGATCCTTTTTGTTAAATTTACTTGGATGATTCTGTAATTTATGTTGTTCTTTCTCACTCGTAAACGTATTTTGATATTACAATTCGTGACAGTTTTTGTTTTCACAATTCGGTGATCGAGACTATTTGTTTTTTAGACCTCATTGAGAACAGCAGTCATGCCGAAAATCATATTTATCTTATATCGGTCCATATTTAAAGTACATTTATATTGCATAAGATAGAAAACTAAAGTTTGAACACTGAACAGAAACCCATTTTCTGCAGCACAGATGTGTTCTGAAAGCATATTAAATGATATCCGATCAACATAATCTTTGGCGTGATTGATGTTCTTTACGAGATCTAATAATTTAAGGGTCCCCATCATTGGACTGAGCCCGGGACCTGCTCTTTGTTTCTACTTTCTATTGTTCTATTCAGGCTATGGTTTATCCACAATACCCAAGCCTTCTACACAAGTTTCATTTCTGCTCAATGAATTGTTTGACAAGTACAATATCTTTGCAGTATCTTATCAACGAGATGGCAATACATTGCTTTGAAGTTGCAACCGATTCAATTGGGTCCCGTGTGCTGCAGTCATGCTTGTTGTTCTATCAGGGTGAATGTAGAGAGCGCCTTCTCGCTGAGACAATAGCAAACGCGCTTCGCCTAGCAGAAGATCCTCACGGGTTCGTGTCTGTTGGCCCTGTTTATTTAACTGGACTAAGACTGACACATATATAATCACACACACATATAGTATTCAGGTATTAACAGTGTTTGGATTGCATAATACCATATCCTCCTGGATATTGTATGTCTCAGTTATTTCGAGGGATATCATATCTGATAGATGTTAGTCCTAACCCCAAAAGCTTCACCCAAATGTGGGATATCTGATCCCATTGAATTTGTAGTCCAATCGGATGCTATGTTCTGAACATACTAACAGGACGATGACACATTATCAGTTGCGTATTTCCAGTCCCACTACAACATAATATTAGCGCGCGTCTATTCTTTTTTTTTTTTTGATAACCGGATGTCCGAGTCAGTTTGCGCGCACCTTGACTACTTCCGGGCCATGGAGGTAATGACAGGACATAATCTCCAGTGGCCCAAAGAGTTTGCTAGCAAGGGAATCGAGCCTGAGACATTAGATGGGAGCAAACCCCTAAGTCCCAAGGAAATACCACTTTGCCAACCCCTTCGGGTTAGCATGTGTCTATTCTTACTTTTCCTTTTGCATGCAGAAACTTTGTGGTGCAGCTTCTACTGGAGATGAGGATAGCAGAAGTCACTGAGAATATCCTGAGGCAGTTTGAAGGGAGTTATTTGGCTTTGTCCAGCAATAAATACTCTAGTTGCGTTGTTGAGAGATGTTTGACAGTAGCAGGAGAAGAGCAAGCCACCCGGATTATCGTAGAGCTGCTTACGAGTCCAAATGTTTGTATGCTTTTAGTTGATCCTTTCGGAAACTTCGTCATCCAGACAGCATTAGAAGTTTCTCAGGTAAGACTACCCATTGAATTCAACTGTATATCGTATTTTTTCTTGTCATTTTTGTCTATCATAAGACGAGATTTACATGAAATTAATGAGGCTGACCTGAACTCTTGACAGATTGTTTCTTCAGGCTCCAATATGTTTGAAAACTTCTATTTTGTGTATCTATGTTCCTTGTCATGTTGTCCATTGATTTTTGTTTTCGCTGGTCTGGGAGTACAAGCAAACAGGCAGATGAAACTGGACTCAACCAGATAGAGCCAGAGTCATGACCAATAACTGATAGCAATGAGAACATTTGTTTCATATTTTTAAGGGGTGTTTCCGAGCCAACTATTTTTTAGATTCTGATTGCGAATAAAGTTTTTTTATTACAATCGGAATCTCTAACTTTTAAGCTGCCTAGGGTTAGGTTGTATTTGTGATGGGTCTAAGGAAATAAGAGGTTAACTTTAGGCTGAATAGGCTAGAGGAAGGCTTAAGGATTGTGCACAACCAGACTAGAATATGATTAGGTTTCCAGTGTGCTAGAAATCTGGGGTTGGCTACTGTTCATAGTTCATACTTTGTCTCGTGGAATCGAATGGTAAATTGTTCAGGACAGGTTAAGGATTATAGCTTGATTATGAAGGGTTTGGTGTATGAAAGTGGAACTAGGGTTATGAGTAGTACCCCGTCGATTACTAATATGACTATGTTACAATGAGGAAAGCAGCCTTGAATGATTTTGTTACAATGAGTAGTACCAGGCGAGAAAATTTGCAAGAACTTGATACTCAACATCATCATCTACTGCTGAGAATGATTTTGTTCAACTTTATTTAACAAGTGTGAAGAATTCCCTCACTCTCGTTGGTTGAAAATGCGTGAGTCTCACCTTCAGCGGTATCTGGTTGAGTACAATAGTACTTGGTGGCCAACATTTGAGTTTTGGACATATAACCCATGAAAATCTGTCTCAAACACAACGCATGGATCCGAACTAAGACCTATCCACGGTTGAATTTGAAAATCATCAGACCCTTAGCTCCTAAAACAAATACTTAAAAGACTCTTTGCAGATATCATTGTAAAACAGAATTGATCTCCATAACTGGTCCCTGATTCAAGTCTTTCAGAAGACTTCTGCAGTCTTAAACAGTACTCAACGAGCAAATAATCCTTTGCAAACATGACCTGCTATTTTCGTGCTGGCAGTAGATTTATCATGTTATTTTGAATAAGTGTTTGGCTGTAAAAATTTTCCTACATTGTTTGTAATGCGTTAGTAACTAGACGGTAACCTGTTTCTTACTGATTGCAAGAGCAGGGGGTTCTCCGCAAGGCTTTGTTCAATTTAGTCCGGCTGAATGCCGCCTTCATGCACTCCAATCTTTTTGGGAAAAGGGTCTTAGCATTCTTCGACGATTTCATGAAGCTGCAGCATGATTCAACATTCGCGAGTAAGACACTTCTCTAGGCATCCAATTTCTCAATTCAAAATGTCAGTAAGACACTTCTTTAAGCGACGCGTTGTGCCTGCCTTCGGGTGCTTCGAAAAATGGGCAAGGGGCGCCACATCGGCGCCCGGGTGTGGTGAGAAGTGAGCAAGGGTTCTCGCGCGTGCCTGGACGAGCGCGGGTAAAGAAGCTAGCCCAGGATTATAGGATCCGTTTAGCAACTTGGAATATAGGGACTTTAACGGGTAAGTCTAGGGAGCTAGTTGATACCATGATTAAGAGGAGAATTAGTATAGCTTGCCTTCAGGAGACTAAGTGGGTAGGGGAGAAGGCTAGCGAGATAGAAGACACAGGGTATAAGCTTTATTATACGGGTAAGGATAGGCATAGAAATGGGGTAGGCATCATAGTAGATAAGCACCTTAAGAACTCGGTAGTCACAGTCATGAGGAAAGGAGATCGGATTATTTTAGTTAAGCTTGTGATTGGAGAGAGCATAGTGAATATTATTAGTGCTTACGCGCCCCAAGTTGGCTTGGATGATCTCACTAAAGAGCAATTTTGGGAACAGATGGATGATGTGGTTCAAGAGATACCTTGTGGAGAGAAGCTTTTTATAGGAGGAGATTTCAATGGTCATGTGGGAGTGCAGAGGCAAGGGTATGAGAAGGTACATGGGGGATTTGGATTTGGTGACCTAAATGAAGGGGGTAGGAGGATTTTGGATTTTGCGGTAGCTGGTGACCTTATAGTTGCGAATACTCTTTATAAGAAGCGTGAGGAACATTTAATTACCTTTAAGAGCGGAGCCAATAGAAGCCATATCGACTACTTCCTTGCTAGAGGCGCATATCGCTTGTTATGTAAGGATTGTAAGGTCATTCCCGGAGAGTGCCTAGTGGCACAACATAGACTTTTGGTGTTAGATATTGGTCTCAAGGGGAATAATAGACCGAGAAAAGAAACTAGAAGCCCACGGACTAGATGGTGGCTCTTAAGAGGAGAGAAACTAGAGGTGTTCAAGGAGCGTATGGGCCAAGAGGTGGAGTGGGGAGGAGAAAGTGATAGTGATAGTATGTGGAATACAATGGCTGACGGGATTAGAAGAATATCAAAAGAAGTTCTTGGGGAGTCAAAGGGGAAAGGTCCAAGCTCTAAAGAGACATGGTGGTGGAACGACGAGGTTCAAACTAGGGGTGTCCACGGATCGGATTTGGCCGGTTCGGATACGGATCCGATCCGATCCGGTCAGAACGGATTTGGGTTCTTAGGATCCGAGAACCATCCGTAGGTGACATACGGATGGATCGGATCGGTTCCGGATTTCGCGGATCGGTTCCGGATGGATTTGACGGATTGGGCAATGAAATATTAAGAGGTTGCAGGGTCAGATGAAATATTAAGAAAACCCTTAATGCAATCAACAATCTGCAAACAAGAAAACAACAACATTAGTTTCTTGGGAATCACCGGAAATGGTAAACATTTCCACGTGGCTATGAGATCTAAATTAACAGAACAATCAAAAGCAACAACACATTTCAGGTGGCTTTACATGCGGTCAGGAGCACTATACAATGGAGAAATTTCGCAAGAGCATATGATGTTCATCGTCTTTATTCTTTACTAATCATTCAAAGCAACACTCCCACAAAAAAAATTGTGTTACCTGCTTAATTTGAATGCAGCAAAAAAAGTCCAAATTCAAAGCAAGATTATTACAGCTTTTGTTTTTTGGAGATGCCAAAGATTTTGTTATCCGCATCAACTGTGGTCGCCGATCTACGGCAAGAGAGAGAGAGAGAGTCATACCAGGAAAAGGAGAGGCGTACAGTGCCGGAGGAGAGGCGTACAGCGCCGGAGAAGAGTGATGGAGAGCGGCGGAGAAAACGAAAGTTGAGAGGAGTGATGGAGGGCGGCGGAGAGAAGAGTGATTCGGTCCAAAGTTGAGAGGCATTGAGGCAGAGAGTTAGAGATTAGGGTTAATGCCTTAGTGAGTTAGTGGGTTACTGTGGGGGTATGTGTACACGTGTAGCGGACTGTTGTTGTGTTTTTTTTTTTTTTTTTCACGGACGGATCGGTTTTAACCGGATCCGATCCGGATCCGATCCGGATCCGTGAACTTAGGTGTTGGACGATCCGTTACCCATCCGTACATACCTCGGATGGATCAACGGATGGTTCGGATTGGTTCGGATTGGTCGGATTGACGGATCGGATGATCCGCTGGGCAGCCCTAGTTCAAACCATGGTAAAAGCCAAGAAGGATTGCTTTAAAAAGTGGCAGAAGGACCGGAGTGTGGAAAATTTTCAGAGCTACAAGCAAGCTAATAGGGAAGCTAAGAAGGCCGTTAGTGAGGCTAAGTTGAGAGCCTACGATGATTTTTATGCTAGACTTGATAGTAAGGATGGAGAAAAGAATATATATAAACTCGCCAAGCTAAGAGAAAGGAAAGCTAGAGACTTCTCTCAAGTTAAGTGTATAAAAGGTAGTGATTCAAAAGTGTTAGTGAAAGATGAGGAGATCAAGGATAGATGGAAGATGTATTTCGAGAAGCTGTTAAATGAGAAACATGAAGGAAGCTTTGGTGAGGAGGAAGTTGATGTCCATAGCGAGAAAATAGAATACGAGTTCTATCGGAGGATACAAAAGTTCGAAGTGGCCAAGGCCTTGAAGAGGATGAAACCGGGTAAGGCCTTAGGACCAGATGATATCCCCATTGAAGTGTGGAGAAGCCTAGGTGACTTGGGGGTGACTTGGTTGACAAAATTGTTCAACAAGATTATTTTATCTAGGAGGATGCCCGACGAGCGGAGGAGGAGTACCTTAGTACCTATCTACAAGAATAAAGGGGATATTCAAAGCTGTAACAACTATAGAGGTATTAAGTTGATGAGTCACACGATGAAGTTGTGGGAAAGAGTTATTGAGCATCGATTGAGGATGGTGACTACGGTGTCGGAGAAACAGTTTGGGTTCATGCCTGGAAGATCAACTATGGAAGCTATTTACTTACTAAGGAGATTGGTAGAAAGACATAGGTCAACGAAGAAGGATCTCCATATGATTTTCATAGACCTGGAAAAGGCCTATGATAGGGTGCCTAGAGACATTATATGGTGGGTTCTGGAGAGAAAGGGAGTGACCAGAGGCTATATTGACGTGGTTAGAGACATGTATGAAGGGGCAGTCACTGCCATTAGATCACCAGCAGGAGAAACGAGTGAATTTCCCATTACAGTAGGATTGCACCAAGGGTCTGCCTTGAGCCCGTACCTTTTCGCGTTAGTTATGGATGAATTGACTAGGCACATTCAGGAGGATATCCCATGGTGTATGTTATTTGCAGATGACATTGTCCTTGTAGATGAAACGGCTAGTGGTGTTAACACTAAATTAGAAATTTGGCGGGAAGCATTGGAGTCTAAGGGCTTTCGGATAAGTAGGAGTAAAACTGAGTATATGGTCTGCAAGTTTAGTGATACCAGAAGTACGTATGAGGAAAGAGTGAGGATCCAAGATCAGGAGATACCAAAGAGGGACCATTTTAGGTATTTAGGATCTATTATTAGTCAAGATGGAGAGATTGCGAATGATGTGACTCATAGGATCCAAGTGGGGTGGCTCAAGTGGAGGAGTGCTACTGGTGTACTGTGTGACAAGAGGGTACCAACAAAATTGAAAGGAAAATTTTATAGAACTGCCATAAGACCAGCGATGCTTTACGGGACAGAATGCTGGCCTATTAAGAAGCAGCAAGTGAACAAGATAAGTGTAGCGGAAATGAGGATGTTGAGGTGGATGTGTGGTAAGACTAGACGAGATAGGATTAGAAATGAAACAATTCGCGAGATGGTAGGCGTAGCACCTATAGAGGAGAAGTTAAGGGAAAATAGGCTAAGGTGGTTTGGGCATGTCTATCGTAGACCAGCGGATGCAGTAGTTAAGAGAGTGGATAGGATAGCTTTGGGTAGAAACGCACAAGGGAGGGGAAGACCCAAATTGACATTAGATGCGGTAGTACGCAAAGATCTGAGTATACTAGGTTTAAATGATGAAGCAGCACTGGACAGAGCTCAATGGAGAAAAAGGATTCATGTAGCCGACCCCAATTGATTGGGACATAAGGCTTGGTTTGGTTTGGTTTGGTTTGGTTTGTTGTACTCTCTATAAGAGGAGATGGGATAGAATCCTAGGTATCTGTTTCTCGATTTGCAGTGTCAGTGTAATAAGACATATAGTGTGATATTGTACGTTTCGTTTCACGTGTTTATGTTAACCAATTGAAGCTACATATTGTAAATTTCAGCTACTTCAGAACATATCATTTTAGATTATATTGATTGGACGAATGCCCGGATTTGAATCTTTTTCTAATTTTCGAGTTTCTATGAAAAATAGAATTTTTAGGCAACTAGTGGTAGCAATCCATTGTTAACATGACCAAAGGACTCCACCTACACTACATTGCCCAAGAACAAGAGAACCAATAGCCGAATTGCGTAATTCGACACTATATCTCAAACTCACGATCTCCTAAAACTCAAATATTGTTTAAGTGATCTACAGAGTCCGTTAAACCACCGCGTTAAATGTTGAAAGACAAAAAATTTAGAGATAAAAGAGCTACAAACTCAAGACGGTATAATAAAAGCCATATCATGAGACATTTCTAGCTAAAGATTGCTTTTCTAGCAAAGGATTGTTAGGTGTATAGACTTTTGGGTTAGAGCTTCACGTGACCTGCGTCTTATATTGATGAATAGATTTGATCAAATATTGACCATGGTCTGTGGGGCCACCCAACCAACTGAAGTTGATGTAACATCGTACACTGCACGTGACAATGCCCACTCATAGGACGTATAATGATTAATGCAGCAGGTACAACGTTGGTGGCTCACTCTGTTTGCAGTAAAATTTTCATCCGGCAGATAACAGTAGCTTTAGGCTTGTTCATGCAGTCTCGATCTTGAGATTAGCCGAGATGCTTGTATACTAACTTTTTAAAAAGAAAAACACACTTCACAATCTTTTCAGTTTGATTATGATCATACTCCAAACTTCGTCGTATGCATGTTTTGTATACATGTGGTACAATCGGAGACATATTTAAGATTTCAAGAATAGGGATACTACGATTCCTACGTACTTCGACTTTAGGGAAGCAAGTTTCTAAAATTCGGAAGAACATGTTCTGTAATTTCGTTAGTACGTATCTTAAACATTTGAACAAAATGGGAAAAAATTTCGGTTGTGGTTATCCTCTATATTCGTTACTGGACAAAATTTTACACAAAATTATCATACTTGAAAGTATGATCGATGTCACTGATCTATTTCAAATCATAATACCCACCATTTTTTCCTTAATTTACAAGCGGTAGAATAATACAAGTATTTGAAATTTTGAATTATACTTCAAATGGGACTTCAGCCCACACTCACACTAAGCCAGCCGTTGCACCTCTTAATTACAGTACAATCTATTGTTTCTTCATCGTCTCAATAAACTTGTGTGCAACAAATATGTTTGTAAACGATCTTGCGCCGTTCATTTGTTCGATTACTTCTCATAATTAAATATCGGTGCAAAACAAACCAGAATAATTTTTTGCACTCGCTTTCTCGTACATGAACTCCAAAAATTGTTCCTCTACTACTTAAAATTACACAAAACATATTTCTCAAAGCACACTAGAACACAAATTTCGAATTCCCGAAACAGAAATCTACAAGATTATTACTTACAAACAAAACCATCAAACAAACTGGATTAAAGAAAAAGAACATCACAACCAGTACTTGGGCAAAGTATCCCAATTTATTCACATGATATAATATATTGCATATGCAACGGCTATTATATATATAGATAACATGATGAGATATGGATTAGGTCATTCAAAATGGGTACAGATAATTTTTAAGGGCACTTGGGTTTGCCCTTGGAGTTCTTCTTGTCCATATAGCAAGGGCACTCATGCTTGTTGCCATAAGTCCCAGAGGGCACACATTTGCACTCTTGGCAGCATATCCCACAGTATTTCAAGCACCTGTCCTTCACCCCAGCTTTTGCGCACCTGTCCCCACACTTGGAGTCACAGAAACCTACAACAATTAAGCACCAATATTGAATATAACCAAATTAATCAGCTGCCACACAAAATACATATGTTATGCATGTACCTACCGGGTACCACGTGGCCGAGCCTACGTGGTACCCGAACTTTGCATTCAGGCCGTCCAAAAGTTTATTGGATGGCCGAGATTAAAACACCCTCTCTCCTCACTCTCTCTCCTCTTGTTCTCTCATTTTTTCTCTCTTCAAATCTAGACCGCCCAAAACCAAAATGGAAGATTTAGATGCGCCGAAGATGTACCATGTGGTAACATCTTGGTACTGAAAAATTGCTCATATGTACGAGATGGATTGTAAGTTTAACTTGTTTGGGTGGAAACTGCACGTGCATTTGAGCAATATTTGGCCCTATGATGCATCCGATTCAATGATCGAAATCGTTCTTCGTGTAGAGCTCGTCGAGCATTTCAATCACGTCAAAAATCATATTGATAGGATTTTGATGAGTAACTAATCAGTTTAAATTCATTTACAGGAAAAAAAAATAGAGTTAGCACATAGGATAACACCCACTTTTTAAAAGAAATGTAGAGATAAAATTACTCAGATCAGTTACTTATTGAAATCCGATCAATATGGTATTTAGCATAGGTAATTACTGTTTTCAACGAGCTCTACCATATGAAAGATTTCGATCACTGAATCAGACCCAGTATCAGGCCAAAAATTGTTGAACGAAACAGTGTGTAATTTCCACCCAAACTAATAACATGCCTTCTTATTTTTTGATTTTTTACGTTTTTCGAGATGTTGATTATCATCCTATGGCTACCTAGTTACACTTTATGACTACTACTCCATATGTCTCAAATTGTTGGTCCACTTTCACTATTTGAGAGCTCTTAAAAAATTGTCTATATAATCTAATTTAGACTTTATATATCCAATATAGATCTAATTTGATAGATCGCAATTAATTTTATTAATCAAAACTTTTAAAATCATAAAAGACATTATACATTAATATAGACAATTATTTGATTGACACGACTGCCCAAAAGAGACCAACAATTTGGAAAGAACTCCTAATCTATCCAAGCCCCTGAGCTGTTTATCTTCTTTCATAGATCAATGTGCAAGTAAACTGACCCGAGCAAGCACATAGGTAAGTTATAAACAAAAGCCACTTACTTGAACCTGCATTAGCTGTCAGGAGGAGGAAAGAGCTGAGAACAAGTGATACCATAAGGAAAGTTGCAACAGCTTTCTTCATATCTCTCTCTCTCTCTCTCTCGAACTACAAGTAAAGTTTGTATGACTATCGAGCAAAAGTGTATGTCAAGATAGGGCAGTTTTTTGAGCTGTGATGGAGTGATGAAGCAAAGAGGAAGTGAGGGTATTTATGGGGTGGGAGTGGGGGTGGTTGGAGTAGGAGGAAAGTGAGTTGCCCCGCAGGGTAGAGGAAAAGCAAATTACCATTAAGTGCTTCTGGAGTAATGCTACGTGACGCTTCATAATATTTTCACCACGAATGGTATAGGTTCCACCGATGACGGAGTTTGAATTTTAGAGTAAGGGGGACCTAGTTGAAAAAAGTACATTACTATATTGTAGATGACATTGTTTTGTTTTTTGGTCGACAATTACAACACTCACGTGTAATTAATTGTGTCTATGAAAGAAATTGAGAAAAAAAAAAATCATGACAATGTAGAATTATTTTTCTTTTGGACTATATGAATATTTAGATTTTTCAGAGATTTGTTATACTAATTTTCTATATTATAATGATATTATATCGAATATTAGTAAATTTTTAAAATTGGCAGGGGACGGGGCCACCCCGGGCACCTATATACCTCTGCCTCGGGCTTCACAAGTGTTATTAGTAGTAATCTCAGTGGGCGATTTTGGCGTTGGTGAATCACCGTGTTTGTTACTCCTAAAAACTTCACTTTTTTTTTTTGTCATTTGTCATTCCTAATCTATTACATGGGGGAGGGAGGAATGTCATCAATCCTGTGATACAGTGTGAGGTGTAGACACGTAAAATTTCTGGCCTATCACAAGCTGCCACGTGTTGCTAGGGCACATAAATTGGCTAATTAAATGTTGCCAAGTGTCACAAGTCAAAAGTCAGAGATATGTGAAATTGCCAATTAAATGGCGCCACATGTCAAAATGACACAATAATTTATTTATCAAGTTTGACCAATTAAATTATGCCACTTGGTGACATAAATTATTTATCTCGTTATATATATAATTATCTTTCCCCAAAATAATAAAGAAAGATATTTATTATATTTTAATTATTTTCCTTTAAATCAAATAAGGAAATAATTAGAGAGAAAGATATGGAAAGAGTTGCAGTCTTGCCATAACTCTCCATCTCCCATCCCTATAAATAAAGGTGCTCTCTCTCATATTTTACACACATCAAGACATTGAAGCTTCAACAACTCTGAAGATCAAGCCTCAAAGCCCTTCAGAATTCCTTGAAGTCAGACATACATTCAAGCCCTAAAGCTCTGAAGATCAAGCCTTAAAGCCCTTCAGAATTCCTTGAAGTCATCAACACATTCAAGCTTCCATCAGTTGTCAGAGCTCTGAAGATTCAAGCCTTTAAAGTCCTTCAGAACTCTTCAAGTCTACATCAAGCGAGACGGTTCTTCAAATCAAAGCCCCAAAGCTCTGAAGAACATTCAAGTTTCTATCAGCTCTGAAGATCAAGCTTCAAAGCCCTTCAGAATCCTTTCAGTCCACATCAAGCAAAGCGCCTCTTCCGATCAAAGCTTCAAAGCTCAAAAGATCACTCAAGCCAAATCCACAAGCCATCAATCTCCTTCTACCAAATTGAAGAAGATCTCCAATTCTGATTTGAGACCAAGCTCCCAAGCCCTCAAGTCAATATTTGCAAATCCACATCTCCTTCAACCAAATTGAAGAAGATCTCAAAGACCGATTTGAGAAGAAGCTCTACAGCCCTCAAGTCAACGGTCACAAATTCGTCATCTTTTTCCAATGAAATTGAAGAAGGTCAAGCAAATCAACTTGAGAAGAAGCTTCAAAGCCCTCAAGTCAAAATCCGTCAAATTCGCCGTCATCTTCGCAAAGACCAACGAAGATCTCGCCGTTCAATTCGAGAACAAGCACCAAGCCCTCGAATCAAACTCTTCAAGAGAAGAATCAGAGGATTATTTTCTTTCATTAGAAATTGTTACAGAGATTGTAAACCCTAATTTCTCAATCAATAAAATTTACTTTTTGTCAACATATTTCCGTCTTTTTTGCAGACTTGAAATTTGTGTGATACATGAGGCATCCAAGATTTCTACTAAGGAGCGCCTGATTAAATTTTTTTTTTACCTTTATTTATTTTGCATTATTTTTTTCATTACAAAATTTCTCTTCGGCGATAGAAATATAGAAATAAAAATTTAGGACATAGCGTTAAAAACAATTCATTGCAAAGAACACAATCAAACACAATTAATAATAAACCCATCGGATTGGCATGGTGATATTGGTCGGGATTAATCGGTAATTTGCTCTCTCTTGAAATCTCAGGTTCAATTTCCCTTCCCAAGCATAAGCAGTAAGCATGTGAAAAGGCTGGGCTTCAGGGATGTAACTTGTAAGGACTAGTCCAGACCCTGAAGTGCACGCAAGCAGGATCGAGACAGACAACAACAGTGATATATGTACAACAAAAGTCTCCAACTAGGCTCCAACACACTCACATAGTGTGTGGAGCCTTCACCACTTCACACTAAAGTGTTTATGGGCTCCACACACTATGTGAGTGTGGTAGAGCCTAGTTGAAAACTTTTGTTGTACATTTATCATTTTTGGACAAAACAATTATTTTTTAGAATCAATATCATTTCCAAGGACTAGTAATTGCTAATTAGACATAGTATACTCCATTTTTTAACTGATATAATTCCTCCCTCCGTAATTGTTGGTCCATTTTTGACATTCGTTTTATGTTTTAAATTGTCTATATCTTTCAATTTATAATGGGTTTCATGATTTTAAAATTTTGTATTATAGAACTAATTGAGATCTATCAAATTAGATTCATATTTGTAAGCTCCAAAGGCCGAGCTCCTTTTTGTGGTGGCACATTCATGATCAAAATACATTTTTATATGTATTCCCCTTTATCGAGTTGTATGATTATTTGTTCAATTATTTTTTATTTTTAGAGAGTCTGATTTAGGATGTGGAAAGGAATCTCATACATTTTATTTTGTTTTTTTGTTTTTCCACATAAGTGCATTAGTTGTTAGTAAGAATAACGCTCCTGCCAAAATGGGACTTCATTACATGGTAGATTTTAAAAGCAGCAGTTTTAACTCAAGCAAAATGAGCTGATTATTTACAGCAGTATCAGCATTATGTGAGACTTATAAATATGAAGCCATTAGGTCGAAATATGTGACTATTGCCGTGAAAATATCCCAAGCACATATATTTTCATCCCTCATCACTTTCAGCGGCTAGGGTTTGTGCATCTCGAAGACTTGCAAGTATCGAATGATTCTTTGGGCTAAATAATCATCTTCGAGAGGTTCTTTGTTTTGCATCTTGGAGTACATATACAATATACGTATCATTGAGTGGGAAATATATCTTCAAGAGGTTTCAAGAGTTATTTCATCCTCAACAAGAAGTTTGAGAAATGTTCTTCGATGGTTTTCGGGAGGCAAAACAAAAGGCTTGTGGATTCAAGGCAGTGGCAGTCAAAACACTGGGTGTGGTGAACGTAGATCGACAAGTAGATCTTATGCTTGATTGTGAGGATTTTAATTGATAAGATTGCTTGTAACTACAGATTGAGTATAGTGTTTTGATTCCTTCATTTGATTTTTTACCCATTTCGGGTTTTCCACCTATATCTTGGTGTTCTTTGGTTGTTTGTTTTTAGTTGTGTGATTGATTGACTTTTTTATTAATGTGTTGATTTTTACGAAAGATTAAGACATAGTAAATCTATAAATCTAGGCAAATTAGTGTTTTTTGTAAACTAGCCCAGTGACCCGGGCATTTGCTTATCGAAAAAAATTGAAAGTGGACAAATACAGACGGAGGGAGCAGTACTCTATCTGCTATGGCTAACTTTAATTGATGCGGTCAAGCCAAGCTTTTAACGCTATCTTCTAAATCAACGTTTTCACACTACTTTCGAGCTAAGGCATAAAAGTAGGTACCCAAAACAGTGAGTTTGTTACAACTGTATACCATCTTCAGTAAAGTTCTTGATTCTAAAGCCACAAATTAGCGTTGCTTGCCAACTGTTATGTATGTGGGTTTTTCAGTGATGGTGATCATGGATGGTCTGGGATGACTTTCCTCTCCCCGTGTGTTGTGGCTTAAAAATTTAACTGGCTTATTTTTTCGTTTTTATTTGATTTTTTTTTACGTGTTTTTTAGTTTTCTATCAACTTTTTGTGTATTATTGGTTCGTCTCAGCGAGAGGAATCAAAAAAGTAAAAAATTATGATGGCTGTGTTTGGTTTGTAGTTTAGTTTAGTTTTAATGATGTAAGCAGGTGTAATGAGTGAAGAGAGATAAAGAGAGAAATGAGGGAAATACTGATGTCAACAAAACTAAAAACTCGAACTGAACAGGGCCAATCAAATCATAATTTTTTTTGAATAAAGATAAAAATAAGTCAAAAGGACTGCTTTTTACACTTTTTTCAATCTTATTCAAAAAATTGAGAGGTCTAGTCATAATCTTTTACCTTTTTGGATTCCTCTCGCCGAGACGAATCAATAATACTCAAAAAATCAATGCAAAACTAACAAACGCAAAAAAAAATATCAAATAAAGACAAAACAAAAGTTAAGTTTGCTTTTTAAGCCAAAGACATACAAAAAATATTGGCCCAAAAAGGGCTACAATCTATATGCAAACCATTTATGTCGTGGAACACGATGTGAGCGTTGTGTATAGTGCAACTAGTTTTAACTTAAAACTTGAAATTTATGGAATCAAATGCAACTGATTCACATACTTGTCGATTGATATTCGATCCAATTGATTTTCTGTGCACATTCTTCTTTGAGTTTTTCACAAAGTACTGAACGGTTCAAATCATATTTATGGGATACGGAGATATGAGGTATGAAGAGCAGTAGTTCGTCGTAGATGGACTTGTGTGTGTGTATAAATATTATTTAGAAATGGGTCTCATTCAAGCCCAAAGTGTGATCTAGACTGTTCCCTTTGTCTCAAATATTCTGGAAGTCTCACTTGTTCATATTTTTTGAAGACAAATTTGGTCCAATCAACATAATTTTTACAATTACTTTGAGGAACAATATCTACCCAAATCAGTAAATATTGCAAAATACCACTCCATATCTGTTCAAAAAAGGCATTCCAAATATTAGTTGGGCTCCACCAGAGAAGAGTCTAGGGGAGAGGTTACGGCCTACGGGGTGTTACTACTTTTATGGACTTTTTCCAGCAATGTCCACTG
The DNA here is from genome assembly GCA_020921065.1 of Vaccinium darrowii. Taxonomy (NCBI): domain Eukaryota; kingdom Viridiplantae; phylum Streptophyta; class Magnoliopsida; order Ericales; family Ericaceae; genus Vaccinium; species Vaccinium darrowii. The sequence continues at coordinate 8,605,120 of CM037157.1, forward strand.
AGAGCTTTCGGTACTTACCCCAAAGGTTTGAAAAAAATTTGGATATTCGGCAATGACAGATCCAGGAATTCTACATGGGGGGTCACCTTTGGTCTTGTGAAAAATCCGAGCCGTTCAATAACCTTAGAATAATTTTTCAATTGGCCTCATAAAAGTTCAGCTAAATTGAATAATTATAGGTATTTGATCGAATCCTTTAATTTTTCATTCATAAATTAAGACTCTAAGTTCAAAATGAATTTTAAAGACAAGTTTGATAATTGTGTGTCAGGTATCGTAGTGACCTGAATCGTATATATTGTAGAGCTTGTTGCGAAAAGAATTTGTATAATAAAATTATTTTATCCGACATGAATGGTCATCAAAACGCAAAGAATTTTTAAAATATGAATTGAATTGATACCTATGATTGTCGGATCAAGAGAAATTTTTCTGTCAATAGTCTTCTCAATAAGACTTATTATACCTAAGGTTCAGATCACGATGAAATCGGGCTCACATTTATCAAACTTTTCTTCAAATTTCATTCAAAGCTTTGGGTCATATATTCTAAATGAAAATTCAAAAGATTCAATCAACTACCTATAATTATCCCAATTGATTTGATTTTTTACAAGCATAATCGAAGAGTTATCTCAAGGTTATTGAACGGCTCAGATTTTTCAAAAACTTAAAAAAAAATGATTTATGGAATTTCAGGGGAGTCACGTGACCCTCCTATGCTCTATGTGCATCCGCCCCTATTGCCCAGGCACCAAGTGTCAGTACCCAAGCATCCAATCTGACCGTCGAAAAGATTTTGAGATGGCCCAGATTTATTCCCTCGCTCTCTCAAAAACTGCTCCAAAGGTTTCAATGGTAGCAGCATGGTGGAAAGGACGCCTTCCTCGCTATGTAAGACCTTAGTCACATAATTCTTCAAAATGATATTCTCTCCAATTCTCAATCATAGCACTCACAAATGTTAGTTGTTTGGGAAATTTTTGAAAGTCATTTTTATGCCCGTGATCCCATATGCGGATTAGGTTAACCCATTATGGGAACACAGGTACATCTAGATAAGAAATTAAAAGTGTCCCATCAAGTGGAGGACGTACTGCAGTGCTGGGGTACCAAAAGTGAGTATTCTTCGGCGCTCACATGAGTTGTTGGGTTGGGCCCTTCGTCCTATTGTTGGCCATGGAGGGGATCGGGCTGAATAATACGTATCACCATCCCCGATCTCCGAATCCCTTCTTTGTCTCTGTTCTTGTCTCGATTTTCAACGGAGTCTTGTTTTTACCCTTCATTCTTGTACTAAAATGGGAAATGGGGATTTGCGAATCCAAATTTTTCAAAAGAAACTGATTTTTCAATGCCAATCTTTTTTTCTATATTTTTTCCAATGTTTGTTTATATATGCAAATAAAGAGAGGGGAAAAAAGAAAAAAAAAAAAAAAGATGAACAAAAGAGATACTCCCTCCGTCCCTTTTTAAGTGCGTACCCTGGGAATACGTGTAATTTCAAACTCCTAAAAAACATATTTTCCTATATAATTTTTTAATTCTCTTTATACCAAATTAAAGTGCTCATTGAGTACTTTAATTTGGTGCAAAAAAATTTAAAAATATTATACGAAAGTACATTTTTTAATGTCCGCAAAAATACACGTTTCCCATTGTACACATTTAAAAAGGGACGGAGGGAGTACAATATAAACTGGGAACAATAGCACTTCCACCAAAACAAATGCAGACCAAGCTTTTCATTGGGCAGAGTAGCAAAAAGAAAATACATTCCTACAATCTATTGGGCAGAGTTGAAAAAAGAAAATATCATGAAATCCATCAACAGTAGATAAGCCGATAGCATTTCATGATTCCACAGTTCCAAACAAATGCAAAAAAAGATAGAGAAATGCTAAGGTAAACACCCCCCATATGAGATTTTGTGGCTCAAATATGAGATTTTGTGGAACCAAATATGAGATTATATGAGATTTTGTGGCACCAAATATGAGATTTTGTGGCTCCAAATATGAGATTTTGTGGCTCCAAATATGAGATGGCATACGGTACACACCCCATACGGATGGACGGCCGAGATTGTGCCACGTGTGACGTGTGTCACCTTTGACCATTGACTATATGAGATTTTGTGGCTCTAAATATGAGATTTTTTGGCTCAAATATGAGATTTTGTGGCTCAAATATGAGATGTGTGGCACTGTAGCGTTACTGTAGCATTACTGTAGCAATCCGCATGGGTCCAAATATGAGATTGTGTGGCTCCAAATATGAGATTTTGTGGACATCCGTATGAGTGTGCATACCATATGCCATTCGTATTTAGAGCCACAAAATCTCATATTTAGAGCCAAAAAATCTCATATTTTGAGTCATAAAATCTCATATTGAGTAATTTTTAGAGGGTGTGCATAGTAGCATTTCTCATAGTTCCACAGGTGAAAATATATATGTAGTGGGGATTTGGGGATGGGGCAGGCATCGAACAAGGAACAGATTCGGGCCGAATTCTAGGCGGGGATATATCTGTCCCCACTTCTTACTCGATCCCTGAAATTTTTTTAAAAAATTTTCATATCCTACCTAATTCCAAACAGATCTTCAAATAGCCAATCTAGGCCCTTTCCTGGCTACTCAATTACTCCAATGCTTCGGGTACTATGGACCTTTTGCCATCCATTGAAGCAGAGCTGCTCATATTCAGGGCGGGAATTGGATTGGATACGGACGGATTGGACAAATTGGCCATCCCCACTTCTTCCCGAGTAAATATTCGCAATGTACCTTAGTGCCCCAACTCCCCTCCACAGACACACATTCTATCTCTCTATTCTTTCTCTCTCTTTGGGTCCCAGAAAAATCACGTTGGGGTACTAGCCACAGCTAGTGCATACATAAAATCTGACCCTAAAAAGGGCATCCAAAAATGCCTCGAACAATGTCAAATGGAGCAAAAAAAAAAGGTTTTTGTTGTTAGTTTCCTAAAGTTTTAAAGTAGCCTAAAAGTGTCAAATGTAGATGCTATTAGCATGGTTTTGATACGTCTTGCTACATGACTCAAGTGCTAATTAAGATATACTAAGACTACGTTTGGATGACCGGAACCTTGAGTAGGAATAAGAATATGATTACCAAGAGTTAAATTCCCGAGAATTTTCTTGGGTAGAAATAGGAATATAATTACTGGGAATTAAATTCCTAAAAATTTAATACTTTGAGGAATTGTATTTCGGTGTTTGGATTAATTCAGTAATCTTATGCTGGAAACAATTATTTTAGAAATTTATTAAAGTCAACATTTCTTTTTCTTAATAAATGAGCCAAGAATCTGAGATTCCCATGGGTAAGGGAGGAATCAAATTCTCACTCAGTCTAGGAATGTGATTCTTGGTTGAATGTCATTAGAAATCACATTCCTATACATGATTCTGCCAAACGTCGGAATAGGAAAAGCCTGGCATCACATTCCCTCTCTTGTCTCTTCCAAACGTTGGAATCATAGGTAGAAGGCATCACATTCTCATTCCCCCTTAAGATTAGTGTCATCCAAACTAAGTCAACAGATATGGTTATAAACGTGCCCGCTATCCTACCATCCCTTATATTTTATCAGCACATCATTCTTTCATCTCTTGTGCGCATGCTAATGTGATGTTTGATTAGTCTCGTTATTATAGTGCTAAAAACATGCAAAGTTTTTCATGCAGGATGTGAAAAAAAATTGTGAGAAACCAGGTCATTAGTATCGGTTTCCTTCGTTTCAATCCAAGTTTTCACCAATTCATTGGGCTCGATTTGTTGTTTATTGGGCTGGTAGAGGTATTAATTGCGCTCACTTTCATTAAACAACGGGCCCATATAAATCTTTGGTGCAAAAACTTAACACCACTAAAAAAGCACAACCCAAATGGAGTAATTAGAGCAACTCCGATCCTGAACCTTTTTTTTTCCTCAAATTTTGTTCAAAAGTCTGAGTAGAAGTTCAATTTGATATCGCCCTCTCTAACCCTTTACTCAGATTTCAAGCCCTAACCGCCACACGCCGCCTTCCTCCACCAGAAAATCAATCGCCTCCATCACCAAGATTGCCACTGTTGAGCTCTGAAACTACCGCCTACCGGCACCTATCACCACCAACTTCTGAAACCACCATCGACGTCAAAACCACCACCAACGTCCACCGTCACCAGATCTGAAACCACGACCGCCAACCACCAGATCTGAAACACTACCGCTAACCACCTCACCACCAACGTCCACCGTCACCAGCTCTGAAACCACCGCTTTCCGGCGACGACCACGGCGGCGAATGCTTTCCAACCACCACAAAGTAGCCGTTAGAAATTTGGGTAAAGGTTTGGTTCTCCTTTGATTTGGGTAAAATTTTGAGTAAAACTCATTTTGATATGGGTTTGGTTAAAAAACTGGAGCTTAATTTTGGGAGTTTTTACTCAGATTTCAAATTTGGGTTTGGTTTTGAGTCTGGGCTGCAACTGCTCTTATACCTTCTACGTTTAATTTGTAACTTACTACTATATACAGAAATACTTGAGGGTTAGTCCGGTGGAATGGTGCGTGTGCTCCTTAAACAACTAACATGTTTTATTCTTGGAGTTAATCTTTGACCGAACCAGAAAAGGGATTAGTCAAAGTGTGCGTAGGCTAGTCCAGAGACTCTCAACCGCTCTACCAAAAAAAATTGAAAGAACTAACGGGGATTAGTCAAAGTGTGCGTAGGCTAGTTCAGACACTCTCAACCGTTCTACCAAAAAAAATTGAAAGAACTAACTATATAGTTTCTACTCCTGCCCTCTTGGATGGGAAGCATAGTTGTGAAAGGCTTCTATTCACCTAATAATAATTCAATATTACCCCCAAAGGGACTTGTGACCAAACGAAACGTAAAGCGCATAAACAACTTTGTTCAAACTCAAAGATGGAAAAGAAGCAAACAGGTAGATTTGGTGGAGATAAAGACTAAAGTTCTAACTAAAGTCAGATATGTATTCTATCCTTGACTAGTTTTCAACTTCTCTTTCCTGTAAAAACTAATAACCTTCATTTTCATATGTTTCTTTGGGTTGGGTGTTAACCAACAAAGCCAATTTGGTTTGGAGATTTCATCCACACTCTCTCACAAGGACAATAATCTTAAAGAGTAACTATTCCGCGATCTACAGAATAGCCCGATACCGGTTATACATTTGTGTGAGTCCATGCTTAGATGAGGATGAGACCAGGAACTTGATTCAAAGAAAGACGAGATGAACGAAAGAACGACATTTGGTGAAATGTACACTCGCTTTTTTGTTTTTAGGTGGAATTAGAAACGACATACCCTTTTATTGACATGTGTTACTCCCTCCGTCCCTTTTTAAATGTGTACAATGGGAAACGTGTATTTTTGCGGACATTAAAAAATGTACTTTCGTATAATATTTTTAAATTTTTTTTGCACCAAATTAAAGTACTCAATGAGCACTTTAATTTGGTATAAAGAGAATTAAAAAATTATATAGGGAAATATGTTTTTTAGGAGTTTGAAATTACACGTATTCCCAGGGTACGCACTTAAAAAGGGACGGAGGGAGTAATTTGTAGAGAAAAATGTCTTAACTATAAAGATATAAAGTGGTATTTATGCAAAATTTTAATTAATATTTACAACCGAATAATTTGCTAAAATAAGATAACAAATTGCAGTGCATTGTCCCTTTTCTTTTTGGAATAAAATTATTCTCACTTGCTAAGAAAGAAAATAAAGAAAAATGAAGGAGCTATCTATAAAGTTACTTAAAGAGGGGACAAAGCCTAAGAAAGAAAACTTGGAGGAGCAATCAAGTTACTTGCGGATCAAAAAAAAAAAAAATCTACTATAAAGTTACTCTCAGTTGAATTTGGCCTACATTAGTTTTCCCAACCAAAAAAAAAAACTGTAGACATTATTAATGTATAGTGACCTTCTATTTAAGTTTTTGCTAACTTTTTAAAAGTAATTATTTATCTCAATATGAGGAATAACGAAACCATAAAATTATAGACTAAATGTTTTATACCAAACAAATTTAATACCATCTTTTACGGATTTTTTTGTCGTAGAAGTTTTTTTAGCTCATGCAATAGAGCTCTTGGATGCCCCCACACTGCATCACAAGATCGAGTCTCATTCCCCTTCCCCATGTAATAGATTAGGAATGACGGGAAAAAAAAAAAAAAACTCCACAAGAGAGTAAACTTAGGAGTACCAGCCAAAAAAAATGAAGAAAAAGGAGAAGGAGAAATTTTTTAAGCCTGAACGAGTGCCTAACAAGCACTCCCTCCGTACCTAAATAATGGTCTACTACGAAAAGACGAACAACTTTCAGATCAAGAAGTAAAATACTTATGAGCATAATCTTTTAAATTAATTCAATAAATTTAAAAGATTATGCTCAAAAGCATTTTACTTCTTGATCCGAAAGCATTAGTTCTTTAACTTGGTGTCAATAAATTTAAAAGATTATGCTCGGAAGCATTTTACTTCTTGATCCGAAAGTTATACGTCTTTTTGTAGTTGACTACTATTTAGGAACGGGGCAAGTAACAAATACTTATCAAGTATCTGTCTCCAACTCCACTGTGGAATAGATTCTTACATCGGTTCAATATTTTTTGTCAAATTGCAAAAAAAGTAATTTTGGTGAATCCTCTAGTTCCAATGTGGATGACCCACCTTTACCCAGACTACAGAGGGAATGACTTGAGATACCGGTAAAGCTTAAACTAACCCGAACACCTGTGACCGTTGGAAAAAAAGAGTTCCTACCTCGGTTATTTCGTACTTTCTGTACAAGTGTCGATATGCTTGCCATTCAAAGGTGTAAAATCCGAACAAAAACTATTTTTAAAAATCAGTTTGAGCGGAATTCGGTTGGTATCGGAACATTTGTTTGTTAAAAATGGATGGCAAACAAATTTGAACTAAAATATTTCATTTCACGGGACAAAATGTGACTTGTTCACACACCTATGGGTATCAAATCAAATTGTTTTTCGGCAACCTATTTTTCTTGGAAGATTTCACAACATATATAAACGGTTCGGATCACGGTTTTAGACGGTTTTGGTTACGAAGGGCAGCTGGCCCCGGTTTTTCGAATCTACAATTGCAATGAGGGAGAGTTTGGACTTTCTTCAAAAAAATTGTCTTGACGATAATATTTAGAAAAATAAAAAGTTCTAACAAAATGGATAAAAGCTCACAAAAGACAAAAGTAAGCCAAAAAATTTAGCTGCTTTTGACTCATTTTTGTATTAACTAAATTTACTATAATAATTCATTATAGGTTTACCGTTTACTCTATTAATTATCCATGTCAAAATGCATAAATAATTGTAAAAATCAAAATTAAATATTTAAAAATCAAATAAATCAAGTCAAATAAACCTTTTTTTTTTAAATTTGTTCAAAAAAATCGTCTTTGTTAGTTTTGAGTCATTTCTTTGTGGATTATTGTTTGTCTTCAAGAGAAAAATCTACTTATCTGCAATGTAAAAAATTTGATGAATACCTTAAAAAGGTTCACTAAAGATAAAAATATTTAAAAACAGACAAACTTTTTTAATCATTTTTGTCTCTATTAGTAAAAAATTGAATAGATTCTTTAATTTTCTGATTTTTCTTGTAAAGACAAATCAATAATTCCAAAAAAAAAAAAAAAAAACACACACACAACAAAAAGAAAACTAAAAAAAAAATTAAAAAAACCAGCAAAGTTATTAAGCCAAAACACTCTCCAACCCTTATGTGAAATTTTGGATAGTGCCACATCCTTCTGAAGTCCCAGCTGCCATATCTATTCCCTTACCGTATGGTATGCTGTCGGAATCTGGAGCAAGTTAGAGCATATTTGTTTTTCTTTTTTTTTTGCGGTCAACAGTGTCCAAACAGACTTACGCGCACTTCAACCTGTCTCATCTTCAGTCTTATCAAAGACAATCATCCACGCCGTAACTTAGAGATTCATAAGAAATTCTTTCTTAAGCCGGACTCTAAAATATTGAAGTCTGATCAATTATGTGCAGAACAAACTGGTAGACCAACAAGACTAACCCATCAAGCTCTACCAAGTGTATATGATGTTTGCATAATATTGTGTGTAATCTCGAGATGTATTAAAGTTTTTGGCATTTCATGTACATGTGACCTGATTCCTCTGAAGAAGGCTTATGGAAATCCATGGACCACTCTTACCTAACCCTGTTCACGATGCATTGCTCCAAGACAAATTGGTAATTAGACAATTTTTCTGTATTTTAATTTTTAGGACAAAAAGTACATGTATTTTAGACAATTTTGCTATAATTTGGTGGCATAATATTACACTTGAGAAATGACTTGTCAAATTCAAATTTTAGGAATGTACTTTTTTTTCCCTCTCAGCTATCGAGAAAAACTTACTCCTTCCAAAAAAAATTGTCGAGTTTACAAAACAAGGATGTCAAAAAAATTACATCTATGTCCTGAAAAATTCAAATAATATTTAGATTAAAGAACTTGTTGATGTCAAGTAATTAGACGCAAAAAATTGAATTTCATTTTATAAAAAACTATTATTTTTTAGTTCTAGTTTTGCGGACTGGACAATGTTTTTGAAATGGAGGTAGTATTCGTTCCTAATTGTTTGTGGTTTTTGAGAAGTCCTCAAACTTTCAGATAATAAAATAGCAGTCTCGTAAATAATTTTTTTGTATTTTTTGCACGGACTAGAAGTTTGAATTGAGATCTGGAATGGCATAATTTTATAATAATTCACTTCATAATACATTACTCCTATTTCTTGACCTGAACGTTTGCATGAATCTCTGAAAAGACCCAACAATTAGATCACTTATTGTTCGACTAAAATTCCTATATTATAATGCTTTTGTACCTTAATCTTTGAGTGATTTCTCCACTGAAAAACATAATTAAAAAGGAGTGAAAAAAAATTTTCGGCTAAGAATTTTTGCACTCCACTCCAATAAACACACTCTAAATTTGTAGTACTAAAAGTAGGGAAATAATTTTCACATTTTCCTTTTATTCTCATGCACTCCTTTTTTTTTTTTATTCACGTGAAATTACTAAACTGGTCTAACTTTTACATTCACTTTTTACACGTGAAGGGCAATTTGAGAATTTCACATGGGTAGAAAAATAAAAATAAAAAGAGGAGTGCATGAGCATAGAAGGGGAGTGCGAAAATTATTTCCCTTCAATTTATACGGGATACATGTTTTTTCTATTTATTTTTTACTCCCTTATTATGCCTTTCCGAAAAGGTTGATAGCCATAATCATTTTTCCTTTTAATTATCTTGCACATCATTTCTTATGCTGTACAAATGAGTTCTTTTTTGAGTCTTTCTATCGTCAGCCCACTGGGCTGGTAATAAGCAAACAAAAAGCTAATACTTCAGTGTAATTTTTATACTTCTCAATACGCTTTCATACATTTTTGTCTACTTTTTGCATCATTTAATACAATTTTGAACCTTAACGACAGCCCTATGGACGGCTGATTTTAGATTTTTTTATTTTTTATTTTCACTACTCATTCTTAACCTACAAAATGATTACCTACTTGAAGCATGCCCAGTTTAATGATGAGTACACTTGTGCAGGATTGAGATCATTAGGGTAAGGAGCAACATCAATTTCAGCTAATCTCATGCATTCAGCATTCACCAACTTTTACACTGTCCTTTATGTGCGTTTTAGTCAACCAACAAGTTCAGTAGCTAGCACAAGGTCAATTGATTTTGAATGGTGCCACAGTGGGGGAGAGAGGTGGAAAGGGATAGCAAACTTTATTGCCGCCGTGATGTGCGCAAATCTGATTTCAACCTTCTTCTTCTTCTTTTTTTTAATAATTGGATGTTTGGCAGCTTGGTCGCAATTGCGAACTTCGACTAATTTCAGACCATGAAGTTAACGATCGGGCAAATTTGAAGAGGCCCCAGAATTTAAAATACTTGGACCTCCATGAGAATGGAACATGTGACCTCATGAAGGCATACTTATTGCTTTCTAATAATTACTTCGCCAAACTCCTTGGTTTTGCTTAGTTTAATTTTAATGCTGCATCATGCTAACAAGTGCATAATAGGGTAGTGGTTAAACAAAAAAGAAAAAGAAAAAACGGTTTAGGATAAGAATACTTGTACTCCCTCCGTCCGTCTATGTTTGTCCATTTTCACTATTTCACACCTCTTAAAAAATCGTACATTGTTTTTAATACGAATTTCTAAAAATATTCAATATGGATATTGTTTGATAGATCTCAATTAGCTCTATTATACGAAATTTTCAAAATCATGAAACTCATTATAAATTGAACGATATGGACAATTTAAAACATGACACGAATGCCGAAAATGGACAAACAAAGACGGACGGAGGGAGTAATATTTTTCATGTGAGGGTGGAGACCGACTCGTCAATGCAGGATTAGGAGTTGTAGTTGATAACGATGGAGGAGGAAGAGGCGGCAGTCGTGTGATGATATTGGAGTAGGTGGAAGACCAAATCGACTTGTGATATCGATGCCATCGGTGATGTGACTCAGTTGTGCCAACAAACGAAGAAGAAATAAAAAAGACACATAGGACCAGTGGCGGAGTCAGAATTTTGGCGCTGGATGGGGCTGACTTGGAAGACATATTTTTGCCCTAATGTATAGTGTTTATTATATAGAACCATAGAACTTTTTGCGTTCCACCATGATAAGTTTGTACATTTGAATCTAACCTAATGCATTGAATTGTTTGTTTTTTTTTGGCTACTAAAACAGTTATATGCTTATTTGTACTATTTATGAAAAAAATTAAGAAATTAAACTACAAAAAAATACCTTTTATTTTTAAATCTAGCTAAAATTGTTAGAATTATAATATTGACTCATTAGGATCAAAATGTCATACTCTCAAATAGAGTATGAGAGTATGAGTTGGAGATATGCTCTATGAAATTATTACCCTATAACATCAAGGGAAAGTCTACAATACACACTTCTTGAAGGTGTGTATTATATGCACCTAATGTGTGGTCCAAATTGTACCACCTCATGAATATTTTGGTGCATCTCATAATTTTTATACTAAAAAATCACAACTTTTCAGTAATATGATTCATACCATTTTCACTACGAATCACAACATTTGTTTTTCATAACTTTTCAGCAATAAAATTCATAACATATTGGTGGGTGTCATAATTTTTCTAATAAAAACTCATGTCATTTTTTATGTGCATATTGTACAACACCCAAACACGGGTGTGTATTATAACTTTTCCCGAATATCCATAGTACTCAAATTACCTATTACACTATATTAATGGAATTGTTTAAATTGAGGAGGACACACCCAGGGGCGACTCCACATAGGAGTTAGGGGGGTCAGCCGACCCCACGGTGGAAAAAAAAAAATACTATTACTATGTTAATTTTTTTTAGGAAATTCATAAATGAACCCCCCATAAATTTAGGGTTGACACCACTGGATAATTCCACAACTTTCATCCTTCCTCTTTGTGTGGCTTGTTTGAATCATAGTTACTCGTTTTGTTCTTTTGATATGCAGAGGTTGATAGGTCTTGGTAAAGAAGTACTCCTACCGTCCCAAATTGTTGCTCCTAGTTACTAAAAAAATTGTTCATATCGTCAGATTTTTAATAATTTATATATCTAATATGGATCTCAATTAATTTTATCAAACACCTATTTTAAAATCATAGAAAAATTATAGATTATAAAATATAGGTAATTGTTTGAATGGTTCAAAAAGTGAAGCAAAAGCAACAATTTGGGATGGAGGGATTATTTGATAGTATGTCGAGACCACGTCAAATGCAATTGTAGAAGTTTGTGTAATTTTTATTTTTTTTGGTATGTGGCGAAAACTGTAAACAGAGAAAACTATTTTATGCTTTTTTATGATATCTTTGGTTCATTAGGTTGAGCTTTAAATGTGATTTTTGTTGGAACAAAATTTTTAGTTGCCATTACTGTGATATTTTCTTTGATTTATGGTTGGTAAAGGTATTTGATGTTTATAATGACCCCCCACTTCCGAAATCCTGGAGTCGCCACTGGACACACCTCCGCCCTTGGTTAGGCTGACCAATGTGTGTAAGATTGATCTGTAGGTGTTTGAGAGCCCATTTTTCACTTTTCATTTTTAACTTTTTGAACTATGGACAAAATGTATTTTAAGTTTAGTATAGTGTTTGGATGAAAATGTGCAGAATGCATTTTGTAACAGAAGTAGTGTTTGAGAGATATGTGCAGAATACATTTTGTAGTTCTTTTTGTTAATCAAAATAGAGAAAGTGAAAAATGAGAAGTCAAAAAACTCATCCTACCCTCTTTTTGACTTCTCTTCTACTTTCTTCAAAATTGAGAATTCATTCTGCAAAAACAACTTCTACTTTGGGGCAGCCAAACAGCCGAAATATGAAAAAGAGAATTGAAAAAGTTAAAAAGGAATCTGCCAAGCAGCCCGAGAGTTTCTTTGTGAAACTGCCTAGCTAGTCCATTGTTTCCATTTGTGCATGTGAATTGGCGAGCACTCTAGTCCATTGTTTCCATTTGCGTATGGAATGGCAAGAAATACATTGAAGCACTCTAGTTAGATCTACATGTTTTATGTCCCGATTGTATAAACGTTAGGGACTCGACTATTGGTACTTAAGGTTTGGGGTATCTTAAATGTGCAACAGTTTGTGGAGCCTATTTTTGGATTTCACACAAATAATTAAAATCTTCATTAATTTTAAAATAAAATTTTCAATTGACTCCCTGCAAAAAATTAGTTTAATTGGATATGTGTCAGTGAAACCCAAGGGGTGGGTATTTGGTAAAGCGGTCTTGCCTTGGGACTTAGGAGTTTGCTCCCTAAAGTCTCAGGTTCGATTTCCTTTGTCGGCAAAACTCTTAGGCTGTGTTTGGATGACATTAATCTTAAGAGGGAATGAGAATGTGACGTCTTCTACCCATGATTCCAACGGTTGGAACAAACAGGAACAGGAATGTGATGCCAAACTTTTCTGATTCCAACGTTTGGCAGAGGCAGAAATAGGAATGCGATTCTTGATGACATATTCAACCAGGATTCCTAGACTGAGTGGGAATTTGATCCCTCCCTTACCCCATGGGAATATCATATTCCTGGCTCATTCATTAAGAAAAAGAAATGTTAACTTTAATAAATTTCCAAAATAATTGTTTTCCGCGTAAGATTACTGAATTAATCCAAACACCGAAATGTCATTCCTCCAGGTATCAAATTCCTAGGAATTCGATTCTCAGTAATCATATTCCTATTCTTACCCAAGAAAATTCTAGGGAATTTGATTCCCAGTAATTATATTCTATTCCTACTTAAGATTCCGGTCATCCAAACACAGCCTTAAGGCTATTGGGAGCTATGCTCAGTCATTACCTTCAAGGCTCCAGAATTAGTCGAGGTACGCACAAGTTAGCCCAGACATTTAGTTATCAAAGAAAAATTGGATATGTGTAAGTGGTTGATCCAAATTGCATGAAATTATTTAGAATTTAGGATATTAAATTCTGAATAATAAATTAAAATATTGGATCAACTATTTGTAAGAGTCCAAGTGCACTGATTTATTGCAAGGGTCACTCGAAAAATTATAATTAAAATTGATGGACGATTTGGAATATCAGTACACGTAGAACCCAAAAGTAGGCCTCGTAAACCATTGTATATTTTTGGTACCCCTGACCTTTGTTACTATAGGATCGGTTCTTGGTTTAATCAAATAAACTTAATTTGGAGAGGCAAACAATAGCTAACAATTGAACAAGAATAAGAGAGTGTGTAAAGGGGTAAAGAATTAGGCCAAATACACAAAAAAAAAAAAAAAAAAAAAAGAAGGCAGTAGTACTCAGTCCATTCTTCCTTAGACCATCATCATCCCTAAATCACAACCCTAGGAGAAAGATGGGCTCGCGAGCACTAGCAAGAACAATGTCCTTGATTTCAGAGCTCTGAGTCACTTTCTCTAGGATTTTCGTGCCTTGAGAATGAATCAATCTATATGAGAATTTGTGAAAAAATGTCTCATATTTATAAGGATCTGCACCCATTGCAGATGTTCCCCTTATAATATGATGACACATGCTCTCTCCGCATACCTAGGCAACCTGGGTGACGTCACTGGTCATTAGGAAGATTCCACTGGCTTATCCAGTGCGGGCCATTCCCTCGCGATGAACCCTAATCCCTTAAAGCCACCAAGCCACTTGTATCTCTCCTATTCCCGTGATACTAGGGATGGTTGCGAGCCATTTAGCTCACACCAATGCCCTTCTCAAGACTCGCCATGACTTCCCCGCCCCTGCCTTATGGCCAGGTGTAGTCGCGAGCTCAATGTTTATGTACGTGTAAGTACATTCTTCTTCCCGTTGCGTCACTTCCCTTTACTAAGGGTGTCGCGACAGTTGAATTCCCACCAAATGGTGGTTCCCTTGCTCAAGGTGTCCCTTACTTAGGGTACTTATGGTTTTGCTGTGTTCGTCCGCGAGGATATCCCCTTCGCGGTGGGGCTTCACCACAGACACTGACTTTATATAACCAATGTCTGACGTGTCCGTTGTGGGTCGGTCTTTTCTCCACGTGGCAAATTATTATGGGTTGGTCAACCGTCCAGTCATTCAACGCGGAACCTTAGCATTATTGAAACTTCCACGATCAACCCCCCAACGCATAATTTTTGGCCACTATGCATATTTTATTGAAACTTCCACCATCAACCCCCCTATGCATATTTTTTTTAGTTATCTTTATAATTTTGCCGCACAGGAGTATATCTTGTTGTCTTTACATTGTGTTTCTTGCCCTATACATAATTCACTTGCCCCAATATTAGGCCCAGCGATTAACATTCCAATTTTATCGAATGTCCCTGAACAAACGGCCCAGTTATTATCGAAAGAAAGATAACGTGTCAACAAACTTCATAGCTAAAAGATGTTCTTAGTGGTATGAGTTTTGAATGCAATAGTTCGTGCGCCTGATATAAAGAGAAAAAAACATTATTAATGTTCAACTTTAAGAAATTTAATTCTGTAATAATATTGCGAACCTCGTGATAGAAACTTTAATTCTGTTAATAATTTAATGGCCGTTAATAGTGCAATCTCCTACAATAAATAGAAGCATTAATGGTCGTCCTGCAATATGCCAACTAGTTTACGTTAAATGCATTAATAGTTGTGCGTTGCAGAAGCTTAATTAAAAATCATTATCACTTTTATGGCACATATGACTTTAATGAAAGGGAAGAAATCAATGAACAAATTAACTGCTCCAGGGTTTTTGTAATGTAGGTGTGTACTACAAGATTGTAGTGCATAAGAGCATCATTATCAGCCTCAACAAAAATTGGACCAAATTTGAATCCGTGATAAAATTTGGACCATTAATTACTAAATGGACGGCTTGGATTGTGCACTACAACCCCGTAATAGACCCACAAAAACTCCGGTTCCGTTCAAGCATTACCTTAACTCAACTTTTTTGAGCAGCCTCTACTATTTATACAAACAAGTAGTATATACACAACATTTCAATATAATCGTGCAAATAGTGCGATTTGTAGACTGTTGTTCCGAGAAGCTAGAGAACACAATACCAATACAAATAGATCAATCTTCCTCTCTAATTTTTCAAAATTAATTGCCATTACGAATATGTACCCTGTTTGAGCTAATATACTTGGTATCAATAATGAATTATGTGGACTAATGGGTGTTCAAAATACAGGAATGTTGAAATAAAGCCTACAACAAAAATACTTCTATCAAAATTTAAAAAAAAAAATTATATTTTCGGGTGTTCGCTTGACTATGCTGTCATTCATCCCAAAGGATGGAGTCGCATATGAATTGACCTATGTTCATATTATTCCATAAGTAAATAAATCCAAATTGTACCAAGCAACAAAAACCTATTTCATATGTTTAAGTTGAAGAAATTTCTTTAAAAAAAAAAAAATGTGGCGGGGTGCAGAAGATGAACACATGTGAAGTCAACAATATTCGAGTCAATTTAACTGCATCACAATTAGCCTTTACCAGATTAATATCACTGTCTAATAACGAAAAATTCAATCAAAAATTGATTATGGCTGAGTTGCCACTATTCACTAAACGGTATTTTTGGTATTTCGTACTATTCCTTTTCCAATAAAGAGAACTATTTCTTCCGACTAATTGATGCAGTATTTTTCATAAAAACCAGTTGTTTTTTGCCTTTAGTTGAAAACAACAAATTTAATGGAAAACTCACCCGGTATTTTCATACTCCTACCCCATTTCTTGATTTTTCCTCTATTCTGGACTCTGGAGTATTTTGGAGTTGTTGTGGTACACCGGAAATATATCCTACAGTCGGGTGTACGCAAGGTTCTTCCTTTCGCATGAAATTCCAGTGGGACCGTGTCACGCAGTCAGCCGTTCACATCAGCCCCCGGGCCGGGACTCTGCTGAGCACTTCGGCAGGCCCTGTCGAGCACATCTCGGCTATTCATATTTATTCTGGACGGCTCAAATTTGAGGAGAGTTAAAATATTATTGAAAACATCTTTCAACACCCCTCAAATCTAAACTATCCAATTAAAATACGTTTAAACAGCTAAGATATGATAAATAGAGCCCACCGAGCGGAGCGCTTAGCAAGGTCCTTCGTTTCCCTCATTTCGCTCTCACGAGAAATTTTTGTCAGGTAGCTCGTCCTTGTTGTTCTGGCGTAGAACCCACCCCCCAACCTACCAATCCCTGTCCAGTCTCCACCACAAACAAAAATCTACTACTCCCTTAGTACTATTAAATAAAACAAGAAGACGACAAAAGAATCAAACAGCAGAACGTTAAACCTCAGCATAGGCTACTCCTTTGTTTGTAAGTAATTTTTCAGTGCCGAGCAGGTACCAAGTGGTAACCGTTCGAACGGTCTGGGATGTCTATTTTGGTTCGGACTGTCCGGATTATAGAGAGAGAGAAAGGAGAGAGAGTTTTCGGCCGTCTAATACACTTTTGGACGGTCTGAAGGCAATGTCTGGTTATCACATAAGCTCAACCAAGTGATACCCATTCGGTACCTAAAAAATTTCGCGTGTTTATTCACCTCACAGCTGATGTTGGTTCGGTTTTTAAAGCGAAACAATAATAAAGTAATTTATTGTGAATCGAGTCCCGTAAGGACGATAAGGTGTGTATAAATTTACCTGAAAACTGTCGGGCTTGTCAAGCCGGTAAGTTCACCCCACCTCCTCAGTGGAGGCCTGGGTTCGAGCCCTGCGAGGGGCGTGGTTGGCTACTAATCTAACACTACTAACTCCCTTCCCGCTAATGTATTTCGATTGGCAAAAAAAAAAAAAAAATTTACCTGAAAACTAAGGTTAGTGTCGGGAAAAAAAAAGGCTACCCCACCATATACCCAACCCCGACCCCACACTTCCCCAGTAGCAGTAGTAGAGTAGAGTAATCGTTTCCCTCGTGCCCTCCCCCTCACTTGCGGGCACAAGACCACATCTACCCCGGAAGTGCAAAATTTATTACGCAGAGACTCCCCCATGTGTTAGCATTTGTCACTTGACTTTCATTATCTTTTGATGACCAATAAAATGGATCCTTTCACCCCATTTGAGTCTTCATGAATAAAATTAAGCAAAAGCATCCCGACATTTGCTGGCTTCCCGGTAGATGTGCATGTGTTTGGTTGTGATCGTATAAAATCTCTTCCTGGTAGTGTGCATGTGCTAAATTGTGATCGCGTAAAATCTCTCCAATATATTGGATAGAAGATGCTTACCCGAAGTATTTCCTCATAAAGGCTCGATAATGTTCATCTTCAACCTCAATTATTTTTATGTTTTCTGAGTGACTCCGCCCGTTAACTTACGCTTGTACTATCCAAAACTATTTGGGCTTCATATGGTTTCAATTGCGATTCCGAGTCACTCAAGAGATACTACGCTTCCTAGACTCTGAGTAAGTTGAAAAAAAGGCGATGTTATTTGATGCTATGGAAATTTTAATGAGGCTAGCTCGTGGTGATTCATTGGAGTCTGGGTTGACCCACAAGAATAGAGTTGATGGGTGTGATTTGATGCTACAAACATTGACTATTAGATCGAGATCGAATCGAAGATGCGATGAATTGACGAGAGGGAGAGGGGTTGTGGTAACCCTGTGAAGAAAGAGGGCCATTGAGGTGAAAAGATTGGATAAATAAAAAATCAGTTGATGAATTGGATGGTGAAAAATCAGGTGGTATTAATGGTTCTATTCTTAGTGAAGAGTAGCTAATTGTGACCTGTAAGTACTATTAGAACACCAATTATATTGCAAAAAAGAAGAGGAAGAAGCAGAAGTTAATGGTTGTCGAATCTATGAGAGTGAGAAATCTGATTCCAGTTGATCAAGTTCATCGAATGGTGGAGATAATGGCGGCAGCTTGTCACGTCCATGGGTATGGTAAGTGTTTTGAGGTGGAAGATGAAGGGGGTGGGGGTGATGGTTCTTTTGGAATGAATTCCCAATATACCCTTGCACTTGATAGTGAACACGGAAGGAGTTAAATTTAGGGATCAATTAAGTACACATTGTCAATATTGGGAATCAAATAGACAATTTTTTTTTTATTGGAGAACAAATTGACATTTCACTAATACATTAGTGACCATTCATCATAAAAAAAAAAAACTGCCGTATAAATTGACAGAACATAAAACTACTTTTCTTCAATTAAAGTATGGTAATGGTTAACATTATAAAATTTGGGCGTGCTTGCTTGAGCAAGGGGTGCCTATGTAATTAACCCTATAAAAAAATACTCCAGACAGGGTAGGTATACACCGACAGAGATGTATATCAATTCAACCAATTATGTTTTGCTTCTTCCAAACGGCAATACTTTATTTTGCTTTCCCCCTCACTCAGAGTAGTAGTAGCTGCGGCCACTGGCCTCCTCTGTGCTCTCTCTCTCTCTCTCTCTCTCTCTCTCTCTCTCCCTAGTTCAGCCATAGTTGCTCCTTGCTAGTGGGGTGAAGACTAAAGGGTAGTGCCGTGAAATGGAGAAAAAACAGGGGTTCTTCTCGGAGATGGTAAGGGGACTCTCTCCGGCGAGGTCCAGAGGCCGGAGCAAGTCAAGAAGTGTTTCACCGGGGTCAGGTCTCCTACGCCGCCGCAGAGGCAACACGCACCACGCGGCGCCTCCGGAGATGTTGGTCTCGAGATCGGGGAGTGTGAGGCCGCCCCCGGAGGCTCTGTCGCCGTTGAGGGAGGGTCCGGATCCGGAGGGAGCCGACGGCGGAGATTCGAGAATGGAGAGGTGGAGCCTCTGGATGAAGGGTCAGTTGTGTAGGGCTCCGTCAGTCTCAGTCGCCTCCGCCTCTGCGTCTGCATCCCAACGGTCGGATCTGAGGTTGTTGCTGGGTGTCTTGGGTGCGCCGCTGGCTCCGGTGCACGTTAGCTGCAGTGACCCTTTGCCTCACCTTAGCATTAAAGACATCCCCATTGTTAGTATTCTCTTTTGTTATCATTAATCTATCTATTTTTTGTTTCCCGTCCTTTTTTTTAATATTTAGGCCATGTTCTTTTCCGAGTTTTTTTTTCTGCATTCACTATGAATTTTTTGGATTGGTTGGTTTTTTTTTTTAATCTGTATTGACCGTTCGTCTGAAATTAAATAATTACAACCTAGAGCCAAAAAAAAAAAAACGAAAATTGGAAAAGAATATACCCAAACTTTGGTCTACATTTTATAATTTTCTGTTTTCTCTCGATTAATACCAAAATCACAACAAAAAGCTAAATGAACAAATTTGGGAAGAATAAAGTTAACAGGGAAAAAGTTACCTGTTGTTTGCGTTAGTGAATTTTAAGGCTAGTATGCTTTCTTGTTTGCTGAATCTTGAGATGTCTGCACAATGTGTAAGTAGTTTCTGTTAACAGTGCTATTGGATGGATGGGTTTGGTGAGAAATAAGGAAAGAAAATAATGGAAAGGAGAAATTCTTATCCATTGTTTGGATAAATTGGTGTTAACTGATTAGGCTTGTTTGGTCTATTTTGTTGAGAGATCAGAACCGTCTCGTTTCTCAAGAAATCACTAAATCCAATGTTGCTGTTTACCCTTGCCTCAAATTTTTAGTGATTGTTATAAGGTCAGGTACTAGCAGAGTTGTCTCCACTCCCCACGCACTCTCGACTTGACAATCGTTCCTTGATATCGGTTTGTATCGACGTAATTGTTACGTTATTCGACTAACAGTGCGTTTAGTGACTGGAGGATAAAGAAGATGAATTGTTTAAAACAGGAAGAAGAAAGAAAGTGCAATGTGCATTTTTGCGTTAGTAGTTCTTTATTTTATAACATGGATATTTCTGTGAGACTTGGACCTTGTTGACTGATAATTGATATCGTGATCACAGGAGACTTCCTCTGCTCAGTACATTCTGCAGCAGTACACAGCAGCTTGTGGAGGACAAAAGCTTCAAAACTCAGTTCAAAATGCTTATGCTATGGGCAAGGTGAAGATGATAGCTTACGATATTGAGACAGCCACAAAAGTCATAAAGAACCGGAATTCATCCAAAGCAGCTGAGTCTGGAGGGTTTGTGCTCTGGCAAATGAATCCAGATATGTGGTATGTCGAGCTAGCTCTTGGTGGCAGCAAGATTCATGCTGGATGTAATGGGAAGCTGGTGTGGAGGCACACGCCATGGCTCGGTCCACATGCTGCAAAAGGGCCCGTTAGACCCTTGCGCCGTGCACTGCAGGTGAATCATTTGCCCATTTTCTCAAATTCATGGTCAATAAAAGATAAATGGTAACGCCATGATTTTCTCCGAGTGGGGGCGAAACTTGTTCTAAAAACATGAAAATGTTTCATATTCCTGGCTTCCTGCAATTAATATGAGTTTGATATCCAAGCAGCCAGCAGGGTAGAAAGTTAAACCATATAGGAAAATGGAAGAAAATTTACGACTATAGGTAGGATTCTATTTTTCATGGATTTGGTGGTGGTGGCAACAGATATTAGGGCAATTCTTTGTGAAGATTCAGAACCATGTATAAAAAAGCGGCAACTCTTTGGGAAACCTTCATAATCATATCCATATAGAACAAAAGTTTACAACTCAGTGTCTGTCAAGTTTCAACATGGTTCTGCTGATGTTTTGCGATCCCATTCTACAAATTAGTTTCTTAGAAGTTCAAATGAATGCATCATTAATTTTAAGTAAACAATTCAGGAAATTGAAAATGCAAGAGCAGTCAGATTGGCATTGCATAAGTTCATGTTTTGACCGAATGATCTCATTGCAGGGTCTTGACCCAAGGACCACTGCTAGCATGTTTACTAATGCAAGATGCATCGGGGAAAAGAAGATCAATGGTGAGGATTGCTTCATCCTCAAGCTTTGCGCTGATCCACACACATTGAAGGCCAGGAGCGAAGGGCCAGCAGAGATCATAAGGCATGTCTTGTTCGGCTATTTCAGCCAGAAAACTGGTCTCCTTGTACACTTGGAAGACTCTCACTTGACACGCATTCAAACCAATGGTGGGGATGCCGTTTACTGGGAGACAACAATAAACTCGTTTCTCGATGATTATAGACCTGTTGAAGGGATCATGATTGCGCACTCAGGACGATCAGTGGTGACACTTTTTAGGTTTGGAGAGACGGCAATGAGCCATACTAAAACTAGAATGGAAGAGGTCTGGACGATTGAGGAAGTGGCCTTTAATGTTCCCGGATTGTCTTTAGATTGCTTCATTCCTCCTGCTGAGCTGAGATTCAGTTCTGTCAGTGAAGCATGCGAGTTGCCTCATGGAGAAAGGGTGAGGACTGCCGTGAAAACTGCAACAGCTTATCGAGCCAAAGTTGTGGCACTGGACAAATCGAAAGAAAATGTTATTGGCAGTAATGGCAATAATATTGTTTTGAAGATGGATATTTAGGAAAATGGGCGCTGGCTTCTTGATATAAAATAACTGACAAGTTGGAGATAAGAAAGCTAGGAATTTGGAAGATCGAGGAATTTTGAAGTCGGACAAAAGTTTCCTCAAACGTGTACATACGGTATAATTGCTTAAGTTCTCTTTCGATTCTGGTTAGATCTTATATGCCCAATCAAGAGTTTCGTTATGGAGTCACGGTCTGGATGTCAGTAGGATGTGGAATCAATGGAGGTCTGTTATCTCCAATTTGCTTTCCATTCATAAATGTGGTGTAGACTGTGATATCTGAGACTCAGAATTGGCTTTCTAGAATTTCTTATGTGAAGAGTAAACTGTAATGCATTGAGGTTTTATATTCCCTTTGTTATTTACCTGTAAAACTTCCATGCAAAGGAATCTTAAAGTTAGCAGAGCTGCCTTTGGACACGGGCATCACATTCGCGAGTCTGTTTATTCTACAGAATTAATGGAGGCCTGTTTTATGTGCAGTTCTTATTATGTGAAATGCAGTTTTCCGTGATTCGGAAAGTGATCGGAGTGGAAGTAGAGCTTGATGGTTTGCTCGTTAAAACTTATGCGCTTCACGAAGTGCTTGTTGGTACTAATTATTTGGGATTAAGCTTAGAAATACATGTTTGTGCACAAAAACATGTCAAAGGAGTCGAGGAGAGGCAGGAGTTTCTTTTAAACACTTGCAACGAGAATGCTGGCTTTGAGCAGAGTTTCTGGTTATTGACAATGACACAGAATCCTGCTGGCCTCGAACCCGGGGGTGTTGGTATGCAGCCCTGGTGTACTCATCCAAGCCGTTGATCTCGGCAATCAATGACTCGGATTTTATTTTGGCAATGGACAACTCAAATCTGCATAGTACCGAGATGAAAACAGGACCTTTGAAAACACATCTAATGGCTCGGATGCCGCAAACCAGGAGTAAGGTAGGAGTGGATGGGAATAAGGTTGTGGCTGATTCAGTCACTGATGTATTCAAGTTTGTGGTTGTATAGTTTGATTCAATTTTGTGTCACGGATCAAGTGTCAATGAAACTCCAACCGAAGTAAATCATTGGAATTAGTTGAGATGCAAGTAGTTGGTCCGCACACCTAACTGTCAAAAGAGTAAAAGAAAAAAGAAAGACATACTTGTATCCATGGAAAAATTTCATAAATGTTGGATCAATACCCCAATATATAACCCAATGACCTCTCCCAAAATAAACCACAGCATATACCCGCCTCAGTTACATCATAAGAAGGAAAAGATTTTGGGTGCCGGGCGGGCACTATGTGGCCGTGCTAGTCGCCCGAGCACTCAATTTTACCAGCCAAAAGTGTTTTGGACTAGGGCTATCCAAAAAAAAAAAACCCCGCGAACCGTGAATCCGAACCGTAGGTTTTGGATTGGGTCCGTGGATTAATGGCCCGGACACGGATTGAAAAATTAGAAAACCGTGCTTTGTTGTTCGGTCCATAGATTTTCATAAAAGAACCGTGGATAAACCGAACTGGACCGTGAGAATTTAATCAATAAAAAAAATATTTATATATATAATATTGGGATAAGAATTATAATTAAACATATTATTCTTAATTTTATACCCTAAGTAGGTAAATGTGGTATAGCTGAAAAGTAAAGGTGCAAACTGTAATCAACAATTATACTTTTGTTTGCACGTATATTAGCTACTCCCGAACTCGGGACTGGTTGTGGTGAAGACTTTTGTTTACTCACTTTATATTATGCTGTTTCTGCATCTATTTACTACTGTTAGTGGTACTCTCTTGAATGTGAATATCTTTGAATCATTTTGAAGCAATGTTGTTGGTGACTTGGTGTTGTTTATTAAAACTTAAAAGCTACTGATGAAATATTTGGTCCAAAAGTTACATTGAGAATGTGAATGTGGAATTTGTTTTTTTATTTTGTGGAATGTTATAATCCGTGGATAAACCGTGAACCGAATCGTGATTTTTTTATTGTTTCGGAACCGGACCGTAGACTTTTGGTTTGGACACGGATTGCCTTACATTGGATCGTAGACTTTTGGTTCGGTCCTCGGATTCATACTAATCCGCACCAAACCGGACCGTTGACACCCCTATTTTGGACGGCCCAGGCTTATTCCTACTCTTTCCTCTTTTTCTTTTATAAATCTTGACTGTCCAAAAGTATTTTGGACTGCCGCGGCTATGTGGTGCATGCCCGACACCCAAAAATTGCTCCATAAGAAGATAACATAAACACGTGTTTGTTTTTCGTTTTTTTGAAAATTTACAAAAAAGAGAGATAGGGGAAAAAGGGCTTTTTCATAACCGGTTCCACTATACTTTTCTCGGCCTTTTGGCTAAGATCAAGTGTGGTATCTGTTCTTATCAGTTTAATAACCGGTTCCACTGTCCCGATTTTCGAAAGTCAAAACCATTAAATCAAGTGACAGAAGAACTACTGGAAACACGCTTAAGGTGTTAGGCCCGGAGTGCCCTAATGAATTTGGTTACGCAATATCACTCCTTGTGACCGCTCTAAAAATAGATTTGCGGGTGCGATGTGGAATGCCTTAAAAGACTTACTAATTGAAGTCTTCCTAACGCCAATTAGTTTTAGGAGAGTTGGTGTAAAAGCGGACAGACAAGTGGTATCAGAGCCAGGAGGTTATGGGTTCGAGTTGGCGGGAGCGTCATTGTGAGGGAGGGATTGTTGGGCCCGGAATGCCTCGTGGGTTTGGTTACACAATGCCACTCCCTGCGACTGCTCTAAAAACAGACTTGCGGGTGCGATATTGAATGTCATAAAAGACTTAATTGAAGACTTCCTAACTAGAAGAGACGGTAGAAAACGAGTCCGACATTAGGTGACAACATTACACTTGCGTATACACATGCCCCATTCGTTTCGTTTATGCAAGGGAAGCCACACATCCTACTCACTCGGTAACTTTTCTAGTTTTTTTTTTTTCCCCATAATTTAAGAGAGATGTTAGCGGGGTGTTAGTAGTCAACCATAGACGAGTACAGGGGCTATCCATAGCCCTGAAACTCCAACGCCCCCAATGGGGCTCAATCCCTGGTTTCCCACGTGGGGAGAGCCAGGAGATACCAACTAAGCTACAGCTGACTAGTAACTTTTCTAGTTCAGAGGGTACTATCGATACACTTTTCAAAATGCCACGCCTCAATGGACAGTGGTTCATGAGTCAATGGCTCATGACACCGAAAAGATCATACAAAAGTTAAATTAATGACCATCTATTAGGCACTGAACATTTGGGTATGTCTAAGATTAGTCGTCGATCATATATTACTCCCTCTGTCCGGATTTGTTTGTCTCTCGTTCTATTGTAACCGGATAAAAAACTAGCGATATCTTTAAAATGGTAATAAATTTTATATTCAAAATGGATCTTGTTTGATAGATCTCGATTAATCCTATAAGACAATGTTTTAAAAATTACATAAAACATTATAAATTACAAGATATAATCATTTGAAAAGTGGCATGAACTACCAAAATAGACTAACAAATCCGGACAGAGGGAGTAACTAAATATGATCGACAACTACTCTTAGACGAGCAATGCTACCCACACAACACATTCACATAGGGGTGGGTCCCACCTGTGGGGCCCACGTGTGGGACCCACCCCTATGTGAGTGTGTTGTGTGTGTAGCTTTTTTTATGCGGAAATTAGGTGCAACAAATTACGTTATCGAAACACAATAGTGATCTAATCAAATCAAATTTATCTTCAAATAAATAGAAGTAAAAAATTCTTATCATCATCGATATATTTAGTTGAAGACAAATACAATTAGGTCATGCATGTAACAATATTTCCGAACAACTTGCATGATTTTTTTCACGGATGATCGTCTAATCAAATGGTTCTATAAAATGAATCATTCCAATCGGCAAAATGAGGTTGTTGGTGGGCTCCAACATCAAGTAGGTAGACCCTAGACAACTAGATCTTAGAAACGATACGGTACCTCATAACTTCTCACACCCAGAAATTTCCCAACAAAATGAATGACAAAATGTTAGATTTAGATTTTTCATATAGAACACTCTCTTCGATCGGAACCCCTCGACAAAACGTTCATATCATCCATCAAAATCACATAACTTTGCTTAAATACACGGGTTGTAGACTTCTGCGTTTTGTACTTCCCCTTGTAGCTAGAGTGAAAGTCGATCTAGGGGTTGGAGTTACCAGTATCTATCTACTAGGGTCCATCAAGGCATACACGGTAAAACACTAAATCTAATTTTTTATTTTTTTTTATTTTTTATTTTTTGCATTTGTAGTTTTTTTTCTATCAAAATATTTAATAAAATTTCAGTTTGTCTCGAAGTGAGAAATAAACAAAATAGACCACTACTGATTAACTTATTTTTGTGCTAATTTTTTAGAGTCTAGACAGTACTTATTTTATTAGAAATGTTAAGATCGATGGAGAAAAAAGGAAAATAAGTTGATAAGAAATTATAGAAGTTTAACAAAGGCAAAAGTCAGGTAATTTGGATAACCTAAACGATGCTAACTCAAGGTGATATGGCAACATTTCGCTGTGTGGGGAGTGTTTTTTATTTATTTATTTATTTATATCTTTTCCTATTTAAAAGAAAACTGTTCCAATTTTAGAAAGAGACATTTTGATACGAACAAACGTAATTTGTAGTTTTGCAGATTAAAAAAAAA
This sequence comes from Vaccinium darrowii, assembly GCA_020921065.1. Classification (NCBI taxonomy): domain Eukaryota; kingdom Viridiplantae; phylum Streptophyta; class Magnoliopsida; order Ericales; family Ericaceae; genus Vaccinium; species Vaccinium darrowii. Next base: position 8,631,844 of record CM037157.1, read on the forward strand.
AACTCAATTTGAGGAAAGGAGTTGATGCTTAATTAAGTACCCTCCGCCATATACTCTCTAATAGGGACTGAGCCAAGATTTTACCTTTGGTGGTGTACTTAAAACATTTAGTGGTGGCAAATCCTTAGTTGCAGGATCCTTCTAAAATGGGTGCCCTCCCAAGGCAAGAGCTCAAATCGGCGCTCCCAAAATGGGAGCTTGACAGGAGCTCACTCCCTTCGAAATGGGAGCTCGCTCCTAACTAGGATGAGAGCTTATCGGGCCATTAAAGCAATTATTCTCATACTTTTAAGGGCATGGAAATAAGAATATGAAAATCATGAGTCAAAAAGTTTTGCAAATAGAAAATATTAACTTCCAAAATTTTACACCATTTAAGGTAGGGAAAATTCACAATAAGTATCACTTTACCTTCAATGATTAAGTATTTAAAGATATTTTATATACATATTTAACTATTATCTATATAAACTCCTTAAGCGCTCCCAACCTTGAAAACTTCTAGGTGCCTCCGCTCCCCCGCTCCTGCTCCCGTTCCCGCATCCGCTCTCGCTTCGTGCAACTAAGGGTGAATCTATATAATTCAGGGATAATTTTTTATTTTCTATATGATAATTGCAGTTTTTGAAAACCTTCTGGTGACGGCCACCACCACTTATCCCCGCTGGCTGCATCCTTGCTCTCTATATAATAAGCTTATTTCTTTTCGTATAATTTGTTTGATCATTAAATTTCACTATGTCAGCATTAAGTACTAGAAGGTTGCGTTTGGATGTCAACATTTTTTTAGGTTTTACATAGTTAATCTAGTATTTTGACTACCTCAGACATAGTTAATTTCTTTTCATTAAATTTTTTTTTTGGATGTCATTAAATTTTACATAGTTAAATTTCACTATGTTACGCTTATTTTTTTATGTCAGCATAGGTTTTACATAGTTAACATTAAGTACTACCAGAAACTTAATACCTAGTATTTTGATGTCTGAGGTAATTCTATTTCAAAGCTCGAAATAATTAATAATCTCATTTACAAAGCATTTATCTAAAAAACTTATTAATTATTAATTATTATAGTCCATATTTTACTATGTTGAACAAGGATTGTTGGGCTATCCGAAGTCACATTCTTGTTTTAGGTTTTCTAGACGCAAGAATCATGCAACACATTTCCTTTCCGTACGTCAAGATTTTTATCATTCAAGCTGAGACTGATCGTATAACTAGCAGATGGACATACATATATATGTATATATATAGTAGTACTTCATCCATCTAAAAACAAAGAAATTCGAAACAGTGTCCCATCTCTCTCTCTCTCTCACGCGCGCGCCCACACAAATACCATGTCAAATTTGCACATCCTGATCTTCCCATACCCAGCACAAGGCCACATGCTACCAATGCTAGACCTAGCCCTCCGTGGGCTGACCCTCACAATACTAGTCACACCCAAGAACCTCCCAAACCTAAGCCCACTTCTCTCGGCCCACCCATCTTCCATCCAAACCCGACTCGGAAGAGTTGGCTAACACCATTGTTAACTCAATGAGTAGGTACATACCTCAGAGGATTAGAGTGGAGGAGTTCAGAGTTAAGGCATTGAAAGCAGTAGAAATAGGTGGGAGTTCCTCAAGGGATTTGGATGGGCTTGTGAGAGAGTTGGCCGAATTTCAAGTGAAGCACTCTGAATAAGAAATCTGTTTTTGACGGAATTGGGGATCCTGTAGTACGGTGCCACATTACAAGTTGTAGTACGGCATCCGAGCCGTTGGTCGCATAATCAACAGCTCGGGTACTCCACTACAGGGTTCCCAGATCCGTTTTTGACGCATGATGTAATACGTTCATCTGTGTTCATATAGAAATTTAAAAGCATATTCAATTAAACAACTAAAGAAGGGTTCATAGTTGAATATCTTGTTCAGTACAAACTACAAACACTCATAGCCATAAGACCTAAAAGAGGTCTACCATTGCCTTGTATTTACATTTACAAACATTAAAAATAATTACTCTATTTGATTTCTTTCTTATTCGCTACAAAAATTCCAAAAAAAAATAGAGACTCGGGACAAATATAAGTCTCGGGAAAATAGAGAGCAATGTCCGCCATGTAACAAATAATGCGCCAGAGGTTACACAAGAATACAAAGTACACAATTTCCTTCTACATTTCTGGAGCTTTGATTTCCTCTACAGCTCCCTCGGGTACGAAACCTTTTTTAAGAATCATCTGATTGAGATATCTCTCGTCCTTTGATGGAAAGAAAACGTCAACATCTAACCATCGACGGACATTTTCTCTGTTTTATGTACAGCAGCACTGACCCTCAAGTCATTGCTTTCCTTCTTCCTCCTTTCCTACATGCAATAGCAGAATAACTTACGTCTCAAATTGCTGTGACCATAGACCGAAATAGTACAAGTGCCATCACTTAGTCATCGTAAGATGGAGGCGGAGGACAATCAAAGAATGAACAGGCGAACTGCTGCATGTGAAGTACTTGTTTCGGTCAGTTGAAAAAATAAGGAGATTTCAACACCTCTCTCAGATCAAAGTCTCCTCGCTCCGGTAAGGGAGGGAAATTCAACGTCGGGAATGATTTTTGAAAGCTTTCCAACAACTGCCCACAGAAGAATTTGCCAGCAAACTTAATTCTTCAACTCAAAATTGCAATAAATAAACTTCATGCTGTTCGATGATTCTTCCAGGAGAACGACAGCAATGGACGGTTACGCTTAACATTTAATAAGAATTATTACACCAACAGACAGAACTATCTCAACACGTTCTCAATATACAGAAACAAGTCCCAGACAAAATAGGGCTTGTCATCAGATGTTGGAACTCAAAACATCATTAACTTCATGGTAATTAGGGTTCCATCCGTCTCGGGTTTCAAACAGCGGTGGTCGCGCTTTTTATCTTGCCGAATCCCTGTTTTCCACATCCTCAGGAGGTAATGATCAAATTCACTTACAGAAAGTCGAGTAAAAGAGTTCTCTTTCTAGAATTCTTCAATTGCCCAATTTATCAAGAATTTTCGTTATAGAATTTACATGTGAAATTTGTTCCTTGCTTCCCAAAGATCAAAACATAGAGAATGTGGCTATTGCAATTAGTTCCAGGAAATTGCATGGCAACGAAAGGGGCATCAAAATCGAAACTTCAATGTGTATAATTGTAAGTTGCAACTTCTGCTCAGCTAAACAAATGCCCTGAGAAAACCTATTTCAAGGATTCTTCAAGAAAGCATTCATACAAATTTCTACAAAAAGAAATGCAAAATTTGGAAGATAGGGCCATCAAACAAGCTGAATTCACGCCGCCACGTCAAGCCAATTTCAGAAAGAAATCATGTAATTCAACAAACCAATCGCTCTTAGAAGGGCAAGGAAATGATTTTCCTTTTTTCGTATGAAAATTAACATCACCCTCTCTATTTCTTGCATAACAATAACTTTTACATTAGTTAGTCCACCAATTTATCACGAAAAGATAGCATGATATAAAGCGACATAACAACCTGAATGAGGGCTGAATCAAAATAAAACAAAAAAGGTGGTCTTAATAAGCTGCATAAATATAGTAGTAAACATACTCACATCTTCCAGAATTGGCGCCTCATTAAGTTCAACGAACTTTTCTCTTAGTATTGTATTCATTTTGTCAATGTCACATGCATGCATCCAATACGAATCATGGACTCCTGTGACCATGTGTTTGTACAAACTAGTCAGATTCAATAACACAAACAAGGCGAGCATAACAAATAGATGCAGAGTAGGAGATGATAAGAAGAATCAATAAAAAACCTGCAAAATTTAAGCCTGCCTCCTTACAGGCAACAGCAGTCATCATCATGTGGGACCCCATCAAGAGAGTGAACGAAATTTGGAGGGAAAGCGGTTCTCTGCCTCTTTCCCATGACCTGTGTCAATCAGGTAAATAGCGGCATTAGTATTTAATGCTTGTTATAATTGGTGTTAAATACCAAATAGTAAAGCACGTGAAAGAGGGTTATCAAGGGAAAGAATACAATTCGACAGAGTAGCACTTCAAAACAATACCGATCGCCGGTCAATGAATGTTTCGGAGTCATGTTTCTCGAATGCAAAGTCATCGGATAGTTATCAAATAGTGGAGATACCGACAAATTAACAATTAATTAAACTAAAGGCCTGACTCTGTGTCGAGTACGATTAAAAAAAGCAAAAAAGAGATGAAAGCACGGAAACTACCTTGTCAGTTTCACGCTGTGGCGTCAAGACCTGGAGAGAAGTCCTAATCTGCAATCAGTTCAACACTTCTATTTTAGTGACATACCAAAAGGAAAGTAATATAGAAATAAAGATGATAGGTCTTCTGAAGTTCAATTGTATAAGGTTATTACAAGATGTCTTCCTAATTTGCGGTATGGTTGCACAACAGGAAGCCCGAGAGGAGTTGTCCATCGTACTGGCTGATTTTCTAAAGCTATAATCTGTTTATATCCACAGAAAACAATCAGTCAATGCAAAAATAAACTGCAAGACACAACATCAAAAAAGACAAAAAGCATAAAATGAATCAGATTTCGAGGCCCCAATCATAAATTAACCTTTACGAACATGTCATCATGCAACAAGCTAAATACAAGAGAAATTATGCATGATTGAGATTATAAACAGATGCACACTAAAACCGCAAAGTGCCAACACTGGCACTTGGAAACCTTTCTGTTGTCATTCTTCGCACTTGAATATTTAAAGCTAAATCGAACTATTTTAAATCCAACTATCTGAGTACCAAAAAGGCATGGGAAAATTGGAAATCGTACTGAAGATTGAACTATGTAATGGGAAAATTATTGAAATAGTCCCTGTAGTTTCACCCGAGTCTCGATTTAGTCCCTCTAGTTTCAATTGCACTCCAACGAACCCTGTAGTTTCAATTTTGGTCGATTTTGGTCCAATCGATAACAGACGTTATCAAAATTGACGGAACTTCCAATTTGGAGATTTTTTTAGGGGCAAACATGACTTTTCACCCACCCTTCTTCTTCCCCAACTTGAAACCCTATCCCTAACCCTAACCCTAATCCTCTCTCTCTCTCTCTCTCTCTCTCTCTCTCTCTCTCAACAGATAGTTCGTTTTTTTTCTTCAGATTTCAGTGCTAATCGGCTACAGGAGATTGACTCTAGAAATTTACGAAACAATTCCGGGGCAAGACTCTTCAGATCCCGTGCAAAAACCAACCCAACCACGCTGAGAAAATTGCTCATACAACCCCACAACATTAAAATCAGAAACTATGACATTCCAATCACACAAATTTCAGCCTACGTAACGAAATACTCAGAATAACGAAATACTCAGAATAACGAAATACTCGGACATAAAATACTTGCAAGGAGACTGATTAGATCGCTTCCAAACAGTGGGAAGAGCTCCAGAAGCTTATCGAAAAGTATGGTGAAAAACGAGACCCAAAATGAGAAACCCAAGAACAGGAGTAGCTGCCAAAATCGCCTAGGAATTTCACGACATATCTAAACCCCAAGTGAAAGAAAGTGTTTCACGAACTGATTAAAAAAAAATGCCCCAAAGTGTGAAACCCACCAGAACCTCCTCTGAAAGTCGCCCCAAATAGCCATAGCTGCGTCTCTAATATGCATGTGCTGGGATTAAAAATTGGTGAAAGACCAATCCCCAAATAGAGAAACCCAGCTATGGCTAGAAGCTCTTAGTAATATAAAACCATAGGAGAGAGAGAGAGAGAGAGAAATCTTGATCTGATTAAGAAATTGATGAAAAACGATCCCCAAGATAAACCCATGGTAGAGTAGTGCCAAATCACCAAAGGAGCTATCCAAAATCGCCTAAATGTGTTCTCTGAAAATTAAAGCCCGGGGGGGGGGGGGGGGGGGGGGGGGGGGGGGGAGAGAGAGAGAAAGAGAGAGAGGATTAGGGTTAGGGTTTCAAGTTGGGGAAGAAGAAGGGTGGGCGAAAAGTCATGTTTGCCCCTCAAAAAATCCCCAAATTGGGAGTTCCGTCAATTTTGGTAACGTCCGTTATCGATTGGACCAAAATTGAAACTACAGGGTTCGTTGGAGTGCAATTGAAACTAGAGGGACTAAATTGAGACTCGGGTGAAACTACAGGGACCATTTCAATAATTTTCCCCTATGTAATTTATGTCCTATGTCAAAAGATCAAAATACTAGATCAAACAAAACTAGCAAACTCAATTCAACTGACCTTTGCACAGTCACCTAGCCAACTCATGATACTTCGTGCAGCCTCAAACATCTCCCCTAAGGCAATCAAGGTGGTCTGCCCATACAGTCAAATAAAGTTAGCATAAACCTTCTCCCATGTGAGGCAATGAGTGTTTAACCGTGGGAAGAGATTCTGAGATAGACAATGCATATTTTCTACACTGTAAGCCACAGGCCCACAGCTTGCATGCCCTGCTTAACACGATATAGTATCTAACTGGACAGAAATTCCATCTCCAATAATGCTATTTTTTTTTACTACAGCTGTGTGCTTACTTTTGCTGCATAACAAGATGCTGCAAATAACTCTGCATCATCTTCAATAGCACAACATTCTTTTAGCCTCCTTCTGATCTGATCCCGGGCACCAATATAAGTCACACCATATACTGATGTCATCACCGTTTGCTTCACCAATTTCCGGTCTACCCGAGGGTTTCAAGTAACAAAAGTAGCAAATCAGAAGCAAAGCATTATTTGTGTTAAACGTAAGCAGAAACTTACTAGAATAATAATAAAATGGAATAAAATTTCTACTCCGGAACTTGCATGACCACGGTCCTCAAATCAAACAGTAGACAGATTTCTATCCAAAATCCAGCTCCATCCTGGTTGCTTTTCTGCTCCCCTATCTCTCATCAATATCCTTGTGCTTTCAACCTCGTCCCATCTCCCTGTGTCAGCGTTCAAATTTGATAAGAGCACATAATTTGAAGATTTATACGGTTCGAGTTTGGAAAGCTTCTCAGTGGCAACATGCCCAATCTCTAAATTCCCATATACACAACAAGCGTGAAGTAAAGCCCCCCATATTCCTGCAGTGGCCTCGATCTTCATTTCCCTTACCATCTGAAAGGCTTCTTCTAATCTCCCCGCTCGCCCAAGCAAGGAAACCATGCAAGCATAGTGTTCAGCCAAAGGTTCAATAAAGTGCTCTTCAGTCATTGACTTAAACAAATTCAAACCCTCATCTACTAATCCAGAATGACTACATGCTGATAGTACCCCAACAAAAGTAACCTCATCAGGTTTAACCCCTTTGACTATCAATTCCTGAAATAGTTTAATCGTCTTTTCTCCATACCCATTCGAAGCATACCCAGAAATCAAAGAATTCCACGATATAACATCGACACTGTCAATATCCTTGAACACATATTCGGCGCTCAAGATCCTTCCACATTTCGCATACATAGAGATCAAGGCATTACTGACAGAGAGGTTATTCGCATAACCACTTTTCACAACAGTTTGGTGAAGTTGGTTTCCAAATTCAAGAGCTGCAAGATTTGCACAAGAACATAGTCCAGAAACAAATGTGGATTGATCAGGCTTTTTACCATCCTGTAACATCAACAAAAAGGTCTTGAGTGCATTGGCAAATAAGCAATTTTGGGTATAACCAGAAACAAGGGTATTCCAAGAAACTATATTTTTCTTCCCCATCTCCTCAAAAACCGAAACTGCTTTGTCCATTTGGCCTGTTTGAGCATAGCCAAAAATCATACTATTCCACGAAGCTATGTTCTTTTGTGGCATCTGTTTTAATAGGTTTAAAGCTTCATCCATTCTCCCGCAATGAGCATATCCAGCAATCATAGTGTTCCAACAAACAACATCTGGGGTGCCTATCTTTCCAAAAATCTGACGAGCCTCGTCCATCCGTCTATTTTGTATATAACCAGAGATCATTGCAGTTTGGGCTCCCACATTTTTATATGGCATTTTATTCAATACTTGCTCCGCTTCACCGAGCTTACCAACTCGAACGTATCCATTGATGATGGTAGTCCACGATACGACATTCTTCTCAGGCATTTGTCTGAATAGCCTTACAGCCTCATCAATTTGGCAGTGCTGGACATAAGCAGCTATCATAGCATTCCAAGAAACCACATTTTTATACTCCATCTGATCAAAGAGTCTTTTAGCCTCCGTGATTCGACCATTCCTAGAAAATCCACATAACATTGTGACCTTAGAGACAATGTTTGGGTTAGGAATTCTCTGAAAAAATTGCCAAGCCGATTCAAGATCACCAACCTCCACAAACCCTCCCAGCATCAAATTCCATGAAACCACATCCCTCTCATCCATTTCCTCGAAGAATCTCAAACCTAGAGACATTTCTCCATTTTGGACATACCCGGCAAGCATCGAATTCCACGAAACTAAACCTTTATCTTCCATTTCATCAAAAAGCTTCCTAGCATCACCAAAACACCTGTTCTTCGCGTAACCCGCTATCATTGCATTCCAACAAGCCTGGTTCTTCTTCTTCTTCTTATCCGGAAGCATATCGAACAAACCTCTCGCCTTTTCGACCTCTCCATTGCGTGTGTAACAAGTTATCATCAACGTCCAAGTGAAGTCATCCCTCTGGGTCATTTTATCAAACAGTTCACGGGCCTTGTCGATTATGTCATTGTGCAAGTACCCAGCAATCATTGTGTTCCAAGAAACCAAGGTTTTTCTCTGCATTTTATCGAACAGGTCACGCGCGTCATTGATCCTACCGTTCTTGGCATAAACAGATATCATGGAGTTATAGGTGACAGTGTTGGGGTGAGGCATTTGATTAAATATTTTGGTGGCTTCTTCGATCCGACCACATTTTCCTAACTGGGTTATCTTGAGATTTTGGTTAAAGACGTGGCTTTTTCCACTTTCAACAATGGGATTGAGCCTTCGTATCATGTCTTTATTGCCAAGGGTATTAAGGGCCTGACAACAATAGAATGCATTGGTGAGACAACAAAATTAAGAAAACCAACTCCAACGTCTCAACATGACAAATTGATTATACTAGCTCCCTAATTCTACTTGACAAGAAAAATGATCATCATCAATAATCAAATACCACAAATATGGAAGATAAAATGTTCCCAAACCTCAAAAACAGATTCTAATTGCTTCTTTGGTGTCTTTTTCACTGCCTCACGTTGCTGTTTTGCTCCATGAGTATGCATCATGTACGATGGTAAGAATATATATGCTCCTCTGTCATACCTACTCAAATCAAGAAAATTAAACCAAGAACAGTCAACAACAGTCTCATCATACACTCCCGTAAAGATAAGAGCGAGCGGGAGGTTTGTCTCCGCCTGAGATATTTAGGCGGTATATTGAACATCTTAAGCAGCTGCACTTATTTAGTAATGCCACTTCATAGCTCAAATGCATGATTTTTCTTTTATGCTCACGCTTTCTATATCATTCAGGAGAAAAAAAAACACTAAAAAACAAAGAACCAACCATATATGGTGGAAACAAATTACAACATCCAAGAAAAAGTATGGAATACCATACCCTGTCCAGTTTACCGGAGGTACCGACATTGGCATGTATGGAATCACCATGTGCCTAGCCTGGTTGGAAAACAGAGATTAGATGTATAAGGCAGGAAAAATATTTAATGAGAGAACTACTGCATGCTCAAAAAAATTGACAACGTTTTTGAAGCACAGGAAAACGTGCTAATACTAGCCATCAGGGTAATTGATGTATTGCAAGAACTTCATGAAATACTTACAGTTCTATCAAGGCCTTTGCGAACTAAAGGGTCACACTCAATAACTCCATATCTCCTGCTAAATTTCCTGTTCAAACAGCAGACATAAACATATCCTTATCTCACACACACACACACACACACAGAGATGAAATTTACTCACTGTGTTTCCTTCGTGAGAGTTTTCAGATAGTGGGTAAATGCAGGCCGTATATCAGGTGGACCATCTCCTAATTGCTCGACTGGAGGTTGTTTGTACGCGGATTCCATCAACAACTGAATCAAACGGCAACCAACCTGGAATGCACATCAACTGTGATAAAACATCTTGACTATTACCATTGTTAGTACTTAACAGTGACAACTGACAATAACAACCTGGAATTACATTTCAGCTGTAAAGTGAACAAACCTTGACTTGACCATCTTGGCCCCAAGGTTTAAAATCATCATGTTCTTTTGCGATTGCCCTGATTTGCTGCACTTTTTGTTTTTTTATCAAGACGTTGACCTTTTTCCTTAATTTTTGTTCATCTTTAACAACAGGATCAGATTCTTCTTCAGGATTCTTGTTCAATGTGTTCTTTTTCTTTGTACTCTCCAAAAACCGGTATATCCTAGCCTGGTACAAAAAGAAGGTAATAATCGATAAGCAATCATCATTGAAGACCAAAATGATTAGACAGAAAGTAGGTACACTATGCCAACAATCAAGGCATACAATCTCAGTCCAGAAACAATATTATTTATTATATTTTCCAAAATTCCAAAACATCATTCTGGACACGATTCTTTATTATTTTGGACATTAGAGCCGAGAGTATGAGAACATGCTAAAAGGTTGCACAAATCATTTGCAAGATTTGATGAACAATGGTGGACACGATTCTTTATTATTTTGGACATTAGAGCCAAGAGCATAAGAACATGCTTAAAGGTTAAACAAATCATTTGCAACGTTTGATGAACAATGGGGGAAGAAACACAAGGTACTATGGCTAAGCCACTGAAATTGTTCAGACAGTCAGCAGAATAACATGGCCAGATACATAATCTCGGGAATAAGAACCTAGTGTCGAAGGGCAAAAATATGATCTTGGAAATAAGAACCTGGCGTCCATATCTACAATCTCTAAACAGGCAAATAGATAGGATAAGTAAAAAAGGAGTAATGCATGAAAACTATTTCTACATACTATAGCACATTAGGGTGGAATGTAGTTAAACATACTAAAGATTTGTGAAACAACAGATTCACAGGAATGACAAAAACCAAAGCTTAAAAGCATAAAACTGCTTGAACACACAACAAAATTGCCTCTCTACGCAGTGCAAATACTGTTCAACTATGTGAAAATAAAGATGAGCATAAACGTATGAAGCTGACTCACCTCTTGCTCAATAGCTTCACCTATTTGGCAAGCAGCTTGGACCACCCTAGCACCTCCATGTCCACCCCCAGCCATAAACAACGCCATCAACTTATGCATAGTAATAACAGCCATCATATCCGCGGGCAAGTGATCGAAATATGGGGCATACGACGTCCTGTTCTTACCTTCCTTGCACAAATCCTGCTCCTTGGCAATAACATCTCGCAACGGTTCAAACCAACCCAAGAACAATGACTTCATGTAAGGCAAATTGGGTGCAAGCTTTTGCTCACACATGTCCGCTAGGAGCTCTTGGTACTCCTTTGCAGCGTCTTCCCATGCTTCCGTCTCCATCTTTACCTGTCTCCTTCTAAGCATTAGGTGCTTCCCTTGCCCCACTCCACCAACCAATTTCGGCTTCTTTTCTTTCTTAGTAGTCTCCTCAAACAGTTCTTGATTTTCGTCACTGTCTTCTTCTTCTGTTGAAACAAGGGCTTCGGCTACACTTGCGTAACCCCTCACATAACTAGAAAAACTAAAAGGGTTCGATAAAAATGAGAAATCGCAAATACCCAGTTGGTCTTTCGGAGAAAATAATCCACCTGAATGCTCAGGAGGCCTACTGTTGTCAGAAAAATTCGAAGGTTTGGAAAAATTTATGGGGTTAGATAATAAGGGTAAGATAGAATAGGACTCAGTGGAGGACTTGGGCTTCATCAAGGAAGCCTGTCTCAACAAGTTTCTCCACATTTCAAGCAAATGCGGTGATGAATTCTAGTGGGGCATTATGGTTTGATCAAAATTGGGTTGAGCATGACACAGACAAGATAAAATCATGGAATTTAATGGGAATCTGAGAGAAAATGAAGGAGAACAGTATGAATAAGTGCAAAAGAGATTAGAAATTGAGGAATGGAAGTGAGATCGAGAAGAGAGAGAGGATATGGTGTCTAGCGACTCTAGCCGCCTTAAACCCTCCTAACCTATGTTCTCTCTCTCTCTCCTGCTGCGATCTGTCTGTAATTTTTCAGACCTGACCCGTTAGCACGCTGGGTTAATTGTCGGGTTCGGAGTACTTGTTTATCATATGGGTCTTGTTTGGGTAAATTGAAAAAACTGGTTTTTTTATTTTTTTGGTTTTGTCCTTATTCAAATTTTTTTTGCATTTGTTAGTTTTTGGTCAATTTTTTGTAGTTTCTTGGTTTGTATCGACAAGAGAAATCGAAAAAGTATAAAATTATTAGTCAAACTTAAAGTTTTGTGAATAAAGACGAAAAATAATCCAAAAAATCGATTTTTTGGATGTCACCTTCGTCTTTATTCACAAAACTTTAAGTTTGGCCAATAATTTTATACTTTTTAGATTCATCTCGTCGAGACAAGTCTTTTTTTTAACAAATGCAAAAAAAAATTGAATAAGGACAAATTAACCAATAACGGAAATGTTAAAAGATAAATCTGAACCATTGATTTCTCTTTTTTAGATTCGGAAAAACTCTCCATGTTCTCTATTACTCTTCAAGCAATAAATGAATCTTGAATTGTGGATCGTACTTGTAGATGACTTTTTTTTTTTGTTTTACGGTTAGAAGGCGAGGAGTGTCCGGATCAACTTATGTTTGATAGTTTTCTTTCCTGATTCGATCAAAAACACGTCATATACACCAGAATTCGATCAAAAGCATGTCATATGCACCAAAATTAGTGGATTCTCAAGAGATATTGGGATCCATAGGAACAAGATAACAAATCTTCGGCAAGGTTTCAAGACCAATAAATAATACAAGAGAAATTTGAGCCGGTTTGTATTGGGGGCTTGTATTGAGTAAATTCACTGCACTCTTGTAATGAGCAATTAATCACGGCCGTCCGTTCGACAAATCAACGTTATGTTGGGATTACTGCTTCTGTGCGTGTGGTGCGTTGTTTAGAATCCTAACAACTGGTATCAGAGCTCGGGTGGAGCGAGAGGTCACCGGATTCGCTTTTGAAGCACACAGATTCAAGAACGAAAAAACAAAAAAACAAAAAAAACGAAGTCACACGGAGGTTTTGCTCACTGGGTTTTGTTCGTCTCGACGAGACGAGTCCAACGGTGTGCTCGGGGTATTTTTTCGTCACCGGAGGAGAGCGTACAGACAGTTTGAATGACAGTAGACGGAGCCGGACTGGTCTGGTTCAAATCGGTCGCGGAAAACGTGATCGGAAATTTTTTTTGGAGTATGGGGTTTTGTTCCTCTTTTCGAGACAATCACGGGGATATAAAATTTATCGCCAGAAGATGTCAGGGTGGCCAGCACGCGCTGGTCAAAGTTTGGTCAAACTTGGAGAGTTAGATCCATGCGCTATGGGTTTTTCACTTACTGCTGGGGAAGAAGATGGAGGAGATGATTCCATGCTTTGGTTGCACCACGACATCGCCATGTAGGACAGCCACGGAGGACGCCACAGTGGATCGGTCAACTGCCACGTCAGCAGGGGTTCAGGCCAGTGACCTTTATGATCTTTTTTGTCCGGTCAGGGGTCAAAGGTTCAAAAGGGCCAGTGTCGGTTCAAAAGGGTCAGTATGTCAATGGTTAAAAGGGTCAAATTCTGGTCAAGGGTTCAAGGCTGGTTAAAGGTTCCATAAGGTCGATTGATCTTTTAAAGGATGTTTCATTGGTTTTCGCATTTTTGAGGGCTATACAGCTCCATTTTTCGGGTATGAGTAGTCAATTTGGATTGTCTCGATGTTCCGAATCCAACCATGTGCTCTGTTTTTCGTGAAAAGGCTTGGAAGCAGGTTTTGTTGCTAGATTGAGCCAGATTTGAGCGTTTGAAGGCGTTTTGGGTTATGAGGAGGCTTGTTCTTAGCTAATTGGACAGTTCCGGATTCAATGGCTGACTTGGTTTTGTGTGATTCAAGGCGGATGTTGCAATCCTAGATACATCCGAGAGATTGTGGAGGATCCGACGTGATCAGATCAATCAGATGAGATGTTGTTGAGTCGGAGGCAGACCATGAGAGATCCGATGGGAGTCCAGGGGGTGCTGGGAGAGCCAGAAATGGAACATGGATGAACCAAGAGGCAGGAGGAGACCCGGAAGAGCTGATGGAGAGTGGCGAGAGACTAGGATAGTGGCAGAGTGGCGGATAGGTGACAAATTAGTGACGAAAAAAAAGAGCAGAGTTGGAAGAGCTACACACCAAGAGTATTGGACAGACTTTGCAGAGATCGGAGGTTGACCGGAGCAATCGGGTGATTGCGGATTCGCGGCGGTTGAGCCATGGTGATCAGTCGGAGGAGCTAGTAAGCAAGGATGCATTCTTTCGAGTGTTGCATCTCTGTTTGGTGGGTGCAGATACACTTGAATGGTTAATGGCACAGGCGCTTACTAGAGTCACAGGTCAGAGTTGGTCAGCGGTGATCGGAGGCAGTCTGGTTCAATCGAATTTGAAGACCTATCATCAGGATTTGCAATTGTGATTCGCGCTGCATTGGATTAGATGATGGGCCATCATACATGCTTGTGGGAGTGCAGTGGCAGATGGGGCTGATGTCAGGCATGGTCAGGCAGTATGTGTGTTTTGTGACGTGAGCAGGAACGACGAAAGTTGAGGATGCACACATGATAAGCGCAGGATTGTACCTAGGAGTAACGACCGGGATGGTACTGGATGCGCTGAGAGTCGAATCAGGAGTGTGCAGAATGCTAGCTAGCAAGGATAAGGCGACTGATTACTGTGGATTGTTTACGAGAGCTCCGGACAGAGGGGCTGAGATGGAGATCAAATGATGCATTTTGGTATTCTCTTTCTTCTGTGTTTTTTGTGGCGGATTATCTTTCCAGTTATGAGCGCTCATGATGGTGTGGAAAGATGGAGTCACGGATTATGTCCTGTGATTGGGCATGAGCATCTGGGTTTTGGATGCCCGCATTCGGGCACTCCGATTAGGGGGTGCAGGATTGTGATCAAACGTGGAAGATCTGGCTTACAGGGATACATTCATTCGAGTGGTGTGCCCGGCTGGGGTGCGGAAATGCTTGTTTGGAATGACACAGGTGCCTGTCAGAGCGGTAGATTAGTTTGAGCCACGGAGATATAGCATGATTTGTTCACATCCCGAATTCATGGGAGGTGTATCCTGGTTTAGGGGTGCGGAGGTACTTGGTGGGGGATGCGATGTCAGAGAAGGAGTCAGCCTCATCGCAGATGGTGTGTGAGATCATTTGGAGGAGTGAGCCTCTTGTGTGAGCAGAGGGTAGCTGCATTCTCTTGACAGGATAGGATGCTGGAGTGGCGGAGCGCGGCGATGAAGCTACAGGCGCTTCTATTGGTGAGCGCATACACCTTGGGTTTGAGGTGTGCGAGTGGAGGCATTCCAATTGAGGGGGTGCGGTACTCGGACGAGTGAAGGCATTCTTTTTTAGGGGATGCGGTACTCGAATTTTCTAATTGGCTGCGGAGTCTGGTTTTGCAAGGATACACTTTTTCGGGCTTTATGTACTCTATTTGGTGGTGCATGGATGCTCGATTGATTAGTGACACAGGCGCTTGCCAAAGATAGCTGATTGAAGGAGGCGACATGGGGGTGTTGTAGACGACTTTGCCCACTCGGGTTGGAGGGGGTGATTGTTGGGATTCCACCCCATGTGGGCCGGATGGGCTTAGGCCTAGAGGGAGTGAATTAGCGTTTTTTGTTGTATCTCTATAAATACTCAGATGTGCCTAGTTTATTATGTGTGGTAGCACAATGTAGAGAGAGAGGCAGAGAGTGTGAGAGGGAGGCCGGTTGTGGCTCCCCGGAGAGAGAGATACACAAGAGAACTGGTGAGGATTTCATTATTGTGAGATTGAGTGTGAATGTGTAACACAAGAACACGGATTTTCTTCGGATTATAGTGAAACCCCCCTCCCCGTGGATGTAGGTCCGATTTGGCCGAACCACGTATATTGTGTGTCGTGCTTTCTCTTGTTTTACTGCTTCTGTGCGTTGTTTGGAATTCTAAGACGTTACAGAGGTGTAGTGAGCTTACTCACTATAAGCCCCCTGAATCCGTCATTTCAATCCTTGTCTAATGGCAAAAATTTGAACAAAAATGTCGAACACAAAAATACGGAGTATAAAAATAGCAAAGCAAAAAAACTTTAACCATGAACCTTCGAAGACTGATAAGTTGTTCTTGTGTATTTGCAAGAAATCATCATGACGATTTTTTGTAACATTTCTGAAAATAGACAGGAGGAGTGATTAGGGTCGATGTTGTGAAAAATCAATATGCACTTTCAATCCGAAGTCATATAAATACCAAGAAAATCATGATCGGCAACCCAAACACATATTGTAAGGTATGTTATGGACTTTACAAGCCTGGGTTGTTGTCAACAGAGCTATTTCAATTTCTATCCGATCAATCAAGTGACTATATAGACGGCAGCAACTTACCAACAAATAGAAACATATGAGTAAGAATCCAACGTTTTATACAAGAGATCCAGAAGAGGTGAATGCTCAAAATGAAGATACAAGATCACAATCAAACAATGGGACTTTTTTTTGGAACAAGTTTTTATTAAGAACCAACACAAACAACCAAGGGAGTAGCCTTGAAATACAGGCCACCACCACCCAACTATCTACATAGAAAGACAACCAGAAAAGATGGGAAACCAAAGCTATACATAAGCAAAAGACCCACATGATCTATGACATCTATAACAACTAGACAATAGACTAAAAATTAAGTCTGGTGAAGCGCCAACAGAGGGATTCCCCAATCATGACACGACCTTTGATTTTCAGCAGGAGGGATCCTTCTCAAGGAACAAAAACAAGCCTTGACATCCTCCATTGTTCTTCTAACTCGACCAGTAGAATCGACACCAATACTTCCAAATATTCTTTGATTCCTCTCCCTCCAAATATGGTCTACAACAACTGCAAACAAAGTTAATACATGGATTTTTCATTGAATCACCCTTGCGATGCATAGTACCCAATCGATCTCAGAAGCCAAACCACTGCAAGGCTGCAAACAGCACACCTGGCCTTGATCTCTCTTCAAACCTAATCTGAATACAAGCAAACAAAGAGGAGATGCTAATGAGACTCTATCCCTTGTTCCAAGTAACATTGTATAAAATGGAACTTTATTGCTGCCAGTTTTTTTGAGAAGCAGCGAAGTCAGGGAGGAGCACAATGGTTTTTTTGGAAGGTTTGAATTATAGCTTATAAGCCGAAGGCTCAACCAATTACCTCAAAAGCCAATGTTGCAACTAGTAAGCTTAAAACACAATCCTAGCTCAATAGTTTTTGGTTTTATTTCGTTCCTAATTGATCTAAATTGATCCCTAATTGATTTCACCTATTGTTGCCTACGAGAATATCCAAAACGGATTGGATATGGACTGAAAGTTTAGGAACGGAAGTTGTATTCCGTTGGAAACTCATTCAGGTGTAATTTTTATCTCAAAAACAGACATTTGGAGACCAGTATAATTTAGTATCTAAAGTTTTGTCTCCAACTATTTGAGCACTCACATATTAGCATGACATTATTACAGTTACAGCCACGACACCATCTACACATATACCAAGATGATGCAAATAGAGGGATAAAAATCTATGTTCACAACATATTTGGGTAAGGGAAGGGAAAAAACTATATATAGGCTTCTCACCTTGAAATGCAAGAAGAGTTCTAAGCAAACTCTTGTAGCGCGAAGATAACAAATCCAAATAGTAGGGAGATTTGACTTACAAAATACAATAGTTAGTTTTGTGAAGACCACGAAATTGAAACCTACTGAGCCAACACTCTTCATTTGTACCCAACTTCCAATCTCCTAATAAATGGAGAAAAAGATTAGAACACTACTACCTTCTTATTTGTTGCTTTCTATACATGAAAGTGAGCTTTAAGGCCTTGATCTGGTATTAGATGAGGTACTTGCATTTGGAATTGGCATAGAGAAAGACCTTCATTGATCAAGACGAAGTTAGCAATCATCACCAAAGCAAATACTTAAAATAACAAATATTACTAATTGTTACATAAGGGCACAAGACTACAAAACATATATGGTCCCCATGGACCAAACTCTTCTAATAAAAACGTTCGATGCAACAGTTTTACCTGATCATTTGAGCAATCAAATAGTACACTCTTACGAGGGCTTGGTGCCACCGAGTCCGAGTAGCAGAAATCAGTCCTGAAAGTACAAAGGATACTCTGAAAACAAATTCACTATTCATGAGTTGTTCTACAAACCAAATCCAATCTTGCAAGACCCTTCTTTCAGCGGTGGAATCAAAACCAGCAATGAAGGTTTTTTTTCCCCCTGTTGTAGCACAATTGAAAAGTAACAATTCACGTGCATGCAATTAATTACAGAGGTAAAACCAATCTATCATGAAACATTAAACATCCAAAGCATCAACGTGCATGCAGTTCTACTCCGGAACTTGCATGACCACGGTCCTCAAATCAAACAGTAGACAGATTTCTATCCAAAATCCAGCTCCATCCTGGTTGCTTTTCTGCTCCCCTATCTCTCATCAATATCCTTGTGCTTTCAACCTCGTCCCATCTCCCTGTGTCAGCGTTCAAATTTGATAAGAGCACATAATTTGAAGATTTATACGGTTCGAGTTTGGAAAGCTTCTCAGTGGCAACATGCCCAATCTCTAAATTCCCATATACACAACAAGCGTGAAGTAAAGCCCCCCATATTCCTGCAGTGGCCTCGATCTTCATTTCCCTTACCATCTGAAAGGCTTCTTCTAATCTCCCCGCCCGCCCAAGCAAGGAAACCATGCAAGCATAGTGTTCAGCCAAAGGTTCAATAAAGTGCTCTTCAGTCATTGACTTAAACAAATTCAAACCCTCATCTACTAATCCAGAATGACTACATGCTGATAGTACCCCAACAAAAGTAACCTCATCAGGTTTAACCCCTTTGACTATCAATTCCTGAAATAGTTTAATCGTCTTTTCTCCATACCCATTCGAAGCATACCCAGAAATCAAAGAATTCCACGATATAACATCGACACTGTCAATATCCTTGAACACATATTCGGCGCTCAAGATCCTTCCACATTTCGCATACATAGAGATCAAGGCATTACTGACAGAGAGGTTATTCGCATAACCACTTTTCACAACAGTTTGGTGAAGTTGGTTTCCAAATTCAAGAGCTGCAAGATTTGCACAAGAACATAGTCCAGAAACAAATGTGGATTGATCAGGCTTTTTACCATCCTGTAACATCAACAAAAAGGTCTTGAGTGCATTGGCGAATAAGCAATTTTGGGTACAACCAGAAACAAGGGTATTCCAAGAAACTATTTTTTTCTCCCCCATCTCCTTAAAAACCGAAACTGCTTTGTCCATTTGGCCTGTTTGAGCATAGCCAAAAATCATACTATTCCACGAAGCTATGTTCTTTTGTGGCATTTGTTTTAATAGGTTTAAAGCTTCATCCATTCTTCCGCAATGAGCATATCCAGCAATCATAGTGTTCCAACAAACAACATCTGGGGTGCCTATCTTTCCAAAAATCTGACGAGCCTCGTCCATCCGTCTATTTTGTATATAACTAGAGATCATTGCAGTTTGGGCTCCCACGTTTTTATATGGCATTTTATTCAATACTTGCTCCGCTTCACCGAGCTTACCAACTTGAACGTATCCATTGATGATGGTAGTCCACGATATGACATTCTTCTCAGGCATTTGTCTGAATAGCCTTACAGCTTTATCAATTTGCCAGTGCTGGACATAAGCAGCTATCATAGCATTCCAAGAAACCACATTTTTATACTCCATCTGATCAAAGAGTCTCTTAGCCTCCGTGATTCGACCATTCCTAGAAAATCCACATAACATTGTGACCTTAGAGACAATGTTTGGGTTAGGAATTCTCTGAAAAAATTGCCAAGCCGAATCAAGATCACCAGCCTCCACAAACCCTCCCAGCATCAAATTCCATGAAACCACATCCCTCTCATCCATTTCCTCGAAGAATCTCAAACCTAGAGACATTTCTCCATTCTGGACATACCCGGCAAGCATCGAATTCCACGAAACTAAACCTAGAGACATTTCTCCATTCTGGACATACCCGGCAAGCATCGAATTCCACGAAACTAAACCTTTATCTTCCATTTCATCAAAAAGCTTCCTAGCATCACCAAAACACCTGTTCTTCGCGTAACCCACTATCATTGCATTCCAACAAGCCTGGTTCTTCTTCTTCTTCTTCTTATCCGGAAGCATATCGAACAAACCTCTTGCCTTTTCGACCTCTCCATTGCGTGTGTAACAAGTTATCATCAATGTCCAAGTGAAGTCATCCCTCTGGGTCATTTTATCAAACAGTTCACGGGCCTTGTCGATTATGTCATTGTGCAAGTACCCAGCAATCATTGTGTTCCAAGAAACCAAGGTTTTTCTCTGCATTTTATCGAACAGGTCACGCGTGTCATTGATTCTGCCATTCTTGGCATAAACAAATATCATGGAGTTATAGGTGACAGTGTTGGGGTGAGGCATTTGATTAAATATTTTGGTGGCTTCTTCGATCCGACCACATTTTCCTAACTGGGTTATCTTGAGATTTTGGTTAAAGACGTGGCTTTTTCCACTTTCAACAATGGGTTTGAGCCTTCGTATCATGTCTTTATACTGCTCCAGTTTCCTCCTTCAATGGCGATTATAAAAGAAGAATTACGTGGATGGCTCTTTACCAGCTACTAGAACACATAGCTAATAACTGTGAACTTCAAACACTGATTAATATCAAGGACTTCATCTTCACATTGAGGTATTGAACTACAAAAGGCTGGATCAGAATATAGATACCAAGCAGGAGATATCATACCATGGCGTTCATGGCGTTCGATCTGAATCAGAATTGGGAGGCCTTGGACGCAAAGAGATCAAGTTAGGGGAATTTCTCTCTCTGTTCACCCTCGGTTTGTACACCCGTGTGCGGTGAACTCATTCTGTGGCTCATATCAAAAATCAAAACTGTTCATTTTGTCTAGATTCATTTCTTAAGTGCTCATGCGAAAATTGAGTTCAATCCAATATAGGTGAGCTTTGCATGTAAAAGTTCAGTTTTTTAGCGAGAATTTTAGAAATAAATAAATAAAATTGTAGATGAAATAATTACCAAAATCTGATTGGACTAAATTTTGGCGTAGCCTCCTAGCAAGTGAATTTAGACATAATGAATAATTTCAATCATCGATTTAAGATATAGAATGAGTATACTCTCACTAGGGCCGGCCCTAACGTTTGGGTTGCCCAAGCCTAACCGCTAGTTTGGTTGCCCACTTAATATTAAATTATTAAAAAAATCAAGTTAAAAAATTACATAAATTCAAAAGTTATTTTAGGGACCCAAAGCAAACTCCCAATATTGCGCCCCCTATATCGTGAGGAGTTCTTTTGAATTCAAAAGTTAAAATAAAAACTAGTAAAAAGAAAAAAGAAAGAGGCTAAACTAGTAAAAAGAAAAAAGAAAGTACCAAAAAAGGGCTGACCTTGAGATTTGAACTCTGCCCATTTAGGAGTTTGGAAGCAACCATGACCATCCGGCCAAAGCCACAGCTTATGTTTCAATTGGAAACATTTTAAATTTATACATAACTTACGATTTTTTTTTTTGTTGCCCCAATCGGGATGGGTTGCCCGAGTCCGGAGGCTTGCTCGGCTTACCCTAGGACCGACCCTGACCCTCACCAAGGGTGAACAAAGCGAGGTGAATAAATTTGCTCCCGAGATCGTGAAATGAGAAGAGGAGTGGTTTTTTGAGAATTTCATTTTCCTTTTTACCATTTTCTTTCCCTTTCCTGAGTTAGTGAGGCGGTGAGACCCATCAGCATATGACATGCAAGTATGCAACGTAGGCAGGTGTGACTGGGGTGTGGCCGATTGAGTGCGCCTGTGGCATTATTGAGTCTGCCCTGATTAACAGCTTGCATGGAAGATCCTAAATTCCTCATCCTTGTATATGCATTATGAAGGATTGTTTGATTGTAGTAAGAAAATTGTAACTACAGAGATCATTGATATTTCTTGGCTGACCTTTCATGTGCATCGCAAGTGCACTTTTGCTAGTGGAAATGAAAGTCCCAGGACATATTTTCATCTCCCAATTGGTACTATCTCGTATCAAACACGGCCTATTTGAAAGCAATTAATTCTGAGGGAGGAAGAAAAATTAAATTTATTCATATTCAAAGAGTAGTCTCTGTAAAAGATTCGAAAAGTCACTAAATTATGGGAAAAGGGAGTATTTTCTCAATCGACAATGCCACACTCCATGAGCATATTCCTTCTTATTTGTCTAACACCACAAGTGTTTTTGCCAGTATATATGTACCACACAATCACGAATCTTCCCCACCAAGATACCACCTTCAAAATAATTCAAACACTTTAAATTTCCGCCTTTACTTTACCCCTACGTTTTTCATATATAATAGACACGTGTAAAGAGAGATGACAAAGAATCAATTGTACAATCAATGAGACACTCCATTCACTTCATGGGCCAACGAGGGACTTCCTTTAACCTCTCATTGTACGGTGTCTTCTCTCTTTTAAATGGATGGTTGATAATACCATTTGTGGACGTCATCCAATCAGTGTTTTCCTCCATGTAAGTATACGTTGTGGGAAATTCATTAATTCCACTATACGAAGCTTATGTTCTACATTTACCTATCTAATCTAAAATGATAATGAGAAAGAATTAATGATTTTGTTTTTTGGGGGATTGGAATAAAATGAATGTATGTTACACTTAAAGAGGGAAGGTTAAAGATATACATAGAGTTTTGCTAGAATATTGCCCAATAGGAAAGAGTTTTCAGTTTCCTCTTCTTTTTTAGTTCTTTTCGAGTCGTTATTTTCTTAATAAGTAGACCGTAAGTATGATTCGAGCATTTCTCTAGTGTATCAATGAATTCGCTAATGTGTGCTTTTGCATTGTCGTTTAATCATCAAATATGGACTAGTAGATGTTGAAGAACTCTTCTGGGGGGGGGGGGGGGGGCTTCACTGGAATGACCTCTTTGGCCGTCTGACATTGCATAAGGACGGAGGAGCTGGGCTAACCCTCACTGGAGCCCTAGGGACTCGTCGGAGAGGACGGCTAGAACTCCTGGGGTACGCCGGAGGAGAACCTGCACAAGGGAGCAACCACGTTAGTGCCTAGCCCTGACGGTGGTGGTCCGGGAAGGCACTCTGATGGTAAAGTCAGCGACTGGGGGAGAAATATAGTGGAGAGTTCTAGAGAGAAGGTGTAGCTGAGTCTTTAATGTAAAGAGAGAGAGAGCCGTCCTTAGTGAAGAGGGTGAAGGCCATATATATAGACGAGGGGGCGCGTGTCCCGCACGCCCTCGGGGGCCTCTCGCGCTCCGTCCTTACCAACGCATTAAATGCATGGATTGACGTATGTCCCTCAAGCGGCGCCTCGACCGCTGTCTTCCCAGAGTTGTCACCTGTCACTGATATTCCCATCAATCAAGTCCCCCTGCAGGCGTGGCCTGTGGGGTTGGTGGCTTGCCATAAATGCAATGTAAGCGGGGTGGTTAAAGTCATTAATGAGTTGCTTAGGCTGCCAGATGTGCCTCGATCGAGCCCCTGACATCTGGCGTTACCCCCCGGCTTCGAGGTCAATCGACTCGGACTGGGAGGCGCTCGGGAACCGTTCCCCGGAGGCAGCCGCAGAACCCCCACCACCCCCCGACGCAGGCTCCCGCGGGGTCCCTTCCCGAGGCCCGCGAGATCCTCGAGTTATGCAGTGATCTTCCACGGGAGACGTCGAGGGGAAGGGTCCTATCCAGGGGACAAGCCTGGGTGGGCCCGCTCCGGTCGTCGGGCCCCCGTCATGGCACGGTCCTCCACGGGGCACCGTTCGGCTAGAACAAGGGGCATCGGCCGCCCTGGGGTGTCTTGGGTGAGGGTGGCCCTCTGGACCCCCGCCCTTCGTTTGGGGACAGTGGACCCTAGGTCCCCGGCCGCTACAATAGCCCCTCAACTTCGTCAATGTGCGACCATTGGGGGGGTTGACCAATCCGAGCGGCCATGAGAACGAATTGTACTCCGCCAAAGATGTTACCCAGCTTCTCGAACGGGCGCATGAGGGCATTGCCTACATCCCAAGCGGCCATCCAAGGAGTTGATCCGGATGGTGGGCTCAGAACGTCGCGTCGTTCTGGACTTGAAAGAACGTGACGTGACACAGCCGCAGGGGCGACTGTTGAGCTTATCCGGTGTCAGAGACTCCGTGATGTGGCGTGACGTCACCTGCCACGTGTCGTCTCGGGATTCGTCCGAGGACCGTCGCCTGGTATTCACGCCAAAAATGTTTCAAACGGAGGGACACGTGTCACGCTCTGATTGGCTCGGCCGAGCAGTTGCGCCGTTTCCTAAGCCGCTGCCATTATTGCGCCTATTGATGGCGACAGTTGAGACCTTTCCCCCTCCCCCTATAAATACAACGAGGGGAGGGGAGAAGGGCACTGTTACTCTGTCAGACCAACTTCACGCCGGAAAATATCGCACCACCGCGGAATACCAAACGACTCAAAGGCCAGATCTTGCATCCCAGCCCTTTCTTCCACCAAAACTTGAGGTAAATCACTCTTTTCTCACTTTTCTGTCATTTTCCACAGTTTTTATGCATTTTTATGCACTTTTCTGGCGATTTTTTGCGTTTTGAACTCTCTCTGTTTTCACTTGAGTTTTTCGGCACATTTCACGACGGTGCACGGCGGCGTGCGGCCGCCGTTTTCTGGGCCAGGTTGAGTATTCAACGTGTTCTTCCGAGCACTAGTTGAATACTCAACCTGTTCTTCCGAGGCCTTGAGACCGTCATCCAAGGCCCTCACCCCTTCCCGAGCGCACACACACCACGCCTCAAGTCCATCCAAGAATACGACTGAGCGAGTAGGTCCCCTCGGGTAGCCGAGCACTCCATATAGGGACTTTCATTTGCTCCTACACCCCCCATGCATATAGCTGAAGGGTTTTCCATGCACTTTTCATAGGTTCTCGACTGGATGAGCAACAAGCCCATCGTCATCTCAGATAATGACGAGGAAGACCTTGACTTTGAGGAGGCACGAGCGTACATCAGAGAGCTCGGAAGTCGGTACAGATCACGAGCTCCGAGCGCATTGAACATCCTTCCCCTCCAGACGATCTATCCCGAAGGGTATAACAGGATGGAGGGTGACAGAACGAATCGTGACACTGGCGCTACATCCCCGACCGCCGAGGCTTCAAACTCCCCGAGGGCTCCCAAGTCTCCTGAGGTGGAGATGTATGAGCCAGTCGTCCATCCTCTAGTGGTCATCGACCTGGGGAACGGGGATGAGGAGGTAACCACGAGTGGCATTCTCGAGGTTGTTCCTCCCGAGGGAGGGGAAGGAGAAGACCAAACCCCGAGAGCTCACCAAGCCGAGACTCCCACACTTGCCCTTGGCGACGACTGGGAGGAGGTCCCTCTACCCAAGCTCGGGGACGAAGCGTGCCCTTATGTCGAGGAGTTTGATCCTGACTTCCCTGAGCGCTTGGTGGCGTTCCGAGCAAAGTACGAGATTCCCGAGGACGTAGAGATCGAGCTGCACTTCAGGGACCGGATCCAGTATAGTGACGATCAATTACGTCACGGTGCCTCTAATGGCGATCACCGAGGGGGGTCTTCAATTCCCCTTTCCGAAGATAGTCTGCCAGCTCCTCTACTACTATGACCTCGGCC